>OU015501.1:93349302-93510409 GCA_907164885.2 Dolomedes plantarius
TTTACCAGATATTAATATAGTATTCTGAAATACTGTAGCATAGAATAAATCATTTTAAGTCAATAAATATTTTTTATACATCAATTCGACCACAAAGTACTTTTTTACGATGAAAATATTTTGTACATTTTCAGGTACACTTTACTAACAAACCAAAAAATATTACTCTGTAAATTTTCATGATCATTCTAAATACTGCATTTAAAATCGTGAATACAGATTATGTTTAATAAAAACCCTAGAAACTCATTATAAAAATTCAAACTTTAGTGATCAAAATATGAAAAATTTTGATATTCAAATTTACCTTAAAAATTATATGATGTTTAAATAAATATGTTCGAATTCAGAAGATGCAAAATAAATCATTTAACAATGTGATAAATTTTCAAGCATGTAGTAGTCATAGTAGTTAAAATAACTCTACCAAAATAGAAAAAAATGTCATTTTGAGAAATCTAAAAAAAAACACTTTAAACACTTACTGTGAATAACTTTTAATAAATTCAGAACATTCCTGCACAATACTCCGTTTATGAAAGCATTTTAGCCCTTTCTGCCTGTTTTTTAAGTACGTTTCTTTGTTCTTGGTCCTCTTGAATGCTTTTGAACTTTAACTTCGGCTTCACAAATTCTGGTGTGGTCGATTTTTCGGAGGGCCACTCGCATATTTGAGCGAGGATTAATTGCCATTGCCTCTAGCACCTTCGTGCGGCTATACATGTCATCCTTAAAGCATACTACAGCATCCATAACGCCAATTTTTAGAGTTTTGATGCTCAGGAATTTAGTTTTGGGCACCCGTTCTCAAACACAACTGTTAAATGACTCATTCGGGTTTTGAGTTCATCCATGCATACACTTTCGCAGAAGCCTCTTATCTGTAAGGCTTCTAAAAACTGGCTTTGTTGCTGTCAAAACTGCTTCAGGGAATGAATGACTATGGGAATATTCCTCACCCATTTCATTCCCCTATTATAACCACACCAGCTTTCTGGACCAATAGGGCAGAGACCATGTTGTGGATGGCCATCTGTGGATAAACGGTGAAAATAAATTGCCCAAATTGATTTTGACATCTCATCCACACACTTTTTCACATTTCGCTTTATGGCTAAACCATAATAGTTCTGAAATTTTTTTATTTCAGAATCAGTTAATCGGCCACGTCCAGAAATACTCTTTCCATCAGAAAGTTTTTGTGCTTTCAAGTTATTTTTTATGGATCTCAATCGTGACCCCATTCTTTACTGGACATGGCCAACACATTAAATTTTTTCCACTTTGGTGTCTTTCCCGTATACATTGGCCTCTGATACATTAAAAAAACCTTTAGAGTCACCATCACCTAAGTATTTAATATAGTGCACGTTATGGCTTCGGAGCGTTGAAAGATGCTCAAAGGTGGTGCCACTTCCATTTCACCACTGAATCCATGAAAGTTTTTTTCACAATCATGTGAATCTGGAGTGCTATTCTTGCACGAGAAATAAAACTTACTTAGGCACTCAAAATCCATCACTTTTCCATTTTGAACGGACGTAGCACATACAACCCCATTGAGAGATGTATGGCCCCTCTTTTGCCACGTGCCATCCAGGGCTTCAACTATGTCCCTATTACCATCCTGCAATGCTACAGTTTCCTTTACAGCATGCATCATAGAGTTTAAAGATACAGTTGATAATGAATTTATTAGCTTGTCTCTGTAGAGTTGAAATTTGGCAGGAGGAGGGGGTAGGTTCATAACACCACAAAATACATCTGCAGCTTTTCTGCCTTTACCTATACACCTTATGGCGTATACAAGGCGAAGGTTTATAGAATACGCTTGGGAAACACTTTCGGATGATGTAGAACTCATAGAGGATGTAGAAGTTCTACATTTTAAACACGTAATCACTAAACTAATGGCTAATCCTTTTCGACTTTCAATATCTTCATGAACGTCAAAACTATTCGAAGAAGAACAGCTTTTGCATGTTGCAACTGTATTATATAAACAGCGCATAATATCAATTTCAATAATGATATCACAGTTTCCTTTGAATAAATCTTCATTGGCATCTGAAAAGTTTTTTTTCCCAGATGCACTCGTATCCATAAGTTCAGAATTGTCAAAAGTTTTTGCTCTGTTCCCCAGATTGCAGTAGCATTTCCTTTTACCGAATTTTTTAACTCGAGGCATGGCAAAACGAAGTAAAAATTAGCAAAATACAACAGTTAAAAGAGGTATTGATGAAAATATACTAACAAACTAAATCAGAAAGCTAAAAAGAGCGATAAAATATGACGCACGTGAATCAACAGTGTAAACATCTCGCTTGAATCTCACGAAAAAACACACAGCTTGGAAGGGGTAAGCAAAGTTAAAGTTGAAGTTAACATTCGGCGCATTCGAAATCAAAATAAAGTAAACAGTGTAAAAGTTTTAGCAGACAAAGGATAAAAAAACAAATGCGTGGCCCTTTAAATAGACCTTTAAATGCTTTGTTTACACTTTAAAACTTAACTTTTTTAGCTTTCCAAGGTTGAAAACTATATAAACTATAAATTTTTAGAATCAGTGAAATGTCCCCAATTATTTGAGATAAGAATTGAAAAATCGATTTTTTGAACGATTTTGACGTCCCTGTCCCAAGATCTGTTGAACGTGCTAGCCACATGATACGATGTATATACTCGCTCTCCATACAGTCCTGAACAGCGTTGGCGTGGTAACAATGCGCATAATCATCCATGAACAGAAATTCATTGCCGACAGCAGCAAGGAAAAGTGAAAAATGAGGCAGCAGAACTTCAGTAATGTACCGTGCAGCGGTCATGGTCCCTGTTTGAAGTACATGTAGTGGTGTGCTGCCATTGGCCATGATGCCTGGCCGTTCCATGATGCTACAAGTACCATATAGGCCCCTTTTTTGGATATTTTCTGTACGGTAAGCACTTTCAACTTCACGCCATATCAGTTGCCGTCAATTATCAGAAGAAAGACTGAACCGGTTCTCATCTGTGAAGAGGACATTGGCCCAGTCATCCTCGGGCCAATGTGTTGCAGACGGCACCATTGTAAACAGGTGCTATGGTGAACTCTCGCCAGTGGGACACGTACAACAGGTCTATGAATGTATAGTCCTGTTTGTCGAAAACGCCTTGCAACAGGTTTCAGAAATATCTGAGTTTCTGTGCCTGAATAGAATTGACTTGCCCTTTGGTCAGTTGTGCTGCACCGATTTCTTTTTGCCAGCTGTCAGTTATACAGTTTCTTCAGAATATCAGTAAAAGAGCACTTAGTTATTACTGAATTTACATTGTTATATATTAGTTTTGTTTCGTGTAAATTTTTTCCAATTAGGCATGTACACTTTTCCGTGGACATTGTTTCTTGTAAATGATCGTAAGTAGAAATCCATGAAAATCCTTCTTTTTTAATCAATTGTAATTATTATATTAAACCTTTTGTTTCAGTTTATTACATTAATTATAAAATAATTAATATTATTAAATACAATGAAAATATATTCATTTAATGAGTGTAAAAATAATATTATACGACCTCATTTATAGATATAGTTACTTACAGTGAAGTAACATTTATAACATTAACAATAAACGGTCTTTTATAAACAACATATGATAAAGCAAAGTTTTCATTTATTCAATAGTCCTTTTTGTCAAAAGTTGAATTAAAATGACAATTACTTCAAAACTACGTAAATGCATTTAAAAAGTACTTAAATAAAATCTAATTGTTTGATAAAATTACATTTTGTCTTCTCTAAAGTATATTTCCAATAATGCGCTCTTTCAAGCACCAATAAAATTTATTTAATGCAGCTTATAAGCTTTAGTTTAAATTCATTGCATTTATGGCATGAGTATTCATGAATATGTCAGAGTTGTAAATTTCCTAATATCTTACAACAGAATGTGTCTAGTATACATCGTTCTCAAAAACATCTGATAGATAACTAATATATCATGTACACATCATTATAATTTTCAAGTATTCTTGGAATTACTTATTCTTGGAAAGAAGTAAAGGAAAAGAATCAATCTATCAAGAATAAAATAACGAGTTAAAAGTAGCGAGCGAGTGAAATGTATAAAATAAAAAAGCATGACACTCAATCGTGTAAGAAGGGAAAATTGTACTAACAAAGGCAAGCGTAACTTTTGCAAAAGAATGGACACTGAACATTTTATAATATCATGGTACTGTGCACTTAAAATAACTTGAAAATTGAAATTATTCTAAGGTCTTGCAGGTAACTCACAAAGTGCAGCTAATTCAACTCAAAAGCAAGTAGTTATATTAACTTTCAAGGTCACTGATGCATTTTTTTTTATTTTCACGTTTTGAAATTATTTTTTTTCATCAAAAATGTATTTATATAATAGTCATTGTACATGTAAAAATAATCCATAAATCAGAAATAATGATTTAAAAAATCATAATTTAAAAGTTTATATCTGCCAAACTAATAGCTCATTTAGTAGTTTTTTCCACTTTTTTTCAGCTAACAGTTCCTGTAGAGATCATATTCTCAAAAACCTCCCCCAAATCGAAAATTCGGATACCAGTATAATGAAAATGTATGTAAATAACGGTGTACAAATTTCATAGAAAAAATTCCGGCAACGAATTTTCGATATACCCTCTTGAGATGGAAAATTCTTAAAAGCTCCATCCTGAGAAAAACCGAATAAAAGTACAGATATACAGAGCGATATTCCCAGACAGTATAACGTAGAGATCAAGCGTTCTAATCATCATAGAAGCACGCGACTTGCGTTTTTATATTCTAAAAGATCAATAGTAAGTTTCTCAGAAACTTTCATTCATGCACAATTTATGGAGAAAGTTTGCTTTTTTTCTTTCATACACTGTTCTGACTAAAATATAAAGCCCTCAGTAAAGTGGTTGATTAATTTAGCTTTTTTTTACTTATTTTTCATCCAGCACATTTATAGGCTTTCTTGGAGAACGTCTAATATGTGGTTTCTAAATAAATAGATATAAGATTTGCTTAAAAGTTTTATTTTAAACTAGCTGAAAACCTGTATTTCGCTACGGAGTACATTCAAATTAAATACAACGGTCAGTGTATCTAATTAATGCCAAAAAAGCCCAAAAATATATTTATAAAGAAATCGTAACGGATATTTTTATAGACAAAATAATGTAGAGGAAATATTCAAATTAAATCTAATAGAACATACTAAAGAATATAGTACAGTTAATATAGTACAGTTTGAGGAACATTTCTTTTGCTGTATTTTAATATATTTTGAGATAATGTCCATTCGTCTGCCGCATTAGAAAGAAACAAAATTGTCAATTTATTTCGCTGTTATGCACGTGACGATAAATTAGTAATTTAAAGTATCACGAAAAGAAAAGAAACCACGTGATCAGCATTTAATAAATTAAATTCTAAAAATTTATCTTTAAAAATTCACCAAAAGTCAGAATATGGAGGTAAAGATTCGAAAAAGATTTAATTTTAAAGGACTTTTTAGGATCTTTCTCGTGATATATTTTATAACACTCCAATTATTACAGTTGGTTCTCTGTTTACCGACTTTCAAGGGACCGTAAAAAATCGTCCTTAAGTAGAGATCGTCCTTAAACAGAATTTGTAAAAAAATAACATTTCTCTTCCCACTTTACAGGCTAAGGACTGTCAATATATTTCTTAATATATTAGCGTGTTTAAAAATGTTATTTTTATTATCATCATTATTTTATTCACAAAAAGTTATTTTAAATAACATTGAAAAAAAAAGAGTACAAACAATACAATAAATTACGTTTTAAAAAATTCAAAAAGTGTTGATTGCTTCATTCGCCTTGTTTTCGTTATTCTCTTTTCCAGATTTTCTAAAATGTTAAATGAGTCCCATATTGTAGGCACCATATTGTAGAATAGGCCCGTCTCATCTGCATTGAATATGTTCTTCTCATCATATCCATCTAATATCCCCTTGAGCACTATTTTCCATTCATCCACTATTTTTTCATCTACGGAGCCACTTTCGCCAGATATGCTTTTAAATACAAGCCCGTATCTTTCTTTGAACTTTGTTAGCCAACCAGCCGAAGCCTGAAAATTTTGCATTCCAAACTTTTCTTCCAGAATAATAGCATTTTCTTTAAATATCACTCCGGAAATTGGAATGTTAGATGCTCTTGCTTGATGAAACCATTGCAGGACTGCCTTCTCAAACTCTTCTGATCGGCCACATTGAATTTTCTGCCGTATGGATTTGGATCCGAAACCAAATTTTTGTGCTGCTTCAAGAATTTTCTCTTTGCTTGCTAAAATGCCTTTGAGAGTAGACTCGGGTGGCTGAAATTGTCTTGCGAATTGGACATTTTTCATTTCAACACTTTCTTCCCAGTTTTCAATAATTTTCACTTTTTCGTGTAGCGTAAGATGATTTCGCTTTGATGCCATTTTGCTCTGCTCACCTCGTATTCGCACTGGAATGAGCTCCTACACACAACCATGAATTCTCTAAACATGAACACGTACTTCCCAGAAGGAGTGAGAGAGGGGTGCTTTTGGACAGTTCGTAAATCACATGAGAACATGGTAGGTACAATAGAGTGATTCCACACCCGCACTAAGAAATTCGATCCACCAGGGAAGAATGTCGATCTTCCGAGAAACAGTAATCCCCCCCCCCTCCCCCGGTTTTTTCCACTGCAACAAGTCTATGATTGCAACAAACATAAAGGAAATTCTGGGTCTGTTATTGAAACCAAACTCCCCCACAGAAAGTAACCCTCCTGTAAATAAAATGTTGAAGAAAAAGTTTATCATTTAAGAAAAAATCGTCGTTAAATAGAAACAAAATCGTCGTTAAATAGAATTTTTTTACGTCGGAGGGACCGGGACCGGGAAATATCGTCTTTAAATAGAGATCGTCGTTAAGTAGAGCGTCGTTAAACAGAGAACCAACTGTATTTTAAATGCAAACTTTAAAATTTTTTCAAAAACAGCTTAAAAATTTAATTTTAAAAATTTAAGAAGAATTTTTAAAAAATCTCTCTTAGTGCACCCTTACACTTTAAGAAGAATCGCCATGCAAAATTACTGTCCTTTGGGTCCAGCGGTTTGGTATGTGTGTTGTCTGTCAGTCAGTCAGTCAGTCAGTCAGTTACGGAACTGTTTTATATATATAGACTAGTTGATTCCCCCTAAAAGTTATAATCTATATTATTAAACCAAAGAGAAAAATTCAACTAAAAAAACTGAAAAAGTTTCAAAGAACTAGATTTCCATCATTAAAACCCGAAGCAAGTCATCCTCTATGTCCTACCTGCAGGCATTGGCTAGAATTTTACCCCAGTTTTTTGTTCACCTCAACTTGACATATTCGACATGGATGCTGGTTTGAACTGTGTACTCTGGTCTACAATTTTTCTAGAAGTGTGTCTTCCACTAATATTAGCTCAATATTCAGTGATGACTCGAAAACAACCAGCTGAGGAAATGCGGGTGCCGATTCGTCTGGAATCGCCATCTCTTCCTGTAAAATGCTGAGATAATCGGATCTGCAAACTGAACTTAGAAATTTTATTCTTTTTGGAGTCGGATTTTGGTTTTCGTAGAGGGTAAACGGACAGCAGTTTTGAAAAACATATTCATTCGGGAAAAATGCCTATAATAAAATCTATTCTTTTGTTAATTATTCGTATATTCAATAGATATTATGCATTATGAAAGATGCGTATATGGGAATCAAATAATTCATTAAATCAGAATTCAATGGCTTTTGGAAATTTATTTGTGCCCGACTGCCTAATTAGCCTCTAGGGGAAAAAATGGAGAGGTGAGTACGAAAATCAATTATTCTTTTGTTTAGTCCAGTAAAATGTAATTCTTAGTCGAATTACATTCTTTAATTCAACATTCAGTTGTAAATATCAACTAAAAATGTAGGGTAAATCCATTTTTGGAATTCTTTTAATTCTAGCAGGCTATGAATGACTAGCTAAACATTTAGAATTGTTTTCTTTTGATAGTTTTTTTGTTGTTGTTGCCAGTTTGCTTTGAATGACCGGTCCATTCTAAGAAGCTCCTAACCAGTCTAAAGTTAGTACTGATAAGGTTAGTAAGCACTCATCTGACCTGATAAGGATTGATATAATTTTTTTTTAATTTCCAATGGCTGGAGCCATGTACATGAATATGAAAAAGAAAATTAAACAAAGAAATAACAGAAACAAAAACATCAAAAAGTTCTTGAGATAACCGATGGTTATCGCCCCATAAGTCCTCTTGCTTTCCAATATTTCGATGAATCCGTATCTCTACGAAGGGCTCCACAGGTACGCATGTGATATCTGCCCATAGGCTCGTTTCCTTTGTCGCATAGGGGGCAGTCAGCCTCGGTAAAGTTGCCAATACGATATAGATGGGCTGCAAGGCAATCATGCCGGGTAAATAGACAAAAAGCAGCCACTGCCTCCGGTCTAGGATTGTCAGGTATATTTAAAAAACAATTATTTCTTCTATATTTGGTATCTATTTTAGATAAAAGTTCACCCTGGTGCGTTAACTGCATAATTTCTTTAATAAATAGTTTAGAGGTGAGGAAGATTTCTCGTTTTGAACTGTGCATCAGTACAGCACCCCTTTTGGCAAGAAAGTCTGCCTCATTACCATATAAATTGCAATGGCCAGGGATCCATTTCAAAACAACTCGCTTTTGATGAGACCTCAACATAAATATAAGTATTGATATAAGTAATTCTAGCCTCTAATTCTGTAGCCTTAATCTGAGCAAAAGTTATCTTGCCTACAATGTATTGTTTCATGCAATTGTATTATTTATCAATAATAAGTTGTTTAGCAATGATTTTGTTTCAGTGCTATTTTTTTAATTCAGCTAACAGAGTAACAATTGTCGATTCTAATATAAATGACTTTAAAGACACTCCAAGTTAACTGCACAAGTTTTTATTTGAAGATAAAATACAAGCATATCTTTATCTGAATATACAAGTAAGTTCTTAGAGTGAATATTTTTTATAACCATACATCAATAGGCACTCTCTACAAAAGCAACTTGACCAATTCGTAAGACTAAGCAACTAAAATTGATTAAAAGATGATAAATTATTTTTCGAATCATTGTTTATTTCCCCAAAAATGGTATATAAATTTAGACTACAATAGATGCATTTTCTAATTACAAATTAATGTCTATTGCATTATGTGAAATTTGATAATTCTTTAACTTCAATTGAACAGGCCTGCGATGAAAAAAATACAAGGGAATTGATAGCTGAACATTATGTATTTTTTGGTGCTGATTTCAAAAAAAAATAATGAAAAATTTCTATCACGTGACGTTTACTTGAAAACTTCAATTTTACTTGGATTTTTATGAACATTAACCATAATTTTTTTTCTCGGCGTTGAATTTCTTCCCTCCCTGCTTGACCATCATTCTACCGTGGTGTAACCTACAGAATACCCCTCTGTGACACCTCCCCTAGCATTACAGACTATGTAAGGCAACTTTATCTCTCGTAATTTGGCATGAAACTCGGAGATCAGGACAAATCGTTGGCTCCTCATAAAGTTTGTGTGCAGTATCTCAATGATCTACGCTTATGGCTCAAATGAAGACTGCTTTAAGATTTGGAATTCGTATGACATAGAGGGAGCCGAAATCCCCCTCTGATGATTGTTACTTTTGTTCCTGACATGTCCGTGGGTATAACCGCAAAAATCAAAAGCGAATTTCTTATCCAGATAACATTCCATCGGCCATGCGCTCCGTTCCTCATGTACCTGATGTGCCAGTGCCTTTGCTTCCAACTGAATTGCCAGTCATCTCTTCAGAGTCTTCAGATTCGGAACATCGAAAAGTTCAAGGCTCCGCTATCGAATATAAGCTCTCTAGAGGCGATTCACCTCAGTCCTTCTCTCAGGTTGAACTTTATGATCTGACTAGAGATATGGGCCTTTCGAAAGAGGCAGCTGTATTGTTGGGCTCCAGATTGAAAGAAAAAAAAACTTATTGGCTAAAGGAACCTCTTTTTATTTGTACAGGAATCGAGAAAAGGAATTTGTTAAGTACTTTGAGGAAGAGAACCTGGTCTATTGTTCTGATGTGCCCAGATTCATGAGAAAATTTATTATCACCTACGATAAAGATGAATAGAGGCTATTTATAGATTCATCGAAAAGGAGTCTTAATGCTGTCCTTCTTCATCACGAAAGCCAGTATGCATCTGTACCAGTTGGACACTCGGTGCATTTAAATGAACGCAATGGAAACCTGGCTCTCGTCCTCAACAAAATAAAATATGCCGACCACGGTTGGACCATTTGCGGTGATTTGAAAGTTATCTCCATGCTTCTTGGTCAACAAGGCTGATATACAAAATTTCGACGTTTCATTTGTGAATGGGACAGCCGTGATAAGACTCAATAGTGGGTTAAAAAAGAATGGCCGAAAAGACAAAATCTTGAACCAGGTACCAAGAATGTGATTCTGAACAGCTTAGTTGATCCAAAAAAATATTTTTATCATCTCTTCATATAAATTAGGTGTAATGAAGCAGTTTGTCAAGGCTATTCCAAAAGATGGCGTTTGTTTCAAATGCCTGTGCAAAAAGTTTCCAGGTTTCTCTAAATTTCTGGTTAATTACAAGGATCCTGACTATAAAGCAATTGTTATGAATATGCTGGACAAATTTCAAGACTTGGGTTGCTCCATGAGTGTCAAAATACATTTCCTTCACTCACATGGGGACTTTTCCCCCTGAAAATTTAGGATCAGTCAGCGAAGAACAAGATTAAAGGTTCCACCAAGACATCAAAGATATGGAGCGCAAATATCAAGGAAGATAGGACAAGAACACGCTCGCCGACTGCTGTTGGATGTTAACACGAGATAGGCCTGAGATTGAACATAAAAGAAGAACGTCAAAAAGAAGTTTCAAAGGAAAAAGTGTACGTACTTAAATAGAAACCTTTTTTTGTTTTATTTTCTTTTTGCTTAGTTTAAAATTTGTTTCAAACTTTCATGTACACGTACATAATATTTGCTCCTCTTGGTCCATCGTCTATTTTATCTAAGTTACCTGAATAAAAACATATTAAAATAGTATGTTGGGGATTTTCTTCTAGAAACTGCGCCATAATTTGATGTAAAAAGTTTTTGTTTTTCCCTCGATCAGAGGCGGCTCGTGCGACATGGCAACAGTGGTTTCCATCCATTTAAACCCATTAAAAATAAACGATTACTGAAAAATCAACTTGCCTCACCAAGAATCGGTTATTTTACATAGATTTAAATGTATGAAAACCACTGTTGACAGATAGTACATGCAAAATTGTTCGAGAGAATTCCATTTCAAATAGCATTTTAGGAAAAATATCGATTCGATTTTACAAAAAATTCTGACGTGATGGAAAAAAATGGAGGTAATTTTCGAAATCAGCACACCAAATAACATAAAATTCAGTGAAAACTTCTCTTGTATTTTTCAAAAATTTCAATTTCTCAGGCCTGTGTTATTGAAGACACACTCCTGAAGTTTCAATGCAAAATATTTGCGCTTCACATGTAAATGATGTTATTATATGAAAAAAAAGAACAACTGAGGTGAGAAGGAATTTAATAGCTTAACTAATAAATTAGTTTGAGGTAAACGGTATATAAAGGAATAAAAACATTTGCTTCACCGATAGAGAAACTATAAAAATATCATTTATTTACTCTTAAAAAAAAGTATTTAATAATTTTAATCGCTTTTGATAAACAAATCTTTCATATTTACGTTTAAAAATAAAACTTTTACTTTTCTATTTTAGTTTATTCAGAGAAAGTAATTTTTTTCTCGAAAGATAAAAGAAGCGCCTTTAACATTCCTTATTTGCTTTCCTTTTTGTCTTTTTATAGATATATTTCTTTTGATAAAACTGTTTAATTTTAGTTTTGATGAAAATTTCAAATTAAAAGAAGTTTTTTTTTTCCTTTTGTAGATGCATAAAAATATAAGTGCATTTATTCGTGAAGTACTTTTCATTTTTCTAACTGTTAAATAAATTTCTCTAGATAAATAGTGAACAGGATTAAAAGAAAGAGTAAATCTGAAGATCAAGGTACCAATCACTAATTTTTTAAAGTGCCTTTTACAAAGAAAACCGCCCTGAAACCCCAAATACTTCTGTTATACATTTTCTCTCATTTTCAACTGCACGGCAGTTTGTTGTCAATATTTTTAAAAAATCTATTCATACTATTGCGAAGAGTTTTTTTTAATCTCTCATAACAATAAATAATTTATTTTGTGATAAGTGCATTTTGGAACTCAGGCATATTTATTAATGCTCAGGAAAACAAAACTTTCCTGACAACTTCTCTAAAACAGTCCTGAAAGATATATGATGACTTAAGGCATAAACTATTACAACTGGGGCCAAGGTACCCTACTGGTGAGCGAGTCGACTTTTCCGAGTGTTCTGGATTCGAATCCCGACAGGCACGATTATATACATTCGTGTCTTGGCCGGATTTGGGCACCGTGAATCAGTAGACCGGAAAGTCCCTCTATGATGCCAGAGATGGTGAGAGTGGGTACTATACCCGGATGTTCAACGCGGATGTTCAACCCGGATGTACGATACCCGTGACTAGTTCAAAATTAAGATGGTACCTAGATAAGATTGACTTTGATCCTTGTAGTTGCTATCTTAAGGGAACGGTGGACATTAAAATTTACTTTTTTTTACTTTTCATCATAGAGATACGAAATTTTATACATATACACATTTCACTATAAATAAATAGAATACCTTAAAAGAAATTTCCAATCTCATTATAATTTTAAGATTTTTTAAAAAATTTGAAATTTATAAACAAAATTTTAATATGCTCCTTGCTACTTAATTTTTGAGATATTTCCTCGATTTTGTATTTTAATCTCATTAAACCGTATAACAAACAAATCTGGGTGTCAATTATTTAATCCCTTGAATAGTTAATTTTTGAGATATTTTTTTCTGAATTCCATCCCGATTTTCATCAAAATTTTGCCTTTTGAAAAGTTATAAATCAAATTTAATTACCTTAATGAAGTCGAATTGTAAAATGCATACCAAGTTTTTTTGTAAACAGCATCAGGATTCTTCCTTATCAATTTCATGAATTTTGAAGGAAAATTAAGTAGCATGGAGTATTTAAAATATCTAAAAACCTTGGAAAATCTGTTTTGAGAAAAACAGATTTAAAATTTATTACTACACTTACCCATTATAAATTACTTTGTAGAAGCTTCATAAATGATTTTTTACTTTAAAAATATTATTTTGGTACTAATAATCTACAGAAATATATATATATATATATATATATATATATATATATATATATATATATATATTTACAATAACACAATCAGTATTACAATGACGAGATTTGCTCAAATAAAGGTCCACCATTCCCTTAAACCACCCACCTCTGCCCTCAAAGCTTATACGGATCTGGTCTGAAACACTTCCGGTCAGGGGGCGGTAGCAACCCCAAGAACAACAACAACAACAACAAAATTCTCCTGAAAGATATGCAATTATTTAGTTATAAACTATTACAATTATTACCTGGAAGATCTATGTTTTAAAATATTAAGCCTGGCAATGAACTTTTTATTTCATGTATGTGGGATAAATAAGTACATCGAGAATGTTGATAATCTGATATACTATGATATAATGTATGAAATTTGTATCATGTATTTTTAATGCAAGTAAAATGCATAATACTCCAGGCACTAATATTTAACAAAGAAAATCTCCTTATTTTGAACTGTACTAGCAATCTTTTTTAAACTTTTTTATTTTTTTTGAAATTACGATTAAAACTTAAGCTTCGATATTTAGAAGTCTATAAAAATTCGCGGTTAAAAATTTAACTAAAGCAAATAATTTTGAATAAATTTTAATGCCCTTTTAGCATGTTTTGAAAAATTTAGTATATTGTAATACAGTAATACAGTTATTTGGATAAAATATACAGTAATTTGGATAAAATATCAATGGAAAAAGAAAAAAAAGTTTGCTCGTCATTATCAATGTATACTAGTATTTAAACGGAATGGGCGTTTATAGATACAAAATAGAGTATAGGCCAAGGAAAATATTTGCATAGTAGAAATTACTCCTTTTGAAGAAGGTATGAATTACGATATTTTTTAATTTCATTTTCCCTTCGGTAAAGTTGAAACATTACAGATACTTTAGAAAATCGAAAATTTAAACACTTCCTTACTTAATTTAAAAACACATACATTATGTTTACAGTCTTCAGATTCAAAGTGTCACAAAGATGAACTCTCGTTATGCTCAACACCGATCGAAACATCGATTTTTTTGAAAACCGTAAGATTTTCTTTAGTTTTTTTCACTCAGCATGCAAAAATTCATTCAAGACTTTTTTTCTCAGTTTAATGTCTGTATACATGATGATAATTTATCCAAAAATTTTTACAGGCTTATATGTTTAAAAAATTGCTTTCCTATAATAGAAAAGAAGGTTTTATTACATTTTCGAACTACCAATAACAAAATACTGATATGAGGTCTATGGTATTTCGTGAGTTTAAATTAAAAAAAATCAAAATGTGTTCAGGTTACTGTTTGAATTTTAAAAATACGATCATAATTATGAAATTGAGAGATTATTTTAATCACTGCAGACTTCAAATAATTTTAAGACGATTAAAAATTTACTTGTTTGGTAAAGGCTTATATCCCTGGTAAAATAACAGTCTAATATCATAAAGTTGTTTACCTTTATTAAAAATGTATGAAATTTGTATCATGTATTTTTAATACAAGTAAAATGCATAATACTCCAGGCACTAATATTTAACAAAGAAAATCTCCTTATTTTGAACTGTAGTAGCAATCTTTTTTAAACTTTTTTATTTTTTTTTTTGAAATTACGATTAAAACTTAAATTCGATATTTAGAAGTCTATAAAAATTCGCGGTTAAAAATTTAACTAAAGCAAATAATTTTGAATAAATTTTAATGCCCAGGTAGCATGTTTTGAAAAATTAAGCATATTGTAATTTTGATCAGATTATATGATTACCTGATATAATAATTTTTATAATTTAGGAATATTTAATTCATTATTTTTGCATGTTATAATGATGAGAATTATTTGAAATGTAGCATATGAAATATTTTTTCTAAGATATAAGGCCCCTATTTTCAAAACACGAATCTGGTAACTTTTATATTTACAAAGCTCTTTCTTTAATAATTTCTACAAGAACAAAAAAGTTTGTTTTTGCTCTAAGAAGTGACTATGATCTTATGACGTCATATCTTTCCATATAAGGTTTATTTTTTTTCTTCGATATTTATGTAACTGAATTATATTATTGATTTTTTTCTCCAGTGATCTTAACTTAAAGCATACGACGTTACATCCAGAGAGAGAGATAAGAACAAAATGTGTCATGTTTGTAGTGAAAAGGAAGGAGACCTGCCGTGTATTTGAAGCCATGATAGAGATTTTGTATGGGATCTGTTCATTATTCAGTTACCTTATAATGGATACGCAGGACGTTGAAGGAAGTACCCAAGCAGTGACTTTGTTAGCTTAGGAAATTTAACAATCTGACTTATTGCCTTTCAGTAGAAGTAGGCGCTTAAATACCACTTTAAATGAATTGTTGGGACCTTTATTCTTTGTTCATATTGTTTTTGAAGCTGAAAATAGTGTAAGCGATAAAAATTTCAACCTAGCTCACAGTTTAATGCATTGATCACGTGATGTGTCAAACCAATCGCAAGTCATGGAACCAATATCGGCCCCAAGGGGGGGGGGGGGTACACTCTGTAAGCAATGTGACACAAGTCCCCCTGTGGATTGGTTAAAGTTAACTGCTAGCACGGATTAACTAGATATGACGACGACCACATCTTGTATGCATGTTCCACTTTTAATATTAGAGGTGTCCACGCTGGTAGAACTCTTCCCTATGCTGATTGCCTTTCCCCATAGAGTCCTACATTCCACAAATTACTTTACAGTTATTTTTGCACAGAGTTGTGGGTAATTTTGGTGTTAAATCCCGAGTAATGAGCAAAGTTATTCAAGAATTTTCGCGTAGTTGTATCGTAAGTAGGTGAATATCTATATACAGTTGGCTCTCTGTTTAACGACGCTCTACTTAACGACTTTCTCTATTTAAAGACGATATTTCCCAGTACCGGCCCCTCCGACATTATGGGAAATGTTATTTTTTCACAAATTCTGTTTAAGGGTGATCTCTACTTAAGGACGATTTTTCACAGTCCCTTGAAAGTCGTTAAACAGAGAGCCAACTGTATATATAAAACAGTTCCGTAACTGAGTGACTGAGTGACTGAGAGACTGACTGATTGACTGACTGACATATAACGCACAGAACAAACCGCTGGACCTAAAGGGAGAAATTTGCCATGGCGATTCTTCTTATAGTGTAGGGGTGCACTAAGAAAGATTTTTGAATATTCTTCTTAGATTTTTTAAATTAAATTTTTAAGCTGTTTTTGTAACATTTTTCAAGTTTGCATTTAAAATAATAATCTGATGGTTATAAAATTTATATAACGAGAAAGATCATAAAAATTCCTTTAAAATAAAATGTTTTTAGAATCTTTACCTCCATTTTCTGATTTTTAGTGAATTTTTAAAGATTAATTTTTAGAATTTAATTTATTAAATTTTTATCTCGAGGTTTCTTTTCATTTTGTAATACTTTAAACTAATTTTGTGTCACGTGCATAACAATGAAATAGAGAAACAAATTTCTTGCTAATGCGGCAGAGGATCGGACATTATTATGTAAGTGACTAAAGAGATATAATAAAAAAATGAAGAACCTGCTAGAAAACATGTGCGATATCGTTTGTGTCTTCTTAATATACTTTGCTTAAGACGTCATGAACTGTGATAGTGATAAAATAGCATTTCGTAACAATTGAATCATAAAATATCAATAAGTATTCATTTAGTTTAAATAAACTAAAAATATTTATCAAAATTAATTGAAAGGTTTATATAGAGTCGAGTATACCGACATATGCAATATTAAATTAATAATTTCTATGCTTCTACGAACATATGTTTTCCTTCATAAAGAATAAAAAGTGGTAAATGAAATAAATATTCCCTCCGTATTATAAATATGTCTATTTTACATTTTAACATATTACATTTATTTTTATTTAGTTTCAATCATATTTCTAGACACCGTTGCCGTTAAAAGCAGGATATTCCTTACTTTTAACGACTCACCATAACAAACTCTTTTCGATATACTAAAAGGATCTCGGTTTTCCATTAACTATATATTTCGATAAAGGTTAGGTCTTTAAGAAATAACTAGTTGGAAAGATAACCAATATTTCTTATCTAAAATTAGAAACTTTTACTTCTTCTTAAGTGAGTTTGTTATGAAGTATTTGAATTTGTAGTAAATGAAAGTGGATAACACCAGGAATGGAAAATCGTTTTAGAGATTTAGGAGTAAATCTGAGAAAAATTACGAAAAATGTTTAAATTTAAGAAATTTAGGATAATTCCTTTTTGTATAAGATTCATGAATTTATGCCTCATAAAATATAGTATTTAGTTCGTCTCACCTAAATGTACAGTATTTAGAATAATTTACTATAAAATTTGTGCAAAGCTCATATCTATATAAAAATTATCCATACGCTCAGAGGAATTTTTCTTTATATATAACAAGAACAGTAAATATATATATATATATATATATATATATATATATATATATATATATATATATATATATATATATATATATATATATATATATATATATATATATATATATATATATATATATATATATATATATATATATATAACTGAGGGTGACATCACAATAGCTTAAGACAACAATTATGTATATATTAAATCAGCTTAATGTGCTAAATAGTAAAATATTGATAACTTATCATATGTCAGCTGCTAACTAATAACATAATTATTATTTTCAATTATGGTGCACCTTCTACAGACGCTATACACAATTTAGTTGCAGTGAAGCATTTTAGGAGTTCCAATCATTTATCTGCATTGAAAAAGGATGTTTGAAATCGTGACAACAGCTGGCAACACACACTACTGCTCTGTCCATTTATAGTACAATCTCATGAATAATCATCGGAAAAGCTATTAAACAAAAGCAGTAGTGAACTGAAAATACGAAAATATTTCTGTGGATTCAGGCGACTAATCGAGACTTCCAGAGAAACGAATCAAATGTGTTTGATAATTATTCATTCCGTAATTATCTCGAAACTGTAAACTGGAGATAAACTTATTCTATAATGACCTTCAAATCAATATTATTCTCGTTGTAAGATATATCTGAGAATGCACACATTACAGAAAACTACACGCTTCGTGGGCAGTAATTGACCTCAAAGAATAAATTTTGCGTATTGAAGTGAAAATTACAATGTTTTTATTTCTGAAATTAAAAATGATATAGACAATAAAAAATTCAAGCTCTTTTATAAATCACTCTTTCTCATAAAATAATAAATTTTTAGTTAAATATTTATTAGTAAAATATGTAATTTTGTTTTCAACAAATTGTTTTAACTATAAACCAGAAGCATTATTGAATATATTTGAATATATTCTTGATGAAGTTGATTAAAAAGCAATTGGTAAAGTCATATCCAGCAAATGTTTTTTAATATTTACATATACAGTTTTAATTGAGCAAGTAAGGGAAATTTCAAAGAATTGTTATTATTTTATAATTCTATGATGCTTCATTTAGAATTCATGTCTTGGTGGTCAGGAGACTATTGTTGAAACCCTTTAATTAATTTATTTATTACAAATGCCCGGAAAATTGGCTATGACACCATTTGTTCTCAGAAAAGGATTAGGCTGATGGACATTTATGGGGGCACCATATAGGTGGCCGGCATTCAGAACTGAGTCAAGTGACGAGACTTGAAACCCTTTAAACTGGTAAAAAGAAGTCAAATTCACCTTCACGTTGAAAAAATACATACATACATAAATACATAAATACTAGGGCGGGGCGCAAAAATATTTTTTCGATTTTGTTTTTGACGTAGTGCTGAGAAGTTAGGTACTGGTGGGTAGGTCAAGTATGCAAAGTTTTGGAAAAAACAAACAATATCTTCCGTTTCCATTTCGGCCGTGATTTTTAGCAGATTTTTACCATACAGCTAAAAATGTGTACTTCCATTGTTTTGTATGCAACTCGTCATTTTGCTCTTAAATAAAATAAAGAGGTAATTCGAGACTTAATACAGAAAGGCAGCAGCTGACACACTGCGTGCAGAAACGAAAATTAAAACCTCCGTGAAAGACTCACAGAAATTTTTCGACATTTCTTCATGTTAGTGTGTTTCTTTTAACAAATGTTCTTGCCCAGAGCATAAACAGATCCCTGAAATGGAAACAACTTTTCTTGTAGACCAACGAGCACTTATACAAATGTCCATAGGAACAGTTGACTTAAAAGAAACTGAAAGCTGAAGAAACGAGCCGATAGGAAGTAGAAAGAGACAGAAGCAGTCAGTCATAAAATAAACGTTTCGCCATCTGTTATTCCACCTAGGCTCACATTTCCTGATCCAAATTCTGACGTGGATCCACGCAACTCCGATAGTGACATGGATTACTTGAAGCCTTCCACATCCACATCCAGGATGATTCAATCTGAAGGGAAAAAGACGTCACGATCAAGCTGATACCCAGCAGTTGCTATAGCTTGTGACAGAGCCGGAGTTTCAGATCGGGCTGGAGCCATCATTGCAAGCGCTGTTTTGGAAGATTTGGGTATGATTACCGAGACAGACACATTAAATGTAATTGATAGACATAAAATAAGAAGAGAGAGGAAGGAAGCAAATTGGACAGAATATCAGAAAGGAAATGAAAGACAGTTGAAAACACTGAAGGGACTTTATTTTTACGGAAGGCAGGACAAAACTATAATGCAAGAAAGCGTAGAGAGAAAGATGTACCAGAAAACACGCCTGAAAGAACACGTTACAATGATTAAGAAACCTTGAAGCAAGTACCTTGGACACATAGAACTTACCTCGTCATCAGCTTGAATATTGACATTCATCAACTAGTAGCAATAGCATGCGATGGAACAGTCGTTTATACTGCTTATAAAACCTGCGTAAATCACCGTTTTCAGGAAGCCTTTCGGAAACCCTTTCACAGGTTTATCTGCCAATTACACGCAAATGAGTTGCAACTCCGACATTTAGTGCAGCATTTGGAGGGTGGAACGAGTGGCCCTAATGCATTTTCTGGCCCTATTGGGAAAGCATTGTCAAATTGTAAAAACTTCCCAGTTACTTCTTGTCATTTTTAGCGAATTTCCGAAAATCAACATAAAGGATCTTAGCACAGACCAGCTATACCTTTGGGATATTTGTCAAGCTGTCATAAATGGAAACTGTTTTCAAGTTTGTCACAAAAGCACCCTGGGAAAATGTCTCGCGCATGTTGGCTAACAACTGCAAATCTAATTATGAGTTTATACATGAGTTATTTAGAGCCTTCAAACCAACTTCAAACTCTGGCAGAGTTCATCATGAAATTGTACTCTCCTATGTGGTTTACAGTCAAATTAAATCCATATTGCACATAGGTCCACGAAATTTGTGGAAGACAATAAACGTCTCGCACTATTTTTAAAACGAATTAAAGACTGTGGTAGATCCCATTATCCAGAGAAATGGCTATTTCGGCTACCCGGAAGCAATACTCTTGTCAATGATCCCAGACGACAGACAACCCATTCGAGAACTGGGACTACGTAGGATTTTACGAGCAAGAAAGGAGAAAAAGGAAGGAATCATACACTACAACATTCCGTCACTCAACTTCGAGGCAGTTTGATATATAGACTTTATTGATTGCCAGAAATGTAATTTGACGGAACCCCCCAATAACATCTCACTTGACAGAAGAGGATTTGAGAAATTTGATTTCCAGTTGAGCGCCTGTAACTCAACACCTGGGAGGCCGAAAATTTCCTTTCCTCACCCAAAGTATTGAACGTTTCATGAAACTAGTAACAGGGGTTTCTGCGACTGTGTGTGGAGAAAATAAGCGTGACGCTTTAGTTAGAACTCGAACAGTGTCGAGAAAAGCTATGCCACCATTTCAAACCAAATGCGAGTATCGAGTAAAACCGGAATAACTGCATGGGCAAAGGAGTTAAGTGCCCGTATGATTGAGTGGATGGGAGGGCACGGGTGGAACTCGCAATGCAGTTACCTCCCCGTGGTGAGTTCTGCGTTTTTCTGAATTTTATTTAAGAAAAAGTAAATAGCTGAATACAAAACAATGAATATACACATTTTTAACTGTATGGTAAAAATCTGCTAAAAATCATGATCGAAATGGAAACGGATGATATTTTTTTGTTTTCCCCAAAACTTTGCATACGTGACCTACCCACCAGTACCCAACTTTTCCGCACTAGGGCAAAAACAAAATCGAAAACTCTTTTTTTTCACGCTCCGCAGTAATACACATACACACACACACACACACACACACACATACATTCGAAAATTATTTCAATTCAATTAGTTTTCTTATTTATGAAAGTGTAACGCAAACAGTCCATTTAAGTATAAATTCGATAATCAGGCTAGTATTTTTAGGAACGTTAAAAAAAAGTTCGGTTTTAATTATCTACAGATATTCTAAATTTTCGAAAATTTCAAAAGTAAACCCTAATCTCTGTTGCCTAAATAACATAAATGAATAACATTTTCCTACATAACCTATCTAACTGAACTATAACTAAATTCGGAATAAAACATAAAAAAATTTAAATGTGCCTCAACTTTTTATTTAGTGAACTGCTTACATTGTCGATAAAAAAATTCTATAAATATGTTAAGGTAGTATTTTTTGCTTTAATAAAAATTTTTTTATTGCTGTTATTCCTACATTTATAACGAATAACATGAAGTTCCGTAGAAAGCTTGAAATAGGTCCATTCATTTCCATTCCATTTCTAAACGAATGTTTACTGCTTTCAGAAGTCATAAATTTCAAAAGCACTCCCTCCATCAATGAAAAATTGCTTGCACGAACGTGGGTGGTCTGATAATGGTACGAAGCTTATTCGAAGGCTCTAAGTTTGTTCGGAGTTGGTGCCCCTTATTTCTCAATGCTTAAGAATTAATTGTTAAATCAATTATGTTAAGATTATAAATTATTTTTCGTTCCACTGTAATAAAATTGCGGTCATTTCATTACTGAATGGAATGTACCATTGGTATATTACCTAACCTTCTGTTTGAAATTATGAAAGATAAATTCATGAGAAATTATATTAAACAATTTTCGTACCATTTAAAGTGTGTAATAATATTGTTTTTTAACAGTGGATAAATAATATATACACATACAAGAAAATTTGTAAAAACTAATATATTCTGTTTATAAGGTCCTACTTCTTTACTTACCGTCACTATTATTTGAAAAACATCTTGTTTTCTGTAAGAAATAGTAAAGGGGAAACCTACAGGGAATTGATAAACAAAAGGATACCGTTAATACCTGCAGACATTTAATGAACTGAAATAGTTTCTCGATTTATAAGTACAGTAACAGATGAATTGAACAAATGTTCCTGGAGTTTAAAGCATGAATTATACTTTTGATCATTGGTCATAAAGTATTTGTGATTTATTTATATATATATATATATATATATATATATATATATATATATATATATATATATATATATATATATATATATATATATAAATATGTGTGTGTGTGTGTGTGTGCTATATATAAGGTCGTTCGCATTTTATGGAGACGATTTTGATAGTAAAGTTTTATGTATAAATGCCACATTTTATGCAGTGGTTTGCTTCTATCTGATAGCCATGGTCCTTGAAAATAGCTCTAGTTCGAATTTTCAATGAAAGTAAATTTTTGCTTAGTACTTTTATGTCAGTTTCACCTCATTCCTCTTAGACCGTTTTCCAAAATCCGTTTAGTGTACGTAGACGCCGTTTTCCTAAAGCTCGTATTAAAAAAAAACGAAATCGCAAAATTTCATTGGAGAAGAGTCAGGTAATTTTACATATATTTCATTAAATGGGATACATTTTATTCCTGTTTTTGATTCTTTATTTGCTAAGTAAGCGGAAATTGATTTAGACTTGTGACTAGAGGCTTTGTCCATATGAAGCTCAATTTCCTCAAAGTTTTTTCCATATAAGGCTGGAATTTCTTCTTAAAAAATTGGTTCTGAAATATTCTGCTGATAGTAGAGTGAATTAATTTTGGCTTTGCGTGATACTTTTTTTTATTTTTAATTTGCCGTTGTAACAAAATCTTGCTACTATCATGAACTCTTTTGAGATCTTTTCTGTACACTTCGCACGGTCATTCCCGCCAGTTCAGCAATAGCAAATTGATCTGTTTTTATTGCAGTCACTTAAGTACACCTATGCCCTAACGAGTGTTACCACAAATTTTCATTTTTAAGCAGCTCGGTGTTTTTCATATAATTTTCTACAATTTGTTTTCCTATCAGCAATATGCTTTGGCAAAAGCAGATGAACTTTAGGTTTAAACATCTTTTTTTAACTTCAAACCTTTAGGAATGATTTTACTTACAGTGCCAGAAGACATTCCTAGTTTCAAAGCAATGGATCTTTGAGTAGGCGCATTATCTTTCAGGATCAAAGACTTCCCTTCCTTGATATTTAACTGCGTTCGAGCAGTCTTAGTATGAGGTTTAGTGGTCAGGGTTTCCTTTTTACTTTCAGTTAGACGTTTTTTCCCTTTCAAATTCAATATATTATTAATACCTATTTTTGAAATGCCATAGCAGAAATTTTTACACCGCTTTATAATTTGTTGATACGGATATTTCTCCCCGGGAAGTGCAGTTACGTAACCTTCGAGCCATCTATCCATTTTAGGAGCCATTTTCAAAATAAATCTTTTATTTTACATTACAATCAAAGCAAAACACTAGCAGACAATTATTCTGAAGTTACCAAATTTTTTTCTCAAATTGCAAACGCGAAAAACTAATTACAAAATTTTTTCCAAAAAGTGCGAACGACCTTCTTTGTATATATATATATATATATATATATATATATATATACTATATGTGTGTGTGTGTGTGTGAAAGTAACTTGCAAGATGTACAATGCATATATGTCAGTACATAGACGAAATATTGTCCACGGGAAAGAGTACTCGTTCAGTAATTATTCATGCTTATAATTAATTTTTATAAAGCATTTCTGATAAGGTTGAAAACGGCAGTTTTAAATGTTCAACGATGCTCCAAAGCCTTTTCATGATGGAAATTTGTGTTGTACGAAGGAAATTATAGAGTTAAGGAAATGATAGAGTTGCCTATCATTTCCTTTAAATCTGTACTCTGCACATTATGCTTTACGTATATCTATGAACACTAGCTTCATTTCTGGCCTAAATTTCCCTATAGATTTCTTTCGAACGTCCATATCGTAATGAGAAACTTATAAATATAATTTTTTTTTTTTATTTTATTCAGTTAACATAAAAAATCTTTAGTTTAAATATTCTGAATCTTATACCTGTTATATATAAATTAAAATATCTATTTGTTAAATTTAAATGTGCCAAAATTTAAATTTTCAATATGGATGTCAGTGACGTTGGGCGATTCTATTGCATGCATGTGCTATAAAAGAATCATAGTGAAACATAGATTAAAAATAAATTTTTGCATTACCAAACGTTTACTTTTTGCAAATTATGCTCTATGAATCTTTTTTGTAAGAAATTATGTGCTAATGCTTTAATAAATCCAAAGAAATATGTGCGCTTCTAGCTGCTTTCCATGCGAAATACTGATCGACAGCTTTAGAAATACTGCATTCTTTATGGCTACGGTAATTTGCAACAACATTATTAATCGTTCAGAAATTGGATTAAGCAACTAGAAGAGACGATACTGAGAAGTGTTGTAAGGCATCTAAAGCAATGTCAATAGAACTTTATACGAACAATCACTTTAATGTTTATTGAAGTGTTAAATCAACGAGCAAGCTATCACATAATAGCTTTACCAAATTTCAAATGCGTAGAAGATTTTATAAATATCTATTCAAAGCAGAAGAAGCCCATATTCTGATCTTTTAAGTAAACTGAAACCCTATGAGTCGGGTTTCACACGTGAAGTCTCTTAAGGATTAAAAATACCTACATGTTATTGGGCACCATTATTTTCCTGAATAGGATAATATTTTGATTATTATTTAGCAAATGTATAATAGAATAATATCTATAATCTGATAGATAAAATGGTGAAAATAAACGGTTGATTTGAGTTTCACAAGTGAAGTCTCTTAAGGATTAAAAATTCTTACATGTTATTCGGCACCGTTATTTTCATGAATATGATAATATTGCGATTTCTATTTCGCAAATGTATAATAGGATAATATCTATAACCTGATAGACAAAATGGTGAAAATAAACGGTTGATTCGGGTTTCACACGTGAAGTCTCTTAAGGATTAAAAATACCTACATGTTATTGGGCACCATTGCTTTCCTGAAGAGGATAATATTACGATTTCTGTTTAGCAAATGCATAATAGGATAATTTAGCAAATGTATAATATAGAAAATGCATAATAGTAAATATCTATAACCAGATATTTGTGACAAAATGGGGCAAAATAAACGTTATCTATGTCATAAATGCAGACTTATATCATAAATATTAAGACTTAGTTTTGTGCCGTGGACTATGGACACATCATGATGTCATAACCGCTCATTACGTATGATTTTTTTTATTCCTGACTTTTAGATAACTCAGTCTAAAAGCGATATTTTAATCTATGTACTTTAAAAGTTTCTTTAGTAAAGTTGATGTCGGGCAAGTGATTTCTCCACCTATGCATGATTTAAACACCTTAAGGATTTTTAAGCATACTTAAAATGTTATCATTAAGTGGATGCTATTTTTTTAACTACTGGATGACTAATACACATAGAAATATCTAAATTTTTTAATTCATTTTTATATATAGTATATATTCTGATCGAAAATTATGCTGGCACATTTTCTATAACTGTTCTATTATATTATTTTATAGAACATTGATGTCTAAAGGGACCGATCGTGATCAAAATTTGAACATATATCTAATTTTTTTTATTTTTAATTATAAGGCTCTGTCTTATAATTTAACACAGCGTAAGTTCTAAGTGCGAAAATCATCTAAACAACTTCTTCACTTTCAATCTAAAAAAAGTAATGTATCGTTAAAGAAAACAAAAATAATATCATGTCCTACCATTTGTATGAGACAGTTATTCAACTTTTATTTTAAATTTCACCAGGAATAATAATGATCTGCATGAGGGATATAGCTTCAATTTCCTTGGCTAGAAACACAGTTAAAATATCGGAAGTTGCTTTCCCTAATTACGTAAATTTTTGTGAAATCTTTGAAGTTACATTGCTCCATAAATAGCAGCTGGCCATATTAGAAATTGCCAGTTAGATTGAAATTAGAAACGTTTCACGTGCATGTATTCACGACAAGTAATTAATCAAATAAGTGGAAGTAAGGAAAAATTATGCTGTATTTTTACTAAACAGTATTTGTTTTATCTATTATTTTCAACTCTGATATTTTATTGGGCTTTGTATATTAATTGCAAATTGTTTGAATGGTTACATCGTGAAGTAATTCTTCTTGGAATAGCAACATCCACACCCTCATGTCTTCGGGAAATCTATAAATTTCTAAAAATATCTTCCTCGTTCTCGAGTGTTAGACTGATCTTTTATTATCCTTACAAAAATGAATACTTATACAATATTAAATAATATTAAAGCTTAAAACTATAGTAACTATTTAATATTCAATACCAAAGTGAACTGACCGCAGTTATACTAAATTAACACATTTTACTATGCTCAAAAACATTTCTTCAGTGATTAATTATTTTTATCCTAAATACAGGGTGTCCATAATTAAAGTCCCACTTTCAAAAGGCTGCAAAAAAAGTACCACTGGTCAGAATGTCTTCAAATTAGAACTGAATATACTGGAAGAAGAGGGAAACAATTTGGCATAATAAAAAAAAGTTCCAAAATGTTACAGCGCCATCTATTGATACATTTTGGAACTTTTTTTTATTATGTCAAATCGTTTCTCCCTTCTTCCAGTATATTCAGTTCAAATTTGAAGTCATTCCGACCAGTGGTTCTTTTTTTGCAGCCTTTTGAAAGTGGGACTTTTATTATGGACACCCTGTATGTGTAACATAAATCCCAATAGATTGTTCGAATAATAAAGAATTATTTGTCATAGCCTAGTAAGGGGTTGTAGTTGATTAATTAACATTTGAAGATTATATTATATATATATATATATATATATATATATATAT
The DNA here is from genome assembly GCA_907164885.2 of Dolomedes plantarius. Lineage (NCBI taxonomy): Eukaryota > Metazoa > Arthropoda > Arachnida > Araneae > Dolomedidae > Dolomedes > Dolomedes plantarius. The sequence goes on from OU015501.1 coordinate 93,376,818, forward strand.
ATATATATATATATATATATATATATATATATATATATATATATATATATATATATATATATATATATATATATATATATATATATCCCCAGTTTGCCTCTTAAACGGCTAAGAACGATAAAAAATGGTTAAACGTAAATCTGAATAGATTCTTCGAATAATAAAGTATTGTTTTTACTTTTTTCCCATACCATCGTTTCAGTATTTGCAATAGGGTTATAGATGGTTGATTAACATTTAAAGCTTAAATTTTAATTTTTTACTTTCCTTTTACATATTCTCTCAAGCTTATTTCTGAAACGACTAAGAACAAGAAAAATGTTTAAATACAAATCTGAATAGATTCTTTGAATAATACAGTATTGTTTTAATTTTTTCCATAGTATCTTTTCAGTATTTTCAGTAAGGATGTAGTTGATTAGTTAAAATTTAAAGATTAAATATGTTTCTTTTTATTTTATATATATATATTTTCCAAAGCTTATTTTTAGTTGATTCAAGCTTATTTGTAGTTGAGTTGTAGTTGTTTAGTAAAAATTTTAAGACAAATTTTTATTTTATATATTCTCCCAAACCTATTTCTGAAACGGCTAGAAACGAGAAAAAATGGTTAAACGCAAATCTCAATAGCATCTTTGAATAATAAAGTATTGTTTTTATTTTTTTCCACAGTATCGTTTCAGTATTAGCAGTATGGTTGCAGTTTTTTTTTATTTCCAATGGCAAAGGAACATGGCAAACTCTTACAAGTTAACAAGATTAACAAGGAACATGAAATATAAAAAAAAGGAACAGTAAGAGAAAAAAGTCAATGTCCCATCAGCAGATGTCGTGCGCTCCAATATCGCTTTACCTCGGAGTCTCCACGCAGAGCCGAGCATCCCAACAAATGGTTCCTGTCCATGATTTCATCTTTCCCACAAAGTGGGCAATTAGGACTCGCAAAAATGCCAATTCGGTGAAGGTTGTTCGCCAGACAGTCATGGCCTATCGTAAGTCTGAATTCCGCAACAGCCTTTTCACGGGGTTTATCTGAAATGTTTTGACCCAAACTATTCCTCCAACTTCTTGAAGAAATGCGAGATGTGAGCAATGCTTTCCAGTTTTGTCTCATTAGATTTTTGATATAAAGTTTTATGGAATGGAAAGAGATAAAAGTATTTGGCTGTTGTAATATTTGAGTGCCCTTCTTAGCCAATATATCTTCCTGTTTGTTGCCATAAATATCACAGTGTCCTGGAATCCATTGGAGTGTTATTTGTCGTCCCCTCTGCCTTCAACTTATCCAGAGGAACCCGACAATCTAGGATAGTATGGTTGTAGCTGATTAATTAAAATTTAAAGATTAAATTAAATTTATTTTTCTCTTATATATTCTACAAAGCTTATTTCTGAATCGGCTAAGAACGATAAAAAATTGTTAAACATAAATCTGAACAGATTCTACGAATATTAAAGGATTGATTTCATTTTTTCCCCCCGTAGCATCGTTTTTGTATTTTTGAGGGCTGTTGTTGATTAATTAAAATTTAATGATAATTTTTTTTCTTTTATATATTCTCACAAGTTCATTTCTGAAACGGCTATGTACGATAAAAACTGGTTAAATGTAAGTCTGAATAGATTCTTCGAATAATAAAGCATTGCTTTTATTTTTTTCAAGGAGTCTAGCCTGTGATCTCAAGGTTGCGGGTTCTATGCCAGTCCCTGACAAAATCCTCCGTCGTGTTCACTAATGGTGGCCGGTGCACGTAAAATCTCTCGTGGATGCAATGTCCTCCATGTTCTCAAATTTAACTCTGGAAGTGCGGTGTCAAGTGTTCAGGTTTCGTCACTTGACTCGGTTCTAAATTATGGGACCGGCTTGTAGGGGATTATGCTGACCACCTATACGGTGCCCCCTTAAATGAATGGCCAGAAGTCTCGCCCTTTACTGGGAACAAATGGTGCCATAGTCAACCTTCCGGGCATTTGTAATAAATAAATATTATTTTTTCATATGCACCGTTGCAGTATTTACAGTAGGGATGTAGTTCATTCATTAACATTTAAAGCTTAATTTTTCCCCCTTTTTCATATTATCTAAAGCTTATTTCTGAAACGGCTAAAAAGAAGAAAAAATAGTTAAATAGATATGGGAACTGATTCTTTGAATATTAAAGGATTGTTTTTATTTTTTGCCATATCATCGTTTTAGTATTGTGAGAGTTGTAGTTGATTAGTAAAAAAATTAACACAAATATTTATTTTATATATGCTCCCAAGCTTATTTCTGAAATGGCTAAGAACGAGAAAAATGATTAAATGTAAATATTAATAGATTCTTCGAATAAAAAAGTACTGTTTTTATTTTTTTTCCATAGCACCGTTTCAGTATATGCAGTAGGATTTAGTTCATTCATTAACATTTAAAGCTTAATTTTTCTCCTCTTTTATATTATCTCAAGCTTATTTAAAAAACGGCTAAGAGCGAGAAAAAATAGTAAAACGTAAATCGGAACTGATTCTTCGAACATTAAAGGATTTTTTTTATTTTTTACCATATCATCATTTTAGTAATGTGAGAGTTGTTGTTGATTAGTAAAAATTATAAGACAAATTTTTAGTTTATACAATGTGCGCCCATAAAGTAACCGGACAAATTTTTATAAATAAGAAAAATATTACTCACCTTCAAATAAATTTATCTCCTTCAAAATAATCACCAAAGAGTCTATACAATTTTTCCAACGTTTCTTCAAGTTATCGAAACACTGTTTACAGGCGTTGGAACTAGCCGTTCGCAAAATACGCGTAACATTTGATTTTATACGCGTAACATTTGTTTTTATTTTTTTTTACATAGCACTGTTTCAGTATTTGCAGTAGGAATACAGTTCATTCATTAACATTTAAAGCTTAATTTTCCCCCTTTTTCATATTATCTCAAGGTTATTTCTGAAACGGCTAAGAACGAGAAAAAATAGTAAAACATAAATCGGAACTGATTCTTCGAATATTAAAGGATTGTTTTTATTTTTTACCATATCATCGTTTTAGTATTGTGAGAGTTGTAGTTGATTAGTAAAAGTTTTAAGACAAATTTTTACTTTGTATATTCTCCCAAGCTTATTTCTGAAATGGCTAAGAACGAGAAAAAATTGTTTAATTTAAATCGTAATAGATTCTTCGAATAAAAAAGTACTGTTTTTATTTTTTTTTCACAGCACCGTTTCAGTATTTGCAGTAGGAATGTAGTTCATTCATTAACATTCAAAGCTTATTTTATTTCCTTTTACATATTCCCTCAAGCTTATTTCTTAAACGGTTAAGAATGAGACAGAATGGTTAAACGTAATCGTATTCGGTATGAATATATGGTACTTTTTCTCAGTCGCGAATTACGGAAAGAAGCTTACTGAAGGGAAGAAAAGCTGTTGTACAGAGTGTGTTCAGAGATTCGCTAGCGGAAGTTCAGATTCCAAGATTATTAGAATTACTGGAAATTACTTTGAAACAATTGGTCATGAGGCTACAAGGGTAACTAATTCAGAATTTCTAGGAGTTTCTGCAAGTAATTTGTGTTTAGAGGTTATTTAAGTATTACGTGATCCCAGTGTGAAACAGTTTTTATTGATAGTTCAACGACTTTAAATAGAGAAAAATTAACTGTTATTAATTTCCAATTCATAATGGTAGCAGAAGATTCCCAACATCAAGCATTTTAGATATACTACAAAATAATGGTTAACTGTTTATACTATATGACGGGGGAAATGGATGTTTAATCCATAATGCGGAGCTGAAAGACAATTTTAATGATTATGATCAATGATTTAGTTTTTATGAGAATTTCTTTTTCTTTCTAAGAAAGACAGTTTCCCTATAATAATTAAAAAAAATCGATTTCATGATGTTCAGTTTTAAATTGGAAAACTAAATTCTGTGAATTTAATTAACGAACGTACATATGCTTTCTTAAAATATATAATGAAAACATTTTAAGAAATTGTTTTTCTAAAAGTAGTAAAAAGTCGTTATTTATACACGTGCCTTTAAAATGAATTTGTTCAATTATTGAAATTTCTGAATTCTTAAATCTCATGCAATAGTTATAAATGAAAAAATATTTTAAGAAGCTTTTCTGTAATTAAAAATCAAATTTAATGATGATTGAAAAGTCTATTTTTTTAAATTCTTCTTTTTTTAACTAGAGGTAAAATATAGTTTTCAGGAGAGATTTAAATTTACTGTTTTTTAGCTACATTATTAGAAAAAAAAGCCCATCATAATATTTTTTTTGCTTGTTCCCTATGGCAGCAATATTTATATTATGACATGACTTGGTATAAGCTTACTTTATTCGGTTAAGATGATGTTTACTAGCAATGTAAAGTATTCTAATTGTTGTTCATCATGTCATGAATGGACGATTACTGATATTCAGGAATTCATTATTAATTATTCAAATATTCTATGAAAACTATCATAGATCAGAATCACTCATAAAGGACTAAATGTAAGTCACAAAAAGTATTGCTCAATGTATGGTATATTTATGATCGTTTGATAAAGTTCTCGGGATTAAAACTGTCTAACAAAGACCTATCAGGAAGCCTAATGATAAAATCACCAAAAGGAATTTCAAAACTTAGAACATAATTAAGTATGGCAACGTTTCCTTTGCAACAAATTTAAAGTCTGTTGTCGTTTTTACTGTCTTGTAATTTTCTTTTACGGTAACAATCTAAAGTACTGTAGTATTCCATCCCTATACCAAACCATACCTATCTTTAAATTCTATTTACAAGAACTGATACTGGATACAAGGGTCACAAAATTATTTAACAGTATGAATTATATTAAAATATCAAAAATCACACTATGGGAAGCTTGTCACTTCATGCGAAGTACTCGACTGGATTTGATTTTCTATCGTAGTATAACTAAAATCTAAACAGACAGCTACGACTGAATCTATTTTATGTACTCTAACTAGTGGCTCTCCCACTGCCAGATCAATCCGCTGAAAACCATGTTCTTCTAGACTGTCCTTTTTCCAACAACAATATCTTCCAGTTTTTCTTTCCAGGCTTAATCCATAATTACTAAATTTGTTTAACCGCGGCTTTTTAATAAATATTTTAATTATTTTAAAATAATAATTGTTTCTACAAATCGACAAATACCTAATAATAATAATAATAATGACTAACTATTTTCAATTTTTATTTATTTATCTAATATAGCTTATAATTATGACAAACTATTTATATATTGTATACTGTCCTTTATGTTTTCGAATTCTCGTTCTCTCTTCTCCATTTATATTTTTGGTGTAAACTGTTTTCTACTTCTGAATAGATGGATGAGCTTTGATCAATTTGTCAATAGCAAATGATATGGCAGAAATAGTATCAGAACTGTACATGTTTTATTGCAAACGCTTTAAGGATGCAAGGAAAACAAAAAAAAATTCTCAACCAACAAAATCTTCTGCCTTCAACTCTCATTTTCAATAGATAAGTATTGACCGATACTGATATTTAATATTTTATGACAGAAACAGTATCAGAACTGTACATGTTTTATTGCAAACGCTTTAATTACTTGCCACTAAACCCCATGCTTCATTTCCCGTGCAAGAAAAGAAAACAAAAGAATTCTCAACCAACAAAATCTTCTGGCTTCAACTCTCATTTTCAATAGATAAGTATTGACCGATACTCATATTTAATATTTTTTCATAACTATTAACTAAAGCTACGGGATTAAATAAAACACTTAACTCTGTTTAAAGTGTTATTTAATTTGAAATCATTGTATGACACATAAAATACAGCAAATTATACTCGCTAGTTATTAATTGCATACGATACGAGCAGGGATATAGTTTTAATAAGATAGCTTCGATATTTTGGCCATAAAAATCCTACGTAGGTAAGGGTTTTAACCTTGTATTCCTATTATCGGGGTTAATACTTTACCACCAGATGTACATAGTCTTGATATATGTTTTATTAATTTAATTTTTTTCAAGGGAGAATTTTTACCTTACGTTTGAATAACTATCCACAATGATTTTTTACAACGGTTTGGCGTAAATGCAATGTTCTCCTGCCAAGAATCAAACTATCGTCCCGAAATATTGAATCATTGTAACACTTGCGTCTTTGATGTAGTAAACGTTTGATTTTGGTTTAGTTTAGGCAGCTATGTTCAGTATTTTGCTACACGCCGGCTAATTAAACCGGAACCTACAATTTAAAGACGATTCCGAACAGCTACAAACATCCATGGCAATAGTGGGAATTGAACCCACAGGATCTGAACCGAATGCCAGCGCCCTAGCGATTCGGCCATCACCTGGTTGATCTAGCAAAGTAATGAAAAATATCAACAAAATATTTCAGTTTTTTATTTCTTTTCAATTAAAAAAAACAAATGGTCTTCTCTTATTTACTAGTGGTTAGCCCGTCAAAAATGACGTGTTAATTTTCATTTTTATTAATTTACATCTGCGAAGTCAATATTATTTGTATACTTAATAGCTTCTCTACTTTCTTTTAATTAAATTATACACATTTTTAATTATTTAAAATTATGCAATATCAGCACTATTATGATCCATTTAAGATGCAATTTTTTTAAACTTAAATAAAATCTGAACTCCACATAATAGCATCACCTTACTTTATGCTACTACATGAATTAATTATGAAATATTAAATTCTGTCTGTTAACAGTCTGCTGCACGTATTCGGTTTAGCGAGTCCTAACTTTGTCTTGAAAGCCATCTATATTTCAGTTCATTGGCATTATGATGCTTTTTAGCAATGAAACTTTCGTCAACATTCATTTTAAATGTATTACATTGCGCTCTAAGTAAATTTTCCAGTAACGCTAAATAATTAATACAAAAAATTTAACTTAGATGTTTCATAATTTTAATTCATAAACACGCGCCAAATATAAACCATTGAGGAGTTCGGTATTTTTCATTTAAAGATGTTGCAAGTGGAAAAATATTTTTATATACGTATTTTGTTCGAGAAAAAAGTATAATCTATATACATATATAAAACAATTCCGTAACTGATTGGCTGACTGATTGACTGACTGACATATAACGCACAGACCAAACCGCTGGACCCAAAGGGCTGAAATTTTGCATGGCGATTCTTCTCATAGTGTAAGGGTGCACTAAGAGCGATTTTTGAAAAATTCTTCTTAGATGTTTTTAAGTTAAATTTGTAAGCTGTTTTTGAAACATTCTTTAAAGTTTGCATTTAAAATAATAATCTTGGGGTTATAAAATTTATATCACAAGAAAGATCATAAAAATTCCTTTAAAATGATTTTTTTTTCGAATATTTACCAACATTTTATGATTTTTGGTGATTTTTTAAAGATTAATTTTTAGAATTTAATTTATTAAATGTTGATCACGTGGTTTCTTTTCTTTTTGTCATACTTTAAACTGATTTTTCGGCACGTGCGTAACAACAAAAAAGACAATTTTTTCTTCTTCCTAATGCGGCAGACAATTGGACATATCCAAAAAAATATTAAAATACAGTAAAAGAAATGTTCCTCAAACTGTACTATATTAACTCTACTATTCTCTAGAATGTTCTATTAGATTTAATTTGAATATTTTCATCTACATTATTTTGCCTATAAAAATATCCGTTATGATTTTTTTATAAATATATTTTTTCGCATTTTTTACGTCAATGTCATACATTGATCGTTGTATTTATTATAAATATATATATATATATATATATATATATATATATATATATATATATATATATTTATTTATTTATTTGACATGAATTGCATACATTGACCGTTGTATTTAATTTGAATGTACTCCTTAGCGAAGTGCGGATTTTCAGCTAGTATATATATATATATATATATATATATATATATATATATATATATATATATATATAACATAAAAACCCCTATATTCAATTCAAATTCTAAATTGCCTTGGGCGTTGTCGCGATTGAGCTATTTTCGCTTCTGATTCCAAGAACAAAGAATGGGCAGCGTCCCCTCAAAAATATAATTTCTAGCGCATCTTTACGTAACAATAATACGTCACCTCTGACATCAGAGTCATAGTTTCAGCCAATGTCTACAGACTTGTGATCACATGGAAAGACGCTCAAAAAGTTTATATAAGTTCCAGTATAACTCGGAGAGCAGTTTTTTGGGTGTCTGCTCACGGTCCAGAAAACATGTAGTTTTCGCTCCTGGCAAATTTGTACGGGTGGGGCTGCGTCCCCGTCCCGGCCAGCGTCGCGCGATGTGTTCGAGTAAATTTAGTTGATGTTCTACGAAACAGTTTCGGAAAATAAAGACTTTGTATGAACCAACTGCCTTTTTCCTGATGTGTTTCGAGGTGTTGTATTGCCCTCTCCATCTACCTCGCCACTCGCGACTTCGATTGCACGTTATAGATACAAAATGTTTGAAGATCCCGGCCGTTGCTTCGCCCCGCCACAGTTTCCATTTGCCTTAGCTACGACTACAAAACTGATGATTTCAACGGTCATGTTATGTGCCCGGCTACAACCATTACTATTGTTTAATTCATTATATATATATATATATATATATATATATATATATATATATATATATATATATATATATATATATATATATATAAAACAGTTCCGTAACTGACTCATTCATTCATTCATTCATTCATTCATTCACTGACTGACTGACATACAACGCACAGACCAAACCGCTGGACCTAAAGGGCTGAAATTTTGCATGGCGATTCTTCTTATAGTGTAGGGGTGCACTAAGAGAGATTTTTGAAAAATTCTTCTTAGATTTTTTTTAAATTAAATTTTTAAGCTGTTTTTTTTACTTTTTTTAAGTTTGCATTTAAAATAATAATTTGAGGGTTATAAAATTTATATCACGAGAAAGATCATAAAAATTCCTTTAAAATGAAATCTTTTTCGAATCTTTACCTTCATTTCCTGATTTTTGGTGAATTTTTAAAGATTAATTTTTAGAATTTAATTTATTAAATGCTGATCACGTGACTTCTTTTTCTGGTACTTTAAATAAATTTATCGTCACGTGCATAAAAACTAAGTAGACAAAAAATAATTTTTTTTTTCTTGCTAATGCGGCAGACGATTGGACATTATCCAAAAAAATATTAAAATACAGTAAAAGAAATATTCTAGAAACTGTACTATATTAACTGTACTATATTCTTTAGTATTCTTTATATTAGATTTAATTTGAATATCTTCTTCTACATTATTTTGTCTATAAAAATATCCCTTACGATTTTTTTATAAATATATATATATTTTGCATCAATTATATACATTGATCGTCGTATTTATTATATATATATTGGCATTAATTGCATACATTCACCGATGTTTTTACTTTGAATGTACTCCGTAGCGAAGTGCGGGTTTTCAGCTAGTATATATATATATACGAAAGGGCACGAAATGGTCTAGAATTACCGCCATATAAAGAACAAATTTCTATGCTATACTAGAGGCACAAACTAACAGTAGATGATTATATCATTTCTCATGAAGTGAAGCTATGAAGAGTTGCGAGAGATGTTTGGAAGAGTGTTCTATCTTTCACTGAAATACCTATCTGTCATTTGTGGCTTACGTTACTATTACAAGCTACCCTTGCATCCCTATTAAAGAAGAGTAGATGATTCTTTGATCCACCATCGCTGTCAGTTATTAGAAGTCCATATTTAAAGCGACATAACATTGCCTGTGTCATGTAATTTTCTGTGTACCTTAGATGTAGCTCAGCATAAAACATCTCATGTCTGCTGAAAGTAATTGCGTATTTCAGCAAAGATATTTAAATGCGGAGCAGATCTGTCCCAAAGAAAGCTGATTCATTCTTCATTGTACTTTTATGTAAGAAAATTGAGAAGCATAAATATTGATAAATTGCTGTAAACAGTTATTGCTGTAATTGCTGTAGTTACATGAGTATGTTTCATGTAATTTAACTATAGTATGTAACTACACTATAGTAACTGCCGTTTGCCAATACCGAGGCTCGGCAAAGATGTAGCAGATTTAGCGTCACCCAGGGGGCAGCATTAGGAGGCTTGCTGCGTTACACCCCACTATAGTAACTATGCACTTTATATGCTTTATCATAAGAAAATTTATATGTTATTATTAAATTGTGTATCATTCTGTAATTTTTAATCATTGTGTTCACAAATATGGACTGCAATACAATCAGACAGAGGGAAAATGTTAAAACTAATGTTGTCCTTGGATTTAAAAAAATGTTTTACATGCTTATTTTAAATATTATGATGTTGCATTAAATCTTCCAAACAAATAATTAGCCTCACTTTATCTTTAAAGTGACATAGAAGTAGAGTTTTAAACTTATGACACCTGACAGGACTAGAAATTAAAAATATATATATAACATAAAAAAATAGTATTTTCGTCTAACACAACTCAGAAAAATATTGAGAAATCGATCATGATTTTACGAATTTCTCCGACTTCGAAGGAAACCACACTCTAAAGAGGATTAAACGTCTTAAGTATTGAGTCTGTGATTGATCTTCTCAAACAATCTTCTAATCTCTAAATAGGCTTAAGCTAACTAAATAGCTTCAACAGATGCTGGAATTATATATCATAACAATATAAAATAAAATGTTTACAAACTTAAATTTCTAAAAATATATATTTATTTACCTCTGATGTCTCAAATTGAATCACAAAGGGAAAAAGTTCAGCAATGAAAAAAAACCTTACGTTATAAAAATGTAATTTTACTGTATCGTGTTTATACATTTTCCTATGGGGTAAGAAACAAATTATATTAAATCAAATTTAAAAACAACATCTTGTTGACTATATTTTATGAAATAAAATATTTTGTTTAGGGAAAACAATTATAAATGTTAAAATGTAATTTATTAAAGCATAATAGATGGGCATAAACAACATTTTAAATATATTATTTGTTAAGTTTAAAAATCTTTGGAAATAAACTGATAATTAAGAAAAAAAATACTTCATATTTGGTCATAGGATTTTTTTAATTTTACGAACCATAAAAAACAATAATATATTACAGAAGTTTCTAATTTGTTAAATTTAAGGATGTTTTTTTCCTTTAAAATAACAAAAAACAAGTCATTTTAATTTCACTAATACATACTTAATTGTTTTAATGAAACAAATTAATGAATTTGTTTTTATATAGTTTTTAAGTTTGTCTTGTATTTATATTGCTTTTGAATTCATTTTGTTACACACATTAAAAAAAATATATTTGCTTTTATATTGCTTTTGGACAGAAAATTTGCTCGTGTTTCTTTAAATGATATTGTTTGTTTTTTGTTGGCCTTTGTTTACTTCAATTATTTTAGCTAAGAATTCTGGAAGCTCGGTTAAGCTAGATAATCAGTAAATTATTATTTATACCCCTTTGAGAGCTTGTTTTTTTATAATTATAGAAAAATAATGTAAAAGTCCTGAATAATGGAATTCAGATAACGAGACAACTGAAATTATCGTGTTAGCTCAGCTAGACGACTCGTTGACTTCAGCCGATATGAAGTCAAGTAACCCCAAATCTCTCTGGCAGAGTAATAGCAATAGCACCAAATGCTAAGTCAACAATCAGTTATATGGTAATTACTCAGGCTGGAAAAATGTCATCGGTTATACGGCATAAATATAATGCAGCCCAGGAAAATGTATCTGATGTCGTAAACGTAGAGCGAAAAACCTTCGTTTAAGGCGAAATAAACAATTTTCAGGTTTGAACGTCAACTAATTTTAGTAACATTTGGGAACATGTATACAAAGTATTAGCCCTCTACGATATGCAGTTTGCTGTGTAGAGTAGATTCTTTCCAAAGTCACGTGAAAACAGTATGATAGTGTGTTTACATTTGCTATGCAGCTTTACGGATTTCTTACCAATGAAACGAATTTTGTTTAAAATACTACTTAAAGACTGGGCTATAAAATGCAGTCACACATTGCAAATTGAGTACTGAAAGTATAATTTAAATACTGTGTTTCGGTAGTAGTTTATGCTGCAATTTTATATCGACACAAACTTTGAAGCCGTTTATCTCAAAATTATGATTTTTCTTAATAAGATTTTTAAAACGCTGTATCTCCCTAATTTTGCAAGAGATGGAGCTGATATTTGTTTAACCTTTTCCCTACGGGGTGGGATAGCATGTATCCCACGTGGGATACATGCGTAAAACCGGGATATTACCACGCGGGATAGCATGTATAATACGGGCCCAAGAATGAATATATACGAGTATGTATATATATATATATATATATATATATATGTATGTATATATATATATATATATATATATATATATATATATATATATATATATATATATATATATATATATATATATATATATATATATATATATATATATATATATATATATATATATATATATAACCCCCTTAATGGCCGTTCTAATGAGTGTATTGAAAAAATGGGCCCCGTAAGCTAAAGGTTAAATACTCCTCAAAGTTTGCTGAATAGGATGCACTTAAATGATGGAAATAAATTTTCCCGACCTCAAGCACCTATTTCTGCACTGTATCAGAAAAATGTGAAAGGCAATATAATGAGTCTTTAGACTTATTAGAAAAAGTTAAAAATGGTCTGAAAAGCTGAATTTCTCACAGTGCCAGTAAAGTTCAGATGAGACATGGTTGGCCTCAAGATTAGGACAGATATGTTCAACAACCGGTTGTGGCTGAATGTATTTTAAATATTTTGGGGAATAATTAAGTGTTCTTGAATCATTTACCAGAGGCATATTCTAATAAAAATTGCATTAAAATTTCTTAGCTCATACATATGTAAGAAATTCATGGGCATATTGAAATAAACAATTACAACTGTGGTTGAAATAATTGTCTATAACAAATTTAAAAACTGTGACGTCGTAAGTATGTGTTGTTTTACTCATTGAGGATTTTAGAAAACATTAAAAGATGATAAAACAAGTAAATAAAAAATGCATACTTAAAAAATCCTCACAATAATTTTATTTTATATTTGTATGATTTTTATTAAAAATACGAGAGAAGATGAATAAAAAAATCTGCTGTTTGCACTTTCATTAAACATTTGCAAAGTGAAATATAAATATTTATATAGATGCTTGTTTTATTTCGTTACAAAAATACTTTTAAGACGTATATTTCCTTTCAAACCTCATAGAAAGTCACACTTCGCAAATATGTATGATAGTAGGAGTATTTGCAAATTACAGGCAGACATTAAATATTCAGTTTAAATCATTTACGAATGCCAATAAGGAGGAAACCACATCTACCGTAAGATTTAAGATGTAGGGTAAATATCGTAAAAAAACTAATTAAAATTAAACAAAATTACCAATTTAGTACTCAAGATATCACAAAATCATTCTCGAAACGTAATATCCTAAATATCTGATTCATTTTTGTGGGATCGATTGAAATTCCTTTCCTACTTCCACTTGTGTTTTAATGCTATAATTATTTTGCAATAACTTTAGCTGCCACGGCTCTCGTCAAATTCAAATTAATGCTGCAAAGTTCAACAAGGTTTTAAGGCATTTTAGAATAAAACCGTACGGTGAGCAAATATTTTACAACAAAAGGATAGTTATTTGTAATATAGTTCATACTGAATGTAATTTGTATAACTATTAGGAAAGTTACTTTTTCACCAACAATGGAAAACCCGCATTTTAGTTTGGAGTATAGTATAGTAAAGTTTTCTCCATGTTATGGAAGTATTGTACATTAATAATTATGTCAAAGACTGATAACTTTATTGTAATGGAAATTGGTAACATTTACAACTATAGGGCATATTGTAGGTTATTAAGCTTATTTATTGTGTTTGTATCAGTATATTTTTTATATTAAATTATGTTGTTTCAAATAGTTAAGTAAAATTTTTACTTGACAAGAATGAATTTTTAAACTCTCGTTAAGTAAAAACTTTGGACAATAACATTTAACTAAGAATTTACTTGAGTTTTAGGAATATTTCCTTGACTTATAAAAATGTTATGGTATATAAATGCACTTTTTACGTTATATATTTTTCTTATTTATTTGCTCAAGTTGTATGTTATAATTAAGGATACGTAATTTTCGTATTTACGAAATAGATGTGAATAAAAGCGGACTTTGCCGATATGAGCGAATAAATGCGAAAATTATTTTTTCACTTCTTCTCACCGAAATCTCGGTGATAAACGGCTTTTTAAGCTAAATTAAGTAATAATAGCAATAATTTATTAACATAATTGCTTAACTAAGAACATCCGCGGTCTTTAACTGAGAGTTCTCCCTCTCCTTCGGATTTTCTCCGAATTTCACTCGGACAGTTTGTCAGTACCGGAGTCGAACCTAAAAATCTAACTGTAAAAATCCACCATAAAGTTTTGTGGAACAATTTAGTCGATTAAAGAACGTCTCTTGAGAGCCAAAGTCAAGGGTATTTCAGCTACTTACAGTAGTCAACCGAGAGACTCCCGTTGATGTTATATAGACTTTAATTGCAACGAAATGTTGCTACCCTAAGGCCGTCTGCACACGGAGCAACTCAAAAGCAACTGGTTACAAACCCGTCGGACGGGTTTATAACCAGTTGCGTCGTGTGCGTGGCTCCATTCAATTACACAGGTTGCGACTCATCACGGAATGGTTTGTGATTTGAGTCAGTTATCAGTTTCTTTTGAGTTGCTTCGTGTGCAGACGGGCTAACTTTGCAAAGGCCATACACAGGTATACAAAGCCTCTGAGTCCCGTTAACAGAGTAGATGCTGAGATATTTTAGCATGTACAACATAGTAATTAATGACAGAAGGTAAAGACTTAAGGAACATGATGTTGAGACTACTATAATATGATGTTGAGACTACTATACCTTTTAACTAAGAATTTTGATACTTACTTATCCAAGTAAAATAAATTGTAATTCTTTTATGCACATTTTTATTTTTTTACGAATAAATATGAAATTTTATATAATGTACTTTTTTTGTTGCGAAATTTCGATTTTTTTATACGAAATTTACGTATTACTAGTTATAATGGAACGACGTTTCGAGCTTCGGCATTTAAATTTTTTACACTTTGAGAGATTACTTTGATTTTTCTGATTTTAAGATATCATTAGATTAATGAGCCATTTCAACGCAATGAGAAAAATTTGAACGTTAAAAAAGAAATAAAATACACTTATTGTTAATTGGTGTGACTTACATGATTTAAGAGACATACTTCTGCACTCCAAATAATTTTCGATATCGATATAAAAAGATTTGTTAGAGAATCTGTCGTAAAAACTCTTTTCAGAAATTTAACTATACAAAGTACAAAAAGACATGTTTGGAACAAAAATACAATCCAAATGAAAGGAATTTATAAAAAGCTATTCATCATCAGGTAAGTTTTGACAGTAACTCTAAAAAATATGATTTACAAAAAAAATGTATCATGCATATATTTGATTAAAAACTGTCATAGGAACTGCATATATTGCAGCTAATATTTCTTAATTTTATTTTTATACCATTATTATGATGATGATGATATATTTTTAAATAAAATTTCTAATCTTTCACATAAAAATTACAATAAATATGCGAAATAAAAGAAAGGGACTATCGATTAAAAAGATTTCATTTCTACATCATATCAAATATACATTAAAAACATCAAATTTAAAAGCAAGCTTTCGTCATTTATCATTTTAATCATTTATCATGTTGAAGCAATAGATTTAAATTAGTTTGTAATTTAATATTGTAAATGCCCAAAAAGTTTAAATATAAGTCTACCAAATTAATATAAAAATTTTATATGAGAAGTTATAGTATTTCAGTATAAGATACTTATTTTTTCATTTTCTGTCATACAGAGTTCTATATTTTTAAAGTAAGCCACCCTAGTCGTATATTGGTTTAGGGAAGTGAGCTTCTAGAATGTGGGCTAGGTTTCAAATCCCGATGAGGGAATGCATGTTGCTATGATGTACCATCACGGTCACTTATACGTTGCATTTGTAATAAAATAGTGAAAAAATTTTAAGGTGAATGGATATTGCCCTCTGGACAAAGACACGTTGAAGATAATTTATTTTTTAATACAATATTTAATAATATTATTGAAGTTTTTGTGAAATACATTTTATAATGAAAGAGAGGCTTTTATATGTCAAAATAAAATATTTAAAAATATGTCTCATTACTATTCCATTCAATCATTTCATTATTTCTTACCAATCATATAAGTGGAAATCATTTCCTTTTTGCAAGATATATTCATTAATTTTTTTAAATTTGAGGTTTTATTTGTTATAACCAATTTTATTTGATTCTCTCATTGATTTTTAGCCTTAATGTTTCGATTAAGTTAAGAATAAATATTGAATTGGAGTCATAATATTTTTATTATATTTTTAATATTCTAGGTTGAGAAAAAGGGAATTTTGAAAAAAAAAATTCCTCTATTCAATTAGATAGATGAGTTTGTAAAACTGGGTTCGAGATTAGGGAGCCCGAGTTCGATACCCGTGATTGACAGATGATGTCACCTGATAATTGGAAAGAATGAATGTGAACTAAAGGTAAAATTCCCGAAGAAGATAAATTACTATCATTTTCAGAAGAGGAAATAATATGATTGAATGGGAACTAACTAGCATCCAGCGTTGACATCAGTAAAAAGAAGAATATGCAGTTAAAATTAAATATAAATAAAAGTTAAAAACACTGCCAGGATAGTTCAGGGTGGAGAACTAAAGTCGGGAAAGCATAAACAAAAACCTATTAATATCCTCTGGCAAGTTTGACAGGAATTTTAAACGAAAAGCTGCCATTATATATATATATATATATATATACACACACACACACACACTGGTGAACAAAACCTAAGGAAGGTGAACACTTTATGGAAACGAATTTGATAGTTAAGTTTTATGTATAAATGCCGTACTTTTTGTAGCGATTTGCTTCTATCTGATAGCCATGTTTCTTGAAAATAATCTAGCTCAAATTTTGCATGAAAGTAAATTTTTTCTTAGTATTGTGTTGCCGATTTTACCCCATTTTTCTTGGACCGTTTTCCAAAGTCCGCTAAGTGGTCTTGGATGCCGTTTTCCCAAACCTCGCTAAAATAAACCATATTAACCATATAATTTAGGGAATCGCCAAGTGATTTTCCAGGTATTTAATTAAATGGGATACACTTTATTCCTTTTCTGATTCTTTCTTTGCTAAATAAGCGACAGCTGATTTAAACGTGTTACTAGAGGCTTTGTCCAGATGAGGATCAACTTTATTAATGTCCTTTCCATATAGAGCTGCAATTTCTTCTTCAAATATTGGTTCTAAAATATTCTGTTGATAGTAGAGTGAATTAACTTTGGCTTTACTTGAGATTTTTTAATTTTTAATTTTTTGTTGCAACAAAATCCAGCAACTAACATGCTTCACTTTGAGAACTTTTCTGTACACTGACGAAGCAATTTCGTACGGTCATTTCCGTCATCTGAGCAAAAGAAAATTGATGTAGTATTTTATTACAGTCACTTTAATACACCCATGCCCTATCGAGTGTTACCACAAATTTCCATTTTTCAGAAACTAGATGTTTTTCATATAATTTTCTACAATTTATTTTTCTTTCAGCAATATGCTTTCGCAAACGCAGATGAACTTTAGGTCTAATTATCTTTTTTAACTTCAAATCTTTATGAATGATTTTACTGACAGTGCCTGAAGAAATTCCTAGTCTCGATGCAATGGATCTTTGAGTCGGTGGATTTTCTTTTAAGATCAGAGACTTCACTTTCCTGATATTTACCTGCGTTCGAATAGTCTTAGGATGAGGTTTCGCGGTTAGGTTTTCATTTTACTTTCAGTTAGACGTTTTTTTACTTTCAAATTTAATATAGAATAAATACCTTTTTTTGAAATGCCAAAACCGTGATTTTCACACCTCTTTTCGATACGAATATTTCTCATCGGAAATCGCAGTTACGTAACCTTTGAGTCATTTATCAATTTTAGGACCTTTTTCAAAATAAATCTTTTATTTTACCTTCCAGTCAAAACAAAAGAGTAGCAGACGATTATTCTGAAGTTTTCAAATTTTTATCTCAAAAAGCAAATGACAAAAATAAAATACAATATTTTTTCCATAAAGTGCGAACGACCTTATGTATATTTAGTATGTGGATGTGTATGTAATGACGCATACACATACTATACATATAGTCATGGTCCTAGTGGCACAAGGGATCAAAATCTTTAAGGCTGCTATGTACTAACCTTATTTTATTCGCTCACCTCAATATTAACCTATGGAGAAAATTTGTTTAAGGGTTGCGAAATTGGATTTAAGGATTTTTTTTTTAAATTGTACTCCGTAACAGCGAAAGAAATATTACACCTTGGGGTATTTTTCGTTTTAAAAATGTAAATAATATTTATAAATTTAAATTATTCGTGGAAAATATCTGGTCTAGTGTGTTTTAAACTCTAAACATTTCATTTGGTGGACAGAATTTGTTAAATGAATCCTTTTGCAAGGTGCTGAAAAATTCTGTCTATCTGAAAATACCATTTCTGTTGAATTATCATCACTGATGTAGCTGTAAATAGGAGATAAATTTTCTCCATAGTTTAACATTCAGGTGACCGAATCCAGCAGAGTTAGTACACATCAGAGTTAAGACACTTTTATTCAAATTCTTCGTCTGGTGATGGAGCACGCAGCACCGCTCACAGGAACGCGTTAAAAAAGCAAAGAGCTCGTAAGAGAGTATAAGATAAAGGCGGGTGCAGAAGAGAGAAAAGATACCAATTTCTTTGCCTGAAGGTTACATAAAATGGATATTTCCCTATTTTAAAAGCAGGGGTTTTATAACCCCTACGTGTAAAATAGGGAAATATTTATTAAATATCCTTAGGGAAATATCCATTAAATATACAGGGTGGTATTAATTAACGATCCACTTTGAAATAGTCATAAAAAGAAAACTACTGGACCAAATGTATCAAATTTGGCAATAGTTTAAAGGATGCCATGGGAATTTATTTAAAAAAAAATAAAAAAAAGCGCATAAACTCACCAACAGGGAGGAAATGGCGCTGTATGCAATATTGTTAAACGAAATAAGGGTCGGAATCTAACTTAACAGTTTGTTACACGGGTTTAATATTTTGTATACCCTTAAGAAACATTGACCTACACAAAATTACGATTTAAAGTGTGCGCATTCCGGAAATCGCTTTCTTACAGATCGCTAATTTGTGAATTGTGAAGCCTGAATTCGGCGGGAATTCTGCCTGAATTTCGGCCTATATTCCTTTCGAATAAACTTATTATAGGCAGAAACTTTCCCACAAAATGGCCACCCCGGTCACCAGACTTCAACCCCTGTGACTTCTGGCTATGGGGTTATCTCAAAAGCACTGTTTATGGTGAAAATCTAAAGAATTTGGTTGAACTGAAAGATGTGATACACCGACATGTCCGTAACATTCCTCCTGATATGCTAAGAGCTACTGTTGAGGATGCAATAATGCGATTTAACTTGCTTTCGGAAAATGGTGGATGCCACATTGAACATGCTTTGTAACACGTTTCAGATACGATTAAACACATTTTAAACCGATGTCTTCATGTCTTATTTCTTTAACAATATTGCATACAGCGTCATTTTCCCCTTGGTGGTGAGTTTTTGAACTATATTTTTTGGGGGTGGAAAAGAAATTCCCATGACCTCCTTTAAACTATTACCAAGTTTGATAACATTTGGTCTGGTAGTTTTCCTTTTATGACCATTTCAAAGTGGAACTTTAATTATAACCACTCTGTATATTAAAAGAGGTTCACTTTGTTATTGTGTCTCCCGGAATTTCATTGAATTATGGTTGTAGGGGATGTAGTAACATATGTCCACTTGAATCTATGCCCACATGATTCTATGTGTTTAATAAATATTAGTTTTCTATCAATATATATGATGCAAGAGTGGTTTTTCATGACTTCATATGGTAACCCTAATATAACGCGTGCATTCTATGGGCTGTTCAGTGTTTGGGAAGGGTGTCGGCAAGTGGTTAAAGGGCTAATGTAGTTCTACAATTAAGTTGTTCATTTATAGTGTTTAAGAAAAGGAGTTTTCTATGTTAAAAAAGGGAATATTGGAATGAGCCTTAAGTAAAATTTGGGAGCAATAAGTCTTTTTTGGTTGCATTTTTTTCGTTACATGTATTTACATTTTCGGCCCAAATGAAAGAAAAGAAGCAACTAAATTCTATGCACAAAGAAGTAATATATTGCGCAAGTATTAAATATTAAATAATCACCAGTTTGCGCATTAGTCTTTACTACAAAAAGTTAAAAAAAAACCTATATATAAAGATGTCATAGATGAGTTTGACATCGTGCAAAATTTATTATCACATGAGTTTGATTACTTTTTTTTCGGCGAAATATATTCAAGTTTCATACAAACCATCTACTAAATGTGATCAATATTTCTAACGTCTACTTTATACAGATGAAGAAAACACTTTTCGGGACTAAAATTACTAAAACTGACAATTTGCTTGTTGAGAGTAAAACATGTTTTGAATTCAAAACTCTTATTATTTTGTATTTTTAAAATTTTATTCTTTAAATTTCAGTGGATTGGGTCATATGTTGTATGTTTTTGCTTTATTGATTCAGACCGCGTTTTATAAGAACTTATAAAATATTCCTCTTTGGAAATTCAAGAAACTGCCGAATTTTCAAGTTATCAAATATTTGAATTTCATACTCTCTATAAATGTAAATAGCTACAGAGTTACCAGAAATTATTTTTTGGCTAATGTAAAAGGATTCTTTGATGGAGCATACAACCTTTCAAGCGACAATTTATAGAAATTCTTAAATATTTAGAGTCTGAGTATTGTATAAAATATAAGTTGACATTGTTCTATAACTACCACCACAATTGTATTGACTTGAGATAAAACATTATCAGATATAAATCTAATTCGCGTAAATATTTGTGCTCTATTGCTAAGCTGGCACAAATTACTCTGAATATGTCTCTGCAGTCCTATTAATTTATGTTATGCAAGGGACATCATAAATATAAGTACATTTTAAAAATTATTGACATTTTATATAAAAATGGGGTGTGTGTACGTTTTGAACTTAATGCGGCCAGTGTCATACACCACTACTTGCATTTCATAATGTTTGACTTTTAAAAATATCACTTTATTATATGTTTCCCCTAAAAGGATAGAAATTCATGTAGTCTCTACTAATGAAACTACCGCGGGTTATTTACGTAGGATTACTTATCCTTGCTCACATCTTTTGTATGTATATATGTGTGTATGTGTTATGTGTATATGTATCTATCTATCTATCTATCTATCTACATATATATATATATATATATATATATATATATATATATATATATATATATATATATATATATATATATATATATATATATATATATATATATATATATATATATATATATATGACGCGGCGCTTATTACTACCCATCTCCATTATGACGTTCTCCATCCAACATTACTCCTTCTTAAACTATTCCTGAATAATTATTAAAGTTATGGCACTCAATGATTAAAGGCCTGTGGAAAAGAACTACAAATTAATTACCTTAAGAGTTTATTTCCAAATATTTAATCTACCCCAATTCAATCTGTTAATTATTTTCCCAAGAAATCATCACGATCCCTGTGACGCGTGACCGAACTGATTGGAAAATTCCCGCTCTCTGACTGAAAACCCTATTGTTATGGCAGTGACGGATCGCTCAGTCACATCACAAACCATAGCACAGCACATGCAGTCTGTAATGCATCATCCAGCGTCTGCGCGTACCATTCGACGCCGTTTACAGCAGAGTGGTCTGTCCGCAAGACGTCCATTGCTTTGTCTACCCTTGACGCAGAACCACAGACGTCTCCGTCGCCAATGGTGCGATGACAGAAGGATGTGGACGACGGAATGGAATGAAATTGTCTTTACTGACGAGTCACGCTTCTGTCTGCAACACCACGATGGTCGCATTCGAGTCTGGAGACACCGTGAAGAGAGGATGCTGAACAGCTGCGTTATGCACCGCCACACTGGTCCTGCACCGGGTATTATGGTATGGGGCGGTATTGGATATCACTCTCGCACACCTCTAGTACGCATTGCCGATACTTTAAACAGCCAGCGCTACATCTCCGAGGTGTTGGAGCCAGTTGTCCTTCCTTACCTTCAGGGCTTGTCCACAGCCATATTTCAACAGGATAATGCGCGACCACACGTGGCACGCATTGTCCAACGGTTCTTCGTCCATCGCCAGATTGAATTGCTTCCCTGGTCGCCTCGCTCTCCGGATCTTTCGCCGATAGAAAACATGTGGTCCATGGTTGCTCTACGATTGACCCAGATTCCATCCCCAGCTGCCACAGCAGATCAAATTTGGCAACGTGTGGAAGCTGCTTGGTTTGCTGTACCCCAAGAACTCATCCAAAGTCTCTTTGAATCAATGCCGAGGCGTGTGGCAGCGGTGATCTCTAACAATGGCGGCTATTCTGGCTACTGATTTTGGCAGGAACCACACTTCACAGAAGTCTATAAATTTAGTCATTTATGGTCAACATGTTATCTACAAAATAAATTTTGTTGTGTTATCTCTTGTCTTTCTTGGTGTTGCAATTTGGGTGGCCAGCAGTGCATAATTATTAAACACATTATCTTTTTAAATCAAACATTTCTTTCAAAAATCAAGCTTAACCCATTTCACTTATAAAAGTTTAATAAAAATCTCTTACCCGAAATTAATTAATCCCGTCAAACAAAAAATTTTATTTAATTTCACCAATTTAACTATCCAGCATCTACAAATTTAATCTTCTTAACTTCCTTCAATCCTGGTGTATTCCTCTGTCGAGCTGGTCCTAAGCGCGATGCATCGTTTATCATAATATCTTTAGTGTAAACACTCACTGTAGAATTCCGTAATGTTGCCGCCCGTGAATTGCACAAACACAGCACCACCGATTTGAAAGGCATTAATTCACGCTGTTTGTTGCGTCGGAAAATAACATCACTTTTTCATTTCAAAGTCTCACGGCGCAGACATCCAAATTATTCACTACGTCACTCTCGATGACTCTCTCTTGGAGAAAAAACACATTGAAGATCAAACGGTGTCCGCGATGATTAAGACGAATCAAGAAAATCTCAACATTGCAAGCACAAGCCGGACGATCCGCAGACACATTGCAGCAAACAGAATGACTCATCGTGAACTTAGCACACATAAACAATCGTCAATGTTATCCTCAGCTGGAAATCGGCGTCGGAACAAAATTTTTTTAGCTTCACCCAAAAAAATGGTTACAGTTGAAAACACTCTGTAAATTTCCGCCAACGGATCAACGCTGTCACGAGGAAAGAGATGAAAACCTGGACAAATTTTAATTTTAAACTTAAATTTAAAAGGCTGTGGGGCTAAGTTTTAATTTTTTTCCCTCGAGCGATCCCTAATCCTACGCTGGGAAACCCCTTTTTTCTCGACGCGTTTCAAACTAGGATATGAAAATAGTGGCGAATTACGCACGAAATAGACAACCTTGAAGCCCCCTGTATATTATTTAAGTAATGTTCTTTTCCGAATTAATTCCTTACACACACACACAGACACACAGACACACACACACACACATATATATATATATATGTATGTCAAAATTTTGACGCATTTTGTTACTTTTCTGTTTAGCTGTTTACTGCTTGTCCAAGCGATACCAACTGGATTTGGCATGCTGCCAAATTATAACCCGCGAGGGACGGACGGGCGGTTTTAGCGTGTGAAATTTTGCTTTTCGGAGGAACGTTATGGAGGAACGTAATCCTTCGTTAAAACAGCTAGAAAAGCTAGTGGTATGTGTATTACATCATTATTCTGTACTCGTTTTCCAGTTTCTTTGTTCACTTTTTTGAATGTCTATGTTTTCAAGCATATTCCTCAAAAACCTTTTTTAACTTGCTTATAGGCGGGTGTCGTCTTTTGCAGCTGAGAATAATCTCCTACAGTGGCTCCCAAAAGTGTTCGCACACTTACGAATTTCAATGAAATAGGGGTCTATCCATTAATTAAAATGAGTATTTCAGAATGGGTATTTAATAATAAGATCTATTATATATTCTTAACAAAACTACATGAAATATTTTGAAAACATAGTAAAACTTTATTTTTAAGAAACCAGTAATCAATAAGTAACATAATCTTTATCTCACAAAAGTCATCGTACACTGAAATATTTTCGGATAACTTCATAATTAAAATTATCATCTGGCGCTTTATTTTTATTTTTGAATTGTGGTGGCATTTAAAATATCGTTTAGCTTTAAATTTTGCTTTCCTACCCGTAATATTCTATTTATTATTTAAAAATGGCTCGTAGTCGTAAAGAAACAACAAACAGCATTTGAAAATTGATTATTTTTCATCATAGTAGTGGTAAATCAGTTCGGAATATTGCAAAATTACTTAATTTATCCCATTCTTCTGTGCAGTATGTGAAAAAACGCTTTTAAGAAGAAAATTGGATCGAAAACAACGTAAGAAAAGGCCGTCCGGCAAAGTTAACAAAACGTGATCAGAGATTTATAATTAGAAAATTTGTGAAAAATTCACGTTTGAGTGCTGTAAAAGTTTCTGCAGAATTCAATGAAACATTTTCTACTTCAATTTCACCTGAAATTTTTTGACGAGTTCTCAGAACAGCTGGATTACATGGGCGTTCTGCCCATAGAAAATTTTTTGTGAGTGAGAAAAACAGAAAGTTTAGGTTTCCCTTCGCACTATCAATGATAAATAAGCCCCAAACTTATTGAAATAATGTCTTATTTGTCGATGAACATTTTTGGTGCTGATGGGCGTATAATTGTTTGGAGAAGAAAAAAAATGAGAAACTTAATCCCAAGAACTTAGTAGGAACAGTTAAGCATGCCGGTGGAGGTATCCTTGTGTGGGGGTGCATGTCAGCATCATGACTAGGAAATTTGGTATTTATTGATGGCATGATGAATCATGCTGTTTTTATAAATATTTTAAGAGACTATTTAAAATTATGAGCTCAAAATTTGGGTATTGGAAACAACTTTGTTTTTTATCAAGATAACGATCCTAAGCACACGGCTCTCAACGTTCGCCACTGGTGTCTCTATAATTGGCCACAAGTTTTGAAAACACCTCCTCAATCGCCAGATTTAAACCCAATAGAACATATTTGGAGAGAACTGGAGGTTTGAGTACGAAAACACGACATTCACACGAAAAGCGAACTAAAAACAATTATGATGGAAGAATGGATGAACATTGATGCAAAAATTACAAAAGAACTAAAGCAATCTATTCCCAGACGTTTAAAAGCTGTTGCAGATGCTAAAGGATATCCTACTAAATATTAATTTAACGAAAAATTGGAATATTTACTAATATGTAGAGACTTTTTACAAGTGTACGATGACTTTTGTAAGATAAAGTTTTTGTTACTTTTGGATTATTGGTTTTTTAAAAATAAAGTTTTACTATGTTTTCAAAATATTTCATGTAGTTTTGGTAAGAATATATTATAGATCTTATTATTAAATACCCATTCTGAAATATTCATTTTAATCAATGGATAGACCCCTATTTCATTGAAAATCGTAAGTGTACGAACACTTTTGGGAGCCACTGTGTGTCATCCAAGGATGGTAATCAAATTTGATCGATGCTCAGAAATGCTAAGTACTAGAATATATAACAGTAAATTAGACCACAGGTTTTGAGATTCAAAACTAAATATTATCGGTATAGGGGCATGGGCCGTTTTAAGAGGACAGTTACCATTGTGAGTTATGTTAATTTCCTAAAGTTCAGTTGTAAGTTCAGCTGTCCACATGGTATAGCATCTTGAGCTTTCACTCAGTGGGCTTGGGTTAAAATCCTGAGTAAGACGGACGTTCCCGTGTTTCCCCCTCATACTAAATGCTAGCTCACCCTAACGGTGCTTCCATGATAAAGTAGAAAACTTCGCGGTGTTGATAGGCAACAAAAGTCAAGTGCCTGCCACATTGGTAATTTGAAGTTGAAAGTTAAAACTAAAAAAAGATTTAATTCTTATTGAAATTGCCATTTTCATTTTCACCATTAAACTACAGCTAGCTACATGGCAGCACAACTTATTTAAATCACACTAAGATAATCGTATTTTTAAACCGCCCAAAGAACACAAAAAGACTAAGAGGGATGTCGATGTTTCAAAATCTGACTCAAGAGGAGTTGATCTTAAGTATGAATTTGAAACCTCTGCTATTAGTTCCCTCAAGTCTCCGCCCAGCATTATGAAAATGCTCTTAGGTATATAACTTCTTTGCGGTTAACAAAAATAACTATGTTGAATTTATTTGCTGTATATTCTTTAAATAATTTAAGATAAAAAATATAACTAATTCAATCACATCCCTGCGAAAGACATCCCAAGGACTTCTAGGAATGATAATTTTAGTGTTTCAGTTGCAGAAGATCTTTACCTAAGTTTATTTGTAATTATCAATGTTCAAAGCCATTCACTAAGCAGATATTCTTAGTTCAAAAACAATCTACAAGTAAACTTTATCTACAAAGTCCGAATTTATAACGGTTTTATATGTTTATCAAAGTATTGAAATCCTATTTGGGAGTGAAGGAAATCCCCAGTTGTCCATTTCTCGCAAACTCTTTCAAATTGCCACCCCCCCCCCCCCCCCCCCCAAAAAAAAAAAGTTATTCCATACTACGTAGTAATAAAAAATATGACATTATACTGTAGTATGGAACTAGAACCTTAAAAACGCTTCTAATTCCGAATAGTTAATATTAAAATTAAAATTCTGATGTTTACCATTTACAGCTAGTGCCCGTACAGCCCCCCTTCCCCCTCACACAGAGTACCAACAAATTAAAAGCTACACATCTCAAATATTATATACATAAAATGATAATAATTTACCTTTAATTCTCTTTCAAATACATGGAAAAGTTACAGCTAAATCGAATATTCGAACGATATTCAAATAATCGAGTGATAATTCGAATATCACAAGATTTTCTCAATGAACATAAAAACAATGTCAACTTAAATACTGGCATTTTACGACGCTCTTAGAATGGGAGTATATTCACAAGTCACCAATGTCAACCAGAAGTATGTTTACATTGGTGACAGTGGTATTTTTACATTGGTTCAATTTTAAATTACTATAAGTGAGAAGTAATTTAAAATTGAAGATGGTACCAATATAGGAAGCTAATCAGGTTCTTAGTATAACAGAAATACAAAGAGTATACACTTTTTGAAGAAACTTATTTTACTACTGTACTAAACTAGGTTTAGTACAATAGGTTCTTGTAAGAGAAGAGGAAACAAAATATACCATAAGAAATTTTATTAAATACGTAGTCAAAATACATAGCTGACAGGATAGAGCATTAAATGCAATACAATTTTAATTTCAGCAGCACTCAACAATCATGAAATCAAGAGTAGTCATATCTCTGAATTACACACGTCACAAGAGAAATCTAAAAAATACATGAAAGACTGTAAAAAATCATATGCGTATTTTAACTTAAATTTTATTGTAAAGGAAATTTTTAGTCAACACAGGCCAACAGCTAAATAAAATCCTTCATAGCACAAAGATGCGAAATAAATAAAACATGTGCTTTTGTACACTACATTGATTGCTCCAGTACCAACGATGGCTGCGATTTCATCCTCTTTGAAATGATTTTAAATAGTTGTTTTTGTCT
This sequence comes from Dolomedes plantarius, assembly GCA_907164885.2. Taxonomy (NCBI): domain Eukaryota; kingdom Metazoa; phylum Arthropoda; class Arachnida; order Araneae; family Dolomedidae; genus Dolomedes; species Dolomedes plantarius. The sequence continues at coordinate 93,404,751 of OU015501.1, forward strand.
GTTTAGCTAAATTGTAGCAAAAGATGACCGTAACGATACAAAAATGCACATACTAGTCTAATTCACATTTAAGGCTTTAAACAATGTAGTGAATGGAAGATAACAATTGCTACTGATTAATTTCCACACCCAATAAGCAACTCCCCATCTTAGCATTAACAACTTGTTATCATTTAGAATATATATATATATATATATATATATATATATATATATATATATATATATATATATATATATATATATATGTTTAATATTCAACTCATTTATTCTATGTTTGTCTGGCCAATTTTTCTCTTCGAAGGAATTCTCTGCAGTGTTTTGTTGAAAGATTTTTTATAAATGCAAATTTTTAAAAGTATTGTTAGATTCCCTCGTATACAAAACAAAACAAAAAAAACTAATCTACATATCATCAAGGAACAGAATCGATTAAAATTACCCAAGTTTCAAAGCGTGCAGAATATTTTTTTAAACTTCGTTGCAGTTTTTTAGAGAGAGAGCGTAAAATTAACAACATATGTTAAAAGGAAGTTTTTTTCATTAAATTTGAAGTTCTCTCCGACCATTTTGGCGAAAGAAAAACCTTTACAGAAAAAACAGTTGATTCTTTAATTGTATGACTATGGGAGATTTCGAACTCTAAATACGCAGTTAAAAATTTAATACTGAATTTTATTATCGAATTGAAAAGTCTTTTTAACATAGTACGATATTTTAAATACAATTTTAATGCGAGTTTAAATTAGCTCACATAATATTCTTTTTTTTCCTGTTTAATACAGATAGTATCTAAACAAATATAATCATATGTTTAAATACACCAAGTAAGAAAAAAAAATACTTATTCTAATCCTCTGAAACACGATGGTCTACATATAACTGTAATTAGGTACGACATGTCCGCAAATATTACAGCAGGCTAACTCACAATAATTCTACATGAGTGCTAGAAGATCCATCGAAACTATATATATATATATATATATATATATATATATATATATATATATATATATATATATATATATATATATATATATATATATATATATATATATATATATATTAATATTATATATATATATTAATATTATATATATATATATATATATATATATATATATATATATATATATATATATATATATATATATATATATATATATATATATATATATATATATATATATATATATTAATATATATATATTATATATATATTAATATTATATATATATTATATATATATATATATATATATATATATATATATATATATATATATATATATATATATATATATATATATATATATATATATATATATATATATATGTATATATATATATATATATATATATATATATATATATATAATCATATATATATGATGTTAAGAAAAGTAATGCCGATTTTTAAAAGAAGTACAATTTATGCCGTAGTTTATAATATGTATGTTTAAAAGTAATAAATTTAACATAATACATTTTTACAAAAAGCTCTTCTAAAGAAATGTACAAAGCATATATAATTTATAAGCTGCAAAAATATGTAGGAAACTATAGAACTTTATATATATGTGGGTGTTTGCGAAACCTTGAAGTAAAACTTTTTAAGGAGAAAGACATTTTATATAATTTCTATGTTTTTCTACCATTTTCTATGAGGATATTTCTACCTCGTTTTCAAAATATTTATTTTTCTTTTGCACTGGGCTAAATATATTAGTAATTTTTTTTTCAGAAAATATGATACAGAAAATATTTCCTTTCAAGACACATTTATCATGAATTCTTTTTGAGAGTTTCAGTTCTACCCACTCTCATTCTAGTACTAAGATGCGTTTAAGGATTTTAAATAAATATAAATTAATAAGTGATCGTATATAACATATATAAACGTTTATAACTTCTAAATATAATTTACTAAGTGTTAGGAATCTCTTAAACATAAACATTGAAAGGTATCCTCCATATTATGAACATATCCTGTAAAGGATTATCTTAGAAATTTTAAGGAATGATAAAGAAAAATAGAGCTAGCTTTTTAATATTTTTTTTTTCATTTTTATGTAGAGTAAACACTCCATACTGAACACTTAATTAAAAAATATACCTGGCAATGAATATTTTGTTTTAATTTTTTTGCCGATTTTTTTCTCTAAGAATGACAAATATCATATTTAAGAGTTTTATTAAAAAATGCATAGCTAGAAGTATTTTGTGATTATATGAGGTGTATAAAATATTAATTGCACGCTGAAACAATGTTATTGTTTACCAATGATATTGTAGCTAATTTGAAAAAAAAAATTCAAATATAATTTTTTATGAAACTTGATATTTGTTTCTGTTTCAACGGCCTCTAAGATTACAGGGGAAAATATTTTGAAAATTAATTTTCCTTTCAGTAACTTGGTTTAGAAAATTTAATTCATCAATAATTAGAAATTTTTCTTTTAATTTATCTTCCTCTCTCTCCTGTTACCAAATATTAAAAAAAAATTCTAATATGAAATGCATATAGCATTTTTTTCTCTCAGTTTATTAAAATATTTTCCGTTCTTTTTGGTTGAGTAAGCCGAATTGTTTCCAGAAAATGTTTTCTCTTACTTGGCATCGACAACATGAGTTTGCTTATTATACACTCTTCTTTTTTTGCTAAGTCTTCTACACTAATCCTTTGGACCGCCATTCCAGAAGCTTTATTTGTTTTCTTGGCGTCGAGTGCTGAGCTATGGATCACTTGCTACTTACAATCTGCATCTCTTACGTGTCGATAATACTGAAAAAGTCTGCTAAGCTGTAGAAAGAATGGAGCTCCGATTCATTGGGGATAAATGCTTTCCAAATAAGTTTCAAGGTTTATTCTAGGTTTTTCTTTATTGGGATATACCTAGAGACAGTGGTGCTCTTGCGAAATTCAAAGTTGTAGTTGGTTTGAATATTTATTAGCTTTTACTTTTTTTCAAATTTTACCTGACATGGAAGTTTTGAATCCGTGTCGTTCTTTTGTAGTTTTATCTTGTTAAGCAAGTACTGACTTACATGGGTGTGTTATGTTTTAATTTTACAAAAATTTAAAAAGTTTGTTCAAATGAAATAGTTGACATTTTGTTGAAACAATAAGATCTTTTCGTTATTATCAAATGATTTCATACCTGATGTTTAAATTGAAATTTATTTTCTTTATTACTGCAATAGATAATACAGGGTGTCCATAATTAAACTTCCCTACTTTAAAGTTCTATAAAGTCGAAACTGATGTTTAGAAAGTTATGAAATTTTGTGTAGGACATATTGAAGGGATGGGAATTTGTTTGAGCGAATAAAATAATCAGTTCAAAATTTCACCATCAGAAGGCGTTTTTTGATGAATTACGCATTTAGACAACATTTACTATAGTCAAAAAATTTATTACAACAAGGTATGTTCAACATGATGGCCATCATTTTCAGCTACCATTTGAAATTGTAAGATATCATGTTCTACAGTTGACCGCAGTGTGTCACTTTAAAAACTGTAAAATCACTTTAAAAACTGTAAAATTTAATGACTATGCGTTATTGTGTTAGGATGAATTATGGATAAAAAGATGATGAAATCTTAAGTAAAAAACCATTCTTAAATGTGTAATTCATCAAAAATCGCCCTCTTGTTAAATTTAAAGCTAATTTTTTTATTCGCTCAAACACATTCCCATCCCTTCAATATGTCATACACCAAATTTCATTGCTTTCTGAACAATAGTTTCGACTGTAGACAATTTTAAAGTAGGGAAGTTTAATATATATATATATATATATATATATATATATATATATATATATATATATATATATATATATATATATATATATATATATATATATATATATATATATATATATATATATATATATATATATATATATATATACATATATATATATATATATATATGTGTGTGTGTGTGTGTGTAAGTAAGTAAAATCACGAATATAGTGTTGATATTCACTGTAATTTCAAATTGGGTTTTAACTATTACAAAGGAATCATAATTAAACATACATCTAATAGCAAGTTTGGGAACTTTATAGCTACTGTCAGTGTTACTACAGTAATGATATTTTATGAATGAATCGGAAGAGACTGCTGCACAGCTTGAAATTAATTGCACAATCTTTTCACACTTCAGAATACATCTGACAAGAAATAATGTATGTTACTGAATATTTAATATCCCAAGTTTTGAAATAATACATTGGCAGGAAAGAAGAATCCATTGATCAAGAAACATTACAATTTTACCAGCTAAACATTGTTACAATTACAAGTTGAAAGGAGATTTATACAAACACTTATGCTATTTTATTGTGAGACGAGCGAGTAGTAAAACCAATGTTTATTTCAAACATTTCAGACTATAACTTTTCGTGAAAAAGTTACCTACATGCAAGATTAAGGGAAAGCAGTTTCATAAATACTGGGCTTGAAAGTAGTGTAAACAAATTGAATAAAATTATTTGAAGTAAAAACAAAAGGAGGATTATGTTTCTGATTCAGAAATTTTAAATAAACCACGTTATTGATGGTGTACAGTACATTATGTCAAACATTATTGTTATTCTAATACCATCGGTAAAAAATTCATATTCACAATCCACTTTGTTTTTTGATCAGATATTTTAAAAGGATTTCTGAAAAAAAGGCTTAATTTCGATGTATATTTATAAATGTAATAAATATATATTTTTTAAACGTAAAACCAATTGCGCACACATTCACTATTACTCTCATATAGAGAATAATGTTTAGCTCTTAAAAGATATGTAAAATTATGTGGAAAAGCCCATCTGATATTTATGAAAACAGCTTAATAAAAACAACTTATAATACAATTAATACAACATAATTTGTTTTTATAAACACAACATTTAATGATTTTTAATTAATGGACAGCATTTTTTCTACTTGAACTATACATGAGATTTATCGACCCTAATTTTGCAGGCTGTCTAGTTAAAAAACACATAAAAATCTCATTTTTTGGTTTACAATATTTATAGTAGCAATTACATTGTTATTAGTTGTGGTGACGTAAAATATTGTTCATGCAAACACACATTACAGGTTTTTTTTATATGTTTAAGTCTTTTTAATGTCTGGTATAAAGTATTTTAATTCAAATACATGGTTCTGAAACGTAAAGGAATGTTATAAGTCTACAAAAGTCGAAATATTATTGAATTTATAAAGAACAGTTTCAAGAACACAAAAAAATACGAAAATATTAAGAATACTTCTGGGCTATTTATATCCTTTAGCAGATAGAAAGGCACTTTCCATACGAACTTCCCTGAAGGGTTGCATTCTCATAATAAGCTTGATACGAAAACTTGGGAGGATGATGTATAATTGCAATCATTTACAAACACTATATTGCCAAAAGTATTTGGAAACGTAGAGTGAAAGAGGAATTGTGATTTTATTTCAAAAATCAGTACATTGCACGTTTACTCGCAATGACTGCCTCGACTGCTCTTCAGGGTGTAATTTCGACCTGTTGGGCTATGTCCTATGGGAAGGTCTCCATTCCTAGATTAAAAACGTCTTTGGGAGAGATCTTGGTGGAGTGATTTCGTGGTCGGATAAGAATTCGGCGTTCTAGCGCGTTCTTTAAGTATTCGACAGGGTTGAGTCCAGGAGTTTGTACCAGCCAATCTAATTTTTGCATGTTTTGTTCTAAAAACTAGTCCATAACAGTGATCAAAGTTTAGCATAGAGCCCTGTCAGGCTGAATTAAAGAAGATCCCCATCCTCTGTATTGCCACATTATAGGAAGAGCACTTTCATGAAAAAACGTTTACCTATCTTCTGAAGTCGATAAATGAAGAAAAAACAATCACAAGCCTTTCCAAAAAGAATCAGGCTTAGAGTTTGAAACAAGATTCTTCACTACCAGTGACTTTTTATATTCTTCTATTGTCAATGAAGAACATGAAAAATTTCACTGAAGTCTCTTTCTGTTATGATGCCGAATCATGAGAGGCTTGTGTAGAGAGGGTCTAATATGCTATCAGTTACGCAGTTCGAGACGAATTATGATGGTACGCTTTTCAGTTCCTTTGTGTTGGAATACATCTGAAGCTAGCGATGAGGTAGTGGCAGAGGGATTTTTCTTTTGAGTTCTCAGTAGGATGGTCTAATTTGTGGGGCCTTTCAGACAGGAGTTACCCATAAGTAGTTCTATCAGTATTTCATCTTTGAAAGAAATTTTCCAGAAAGAATTTAGGAAGACCAATAAATGTATATAAAGACTATACGCTTTACCGGCATCCACCGATAGTACATCTTTGAAAAATTCAAAATCGTAAAATCGCCTTTGAAAAATGTTTTGCTATAAACAATAGCAGAGAGTAGTTTTGCAAAGACATTAAATTTGCATACACACCAAATACTCATTGAGAATCGTCAGTTCTATATTCAAGTTTACCTATATTTCAATATTCGAAGATGTACGATTTCTTTTGGCAATATAGTACGCACACACAATTATATATATATATATATATATATATATATATATATATATATATATATATATATATATATATATATATATATATATATATATATATATATATATATATATATACAGGGTTCCCACCTATATCCGTTACACCACCCTTAACTTCTAAACGGTGACAGCTTAGGTCATAAGTTAGTGTCTAGATATGGTAAATAAGCTATGTGCTACTCGATGAGACAATTTACAATGCCAATTACAAATTCTGGAATTAGCGTTTTTATCTAAGAAATGGTACGAAATACAGAAAAACAAAGTCAATTACAAAGATGTTCAGCATCATCGATTTAGTAAGAAAAGACACCTGGCACACATTGATACTCAAAGCAGAAAGTAGAAAATGAACATTTGTTTGGTCAAGGTTTCGAAAATTGTTATGTCGTAAAGTGTGGAAGAAACAAACTGAGACACCTCCCTATCTTCAGGATCATTTATTTATGTTGCTGAAAATGCTCTCCATTCGCCACTATACACATTTCGACTCTGAACAGGATTCTCTGGTCTTTTCGAGCTTCGCTCGCGTTTCACGACGCCATAGTGTTGAAAATCACGACCAAACAAATGTTAACTTTTTACATTATGTTTTGAGTATTAATGTGTGCAAGGTGTCTTTTCTTACTAAATCGGTGATGTTGAAGAACTTTGTAATTGACTTTTTCTCCCGTATCTTGTACCGTTTTTGCGATAAAAACATCAATTCCAAAAAAGGTTGGTGTTGTAAGTTGTCTCACCGAGTAGGGCATAGCCTTTTTACTGTACTTAAGCACCAACTTTATGGCCTAAGCTGTCACTTCTAAACGAAGTTAAGAGGGGGTGTAACGGATATAGATGGGAACCCTGTATATATATATATATATATATATATATATATATATATACACTGTGGAATCTCGATCTATCGTTTTTCAAGGGACCGATTGAAATGAACGATAATTGTGGGAAAACGATAGATGCGGAAATATAACAAAGCAATATGATCTTTGGGACTGGATAAAATGAACGACACATACGGAAAAACGATGGATCCGAAAACGATCGATCAAGATTTCACTGTATATATACATGACAGGCGTCGTATTACGCCCGTTCACAAATTACAGAAATACGCAGTCTTTCTATTAAATCAGTTCGTGGTGGAGTAGAGATAAATTCACATAATTAGGACGACAACATTATTCCATATAATGAATCTTTATTCCTTTCAACTTGTAGTAAACCACCTCTCCAAGATCGCGCACATCGTAGCGCTCGCTATTTTACAAGACCCTGGCTAGCGCACGTCTGCTATGAACGACTTAATGCCATCCGTCTGCTTAACTTACCCATTGTGTTAAAAGCTCCCAATATCGTTGCGCTTGCTTATGCCGTTTGCACCGGAGATGGGGTTCGGGCGTGGTTAAATTTGCTACTATTTTTAGACTCTTTTTGGTCTTCTCAAAAAGGGAAATTTCCTTCTCACAACGCGTATCGAAATACGATAATTAATGAGATTTAATGCTAGAAATTTGATTATTATGAAGTCCCCCTGTAAATTGCTTAATTATTATTATTTTCTAATTAGTTCTTCCCCCCCCACACACACACACATATATATATACACTCAAGAGCCAAAACATTATGACCACCTGTCAATAACGAGTTGACCCACCTTTGGCGCGGAACACAGCTTCAACCCGCCTTGGCATGGATGCCACAAGTCCTTGGTAGATGGCCGGAGACAGATTGTACCAGATGTTTAAGCAACGGTCACGCAAATCCGAGATATTGCGAATTGGTGGTCTTTGAACTCTGAGCTGCCGTCCCATGACATCCCAAATGTGTTCTATCGGATTGAGATCCGGTGAGTTAGGCGGCCAGGACATTAACTGGAATTCAACATGATGTTCCTGGAACCACTCCAACACAATTTTAGCCTTGTGACACGGGGCGTTGTCCTGTTGGAACATTCCATTTCCAGCTGGAAAAACGGAGGCCATGTAAGGGTGCAACTGGTCCGCAATGATGTTCAGATACCCTGTAGTATTCATGGTCTGCTCTACAACAACCACGGGTCCCAGAGACGCCCAAGAGAACGTCCCCCAAGCATAATACCGCCACCACCGGCCTGTGTATGACCTACTGTACATTGAGGGAGCAACAGTTCGCCCGGAAGACGGCGTATCCTGACACGGCCATCGGCATGATGAATGACAAACCGTGATTCATCTGACCAGGCAACTCTCTCCCACTGATCCATGGACCAGTCGCGATGTTCCCGGGCCCAGCGCAGGCGCAGTTGGCGATGACGCTTGGTCAGCAAAGGCACACGAGTGGGACGTTTGCTGCGTAGCCCCATATCCAACAGTGTCCGCTGAACAGTGTGCTGCGATACTATTCTACTTGGCCCTACATTGTATTGGGCTGTCAGCTGAGCCACTGTCTGGCTCCGGTTTTGCTTCACCAAGCGATACAGTCTCTGACGACCTTTTTCTTTGATAGCGTGTGGACGTCCAACACCATGTCGTCTACTGCTGGTATATACACTCAAGAGCCAAAATATTATGACCACCCCTACATTTTGCAATGAATTCGCCTGGATGACGTGGAAGGCACGTGATCAGGTCCATAATTTATTAACAAAAAATGTTTAATAAATTTATTAATTTATTAAATATTTATTTATTATCTTTAATAAATTCCAGATCTGGTCCATATAGGCTTTGCGGGCTGAGGAATGTAGCTCCGGTTTACAATAGCACCACAAGGATTAGAGTCCGTCTAAGCTAAGTACCACTTCAATTTCGAATGAGCAACAACAGGGGTCTCAAATGGGGGAAATCGCCTCCTACCCCTCTAATTATTATAGTTTATATAAACGTGCATAAACTTAATCTTAGGTGGTGGTGTCTATGATTTTTTGTTTTCTATCCTAACTTACGATTTTACCAAGGTGTTAGAGAACCAAGAAATAAAATTCTGGTAGTGATATTAAAACTAGAAATTCAGTTATTCGACATCAGACAATAATTTCCTAAGCATCGTGTTTCTAATTAACTTGACAAGTCGAATGAAATAAGTTTCAAATTTGATGGATTCCTTAATTTAAAGGATTTGATTTCGGGAAAATGATGTGAGTAAATTTAGCAAGCACTGCTTGACGAATAAATGAATTAAGCTTCTGTATTATTTGGCATTTTGTAGATACACTGCCATTATGAATATTTCGGCATCAAAGATTACAATATTCACTCAACTGTGATGCACAATTCCGAAGATAGCGTTTATTAGAATTAAATGATGAAAAATAGATTTTTCTGTTTTGATTCTACATCTATAATTTCAAGTTATGCATTATTCTGAATTCAAATGAAATAAGGGTCTGACAAATGACATTTAGCAGATCAGAATTAGAGGGATTTTGTAGCTCTTTGTTCTACTATTTCCTTTAGTATCTAGAAATTGCTACTGAGACCTATACTAACCTATGCATTGTAGAGCTAGACAATGACTGCTAGAGATAAAGAAACTATGGCGGCTTTTGAGAGAAATACATTGGAAGGTGTAAAGGTTTACGGAATTTGTAGAAAATATTTTTTAAGGTGGAATTAGGTGGATTTTGTAGCTCTTTGTTCTACTATTTCCTTTAGTATCTAGAAAGTGCTACTGAGACCTATACTAACCTATGCATTGTAGAGCTGGACAATGACTGCTAGAATTAGGTGGATTTTGTAGCTCTTTGTTCTACTATTTCCTTTAGTATCTAGTAAGTGCTACTGAGACCTATACTAACCTGTGCATTGTAGAGCTGGATAATGACTGCTAGAGATAAATAAACTATGGCAGCATTTGAGAAAAATACATTGGAAGATGTAAAGGTTTACGGAATTTGTAGAAAACATTTAATAATTAAACTTATAGACTCTATAGATATCAAGATATTGTAAGTTAAAAGGAAAGAAATTGGCACGTCACGTGCAAAGAATGGATCACTTTAAAATAATAAAAAAGTGTACACTACTACTCCAGTGATAAAAGTGCTAAGGGGAAGTCCACGCCTTCGTTCGGCTTATGAAATCCAGAACTATTTTGACATTTTTACCACATTTTTAATAACTCGCTTTTTTGTTTGTCCAGTACGAATCTTGCAATCGATTTTTATCTAACTTCCCGACTAGCTAGACATTTGAAACTTTTAGAGTAGCTCAGAACACGATGACAATGCCTTCTTTTAATACTTTTAGCCATTTTTTAGCACAAAAAACCGCAAGGTGGCGCTTCGATCGAATTCAATGCTTGCACTTTTGCGTAACTGCGTTTGACGATTTTGAAAACATAATACATGTGAATTTAGTTGGTTTACCAAAATATTGTGTGAAAAATTTTAAAAATATATAAAAGTTAGCAGTTTATAAAGTCTGTGGATAGTGGAAACGACTAAAAAGTGATTAAAATTAAATAAAAGAAAGTGAAAAAGAATAATTAAGTGAAGGTTTATGCAATTAAGAGAGAAATGGAGAGAAAAATAAAAAATATATACAAGGGAAAAATAATTAAATAGGAAAATATTAAAATTGTGATTTGGCGAAATAAGAGGTCTTTCCAGTAAGTTTGGAGCAGTTAAACTCTTCGATGCGCAGTCCTTCCAAGGTTCTAACTTGGCTTAATGAGACGTAAGCCTGTCCCTTGGCAAAGAGTATTTTTCCGAGGTACAGAACTGCGTAGTTCATGGTACGTCCTTGCATTTTGTGCACAGTGCAGGCTGATCATTTTCTTTCAAGTTGATGGGATAATTCCTCACAAAAATTTTTAAAAGTATTTATTAATACGTAGAATTGTCAAGTTTATATGATTCAACAGAAAATTTAAAAACGTGGTATATTAAAAGTTCTTTTTATCTTGTAATTATTAAAGTAAAGAACTGAAAAGCCAAGACTTCACAGTCAGTAGAATGAAGGAAATTTCTGAAAAAAGCAAGAGCCAAGATCGGACTGTTTTAACATTACAAATGATGTTGTTTTGACTGATACGCCTTGACCGACAGTATATTGTCAGTTCAAGTCCATGAAGGCTATAGGGCAATGTAGTGCGGCTCTGGTTTTTAATAGCACCACAATGGTCGGAATCCGACTTGGCTAAAGGGCCGGTCCCGAAATTTTGAACCAAGTCAAGTGATCAGACTGGAACACTTGACCCTGCACCTCTATAGGTAAATTTTATAACTTGGAGGACATTGCAGTCACGACGGAATTTTCGTGCAGCAGCCGCCATTAGTGAGATGCTATTGTACTTCTATCAAAGTGTCCAATCATTTAAAACCACTAAAAAGTATCAAGAAAGATTGTCAGGTTCCTAATTGTTTATTGAGACGATATGTTGAGGCTAAATTTAGCAATCTTGGTGTTAGAAATAACTAAATAAAATTTATATATTACTTTCCAAATGATGTCCCGTGATAAAGTAACTAAATAGATTTCGTGGTGTTGATGTTCGAATATCATCAGGAGTCAAGTACGTGCCAAATTGAAAAAAAAATATTACTTTTCATTTTGTAAATACTTTATCATCATGAAAGTTTCGACATCAAAGCGTTTAAGAATCACTCAACTGTGAGTAGGATTTGGGGAATAATGTTTATTAGAATAAATGGTCTTAAATATGCATGATAATTGAATCATGCATTAATTGAATCATGCATGAATCATGCATTAATAAATTTGGATTATATATTTCTTGAAATTCGTATGAAATAATGATTTTAAGTTGAATTAAGTAAATTAAATAGGTGTTTATTGCACTTCTACTAAATTTTAGTCATTTAGAATCAGTGAAGTCTTTAAGAAAGGTTTCCAGGTTTTTAAAACTGAGTTTGTAACTTTCAAATCAATGAGATTTGAAAGCAATACTGAGATTTCTCTTTAGAAGAAATGCAGCAAAGAAAATCTTTTGCTGTTATAGTAGAAAGAATAAAAAGTATTGTCAGAAGTTTTCGATTGTGACTTTAACAAATTTAACATCAAAAAATTTCAGAAAAGCTAACATTCGGAAACGTGATTTCTTGACAATTTCTTGTAATTGTCGCTGTAAGTTCTTACTCATCTAATACAAGGGACACTGAAACTAAATTCTATAATTTAATACGGAATGTCAGTGAATTTTGTTCTAGAAATTGTAAAAAATATATTTCTAAGAGTTTCTTTTGGAGACAGAAAGTTTAGAAAGTTTAATCTCCCAGTACTAAATAAAACGCTAGTAAATAAGTAGTAAATAAAACCAAATGCATTTAGGTTTTATTTACTAATTCGTGAACAATAATCATCATAGTGTATTGTGGGTTTTGCAGCGTTTTCCCGTACGATATGAACGAGACCTTTATGCATTTAATCAAGGTCAGTGTAATTTTGATGATTATGTTTCGTGGGTTGCCCCATATTATAATTCTAAAATACATCAAAGGGTACTCACTGATGCACAAGTTCATTTCACCTTTGAGTACGAGAATTCTGTGTGGCCCGGATGAGGTAACGTGACACGTGGTTTAAGAATGAATGAGGCAGTCGGAAAATGAGTGAGTGAACAGGGAAGATGAGAAAATATATTTAGCCCCTATTTATTAATGCATGGACGATAATCATGATTGTGTGTTACTGTTTTTGCACAGTTTCACCGTATGATATGATAACAACGTTTAGTCATTTAATTAATGTCAGAATAATTTTGATGATTACTTTGTGGGAAATACTCTGTATTAAAATTCTGATATTCCCCAACGTGTGTACATTGAGTCCCAAGGATTCGCAAGTTTGTTTCACATTGAGTACACGATTGTTTTATGAATTTGCCGAGATGCACGGGGCCGTGGCTTAAGAATGTATATTGCCCGTCTGTAAGAGAGTGAGTGAAAAGAGTAGGAAGGGAATATTTAATGAGCCCATACCCTGGAACATCAAGATTGAATATGCCTAGAATTAAGGTGTCAGGTAGCTTTTAAAGGCCAAGAGACCCGACAAACATATCTTTTTTTTTTTCAATCATCAGTAGTTCAAAAATCATTTATTCAGAAATATGAAAATTTTACGGTGAGTTAAACACTCTTTCTTATTCATAAATATGGCTATAAAGTTTTTCTACCTTGAAGAGAAAGATTTTATTTTTTTTAAATCTCAACCATTGTTTTTTCATTGTTATGTCATTGCGCACATAATAGAGTAACTCTTGGATAGATGGCCATAGAGGAGAGATGGCCAATCTAAATGTTTCCAAAACTTGATTTTATATAGCAGTATACATTGTTTCGTAGGAAATGTTGAACGAGTTCCTTCATTGCGAGGTACAACTGTCATTTTCGATTATAAAAAGTAAGAAAAATTTTAATGTTTATTTAATTTAGTGGTTGAATATATTTTTGTTGAGATAGGTATCTGAACATTTTGCAATATGTACGTTACTTTTTTTTTTACTTTACGGACTTTTTTTTACTTACGGAGTGAGGATTTTAACTAAATATAATTATATTTAAAATAATCATATAACTTTTATGTTTATAATTATATTAATGTATGTAATTGCTTCAATTTTAACTAATAGAAATATTTCAATCATGATAATAATATAATATGCCGAACGGTGTTTTATTTTCAGTTTTTCAAGATGCCGAATAAATAAAAAGAAAGCTTCATTCAAAGTGAGGGACCTGGAGCCAAAATGATTTGTCTCAGGCAATGGAGGCTGTGCAAATGGGATCATATTCGGTAAAAGGAGCGTCTGTAGCATTTCACATTCCACGCAAGACTTTGGAGCGCCGATTGAAGACCAATAATTCCAATAAAGGCAGCATGGGTCCTGGCCCGATGTTTGGAAAAGAAAACGAAGCAATATTATTAAAACACATTAAACGAATTGAGAAACAAGGATTCCCATTTACTCGAGATGATTTGAGAATTCTCGCTGTTGAATTTACCAAAAAACAAGATATAAAGCACCATTTTAGTGATACAAGTAGAGCAGAAGATGAAATACATTTGAAATTATCAGATTCTACAGATTCCGGGGGAATAGAATTTGATGAGGATCACTGCGTTGGTTATGGAGAAGAATACAATACCACAACCAAAACTGATGACTGGATAAAATGCATAAGGTGCATGAAGTGGTTCCATGAAACGTCTACAAACTATCATGATCTTTGCGAAAAATGTGGTAAAATTTTAGCGTTATTTAGTGAAGGTTTTAAATTGTACTTCAAATGTTGTTTATTCGAATTTTATTCACTCATTTTCAGTGATATAATTGCATCTATACAAATTGCTGTATGTTTTTCATGATTAACTATAAGAAATATGTTGTTTTTTGCTATTTTAACTTCACTTTTTCTTTCTTGCATTGGATGGCCATCTCTCCTCAGCTTGAAGGAGAGACGGCCATCTGCCATTTTAATTTCAAACAATGTTTCCCACTTTTTGTGCTCAATGTTAAATTATTTTTTGCCCAAAATATGATGAGTATATGTATAAGAATTTTAAATATCCATTAATATTTCTTGTGCTTGCATTCTAAGAGTTTTTATTTCAATCTTTAAAAACTATGGCCATCTATCCTAGAGTTACCCTATTTCCAGAACAGTTGGTTAGAATACCATGAAATGTTTTGCAAGTGAAACATAAACACGTATCATTAAAATGAATGACTATTATGTAATTCATTTTATAAAAATTACAATTACAGTAAAATTAATCAAAATTTTTGTTTTTAAAAAAATTCGAATAAAATTTAAATAAAAAAAACATATTTTTCCTATGAAGAACAAAGAATTTTGATTTCAAAGTTGGTCATTTTAAAGATATATAATATAACTTAATTTTAAAACTTAAATATATGTGTATATTCATTAGTATATAGATTCAATTCTGCGTGCAATGATATAACACTGAAAATAAAGACAATGGTTAAAATTTAAAAAAATTCAAAAAATTTTCTTCCAGCTATTCAAAGTTCAGAACCATTTTTGCAATGAAGAAAGTGTGTTTATTTCACAGTAAAATTTTCCTATTTCTAATTAAATTATTTTCATATCTACTGATGATTGAAAATACAGATATGTTTGTCGAGTGTCTTAGCTTTTAAAAGGTACCTGACCCCTTAAAATGAATTATGTTAGTGTCTTTTAATTTAGGTGATTCCTCACATGGGACTTTCAACAGCGATACCGCAGATACAAAGAACATATTTGGCTTTTATCACGAGTATGAAGTTGGTATCTTTTCAATATTCATTAATACATAAATTTAAAACGTTTATGAATTATTGCTGTACGAGTATCTGGTTTAAATCTAACAGTTTATTGTTAGTTACTAAATTATATATGTTTCCTTATATCAGATGCACCTATTTTCATCACTCTCTTAAAAAATTAATGAAAATTTGTGTATTGAAACATAAAAGAAAATCAGAAGCTCTTCGTAACCAGTGGGAGATTCTGTTTTAGGAATAAATGTCCTGATATAAGTAGTAGGTAGATGTGTAGCTTGAGTCAGGTTTGACGCAGCTATGATGTAACTTTTCTTTTGGAAATGGCTACATTTTACCGATTGCAAATTTCGAGCACATAAAAAACTTAAAATGTGACAGTTCTTCACATGAGGTTAGAAGGGCACAAAGAAATAGAAGATAAATCAAGAACTATCGCAAGTGGACTAATAGGAATTTTTTTCACAGATTGCTAATTTGGTATGTCGTATCACCAGCGTTCGATAAGAAAAAAAATATTCTGGCATTATTTAATTTTACTTCCACTTTTAATTACTTTTAAAGACAACCAGGCTTTCTTACATGCTAGATATCTTGCCTATCACTGTGACTGGGAAACACTTAAGATTCCTTAACCACGGCACCATCGGAATTGTCTAAAGGTTTATTGAAGAAAGAAATTTATATATTTTGTGTTATGAAGTAGTTAACCTATCCTTTGTTGCAGAATGCAAACGTATTATCATGTCGTTTACACCATACACTGATAAGTGAATGAGAAGGAAAAATTCTGGCATTATCTTTACACAATGCTTATGAAAATCCTACTGTTAGGGTTTCTCAAACCGTTGTAAGGTCTACCTAATGATCGATTAACAATAATCGATCATTGTATTTGCATAAATCCAAAGAAGCTACAAAAATAATGCTAAATTCAGCATCACTGGTCTGACTTTATATATATTGTGAGTACTTCATTTTCTTGTATAGTGTTTATAACATTTTGTACCAGTCTTTACTCGGTATTGTTTTTAGACTGCACGTTATATGTCTCAAGGGAATAATAAACTTTGCTATTTATCTAGTGCAAAAAGAGCCACTTCTACATTATTAGAGGGTGACTTCTGTACATATATCCTAGAAAGGGTAGAAATCAGATATATCTATACCTTTAAACCTACAATTACCTTTTCACCTAAATTGTATCTGTGATTCTGATCATGGGTTTGAGATCCAACAATATACACCAGTCAATATAGTTATAGCAAAATGAAAATAAATGACATATGGCATTTACGTCGCTGAAATTAAATAACAATCTATAACTGAAATTAAATTTATAGTATTAAGTTAAGAAAATATTTGATAATGCAGTCAGAATTATAGAGAAGAGTATAACTAACCAATTTATTAACTTCATTATATATTTAATTTTATAAAAATGCAACATTACCAAGATACATTTACCAATTCATTCTTAAAAGTTTATATTTGAAATGAAATTTGAAAAAAAAGTAAAGTAGTTTTTAGAAAAAATAGAAAGCTATTTCCTTTAAATAACCGAAACAGAGAAATAAAGGCCAGAGATAAAAGTTTAATAAAGCCTAATAAATGACCCAAACTCAAATGTAATTCTCTTGAATCATTCAACCGACTAATTATCGTCTCTTAAATTATCAATTGTTTTAGCAGGAAGATGATACTGGAATCTTAAGTGTATAGAATTTATATTTAATAATGAATGGGAATTGCATTCTGAGCGGGGTTTTGAGACTTTTGAATTCGATATGTAAGTAATTTATCAGTTTACATGCTTCGAAGTATGAAAATATATCTTAAATTAAGACTGAATATTATGGAAAGTGAAAGGGCATTTAATTACATTTTTAAACCTTTAATCTTGGCACACAGCTTAGTAATTTTAGTGAATTTACGGTAAACTTTGAATGCGTAAGTTTCAGAAGAGGGGAAACACGCACGAGTGTTCCATGCGATTATTATAAAACACACTGTGCTATCATTTCATTTAATAATTCATTATTAAAACTAAGCAGTTGTAATTTATAAAACGAATTTTAAAGCTAAGTAGAGCTATCCTTTGGTTATATTCATCTTAAAATTATTTTATGCTTTTAAGATCAAGTGATAATACGATATGAATTTCTCTCTAAATTATAATGGTGATAATACGCCCTGAAATGCTAAGAATAAAATACCCCGACATAATCTTATCTGGATTTAAACCACATGATTTCAAAAGAATTCGCAGTTTCGGACATACATAATTTTTCTCGTAGAAAATATTTTATGAACATATTATTGTTTTTAAGAAATATCCCAAGTAACATAAGACCTTTGGGAAATTGTTTGGCAACTAAATTTAGCATATTTGTCGAATAGTTGGATTTGGTCGTTAGGGTTATGTTGAAACAACGTTTGGCTGGTTATTGTTGCAACCGTTGGAAGATCAGTTCAACTCTCATTTGTAGTTGGGAAAGCAGCATTTTATCATTTTGACCCAGCATAAACTTTTTTTAGTTGACTCATATTTGTTTCTGGAAGTTCTACCAACGGTAACCATTCCCCAACGATGAAAAGAAAATTTGCTTTTGGGTCAATGATTTGTGTTACTTGGTATTAGCTTAGCATGCGAATGAATATAATGAATTACCGAATTTTTTTTTGTCCGAATATTTTGAATTCGGTTTGAGGGACTCACGAATTATCCTACCTCTAATTTTTTCTCACGTTTGTTTTTCACAGTGATTCTCCGGACCATTCTTTGTTTCATTCAGAAATATCCCCCAGTAAGTGAGTTATCTTATTAAAGCATCCTCCTGATTCCCCTCTTTTTGATATATATATAAGATATATATTTTGTAAATTTTCTAAATGTTTACTTTAGGAGAAATTATTTTCCTATTTTTGGAACGAAGTTCTTTTACGCGGCTTACAGTAGAGTGAATTGGCAGAAATCGTCACGTAAGGAAAAAGCATTATGCCTCTTTCAGGCGACTTTCCTTCTCTTGCTATTGGTGGCTTGTGGCGTTCGCTTTTGGCTCCCACCTTGTCACCGGGAGTTCGATCCTCACTGGTGCGTTGTTTCACCTCCTGCACTCGCGGATGTTCAACTCCGGCTTTTCTGCTATTTAAAATCTCAACCTAGTCTTAACTTAATGTTTTCTCATAGTTTATTAATTCTTAATATTTATTCAATCTTTTTTTTATTTGGTGATAATATGAATACAGTTAGTTGCAATTTTAATTCTAAGCTTTAGCTTTGTGGCAAAGTTTTCACGTCATTTCAGTTTGAAAAGGCATTTGAAAGAAAATCGTAACCTGTGTGTAATAAATGAGATTTTAAGGTATGTGCCTATCTTTTAGACACTTTTTTTGAAAAATGGGAAATTTTTTATTAAACACATGTTTTTAGTTAAAACAGGGAACAAAACTATGGATTGCAAAACCGTCTATAGCAAAATCTAACCAATATATTTCTTTTTTTTCAGCAATATATTAGTAAATCACTTATCTGTGTTATGAAGCAAACGATTGCCAATACCTCTTAAATTTACTAAAATATACCAAATTTTGTATACACAACATGTTTTTTTTTTAAAAATTGATAAATTTTTCAATAAAAATAGCTCTTAAATTAATAAATACATAATTACAACCTATATTTTGCTTAATAACATACTATTAAATAAGCAGAACCTTCTGACATAATTTTATTTTGGATATTTTTTGGGGTTAAATTCTTCTAACGAATCTCGTAACGATGATCAGAAAAGCAGAAAATGACAGAAGATTGTAATGGAAGCTAGTTGTATTTGTTAATACCAGAGGGCGTCCCTATCTGTCATATTTGAACAAGAGATGGCGCCACGAAAAATATAGAGCAAACGAGCTGTCTTGATCCACTCATCTCCAGGCGACCTTTCCCTCTGTTTCTCTTATCTTCCTATTATATACGGTTGTATGTGTGTGTGTGTTCGTGCGAATATCGAGATTCAAGCAGCAAGCATTGTGCGCGGTCAGCTGTATAACCTCAATTCTAAACACGAGTAAAAATTATTTAAACTTATTTTTTGTTTGTTTTTGTTTTAATTAACACGGAATTTATACTGTGTCATTATTGCAACTTTATAATGGAAAGTCGAGAAACAGAAACTGCAGCAAGTATAAATAATGCAAACTTAGAAAAGTAAGTTAATAAATCATAAAATTGAATCTCAAACATATGCATCTTATTCTAGTTACCATAAGCCAATAATTACCATGATACAATATAATGATAAAGTTTAAAAAGAATTTTTCTTATTTAGAATTTTTTATACATAATTTAAAATTCACTATTTAATATTTAATTTTTAATAAATGACTATTTTTCCTAAAATATTAAATGAAATTTATTGATTTAAATCCTTACTTTACATTTTTGCTTTGAAAAAATGATAAAAAATAAAAATAAAATATACAAATTAGAGAGAGAGAGAGAGAGAGAGAGAGAGAGAGTTAGTTAGTTATTTGGTTGAATAAAAGAGGGCTGCGCTTTTTGGCGTGACAAAAATAAACTAATATAATCAACAGAAATCTGCATATTAAATCACGTTTAGAGTTGAAAAAATAACGTAAGGAACTTCGTTCCTGAAGGGGGTCCCCCGATCACATAATTTTTTTTTTTTTTTTTACGAATTTACTCTATCAATTTATCAAGTAAAAATGACATGCTAGTTGTTAAAAAAAATCTTACTGATGTCAGTATGTTATCTCCTAATTTGAAAAATTATTAATCTTTAGATATGTGGAGCATATCTGAGTAAAGGGAGACCGTAAGGGCAGTCTGTTAAGAATAATAACATGCTGAAATAAGGAAGTTCATACTATTTATTATTTAAACTTATCATAAGTCTTAACAGGAATACCAATAAATAATTTTACAGTATAAATACGTTCATAAATTAATTGTTTAATACTGCAGATGCGGAAATAGGAATAAAATAATGCAAATAAAAAAAATACCTTGCATATTCTAAAATGCAAATACTAAAATTTTCTTACTGAAAACTTTTCTAATGAGTTTTTTGCATTATTTCTTAGAATTCCCAATGTCCATCGTAAAGATATACTTTTGTTAGTTTTTAGTCCAATTTATATTTAGTTTACATTAAGGGGATGGTGGACCTTTCACAGCGATTTTTGAAATTTTTGCCACAGAGATATGAAACTTTGCTTATATATTCATTAAAGTCTAACAATATTAAACACCTTATAAAATTTCATAGATATTTTTAAAAAAATATTTTATAATTAAAAAATTGAAATTAAATTACCCTTCTTTAAAATGCTCCTTGCGACTCAATTTTAAACTTTTCCCCTTAATTTTGCATTTATATTGCTTATAAATACCTTCTGAACAGAGTTATGTATTTTTTTGTACTTTCGTTGAATAGTTAATTTTCAGGCAATATTTTTATGCTTGTACTCTGAATTTTCTTGAAATTTTTGTACTTTTGTACACTTAAGTTAAACTTTGATAACCTTAATGACCTCGAATCCTAAAATGGATACATAACTTTATTTTCATGTATTACAGGAGTCTTTATTATAAATTTCATAAACTTTCGTCAAAAATTATGACGCGAGGAGCATTTTAAAGACTTGCAAATCTGGAAATTACTCATTTTGAGAAAAATACATTTAAAACATGTTTTTTCACCTACTTTTAATACTAACTTTTGTAAAGTCACCAAGTTTTCATTTTACTTTTCACTACATATTTTAAATGCATTTCATTCCAATATTTACATGTTTTTAAAATATTAATACATCCCCCTAAGAAATTCCCATTTTTGCTCGATTTTTGGTAATTTGAAAGTCCACCATCCCCTTAAATATATTCGTATCCATAACACATTTTGCAGCACAATGTTAATATTTTTTGTGTATTAATTTATGAATAGTTCAGTCACATAACTATATCTCTGTCATAAATGCTTTTTAACGTTTGAAACCAGTAAAAGTACTAAAAATTATCAATAATAGAGTGCATTTACTATCGGAATATTATACTTACTATTATTTCAGTCCAGAACAAGTATAATGTACAAGGTAATGCGTTGGATTTGGAACTGGATAGGGGGGGGGGCGGCGTTCTCGGTTCGAATTCTGAAGACGCAATTAAATACCTACGTGTCTTGCACGGATATGGACACGTTAAATACGTAAACCGGAAAGTCCTTCTATGAGGTCAGAGAGGGTGGGGGAGAAGGTATGATCACCCAGATGTCACCCCCAGGGTTGCTCGGTCAAAATTGAGGTGTCTCCAGGAGGTGGTGTTGTTTCCCTTATATGATGTCCCCGTTGAAAGCAAGCGCAGCATGTCCCTACTGGACCTTGCGCCATTAAACCCGAACCAACCAACCAACCAACCCCATTGAAAACTATAATGGGTGGTTATTGTTTTGGAGAATGTACCGCAATAACTAAATTGTTTAGCTTATTCATTAAATGATTACTATCGAGGTAGCTATATTTGGGGTGTATAGCCAATATATATATAAATCATTTACCATACTACCTAATTAATACCGTCTTCTTTAATTGCGTTGTGTTTTTTTTATGAATAAAATAATCTAATTACCTGATTGAAATTGCAAATGGATAGATTTATTGAAATTACTAACACACATAAATACATTACAATATATAACACAATTATTGTCCTAACAACCTTATTTTAAGCGTTCTAATTTTTAAACTAACTACACGTGGACTTCATCAACTATATATAACTTAATTAGTCATCTCTGAGGTATTAATTAACTATATGCTGGATTAGTTCTAGGTAGGCATACACAGATTTACAGGATCAATGAACAACTTTCACACGTACCTTTATTGAAGCTGCATTCGTAGACTTGGGCACGCGTCAGGAATCATGATGAACTTCGCACAGTAACAGCATAGGTGGGGGTATATCAGTTAGCTACTGGCGGACATCCTTCGTTAAGTCCCCTGGGAGCGGGTATTCACTCGTTCGGCATTCGGCCAGTTCTCGGGACTCACTTTATCATCCGCCGGGTCAAGTCACTCTTCGCGTAGCAGGGCTCCCAATTCAGGTTCACGTACATATTCGCTGGGTCAATCCATCGGGCCTCTCTCCTTCGTTCGTCCGGGAATGGCTGTCTCTACGCACATTCCGTCATCTTTCCTAGGCAAACCAAAATCTCTCTCTCTCTCTCTCTCTGCATGTAATCTTTATCCCGCTTCTTTTATATCTGTCTCCTCTGCCTCTAACTCCTCCTATATTTTTTTGATTGGGCCCCAATTTTTTTCTGGGAGTTTCCAACCCGCTCTGCTGGAGCGTTCCGTCCCATCTCATTACCGCACCTCTTCCGGGGGGTCGTATTTGATCTCTGCCGCTCTCTCTCGCTTCCGATCTCCTATTATTTCGGCTAAGTCATTTTTTTTCACGCCTCTCACTCCTCTCTATACACCGTCTCCCTTCTTACAGACCAATTCTTCTCCTTAACCGTTTCCCATTTGTCATCTCTTTTCATGCCATACTTGCTTCGTTTCGCCTTACTCGTCTGGCGTTTCTTCGTGATATTTCTTTTCATACCGTAACGATATTTTTTTTATCAATATTCTCCTTTCAATATTCTCCTTTCTACCCTCTTTTATGGATCCTTATTTTCCCCGCTTGCTTCATCTTCTGACCTATTCAAGGCTCATTCATTATCCTTTTCTACTCTCTACAATGTCACTTTTACCCGCGACAAAAGCAACCAATGATTCTTGGGGATTAAGTGCAAATTTCTTAATGGCAAGTGCCCTGCATTGACAAACATCAACAACAACAGTTTAATATATAATACGACCTCCGCCATTAAGCGCCTATGTTCTGTAGTAGTCAGTGACACAATCTGCCACCGCGGGGGTCTGGGTGTGAATCCCAGTACAGACGATTCTGTACTATCGAATCATAAGGAGTAATATTGGTTTGCCAACAGGGTGCTTCCATATTGAAGTAGTTAATAATATCTCTGAGTGTAAATGGAAACTTTTTTTCAAGATAAATGATTACCTTCTTGAAAGGAAAACAAGTGAACGAAAAAAAAATCTCCATACCATAAAAATAACATCTAAATACGTATATATAATAAATATAACTTGTTAATGTCCCTTTATATTTGAATAAATTTATTACTCTACATTTGTTGAATGATATCCTATAGGATTGGGTCATTTAAAATGGATTAAATAAACATCTCTTAATCTCCCAAAATGTTTAAAAAAATTATTTTGGACTTTGATAAACTAATTCCTAATCCTGCTTGAAATACCCTTTTCCAAACACGTAATAAAATGAATCGTCCTATATAAACCATAAAACGCATAGATATTCATTAAATTATAAAACCTTGCAGATAAAACTATTTTTTATTTGAGCCATCTCGTTAAATCTTATCTCATTTTAATAATGATGGTAAGAAGAAGTGGCACTTCAGTTTCTTAATCCTCTTTCACATTTCACCGTTTGGTGGCAGCAGCTTACTTATTATATTTTGGTTTAGCTGTGCCCATTCTTCTCCTAATCCATAAGAAGGACATTGCCGAAGTTTTATGTGTTTTCCTGGGTTCTCAGCTATGGATCACTTGTTACTAACAATCTGAGTCTCTTTCAGGGAGAAAAAACGCTTAACAATCAAAACAGCAAAGTTTCGATTCATTGGGGAACAAATGCCTCTTAAGTACGTTCTTTTTTCTGGGGGATTTTCTCTATTTTTGCTGCCAGTGAAGGGAAACGACTCGAGAGCTTGGTTTAGAGAGTGCAACCCCAAGGGTTAAACTTATGGGCCCCCCTCATTCTTTTGCAGACTCAGTTCTTCAGGATAAGCATAAAAATCCTATCGGCGAAATATTTTAAGCCTGGTAATGCATGTATATGCGATCAAGAACTTTCGGTTCTCTGTTGATTTTAACTTTTTTTAGCTTCAATTTCTAAGCACAGAAAACATTTTTATTCAAATAAATCGGAGATAATGGGGGAAAATATTCAGAAAATGTGTTTTTTACACCCTTCTCCGAGTTTCCTTCAGGGTTGATGGTATCTGATGAACGATGGTTAAAACTGAAGGTGGTTAAAGAAAAAAAAATGGTTTGATGTTAGTATCTTTTTTTAATGCTTGGATCAAAATTTCAAAAAATGCACATTTTTTAATTAAAATTTCCTGTTCTAGCAATTTAAAATCCAAAATGATAGATTATTCGAACTTCATATGAATATGATTATGTGTTAAAACAAATTTAAGAACATATTTCAGAGCTTTTGAAGCTAAGAAAAATTGGCGAAACAGGAAACTGTATTACACGAAATTTGTAATACAATTGCTTTTTAATACTGTTCAAAATTGTAGTGCAGTTTCATTGACATTTCATTGACACTTTTATTAAATATTATAAATGCTTTTCTTTATATTAAATACATGCGATGTGATAAAAGAAGAGACATAAAGTCGGAGCATTAGTAACAATTTTTATATTTCTCACTGAAAAATACAGCGATTTCCGCTTATAAGAATCACGTTTGTTTTTGATTTTTAAAAGTGGTTGATTCATATAGCCGAAATTTAGGTTTTTGGACAGGCACACACACACCTATATATACATATATTAGATAATTTACCATAAAATACTGTTTAATTTACGTTAATTCTTTTATTAAAATTATTTTTTATAATTTTAAAAATACTACTTAATTTCTAGACCTATAAGTATATACACATAATTATATTAAGAGAAGAAAAAATCCAATATTTGTTACAACATACCTGCTTAACAGTTTTAACATTTCAACTACAGGAAAGGAGCAAGAAAAAGTTTTCTATGCTAGTTTGACGTAACGAAGTTTTCAGGTGGCTGTTTATACCTGATTCAATGCCGATAGTCTCAGACGAAGATTCACCTTCTAGATTACGTTTCATGGTTTGATAACGTGCTGAATCTACTAATGTCAAGTTTTCCTAAGTGATAGTGGACACTTAGCCGAAGATTTGTGTGTTTCAAGGTCCAGGAAGCCGCAACCAGGATGTGGGAGGTGGGAAAAAAAGAGTCCCTAATTTTGTTTGTCAGTGGAGAAAAGTGAAATTGGTCCCGGACGGGTAAAGATACCTCTGGGTCAAGCTAATAGGACAGTGTTGTGCTAAAGTGTTTAAGGGGAAACTATTCTGTTATGCCTATCAAAGAAAGGGATAAATTTTACGACTATATTCCATTCCATCCCATCTTATCAATCTTTCTTTACAAAAAAAAAGAGAAAGAACTTCGTGCCTTTTGAGGGTTTAAGCGGCTTTTTTAGAAAAATGAAAGGAAAGCGAAGAGTGTAAACTGATTCTTAAAACCGGTGGACTGATTCTTTAAAGCGAAAATTTTAACATGGAAATAATACATTTGTTTTTGTTTTTGCGATATTGATTCTTATAAACGGTTGATTCTTATAACCACTGATCACTATAAGCGGTGGTTACTGTACTATAAACGATTTCTTCTAAATAATTAGATTACCCATTACGTATCGGAAATATGAACAACAGAAGATCCCATATAACAATACAGATATAATAAAAGCAATCTGTAAATATAAAGATCAAATTACGCATTTCTTTCTTACTTTATCAACGCAAATATTTCTTTCTATATTCAGGAAATAACATTAATATCCCATATAAGCATGTACAATTTAATTGCATATACATATATATTTAACAGTACAATGGAAAGAGTACAATGGATAAAATCTGTCAAAAACTGCCTGACTAGCAAGCGAAGGAGTGGTAAAGGGTAATCCGAAAACAAGACGTATTAGGTATCAGTAACTTGTGACGATATGAAAGAAAGATCTTGTAGGCGATACAAATCAAGCTACTTCTGTAAAAGGTAATAAACAAATTATTCACTATATTTTAGTCAAAGAAGATAATTATTTGTAGAGCCGATACAGATTTCTCGGAGATTAGCAGGACAATACAAATACTGCAAGCAATGGCAGACCAAGTACAACACAGTATAATGCCATTCCACAACCCGAAACTATGACGGGGATAAATATCCTACTCGAGAAACAGAAAAGTTAGGGGGGAATATGAAGAAGCTAAAAACAAGAAATAGCATGAAAATACGTAACGAAATAAAGTAAAAGTGGAACATTTAGAATGCATTACCTTTTCAAGCTGGATTATCTTAAATAGCATAGCTGATATATTAATCCAACTTGGAAGGCTTTTGTTCTTGTTTTTTTTTCCGATTTATTACATTTCGTTAGGTCTTTCTGGGCTCTATAATGGTTTCTAGTATTATTGTAAATCGTTATCTGCTCTTATTTCTGTTTATAAGTTGATAGTATCCATCCTTTTCAGTTTTCTGAAACAGAGCGGTAACACACTATGCGTACCATTTTGCGCATTATATCTTGCATTGTGTGTCTTGCTGAGTTCCTGATGACTAAAGCCCTATTGTCTTTTGAAATTTCTGTTTCTTTATGCTAATTGTGATTATTATTCTCCCGTTGTCATTCACTAGTTTTGGGGGTCCTTTTCCCTTTACTAAAGGGTTGCTACAAGCAAAATTTTGATAAGACTTTGGAATTAATAAACTAAAGTGTAACTTATGCAGCATACAGGACACGAAAATTAGATGTTTAGAATCAAGGAACCAACTCGATAAATGACAGATCGCTTTATTTTAGAAGGGTTAATATAATTTGATCTAATTTTTTAAATTTTGTACAAAAACTGTTCAGTGGTCATTGTTACAAAAGTGAATCAGTGTCAGGTCTTAGAAGAAAGAACTATTATCATGCTACTTTAAAATGACAGCAAAGTGGAAAGATCTAAATCAGAGTCAAGTTGTGAATAGGTCTATCTCAAGCCTGATCGCGTTGGGAAGGGATTTTATCACTCTATTACGTATACATCTTATTTAGGTCGACATGTCCAGACAGGTGACAGAAGGTGTATGTAGTGATTTTCACCTCGTCTGAATGCAGTGAAACATTTGTTAACGCTCGATATTCTACATAAGAATGGCAACTTGTGATGATCCGCATATTGTAAGGCAACATAGGACAAATTTCATTTCTAATGAGAAATGATTTACGTTAGCAGTTTTTCAGTAACTACGTGAGAATTGATACTTGCATTTGGAAACACGGTGTTAGAGTGACATCCATCGTGGTCCTAGACTTTGAGGATCAATAAGAACAGCAGCTCTACAATAAGCTAGCACAGCAGTTTCACCATAGTTTCACTAAATGACTTGGCAGTTGTGGATAATCAACAGATCCTCTTTTTTATACTATTTTTCATATTTTAGGTATCCGAGTGTATCCGGTTGAGATAATGTATTTACAAACAACGTAGGCATTAATTGCATCTACAGATTTCATATAACAAGAATGGCTGCATTATCTTCTCCCTTGTTGACCCTTGAACACATTTGGACATGACTGAACGTTTGTAAAACATTTTTTCCACAGCCTCTAAAGTTAGTTCAATAGCAACAACAGGCGACACTCAATAGAACTGCATGGGCATCTGCGACGCTGGAGGACCGATATTCGTCACCATTATGCAATAATGTGTGAACGTGTAACGTATAACGGTGACATGCATCATACTAATGCAAGTAATGTTTGGATAGTACGAGTAAAAGTATCAATTAATTTCTTTTGGAAGGATTTGTTGTTGATCTGCATACCTTCAAAATAATTACCTAAATGTTAATTTTCATTATTTTCTTCATTTTCCCCATCTAGGTAAAGCTATTTTTTTTAACTAAGTGCAGCTGAAGAATAGCATACTCATGTATGGCAGCTTTATTAACAGCTTATCAAAACATTCCTCTGATTGCTTTTATTGAAGCTCAAAATAACAAAAAGGAAACTTTTAAAATATTCTCCATGTGATCTTTCTCCAGGGCGTAATTATCAGGTATTTATCTCCTGCAGATTGGGAGGTTGATTATACAAGACACATAGTGTTTGTACTAACTTCAAAGATACTTATTTATGCTCGAGACAGAAGGATTTGTAGACCAAGAGATTACTTGCAACTTTATTGCGTTCTTTAATTTTTTTTCCGAACTATTCATGCAATGCTTTAAATACAACTATCTGTCACGGAACATTCATTACAAAGAATTCGTAAAATAAATACTTCAGTTTTACCCTAAATCAAGAAGCAAATTCTATTAAAGTATACCATTACTTAACGGCTGAAATATACTTTGATACAATTAGCTAAACTTTTATTTTTAAAAGAATAATTTTTAAAGACACTGAAATAACAACAGAGGAAAAACCACTAATGTCATTCACCTTTCCTTCTGTGTTTAACGGAATACCGTAACATCAAATGTTACCATTTCTGCATTTAATCAATAACTAGTGCAGTTTTCGTATTAAAATCAGAGTTCCATTCCCCAAAAAGTTAATGTAAAAATATAAGATTTACATATCATAATAAGAAAGATATTTTTTCTTCAACATGCTACATATAACCAGTCCCACAAAAAGTTTACAAGGAAAAAGGTGGTATAAAAATAGAAAGTATTTTTTATATATCAAATTTTCTTCCTTATAGTCACCACGAATAGAATAATTTTCAATAAAAATGCTAATATTTTCAGAATCTTGATCATTAAATTATAATTAAAATGGAACTTTTTCTCCAAAAACCACAATGTTTCTTTGAAAAAAAGTTAACTAAAGTTTTGCTTCATTTAATGATATAGTATGTATGAAACGCAGAAGTCAATTTAGAAACTCAAGTCAGCTAAAAGAAGAGGAACATTTTCAAATTTAATTTATGAAATTAATAATTGAGACATATAATATCCTATAATAACAACTATCCTGCCACGGGAAAAATTAATTACGGCGAAAAAATGAGATATTCTTGAATTTTATCTGAATATATTTCTAAGGATGAGACAAACGGGACAAATTGATGTCTCAGAGCTTGATTAAAATCACTGAAAATAAAATAAAAAATGTAACAGGCTTGAAAGAATGAATAGAAGGGAATGTGTGAAAAAATATTGATAATAGATAAGACCAAAAAATCACAAAAATGGTGAAAGAGGAAGGTATAGAAACAAAAATTACTCCTCATTATTTTAATACAAGGTTGGAAATTGTTGGAAACACATATCATATGGGATGAAAGCTTTTGTAATTTGCATATTTTTCTTCAAAATGTCTGGATGGGAATTTATATGGGGATAAAATATCAGGATTATATGTCTTTAGAGTAAAAAAAAAAATCATATTATATTTTTGAATAAGTACCCAACTTGCATGCAACGTAATAAATAATATAATAATACATGCTGACGTACATGTATGAACAAAGCTTTACGAATTTTTCTAAACAAATTTAATTGCATTTTCTCTCAGTTTTCAAAATGTTAAAAAAGGAGAAGTTTAACTGATTATTTGAAAATATAATAACGCAAGTATGGGAGAAAAATGAGATTGAAACGCATGAAAAGTTATTGTGATATTCACGTTTTTTTAAACTACTTCAGTGATTTCGCAAAAGACTTTAATGTGGTTACAGTTATTCAAAATAAATTTATGTTGGTAAGAAAGACCTTGGATTAAACGATACATTTAAAATAAAAAAGCATAGAAGTTTAAGAATAAGGGCCTGTTCACATAGGAGTCCGTTTCGTTGCGTTAAGGAAAAGATGACCTTGAGACGAAAATAAACCAATCATAGGCCTCCAAACGATTAGCAATGAAATTTTTAACGCCTGTGATTGGTTTATTTTCGTCTCAAAGTCATCTTTCCCTTAACGCTACGAAACGGACTCCTATGTGAACAGGCCCTAAGAAAAATATTATTGGTGATCAATTGTAATCATATAAAAATTTGAGCGGTTGGGAACGCCCACTGTTGGCAAATGGGCCATGCGACATTTTGTTTTGCAATACAACCTGGTAATAGAACCGTAGGTGGAAAGACTAGCACAGTCAACATCCTGCTGCCTTCTACAAGCAACCACTTTCTGTCCATTCATAGGTTTATGTCCAAAAAAGTGGAGATGTTAGGGAACTTAGAATACCAATTTTATCAAAATGCTACTGGAGATTATAGCACACTCTGAAATTATTCACGGTCGTTTTTCTTCGAAGTATGGAAAGGATTTTAAAATTTTTGTTAAACAATCGACACTCTTTCCGGATGGCCCTTCCAATCGATAGTTATGCCTTTTTTCATTTATTTTTTAATATAAGAGATTTTTGCTATAAAGCATAAGGGCATGTGGACAAGGTTGGGGTAGTTGATTTAGGGACAATCAAGTGGAAGACAATTTTCTTACCCAAAAGCATAGAGTGATTGATGGCCTCTTTACACACAAAATCACTTGTACTAAAAAGAGTTATCTATTTGCAGGGAATGGATGATTTCTGTGAGCCTGTGGGCCAGTTGAGGAAATAACATCTTTCTCTGGCCGGTTTGTCCAATCTTGACAGCCAGGAGGGCTGCTGCGATTTCGCCATCAAAACCGATTACATTTTGTGACATTCAGATAAAGACTGATTTGAGATGGAAATCCAGTTGAACCAAATTATGAATTTCCTAACTTTATTTTTTTAACATTTTTGTAAGTTTTATATACAAACACGCAAACAAACAAACAAACAAACACACACACACACACACACACACACACACACACACACACATATATATATATATATATATATATATATATATATATATATATATATACACGCTAAATAATTGTTTATATTGACCGAAAAGATTTTGTAATTATTGAAATTCTAGAAAATAAATTATAAGAAGTATTAGTCTTTTCTAAGAAGACCTTTTGTTTTAAAACTCAAAAAAAGATAGAATATGTTAATTACCAATTAAAGTTTTAAATGGAAAATTGCTTCTTAAAAAACTTTTGCTAAATAAATGAATTGTAGTATACATAGTGAGCTCAGAAAAAATAGCATCAGTTTGAAAAAAAAGATATTTATTTTATGTCTTCTTACGTTTTCAAATTCTTTAAAATTCAACTTTATGCTTCTTAACGTGTGCAAATATGCAGTCTCAAATAAACGATTACTTTAGTTTTATTTTATCACTAGGTGCTTCGTATTTTTTCTCTTAATCGATTTTGAAGGAAAATAATTTGAAAGAAAAATAATTTTTCATTTCGATTGATTTGTCCCTATTCACAGTCGTATTAATATTTCCCATTTTGGAAAAGACAATAAGCATATCTCGTTCTGTTTTTATGCGAGATTTTCGGTGAAGAAACGGGTTTAAACTTGTGTGATATTATTTTAAAAGACAAATATTCAGAATTAATAAATGATTGCAACAACTTAACTGTAACATTTAAGAAATCTTTGCTTTATTTCGTAAATACTTTATTCATTTTTTGTTTCTCTTTTATATAAGATATGTTTTGTATGGTCAGGAGTTAAAAAAATATAAAATAATGAAATGTATTATTTCTGTCAAAAAGTTAAATTTAAAAAATAAGTAACAGATACGTTATCATGCTTTTTATTCATTTACCGATTTTCTTTTTTCTATGATCTCCTAAACTTTTATTAAAAAACTCAGAAAATAAATTTATGAACGGTGTTATATTTCTACATTCAACACTACTTTTATTGTTTAGGTGTCTGAACTTTAATTAAGCATCAAAATATTATTTACAAGTGGCATTATTTTATTTAAAGTAAGAATGTATAAGGATTTTTTTCCGTATTCAATCTAAATGATCTTTATGCATTTTCCATAACTCGGTGTTGTTTCACCACTAAAAATCCAAACCTCGTACGAAAGACAATAAGATATGTTTGTTTACAGATAAATTATTTATGCCAGCAATATTTATATTAGCACCCCTATATCAGTTAAAATAAACCCAGTGATACAAATAACTAACCTCTTACCACCACTGGACTTGCAAATATCCCGAAAGCTTAGATGTTATCAAAATATACTTTAACTGACGTTTTTAGTTTGCCGATTTGTCGGTCTCTTTGGCTCTCAAACAAGCTGTTTAAGCGAGTTGCCTTCAGTGGCTCAGAGCTAGATCACTTCTAAGCCTAAGCGAGTTTTTGCCACTTTGGCATAAAGAGTTTGTTGTGTTATTAATAGTGGATTACCGTGCAGCATCACTGGTTTGACTTTAAATATTTTGTGAGTACTTGAACTTCATTTCATTTTATAGTGTTTATAACATTTTGTGCTAGTTTTTACTCAGTATTGTTTTTACACTGCACGTTATATATGTCAAGTGAATAATAAACTTTGTTATTTATCTAGTGCAAAATGTGCCATTTCTACTTTATTAGAGGGTGACTTCGATATACATATATCCTAGAAAGAATAGAAGTCAGATATCTCTATACATCTTTGTCTTTTTGCATTCTCATCTGGATATATAGTTGATAAAATAGATATACCATAAAATGCATTGATTTTGTTAGGTAATTTTTACTATTTACTATAATTATATTTAGATCATATTACACGTGCATTTAATATCTATACATTAAATATTCTTTAATTTTCATTTTGAACGTTATGTCCTGCCAAATATTATCAAAATTGCGTAAAAAAATACGAATTTTGATATATATTTGCATCCTACTTCTTGCATTTAAACTAGCTATGTTTACCAATTACGAAACCAATTATAATAGAGAAATCGCAACAGGATTCGTTTTCTAAATAAGCATTCAATATATGTTTTCCTTAATAATGTAACACGATTTAAAAATTGATTTAGTAGGACGATGATCCCTTGGTTCATAATATTTTTTTTTCTCATTTTGTATATTGCAGTAGTTAGGGAGATCAATATTTACTTACACTCTAGACAAGAAGATGCAGTCAGTCTATAAAAATCAAACATCTGAAAAGCTCAAAATGAGTCTGATATTTTACTGAGTGTATATGCAACAAAAATATGTAACTGCAAATAAGCTCAAGCTATATATATATATATATATATATATATATATATATATATATATATATATATATATATATTTAGTAACACAAATCATAATCTCTAAAAATTCAATTAAATGTATGTTCAACACAATACCATATGATCCAAAAGTGGGAAAATATTTTAAATTTTATAATTTTGCTTTGACAAATATCACATTTTTTTCAGAGTACGGGAGGAGTATAGAGGTATAACAATTTTAGTGATTTTTTTAATCATTATATAAAGCTATGCCAAAAATTAAATTAAAATAATTTGAAAAGGATAGCTTAAAAACAGTTATTGCAGTAGTTAAGTCATACACATGCTCACCTTAATATTCGCATATTGTTTAAATATAAGTAATGGCTCACACTTTTGCTGTCATTGATTAATTTATATAATTTAATTTTCAAATGACCCAATATATTTCTCGTAATTATAACTTCAGACGCCCAATGGTGTAGTGGTTAAAAGCATCAAGCTGCCATACCACAGGTCCATGGTTCGCTCTTGTGCCTGGGCAAGGTCGACTCAGCCTTTCATCTCCTGAGTGGGTCGATAACATAGGACCAAGCATGCTCCGGAACTGAACTCTGTGGGTCCCAGGTCAGGTTGACCCCCTGAGACATATGCTGTATGGCACATCAAGCCCACTGTCAAGAAAGTGTAGATGGACACCACCGGCCTTGGTCCACAGCGGGCTGTTGCGCCATGAGTTTAGCTTAGTTTTATTATTATTTAAATTCATAATTTTCTTTTCTGTGTATTGCATTAAGTTTAGTTGAAAGCATTACGGTCAGCGTTTTGCTACGAGAGCCTAACCAGACACGGACATATTTAAATTCGATTCCGAATGGCTACAAACATCCATGCCAATACTGAGACTCGAAACCACATAAATAAAAAATGCGTAAATAAAAAAAATATATTCCTTATTCATTTATTTTAATTTAAGTTAATTTGAGGAAAGGGGTTCTACAACCTGAAATTACAAATTTATTTTTAAAGGTTTTATGTTTTTAGTTTTTAATTTGCCACAAGTTTAACAATTTGTCGAAGACTAGATTGCCTAATTTTAAATAATATAATATGCAATCAATTTGTAACCGGATTTTTGGTTCCATTAATTTTGCCCAGGTAACTGGATATCCGGTTCTGCAATTCCTACGCTGGGTGTACTTTTTCAAAGGAAGAAAATTTCAAAGCTCGCAGCAGAGTGTTCATAATGGTGAACTTCATGTACTTCTTAGCTCAAAGTCTGCTTCTTATGTTATTCTATGGTACTAATGCCAGAGCCCTAGGCATTTGGTCATCGCAAGGCTCTGCGTATTTGGAATAAAGACATGTGTAACATGAACATAGTTTCTGTTGGGTGGTTTATAAATATTATGTCATGTATACTGGGATTTTTCACATGCTCTTATATACTTTAAATGAAAAAAAACTTGTAACGTGAATATGTGTTTGTCATTAAGAAAATTTTCTTTTTATCAAACCCTAATATTGTTTTTTATTATCTTATAATAGGTTAAATGTCAGTGTTTAAAGTTAGTGTATTTCTGTGTTGTTTAACATGGAAAAGTAAATTTAAAATTTTGTTAATTGGGAATATCACTAAGGACAGTGTTTCCTACGAATATTTTAGCTACTATCCACTTTTATAAAAGTCATTTTCCTCTAATACCACGTACCATATATATAAAAAACAACTCTTGTAAAATATAATCCTATCATTATATCAATTATATAGTATTTTAGGCGCTGGTTAAGTGAGTGCAGAATCGGACAAGAAATTCAAACCCGGATTTCGGTTCTCAAATTCTTGCAGAATGTACCATGGTATTACGCGGGTTTGAATAATCTATGATTCACAAAAAATTTACCCTAAATATTTATGAAAAAATTGTATTGTTTTTATAAATTAAAGAATTTTTGTGTATTGCGTAAATAAAAAATATATTTCTAATTCATTTATTTTAATTATTTTAATTTGAGGAAAGGGGTTCTAAAACGTGAAATTACAAATTTCTTTGTAAAGATTTTATGTTTTTAGTTTTTAATTTGCTACTATATTTACAATTTGTCGAAGACTAGATTGCCTAATTTTAAACAATATAATATGCATTCAATCTGAAACCGGATTTTTTGTTCCAATAATTTTCTTCAGATAACCGGATATCCGGTTCTGCAATTCCTACGCTGGTTGTACTTATTTAAAGGAAGCAAAGCTCAAAGCTCACATCAGAGTGTTCATAAGGGAGAACTTCATGTCCTTCTTAGCTGGAAGAAGCTTTGGTGTATTGTGTAAGTAAAAAAAAATATATTCCTTATGCATTTATTTTAATTTAAGTTAATTTGAGGAAAGGGGTTCTACAACCTGAAATTACAAATTTCTTAGTGAAGGTTTTATGTTTTTAGTTTTTACTTTGCCACAAGATTAACAATTTGTCGAAGACTAGATTGCCTAATTTTAAATAATATAATATGCAATCAATTTGTAACCGGATTTTTGGTTCCATTAATTTTGCCCAGGTAACTGGATATCCGGTTCTGCAATTCCTACGCTGGGTGTACTTGTTCAAAGGAAGCAAAGCTGGAAGCTCGCAGCAGAGTGTTCATCATGGAGAACTTCATGTACTTCTTAGCTCAAAGTCTGTTTCTTATGTTATTTTCAAAAAGAAGAAGCATTGGAAATCAGATTTCTCAAATATGTGCAGAGAAATGGAAATGAAACTCAAAGGGCAAGCATGAGAGCATTTCGATTTTCAGTATGGAATAACTTTCAACGACATTAATTCAGCGACTTACCTTTATTCAGCTCGCCGTGTTCGACCCAAGCTATTTCTTTTCAAAATACGGTTTTCTACTCATAGCGTAGCCTAAAATTAACTTAGAACCTCAGAGCTAAACCCCATAAGTACCTTAATTATATAAATATCTATATAAAATTAATATTCCGATTCTTATACACATTTTTATAGATTTTCTTTGTTACTTACAGAAGTAGAATTATAACTTATCCCCTTCCTACATTGCAGCTTATTCTTTCCGTCAAACTACTTAGAGAGTTCATCAGAATCTCAGATAGCATACCTAGTCTTCAGACCAAGAATATGCAACATTTTGACTAAGAACTGTGAATCTGAAAGGATAATTCACACTCATAGAGGCTGAAAGTACCATCATTTTTTACGGTTCACAAAGTGTTCAATGTAATATTAAATGATGAACAAAAATTGCAAGAACTTCATTTTCCACATTGAATTCTCATGGTTTTTTTAAGAATTTGCAAAGTGGGCCTTAAGATTATTCTTGCTATATCTTTAAACTAAGAATCATAACTTTTAGCAGAATATCCCAATGCAAAGAAACAAAAAATGAAAAAAATATGTAGAAAATTTCCATGGTGAAATTAATATAAAATTAATCGAAACGAAAAATAAACTCAACGACATCCAGTAAAACACTTTGTGTCCCCCCTGGGGGTCTCTACCGAAAGGTTAAGAGCCTTGGATCTAGCAATTATCATTTCTTTTCCAGCAGATAAACTTTTTATTCCCGTGACTAATGACTGCAATTAGAAGCAATATTGTAAACATTTCTTTGTAAAGTGCATTAACAGAATAATGCCCTTGAACAAATTGAACGATTCAAAGTAAACCTACGCTCTTAATCCTCCTTTTGATCGCAGAAATATAATTTTTTTCCTACAAAAAAAAAGGAATTTTTAGATGTCAATAGAAATAATGAGAAATGGTCTATGCCAACCTGAGTTGACCTGAGTGACATTTATGTCAGAAATTTGAATGAAAACAAAACCTCACAAAACAGTTGTTTTAGGTAGCACAATGTGTTGAATATAAAAAGAATGAAATTGTATGTGATTATTAACTAATTTAAGGTTGTGTGGTTAAATTTGTATTATTTTAGTTTGGTGTATAATTTGGAGTGCTCTAATTGTTTAGTATGGTAAAAAAATAAATTCGTACCATTTTATTCCTAATTTTGGAGGAAAACGAATTTTTTATGAAATCTTTAAACTAATAAACAATCTTCATCAAATAAGTGAGAAAATTTCCAACTTTTTTCTCGTTGTTATGTTCGGTCGACTCTCCGTTTCTTTAAGGTACAAATTTAATATTAATATTTTATAGGATCATAATGCACCGTGCATATAGCATTATTGAACTTTCGCCATGTCTCGTCCTTATTATATATTTCTTTTGAAAAAGACATTCCATGCCCTTGTATAAGACATTACTAAAATACCTCAGACAGGAAAGAGGGAGAAATTATGATAATTTATTTATTGACACCTATACCTGATAAATATTGGTGTCTAAACTAAATTTGGACTCAGAAAGATAGCAGAGTTTTACTGGTTAAGAGTCTACATTGTATGTTTTCTTGTCCAATGTAATATCACACACTTGTGCTTGGGTATGGGTGTGACAAAAACTTTGATAGGGTGCCCAGAAATCCTGAGACTCCAGTCTGAACACAGGTGATCCTGTGTGTGGGGTTGCAAGCTCTCTAAATTTGCACCTCGCCAATATCGTCCTGTAAAGGCGGCGACTGTCTTGTACCGCAACATTTGTTAGGTATTGAATCCAAATTACCCCCCCCCCCGGTGATTTATTTAAACGGTGGTTTAAATAAATCACCATTTGAAGAAGAAACAAGTGCGAATGCAAATGAGCGGCGCTTTTCTACTAGATAGAAAACCCCGGTGATAGCGTACACGCGTGACAGTCAGACGAGAAAAACGCCACGAGGCAAAGCCGGACAAAGGTGAACTTCGAACGAAATAAATTGAAGAACTGAAGATCAGTTTTTCTGTGCAGTTCGAGTACAGCAATTGGGAATTGCAAAGCTCACCAAAGGCGTTTGGAATTAAAGTCAAGACAGAAAGGTTAGTGGGGCGAAATGTACAAGCAGTGGCGTGGCTGAATTCTGGCAAGGTTTCCGTAATATAGCTACCGGAATTAACATGCGAGATAAACTCCCCGTAGCATCCTAGCAATGAGTACGGAAATTATGTAGCCTAATTTGTGTTTTAATAAATAGAACATAGCGTGGAAAACCTCGTCGCATTTAATGGTGAGTTCGTTGTTTTAGTATATACGTTACCATAAACTAAGGTAATGAAAGCAGCGAACTTCACACATTGTAATGCAATGCTTGCCACGAACAGTACATTACTGCTGTACCCATGTTTCTTCGCGAATGCTTGTTTTGAGTGCTCCACTTCAGCCAGTTCAGTGCGACCTGCACTGACTTGTAATGCAACGATCAAAACGATTCGCCAAAAATCCGACAGTCGAGCGAAGCACGATTGAAAGGCTTAAGCAACTCGGCTCGTCGCTCACTTTCAGGCACTAACTACCGAATGCTCGTGTTACATTACATTGCATTACAACGTTACAACATTACAGTCGCTGTCTTAACCTGTTGAACTGAATGTCAGTTTCAGGTTCTTGAGAGGATAACACCTGATCGATTTTTGAGTGGATGTTATATAACGTATCTTAGGTTTTGAATCATTTTTCACTGTTTGGAGATTACACATTTTGCTAAATTCAGGTATGTGAGAGTTTTCAAATGTAACTGGCCACGATAATGTTGGCCCACAAAAGACTTCACTTTAACGTTTTTTTGCATCGGTGCCTATTTAACATCAACAACAACAATACTTTTATCGCAGTTAGATTAAATGATAAAATTTGAATGTCAAAAAGGGCTAATTTTAGTCGTGAAGGATTTAAATGTAAATTTTCTGCTGATTTCTTTGGGATAACTTTGCTTAAATAATTCTGTTTTGTTTAAGTTTTAGACAACAATATGAAAGTAACTTAAATAACTGTAATTTTTCTTTACGCTATCAATTCCAAAATTATTTTTATGTCTCATGAATATCAGAATGAATAAGTTTCTCTTTTATAAAACAAAAGATAATCTATAAAGAGAGATCAGTTTGTTCTGAATATTATTAGTCATCTAATGAATATTTTATAATGTTCTCGCATTATTTGAATAAAAAATGTAATACATCATAGAAAATTTCATAGTTAATAGGAAGAAAATTTATCGCAGCAAAAAGAAGAAAAAAATTTTAGCATGCATCAAAATTGTTTTTATACTTGTAATCGACAATTTTAAGGAGTTTTTAAATTTTATTTAACTATACATATCGGAAATAATCTTCTTGAGAAAAGTTTTATATTTTCAATAACAACAGAGTAAAGACTTATTTTCAACATCCAAGAAATGGATTCACTAAAGGACAGATAGATCTCGTAGAAAAAGGTAAAACTGTATCGTCATTATGACGAACAAATTTATAGAAACTTAATTAAAGGATTTATAGTTTTTTATAATGAGATTTAGATTTAATTTATAAGATGAGTTTACATTTATCGATCAATTGTTTACTCTAGTAGTCAGTAGTTGGATATTGCTATAAGTATTGAACACCACCACTGAATTTTCGTTATGTAATTCGAAGTAAAATAGGTAATTTTACTGAACATTTTAAAGTTTTATGCATTTATAAGCAGAAATAAGAAAGAAATAGCCAAAATATGCAAATCCAGATGCACTTACGCATTTGCTTTAAATCCATTCGTTATCTGATTTGCCTCCAAGAGTTATCCAAGAATCAACTAAAGACATTTTGATTTGTTAGACATATATCTCAATTTAATTTTGAAAATGTATGATTATTAGTTCTATATTCGCAGTATATTTTATCAAAATATTTATAATAATACTGAATATTTAATGTAATAATACTAATGATGCAAGTTCATTTAAAATTTTTAAACGATGAAGACCGAAAAAATATTGCACTCTTCAATTTTTGCTTTATGTATGGTTGGAATTTTTTTGAAAGCATCTACAAAATAGATATTGTGTGGTGTTCCTTTTACAATATTTGGTAATCTTACTATTAATAGCTAAAGGTAAACAAAGGTTAGTTTGTCAGTCAGCAGACACGGGGACGGGCTAATCTCGCGAACCGAACATAGCAGGATATCGCGACTGGTACCGATATACGCGGACTGCCGAGACGCGTGTACTGATGCTATCCTCAACTTTCAAAACTTTAAACTTTTAAAATTATTCAATTAAAACCACCGAACTCAATAGAAGAGGAGAGCAGAAACAGTTGACATTCCGGGTGGGCCAGCTCCTTTCCGTTTTATCAAATTTCCACTATTTTCATGCATGAAAAATTCAACTTTTCCGTCCTCCAATCGACAAATTTTTTATTTCCATGTGTTTTACAACTCTTTATCTTTAAGGATATACACATTTTTATAAATTTAAAAATGTTTTCCATTGCAAGCTTTTTCCCCAAAGCAGTTTTCTGAATTTCACGAAATCGACAATTTTGA
The DNA here is from genome assembly GCA_907164885.2 of Dolomedes plantarius. Lineage (NCBI taxonomy): Eukaryota > Metazoa > Arthropoda > Arachnida > Araneae > Dolomedidae > Dolomedes > Dolomedes plantarius. The sequence goes on from OU015501.1 coordinate 93,445,980, forward strand.
TGGACAAATATTTCGATTTTCTGCACCTTTTAATGTCAATTTTACGATTTATCGGTATTTGCTAGATGTTCAGCTTCCAAAATATGCCAAATACATTCAATAAAAAAAAGTTTTCATTCTAAAAGAGCGTACTTTCAAAACTCACTTTTAACTGAATGCAGTGTTCGTAATTTTTCGAGTTATTTTTTTACTCACTAATAATTCCAGCAAGTTCGTGAAATTTGTTTCTAATTAAAGAGCAACTGATAGGATTCTTTCACCACCAATTTTGAATTCGTTAGAACTGTCTTTCTATTTTTTAAGCACTTTTTCCACCCGAGATTAATATTTACATTCGGCCTTACCGCGATACACCTGCCATCTTTTTCAAATGCCTGTGTGTTGTCGTGGTGCAGTGCTATCGTGCTGACCTGGTAAACCCTACGTCACGGGTTCGTCCTAGGTGGTGCTCCAGTTTTCCTTATCTTGGTGTTTTTTGTTCCCCCCCCCCCCCCGCTGAACTCTGCAATCATCTTAATACGAATTGTTTGACCCTGCACAGGGCCTTTTTTCCGTAACTTTATAATTCATATCAACTTATTTTCTTTAATTTTTTTAATTCTTCATTTTAATCTTAATTTATTTAATCTTAATATATTTCTAATTTTTAAATTTATCTTACCCTTCTACTTTTTGAAGGTTTTAAACTTAATTTTTATATTAATGTAACTGGTAACTTAAATTTAATTTAACTTAATAATTTTTTCTATTGAGCACATATACATTGATAATTAGCATCTTGCGACAGGAGTTAAAAGTCAATAGACCCAGGAACTCTACTCTTCAAAAGAAATTCTGCTCAGTTGCCAAAAGGAAAAATTATTAGTTGAGAACGAGTCATTTAATAATTGAAATACAGAAAAAAATTTAAAGTCCCAGAAATAATTTTAGTTTTAGGAAATGAGAAGTTAAAACCTTTTGAATTTTTTCTAATTGAATGAATTTCTTTTTTGTCTAAAAAGCAAAATTTGAAAACGGAGATTTGAAAGAATTATTTCAAAAGCCAAAAACCGAAATTTGAGAAAGAAAATTTTAAATTTTTATTTCGTTTTTTAAAAATTCTAATATATTTTTTAAAGTGATTAAACGGTTTTTAATCTTTAAGAAATGAAACTATTTCATTTTAAATCGAAAAAGCAACACATCGGGTTGCCACTCAGCTAGTACTTTACATAAAAGTTGCTAAGTTTACCAGATATTTCTAATCACACTAAACTAAATTTCACCATCAAAAAGCATTCAGAAAAATTTATTTATTCTGTAGCTGAGTTTAGATTATCATAATTCAGGAAACTTAATCTTTCATTATTTCCTTTGAATGCCGAAAGACTAAAGCGCTGGTAGACTATTCCCTAAGTACATCAAGTGAACTACATCGGAAGGAAAATTGAATTTTTACTGAATGCTTTTTTACCGTCTTTTACTGACATTTACTGACTATTTTACTGAAAAATTTAGTATACGTACTTTTCCATTTAACGTTATCCTAGTTAATCGGAATTCTACCTTAACCACTGGCTGTTGTACAGTTTGTACTGGAACGAACACCTGCTAGAAGGTAATATGAAACAAACGACCACTTAGTTCAGAACCACATTCTGTCCCAAACGTCAGCTGACGTGAGCTTTGGAGTCTATAGCTTGGCTTGAAAGCAACAATTAAAATTTCCCAGCTATGTAAAGAAATCTCCCTCTAATCAGTACCATAATATTTTTTACGTTCTTTGCAAAGATAAGAAATATATATCAGGGGTATTTAGCATAAATAGCTTAAAAAATTTACAAAAATCAACAACAGCAGCTTAATTCTCTTAGAAGCAGCAGTTAAAAGCCTCCCGCTGATGTAAAGAAATCCCACGTAATCAATACCTTCCTTTAATTACATTCTTCATCAAGATGAGAAATATACTTCAGAGAGCATTAGCATCAACATTTTAAGCAGAATTAATTATAAGAAACAACAATAACAGTTTAATTCTCTAGGAAGCAACAGCTAAAAACTCCTAGCGGTGTAAAGGAATCTCATGTAATTAGTATCATCTCTTGTTTACGTTCTTTGCCAAAAGGAGAAATATATATCGGGGAGTATTATAATCAACAGTTAAAGCACAATTATAAGAATGAAAAATGGCAGCTTAATTCTTTAGGAAGCAACAGCTAAAGCCTCCTAGTGATTTAAAGGATTCTCATGTAATCAATATCATCACTTGTTTACGTTCTTCACTAAGATTAGAGATATACATTAGAGAATATTAGCATCAACACTTTAAGCAGAATTATAAGAATCAACAATAACAGCTCATTTTTCTAGTACGTGACAGCTAAAGCCTTCTAACGATGTAAACGAATCCACTGTAATTAATACCATCCCTTGTTTACGTTCTTCACTAAGATGAGATATGTTGTACATCAGAGACCATTAGCATCAACAGTTTAAGTACAATTATGAAAATCAGCAACAACTTATTTCTAAAGATGAAAATGGTAGACATGGTAAAGGCTATTATTTAATGCATATTTTAATGGTACTGATATTGTATTGTAAGATACATTAAAAAAAATTCACAGTTTTTTGTTTGTTTTAGCACTAATCCAACAAGTTAATTTGAATTTGACGGGGTACTGACTGAGGCATCAGGGTATTGAGGAGGTTTTGTCTATTGCCACAGAGGCTAATTTATTTTCTGGCTCTAAACTTTACAAGCAATTCAAAATATACCTATTGGTCCAAAACAATCTAAATAATTCAAAACATTAGTTTAAAGCATCAGCATGTATATATATATATATATATATATATTACATCATACAGCAGAATTCGAAATATAGACGCAGGGGAAAAATAGCATATCTTAATCATAAGCATCTGAATTATCATTTGGTTTCTACATGTTTTCAATTAATCACGCAATAATAATAATATATGTTCAGAAATTTTTATTTGCTCCCAGCAATTACAGTAAAGACTGCAATTGGTCAAGTTCCATCGCTATTAATTGAATACTCAACTGAATGCTTTCATTTAATTTAGTGTATAATTTCAGGAGCATATCATTAATTGAGAGTACTCTTGAATATTATGGGAAATTTCTGAAGTTTGAGAATATAAGTTATTTACATTCATGCATTTCACATGGAATATTTTAGGATTATAATTTATCACAAACTTTATTTTTAGATTTTGGAATAGGAATGAATGAGCACTAAAGTTCGATAGAGAAAAACAAAACCATCGAGGAGACTATTGTAAATTTACCTATCGATAATCTACTTTATTTCAGAGCACCGAAAGCTTTCCATGAAGGCACCAAATATAATTATCGTATAGATTGCATTATGGTATTTCATTCTAATTTACTTGGGGTATTTTCCAGGCTAAACCAATTACTTCATTTAATTCAGCCTGACTTCATTTAGAGATATCGTAGATGCCAAAGTTTTAACAGTTATTTTATATTTCAATCTCTCAAAGTCAACTATATTTAATTTCTAAAGCGATAACATTTAGTACGCTTCTATAAATCTAATTAGGTTTCCACCTTAAGTTTGTATACTTTAAAATATTTAACCGAACAAAAAATTTTACTCAATAATTTGGTTGAGTCTAAAGATTTATGTATGTGTCAGAATATAACCTTTACCAAAAGTGACTCATGCATTTTTACTTGTCATACATTTAATATTAAAAAACGCAGCTAACATAAAATTTTTTGGGAGTGCAGAATATTCTTTATATGAATGACATAAAAAAATGTCAATGAAGTCTATAACTTAATTACAGTAAGTAGTAAATGTTGGTTAAATTTGCTTGCGAAGCACATACCAAGTACATATTTAAGATTTATTCTTGCATGTTACTTGTTTTTAACTAATGAAAATTTTCAATTAAGTTTGATATTTATTATACATTTTATCATTAAATACTGAGTAAAGACTGGTACAAAATGTTATAAACACTATACAAGGAAATGAAGTTATACAAGTACTCACAGTATAGATAAAATCAGACCAGTGATACTGCATGGTAATCCACTGCATGGTAATCCTCGTTATGCTAGAGTGGCTTAAATCGCTTAGGCTTAGAAGCGATCTAGCTATGAGCCACTGAAGGTAACTCGCATAAACAGCTCCAAACGAACTAGTCTCTTCCGCAATTTGGCTATACGGTATTTGTAGTAATTGTTTATACTGAATTTAGTATTTTTTGTATCTTCTTTGGATATATGCAAGTACAATGATCGATAATTGTTAATCGATCATTAAGTAGACCTTACAAACTCCAAAGGAAGTGGTATCGATAATACAATATAAAGCAAGAAAGAATAACAAATATATGTTACGCTGTTAAACTTAATCTTAAAAAAGACTAAACTATAACTTCCTACAGCCATTTGACTCGCGTAATTTGCTTGAGTCTATAAATCTTTATAGGGCTTTGCTAGTTGAATCTGTCTCTGTGATCAAACCCAATTATTTGCACCAACACTCTTAGTACCATAAAATCTCTTAAATGTCAATGCACGATATATATTTTATATAATCCTTGTTGTCATATCAAAGAGGAACTATCTGTAATATTAACTCGCCACTTTTCATTGTCATTGTTTATAGAGATACCGATGAAAAAACATTAAATTATATTTATTCATCTCTGTAAACAGTATAACGTTGATGAATCCATGTTTTTTATCATCAACATGATAAAGTCGACCGCGTGCTACGAAAGTATCTGTCCGTACGTAACGAGTTCAGCAATATAGCTGTCCCAGCTCATAATAATCAAATTTATGAACACCTGAGCTCATACGCTATAAAAATATTTTTACTACATTTAAAAATGCTTTCAAGGATTTTTTTAAAAATTTCAATAATTTAATAACTTTTAAATGTGGTATGTTAGAAATACTTATTTATCTATCCATTTTTGCCCTTTTTGATCTTGAAGGTAAAATTCAGTTTAGTCAGTTTAGTTCTATCCATTTATCATAACTATCATAATCTCCCTAAAAGACTTTTTATTTAAGGATGAAACAAAACTTGCAGATAAAGGTACACATAAAAACACAGTGAAGTAAATGTTCACAGCTCAACAGAATTAAAACAATGAGGCTCTTTAAAATTAAGGAAACAAATTTTTGGCTGTGGGTGCATGATTTGCTGATACTTTTATTTTATTATTGAATTTTATGCGTCGGAATCATGAAAGTATATAATCATCGGAAATGAATCGTCGGAATCATGAAAGAAAATAATATTTTTAATTTACCAATTTATTTGTGAAATTCTGATACAGTGTATAAATGTGGTATGTTAGAAATACTTAAATATCCATCCCATTTTTGCCCTTTTTGATCCTGAAGGTAAAATTCAGTTTAGTCAGTTTAGTTCTATCCATTTATCATAACTATCATAATCTCCCTAAAAGACTTTTTATTTAAGGATGAAACAAACCTTGCAGATAAAGGTACACATAAAAACACAGTGAAGTAAATGTTCACAGCTCAACAGAATTAAAACAATGAGGCTCTTTAAAATTAAGGAAACAAATAAATTTTTGGTTGTGGGTGCATGATTTTCTGATACTTTTATTTTATTATTGAATTTTATGCGTCGAAATCATGAATGAGCAAAATCTTATTCAATATTTTGTAATTAGAATGTAATATGATATTATATTTTAGTTACATTCAGATGGTGAGCAGACAATGAATAAATTAGAATATCATACGTTCGCGTATGTGAAACAGTGTAACTTATAGAAACATAGAAAGATAAATTGGTGTAAGAATATATGGAGTACTGATAGTGTTCTGCACAGAACCATGATTATTTTATACAAATGGATTTCTGATCTGAACCAACATTCTTGATTGCAGAACGGAACCGTATGGAACTTAGATATTGACTCAAGTATATGTAGAAAAAATTGCTCGTAATATACACATAAACAAGAATTATACATGCATAAATCAAAAGTTTTTTTAAAAGAACATTATCTAAAATTAATAATAAAAATACTTATCTACTTTACCCCTTAAAAACATACTAAAAAATATTTCAATATTATTTTACATGAAAAAGAAACTGATATTTTCCTCATGCAGCATAACTTTCTTACAGAAAAAGTTTCATGCATTTATTTGGCAAAAGTTTTGACCTCGTGCTCTGTTTCCTATAGAAATAAAAATGTATATGCATAATTCTTGTAAATACAGAGGAATTTGGTTTTTGCAATACACCCTTGAAAGTGTACCTTAGGAAAATAAATATAATAATTTTATTATTATAAAATTTTATTAAGGAATAATTTAACAGATGACACATTATATATTTCAAAGTTAAATCCATTAAACTCAATTATAAAATTTTTCGAACGGAGATATTTTTAAAATAATGTATCAGTATACCCCAGGATTAAAATTAAGCAAAATGACATTAATTACAAGTTTAACTTCGTTGAATAAATTAGTGTAGTTATACAATTTTAGAACACTACCTTTTAAGAGACAAAGGAAAAAAACCTATCTTCCGTTAAAAGTAATTTTATTCATTCTTAGTAATTTTAATGAAGCTAATTAATGTTTATAGTGCGAAACAGTGGAGGTAGAGAACATTTCATTGATAATTTCTTTCAGAATTTTCTGACTGCACATGTAAAGTAATTAAACGGAAATGCTAACAGTGATTAATAAGTAATTAATTTATGACATTTTTTGTTACCTTCTGTATCAATAAATTTTAATTATGAAAATAATTTCGCCAGAAGTTATTGTAGGACAAGCTTATACAACTAATCTAACATCCTCCTATTTATGTTTTGTTAAATATCAACATATGCAGTCCAATTTTCTTTTGCGAAATTTCTACTTTACCCTATTTTCTGATGAACAAACATTTTCTGAATGTTGCTTTATTGTGTTTAATGTTCTTCACTTTTTTTGAAAGAAGGTATATTTCTCTTTAACAGAATGTGTTTGAAGAAAAAAAATGTTGATAGTTAAAAATATTGCTCGATGACAGCAAACAAATAGGAAATATGAATTATGTGGAAATTAATTTTCAAAGCTTTGTTCCCTGTCCTATCAATGTATAAGAATAAAACTGTTTTTTTAAGTTACACAGAATATATGGATAAATGCAATGTTGCATACATATGTTATACGAGGATAAAATATAAATCAATCAAGTGCTAACCCACATCTGACTGTTTTGGCAAAATTAGTCTTTATGCGTGAAATTTTTTTCCTGTTTAAAAATGATGTATTTAATAGGAAGGAATTTTATTTACAAAAATAATATTTTGAATTTACAAATTTATTTGTGAAATTCTGATAGAGTGTATAAATTAAGAATATGGTAAAAATATTACATTATTTTAGTCCTTTTATATGCCATGATATTGCAATAAGGATTTTTTTTAAGTTCAAGGAACAAGGTATCGTTTTATTGATTTTTTTAGAATCAGTTTTTAATAAAGTTTACTTTCTAGTCGAATGTATCTGCTGTCAACATTTTTCTTCTGTAATCTACACACTTTTCCCTGTTGGATCGCAAAAATTAACAAACAAAGATATAAGAGTCATATTTATGATAGTAGCAAATATCGATACAAATCTGCATAAAGTTCGTGGCTGAATAAAAAAAGTTAAATAGACTGTAGGTTTAACATTTGAGAGAGATATGTAACAATGGACGAAGCAACTTGTGTGGGAATACAACGTGGACTCAGACTGAGGTAGACATTATACTGCAGAAAAAGTTATGCTTAGGCAAACGGTCGTGTATCGCCATCTGTTATACTCGTAAAATATATGCAACAGATATCAACACAAAAAATGCTGTAATTTCCAACGCTGCAGGCACATTTTTCTATTACGACATTCTTCCATACACCTCGCGAATTTGCTGGCTTCTTTACTATGGGAGCACCATATTGGTGGGTCAACATAGATCCCTAACCTCATACTCAATCGAACCCACGACTTACTGGTGAAAACAATCAGAGAATACTTATGGGCAAATCACTGCGCCAACCGACCAGCTTAGTAACAAAAGTCATCATAAATAAAGGACCACTTTAGTTTGTATATTCGATGTAAAATATATAAAATTCGGTTCATATGGTGGAAAAATAAGGTATGTAGTATATATCAGTGCGATAACTGCTTTAGAGAACAATCATGTAATAAGAATACGGAATATTAAAGTCAGTAACTGTGTGTAGCAAACGTTAATATCAAAAATTATAAAGCCAATAACTATGCAAACAGACACCCCCCCCCCGTTCCCTCTTTGTGAGGTAGGGTTTGACAGATTGCATCCAGTACTCGCTTTCTTTCTTGCAACAAGTTTGATACATATTATACAGTTCATTTCAAATCTCCATAAAATGGGTTTCAACTAACAATGTTCAATTTTAGGCAAAATAAATATGCGTAGATTTTAAACCTTTTCTTTACTTGATTCTATATTGGTGGATACTCTCTCTCTCTCTCTCTCTCTCTCTCTCTCTATATATATATATATATATATATATATATATATATATATATATATATATATATATATATATATATATATATTTTCAAGCTTTTAGTAAGAAGTTTATGATATATACTACGGTACATATTATACGTTTTCATCCAAACTAATTGTTAATACTAAAGTAACTGTCATAATATATATATATATATTTATTTATTTTATATATATTCATATAATGTTATATTTTTCTCAATGTTGATGGTATTTTTTACTACTTTCTTTTTCTTACTTTAATAATAAGTACGTCTTAAAATAAGCAGAGAACATTTGAGAGAATCGAAATGTAAAAACTATCAAACAGTGGTGATGCATTCACAGAAAACCCAAGAAGCTTCACGCTTGATCAGGACCACCCACATTCAAAATGACAATTTTTCATTGCTGATGGGAATTCTTAAAATATATGACTTCTTAAAGCAGAAAACATTCTCTTTGGATGGGCATCTGGATGAATAGAACTTCAATTTTCTGCATTATGCTTTTAGGTTTCAGGCAAGAAATATGGGATTGCAATCGGAGAAAAAATAATGAGCTACAGATAGAGTGAGGAAGAAGAGAATTCGCTACACATAGAGAATTTCTTTCTATCTTATTTTAGTAAAAAATGTATTTACATGAATTAATATATTTTAGTTCATATCTATGTTTGAAAACTTGATTCTTTCTTGCTTTTGATTGAAAATTATTTTGGTTTAAGAAATAATAATATATAAGGAGTATTTAACTTCATAAATTATCTCAAAGGGGATGGTGGATGCTTCAAAGTGAAACTTTTACCTTAAAAGATATGAAATTTTGCATATATAATCATTAAAGTGTAACAATATTAAACCCCTTATAAAATTTATATTTAAAAAAATAATTTAAATTACCTGTTTTGAAAATGCTCCTTGAGTCTCAAATTTTAACTTTCCCCCTTAATTTAGAATTTATATTGATTATAAATACATTTTGAAAGTTACGTAATTTTTTTTTTTACTTCTGTTGAATAGTTAATTTTTAGGAACTATTTTTATGCTTGTACTCTGAATTTACGTGAAAATTTTGTACTTTTCTACACTTAAGTTAAACTTTGATAACCTGAATGACCTCAAATCCAGAAATGGATACATAACTTGATTTTTGATGTATTACAGGGGTCTTTATTATAAATTTCATACAATTTCGTCAAAAATTATGACGCGAAGAGCATTTTAAAGACTTGAAAATCTGGAAATTTCTCATTTTGAGAAAAAGCCATTTAAAAGATGTTTTTCACCTACCTTTAATATTTACTTTTTTAAAGTCACCAAGTTTTCATTTCAATGTTCATTACATATTTTAAATGCATTTTATTTCAATATTTACATATTCTTAAAGTGTCAATTACACCCCTCAAAAAATTCCAATTTTTGTAAAATTTTTCATAATTTGAAAGTCCACCATCAACTTAAGGAAGAGATTAATGCATTATTACTATTATATGGGATAAATTTTAATTATAATGAGATTGTACGTTACAGTTTGAAACAACTCTGTTTTTTTTTTCTATTTAATGCGGAGCCACTTATCATGAGACATTCATCCTTTCGTTGTTCATCGCGAAGTCTTGCAGGCTACTTTATAATGGGAGCACCAATTACGTGAGCCAGCATTGCTTCTTTAAGGGGACAGCAGGGTAATGACAAACCTTATTTGGGATTTGAACCCAAGTCCACTGTAGGGACGCTCGCGATGCTGACCACTATTCCATGTGGGTGACAGTCAGCTTATTACTAATCCTTTTTCATATGTCATTCTCTTATTTCTATGGTGCCCGGTATAAAAGGCTTATCCCATTGAGGGGCGCCGTTTGCACAATGCAAACGCCTAAATCTAGTCTTATTTCCCTTGCATTCAATGTATTCCAGTTAAATGAATAGAAAAATTGTTAGCACTGCCATCTGTTATCAGCTTAAAGAAGTAAAAACATTTTGAAACCTTTAATTGGAATATATTTCAAGATTCTTTCGATTAATAATTTGAAAGTCCACCATCCCCTCAAAATAAGAAAAACATAATAACTAAAACTGCATGTTGCTTAAAACTAATATAATACCTAACTCTTTGAAAAAGAAAAGAAAAGAGGTTTTATTGTACTGACATGACATTCGTGAATTAAAAGTTTTTCGAAATATTTAAAAAAAGATATGATGTAGTTTTATTAAAAGTAATATGTATACTGATGATATTTTTAAAATGTTCCTACCAAATCTTCACTTTTTCGTATGATGTTAAAATTTTCATTTTAAATTTTGCCAACTTTAATCATGGGCAAGAGTATCAAGTACAATACAGACATAAAAAGTGCTATTTGAATAAAAATTTAAAGTTAAGGAAATATATTATTCATTCTTGTCGGGAAATATCCTTCATTGTCATACGTTGCACTGTAAAAATGTAAAATATAAAAAGCGGAATGTTTAAATATGATAATATAAAAGAATAAAGACTATGAAACCATATGTAATTTATGTATTTTATTAGAAAATTTCATTTATTTAATCAGACTATAAGATAAGATAGAACAATTTTGTATAAAATATGTATAATGAGAAAATATCGATAAGTTATATCTTTGAAAAAAGTTGCTTTTACATGATAAAATTTCAAAATATGGTTTTTTATAAATACATACATACATACATATATGTATATATATATATATATATATATATATATATATATATATATATATATATATATATATATATATATATATATATATATATATATATATTTATTTATTTATTCCTTCTTGGGGCCTTATTATTGGGATACATGATATCCCACCCTGTAAGGAAAAGGTTAATAATGGTAATAATGAATAATGACACTAGAGACTATTGCAAAGTGTTAAGCTATAATAATGTAATTATTTTACAACCCTCCCCCCTCCCAGAGGGTCGTGGCTCCCAGGTTGATAAACGTTGAATTTGGCTATTTGATGACCTTCAAATTGCATTGAAATTGAGAAATTCCTTCGCCATTGAAATTTAGAAACTCAGTACTGTATTAAAGAAGTTTTAATGTTAATTTTGAGTTGTTTCACGCGTTTTAACATTTTTCTTTAAGCATAAAAAATCTATTGTAAACTGCTGTATGGGATATACATTCACCAATAATATGTCTATGCGTGCACTAATCACTTTTTTATTAAGATAAAACTTCAAATTTCAAACTTAACCTTAAAAAAAAAAATAGTTCACAGTTTTTAGTTTGCTAAAAACATAACTGGGAAATTTCACCCCAAAACACTTAATTTGTATACTAAACAGAATGATGTTTTTCTAACACTTTTTTTGTATTTTATATTTTAGGTACATTTAAACCCCAATGAGTTAGTTGACGAAATATCAAAGTAAAAGCTATTTTTATTCCAATATTTTTCATGATATACAGATACATATTTATTCATTTTCATTCATTGTAAATCCAGAATATGTAAATACTGTTTAAGAACTTTAATGAAAGTAAAAATCGCATGAAGTATCTAAGGGCGGAAATTTCGTAATATAGCACTCATCAGAATTTATCATTATGTCTAAATAAAGTATAAATTAAAAAATGTACAAGTAAACATTCATTTAAAGAGTGGAAGTCTAGTTCATAAAATTAGGTTCTTTCGACCGTAAAAGTAATTTTACTGAGATGTAAAATATTTACCTGAAATAAAATAATCATTTTCTTGATAATTCAATATCTTAGCTTTTAGAATGATTGCGAGCACATTGTGTTTTAGTTCTTATGGTATTGCAAAGTGCACTTTTTCTGAATATTTTATTTGTTCTGAATTTAAAACTGACTGCATTTCTTGTATGCTTTGAACTAACTTGGAGAAACATAATCATATTTGTTGCGCAAAAATTTCCTTTTATGCATTTAAAAGAGTGAATAGCTTTTATATAGCATAAATAATTTTATTTCTTTAAAGCATACATTTTTTTAACCATTTTAAATAAAAAAAATTATTTTTATAGATGAAAACTTTCCTACAGTTTTGAACGAATTAATAATTTGCAGGATCCATAGATATACGTTACAAAAATTACTAAAATCGAACAAATGGTATCATTTTTAAAGATTAAATAGCCGTTCTGATTTCTTTTCAGTGAGAAAATATTCATGGCATTCAAGAAGTTAAATATGAAAAATGAATTAAACATTTCCTGGAAATTTGCTGTCTTATAACTGAAGGGTAGTCTGAGTTTACTCATTCTACACACGAGTAAAGTAATATATATATATATATATATATATATATATATATATATATATATATATATATATATATATATATATATATATATATATATATATATATATATATATATATGCAAGGGAACCTCGCTTAACGAGTATTTCCCATAACGAGCAAAATAAATCGTAAAAAAATGGCTCGCTTAATGACCAACATTTCGTATAACGAGTGACGTGGAAAGAAGTCCGCCTGATGGACCGCCAGAGGAGGCGATCCACGCATAGTACAGAGTACAGAGTGAACATAAATCACTGGATTCCCCAAGCCACAGGCAGAGAACTCTGCACCAATGGATATGCACCATCACTTGGATCTTCACGTCACCAGGATCATCAACGGCCGAGAAATAATGATTTAAGGGAAGTCATGGATGGTTCGAGAAGCAAATATTATGGGACTGGAATATAACAATGATATTGAGGAGCTTGTGGAAGAGAAAAACCAAGGGCTGACTACCGAACAGCTAATAGAATTGCAGTGTCTTTCACAACAAGCAGTTTTGAGGATAGTTTGTCAGTGGAGATGGACGAGGAAACAGCGAAGAAACAATCTTCTGGCGTAACAAAAGAAATGGTGAAAGCATAGGAAACTGTTGCATCGTAAGTTACAAAGCATCACCCTGATAAGACGGTGGCTATGCGAGCTATAAATTTATTCAGCGACAATGCGGTGACACATTTTCAGCAAATTTTGAATCGACGAGAAAAACAAATGTCGCTAGGTCGCTTACTAGTAAAATAACTAGATATGTGTCACAAATTCGTAAATAATAAACTACATATGGATGATTTTGCTCCTTAAGAATTTATGTATAAGTAATTTTCTTTAAATAATAAACGTGCATCTAAACAAATTTGAGTACTTTTTGGCATAAAACGCATTATCGTATTTTACATTAATTTATATGGGAAAAATTGTTTCGCTTAATGAGTGTTCCGCATTACTAGTAAGACTCTAGAACGAATTATGCTTGTTATGCGAGGTTCCACTGTATATATATATATATATATATATATATATATATATATATGTGTGTGTGTGTGTGTGTGCGTGTGTGTGTGTGCGTGTGCGTGTGTGTATATTAATTTAGAAGATTGTTTTATATGCTTAACTACACTGGAGATATGTGTAAAACAAGTTTTTGTTGATAAATCATGGTGCGTTTGTAATACTAAAGCAGTTTCATTATGTTATTATGTGTATTTATAAATTTCCTTGCCGAAAATTCCTTCCTTATATCACCGTGCTTATAGTTTTTACTCTTTGTTGTGTGTTATCACAGATATAATGAGTGATAAGATTTTCCGTTTATGAGGATTTTAATCCTCTAGGGTTAAAATGTACGGTGTGACGGATGTGTAATTTGTATGTCTAGGTCTGTCAAATTAAACACAGAAAATCGAAGCATATAACAAATAAAGAATATATACAAAACAATCTACACTCATAAAAATGCACGCATAATAACATAGACGTAAACATGTACCCATAGTCAATAATAAAATTGCCATCCATCTAAGAAAATGTAGTGCAAAAGTCTTTCCCAGACAAAGGTCATACTCAAGAAATTTGTTACTTTGGAAGGAATTGTAGTGAAATTTTTCCCCTACAAATTCTCTTATTCCAGTCATTTGTTATGCTTTATCGATCAGGAAAGAATCGTAAGCGTAATATTAAAAAACTTTAATCGTCATGATCTCGATCATGCAAGAATGCATCAGCTTACATGTTATGAATATTTGAATTACATAGTGTAACCTTTAAGAGGTAGCATAAATATAATACTTAAAGGAATCAATAAGAATTTTGTATCTTCGTATATCCTGAAAATAACGAACATAGCAGAATTAATTTCGTTTTTATTTCTTTTTAAAATATATTATGAAACGAAGCGGAAATTTATTGTTGCTAAATGTTAAAAGGCACTTCGAGACAAACTTCGTTTAATGATTAAAGGAAATTAGAATTTTCATCATGACTTAAATTAGCCGACGTTTAATGGTTCAGAATGTCTCCTAATACCGCATGAGTGCACTTACCTGAAATTGTGATTTGGGGGTTATTGTAACAGAAACTCCCGTAAGTAAATAAAACATTTGATTGATTTTAGGAGAAGAATATTTCATTGAAATGTAAAGAAAGAAGGAAAATATAGCAAATAAACATTTTCATAGTAATAAAAGGAAAAATTTTAAGAAAATAAAAATGAATTATACTGAAAATTTACTTTCTATTGAGAATATTACAATTCTCCTTTAAAGAAAATGAATGTTTTAAGTAAGTTTGTATACATATTTCGTGGTTAATTCCTCATTTTTTATTTTTTTTCTGAGGAAACATATCCACTTTGGAAATTTAACAATTTAATACACACACACACACACACTCATGGACAAAAAAATTAGCGCACCAAGAAATAGTTGCGGGATCGTAACGAAACTTGAAATGAAGGTACATGTCGGGGTGATATGCAAATGATTAGAAATGCAGCGTGATTGCGCATTACGTATAGCCGGTAGAGGGCGTTGAACATCGTACTCTGTGGAGTATAAAACAGATAACCAAAGCTTGTTTGAGTGTCCTGAATCATTTACAAAGGAAGAGCTGAGATAGACATGCCATTACGCCGTGTTCGAGGACAATATAAGCAGTTGTCGCAGTTTGAGAGGGGGAGAATCGTCGGGATGATGGAAGCTGGGTAGTCAGCTAGGCGAGTAGCTCGTCAATTAGGCCGCTCTGATTGTGTTGTGAGGAGGTGTTGGGACCAGTGTACCCGAGAGATGTCATGTACACGAAGACCAGGCTCAGGACGCACTCGACAGACCATTCGTCGAGAAGACCGCCACATCGTAAGAAATGCACGCGTACAGCCAACTGCTTCATCGGCCGCCATCCAGGCACAGGTAGCACCTTCAATAGGAGCCTCTGATTCTTCTCGAACCATACGAAGGCGCCTGGCTGAAGGACAGTTGGTATCGCGTCGCCCATTACGTGTACTGCCCTTGACGCCCACCCATCGACGCCTCCGTTTGGAGTTTTGCCGTGCACGAGGAAACTGGACTGCAGCGGAATGGAACCAGGTCGTCTTTAGCGACGAATCCAGATTCAATCTCGGCAGTGATGACAATCATGTTCGTGTGTGGAGAGCCCGTGGTAAACGCTTCAATCCTGCCTTTGCTGTACAGCAACACATCGCTCCCACAGCTGGTGTGATGGTATAGGGTGCCATTGCCTACAATACACGGTCACCCCTAGTATTGTTCCGTGGCACCATGACAGCCGAGCGGTATGTTCATGAAATCCTGCAACCACATGTGTTGCCACTCATGCAACGGCTTCCAGGAGCCATTTTTCAACAAGACAATGCTCGGCCTCATACGGCAAGGGTGTCACAAGACTGTCTCCGCACTGTTACTACCCTTCCTTGGCCTGCCCGATCCCCAGA
This sequence comes from Dolomedes plantarius, assembly GCA_907164885.2. NCBI lineage: Eukaryota > Metazoa > Arthropoda > Arachnida > Araneae > Dolomedidae > Dolomedes > Dolomedes plantarius. The sequence continues at coordinate 93,462,286 of OU015501.1, forward strand.
TTTGTCTCCAATCGAGCATATCTGGGATCATTTTTGACGGCGAGTTGGGCATCCCACGAGTTTGAACGAACTAGAGGCAAGGTTACAGCAAATACGGAACGAAATGTCTCAAGACATCATACAGAACTTGTATGACTCAATGCCCGATCGTATCGGATCATGCTTTCGTGCTAGAGGGGGTCCAACGGAGTATTAACTACTCCGTTCTTTTGCCTTTTTCTCTGAAATAAATTATCCTTTTTCTTTGATTTTTCTATCATTTACTTATATCAAAGTAGTCATCACGTATGCAATATTTCGTTTCATTTTGATGACTCCTTCTTGGTGAGCTAATTTTATATATATATATATATATATATATATATATATATAAAAAATTAGCTCATAACTATATATATAAAAAAATTTTTAATATATATATATATATATATATATATATATACATATATATATATGGGCAGTACGATTTGGAACATTTTAATTCTGCAACAAAATACGTGTACTCAGAAATCCACGTCGTTTGTACATGATTGCAGGGTGGAGATGGTTTCTGAGGAGATCTGCATACGTTGCGCTAGAGATTGTTTACCCACTGGAATGCAAACCCAAAAGATGGTCAGCATAACCTACCCCAAGGACGGTTGTGTGGGAAATATCTCTTGGTTTGTTGAGGAGCTATTGCGCCGTACAAAGTCCATTCGTACACTTGCTTAGGTAACAGAAATGCATCCCCATATTGAACGTCCATTCCTTGATGAATTACGATGGGTTTTATTCATTCATCATTTAAAAAAAGAGTACCATAATGCTATTATTCTTTGGGGCACACTGAAAGCGAAGCCGTGATATTTACACTCCTGCCGAGTCATCATGTACCATTCCTGCATCATTGTACTATACCTATCGGTCACTTTTCAGTCTATAGCATTGCTTGTGTCGAATTACAGAACAATGAAACAGTGTTTAAATTTTGGCACATTTTAAAGGTTTCTTTTAGGCTCATCCTTATGTAATAGAGAGAAAGGAAAATATATGATGCTTCATGTAATGTATTAAAGCAATACGAAAATATACTTTCGAGAATTAGGGATATTTAAAATGATAAAAAAAATATGCTATGTTTCTGAGAAAAAAATAAGTAACTAAAAGTTCTATGTTACTTTACCTTCAAGACAATAATAATGAAAGGCAAACAAAAAGTTTAAATCTTAGGTTCATTTGCCTAGATAATTGCAGTGTTTTTGCAAATTTTTCACAATCTATGCTCCCCACTGCTATGCAATAAAGCAAGAATCTGAAAAAAATACATCTCTCAATCTTGATGGAAGCAAAATTCTAATTTTTCTTACGAATTTCTTTAAGAAGTATTTTTTCTTGTGTGAATTGAATAAATTCATTGTTATTAAAATTATTCTTATCTGCATCGGAATGAAATAATAAAGAAAAAAACTCATATGCCTACCGATAACACAAACGAAAGTGATTAATGAGTTTTTGCTGGAACGAAAAGTTTTAATTTTATTTAACCTAACTGCTGTGTGATTAGATATTCTGAATAGGCAGAACAAAAATCTAATCTGCATATCATCAAAGGGCTAAATCGATTAGAGACGCCACAGTTTTAGAAACTGTAAAATAATTTCTTTCACACAAGCTGATTATTCCTGTATGCGTTTGTGTCAGAATTAAAAGTAGTAGGTAAAGAAAGATGTTTTGGAGTTTCGAACATCCACACGAGAGGACAGGAAAAAGGAGAAAGATGAATTGGTGCAATTTATTGTGAAAATTAAAAATTCTTAATTGTTTCTCAGAAAAATGTATAATGTCAGTTCGAGAAAAGAAGATTTATTCTCGAACTCTAATGTTTTTAGTATGGAGTAATGCAAATTTAAATGTATGTGGACGATACAATTTAGATTAAGTTGAAGTTTATATATTTATTATTCTGAGAGAAACATATTTTCATTTTAGCTATGTTGTCATTTTTTGCCACCACATTTAGTTTTTTTTAAACATGCGTAATCACTGAAAAAAAAATAATATAGAATTCATAAATAAAATTTTTGTCTAAGATTTCTCTTTTTATAAATATCAAGATGGCATTACTTGATCGTTTATTGTGATCATTTTATTCAGAAAATTAAAATATTTCTCTTATTATGCATTTGATTAACTGCAGTAAATTGCCGTTACGTTGAAAAACAGAAAAGGCAACCTTTAGTCACGACATTTATCTATCTATCTATCTATGTCTCTATGTCTCTCTCTCTCTCTCTCTCTCTCTCTATATATATATATATATATATATATATATATATATATATATATATATATATATATATATATATATATATATATATATTTATATATATATATATATATATATATATATATATATATATATTTATATATATTTATATATATGTAATAAATTAAATATTAGGCCCTCCATTCTATCAGTTAAATTCCCTTTCCTAAATCCAATCCCCAGTAACATTACTTTAGCGCTTTAAAAACCCATAGCAACAGAACTTCCCATAAAACAGCAAACGTTGCATTTCTACACGTGTATACGTCTCGATAAATGCGTGGGTTCGCATCGCCAGCCCCAAAATTCCGCAGACATTTCAAAACAACAGCCACATGTACCTCGCTTCTAGCGCGTAAGGTTGAAAGGTGATATTGCACTTCGCTCCGAGCATCTGAAATGAAAGGACGTATGTTACTATCGCTCCTAATAAAACGATTCGACCCGACTGCTTCAAAATTTTAATTCCTTTCAGGCTGAGTCTAGCTCCAGCCATGTAAATTTGAGCTAGTTTTCCTTTTCAGGTTGCATTTTAAGAACGAGATGTAATGATTATATTACATATATATATATAGATATATTTATATATATATATATATATATATATATATATATATATATATATATATATATATATATATAACACAAAAATACACCTTATGTTCTTGTGTTTGAATTTAAAAAAAAGAAAAACTGAAAAATTAAATGGTTATTGCGAATATAGTTTAAGACAAGGGTTTTCCCAATATTTCCCACATATAAGTGTGTAGGTTGAGGATCTAAAACAGTCATGGTAAACTGCTATATTTCTAATTATTAATTTTTTAATTCCCATAATATATGATTTCCATTGCACCAATTTTGAAAAGTGGTATGTTTAGAATGATCTTATTTGCCATATTATTGAATTAGTCTTTATCTCTTTACTAATGTTTCTTGTGACAATTTATACTATAATATTCTCCAGACAGATTTGAAGCTTTCAAACCTCCAGAAATGTAGCTGAATGATGGATGAGTAATGTAAAGCTACAATTTAATGTTAATAAACCGCCATAGCATAAAAAATTTTTCTTAAAATGTGAAGCTCATCATCTTCATCAGTATCACTCTTTCCGTAACGACATTGGTATACTTAATTTTGGCTGTAATATTCAATTACTTGTAAAAATATCCTTATTAGGTCAAGTATTGCTACCTTTTTCTTTTTACTGCATTTTGACCTTTTTAGTGTTCATGCACTAGTTGAGAACTGTCAAATGAAAGAAGTGCTTACCTCTCTCCAGTGGTTTTATTTCTGCTACGAATGTCAATTTCGCATGTTCAGTAAAGGCAGTAGTAGTTTTATGAACATAAACAAAAGTTAATGTGATTAGAGGACCCGGCGTAGCCTAGTAGTAGCGCGTCGGATTTCGGCAATGAGATTTTTCTGATCGACTCCCGACAAACGCCATTAAATACTACCTTCGTCTCTAAGCCCGGTATAGGCCCGTTTAATCTTTAGAGTAGAAAGTGCCTCTAAAAAGTCAGAGAAGGTGGGAATGGGTACGATCCCCATACAGAAGGCATAAAATTTCGAGCAGTGCACTTTATCCCCAACGAGTTCGTTTAGTTTTCATTCACAATACTCTAAAAAGCTCTTTATAGGGTAGAAGAACTTTAAACTTGCTAGGTTTTGAAAAGAGACAGAATGAGAAGTTAATATAATATACACAAAATTTAGGGTATTTTATACAAATGCATCATTCTCCTAGCATTCTCTTTTGCTATGTTTAAATATTTATTTCTTTTATTTAAATTACAAACCATATAGCACTGTAATTTGTTTAATTTTCACAGGGCTTTCTAATTTTTCCTCTGAAGAGTTTTAAAGTCCATTTATATTAGACTTTTCTCTAGCGTCTATAAGTGATGTTAAGTTATCAGATCAAAATTCACGTATACACAAAATATAAAATTTTGAGCAGTGCACTTTTATCCCCAACGAGTTCATGTAGTTTTCATTCATAATACTCCAAAAAGATCTTTATAGGGTAGGAGAACTTTAATCCTTCAGCGGGCGTGCCAATTTTTGGTACACCAGCAGGCGCCCATTGCATAAATTGCAACATGTCTTTCAACCTTGGTTTGTATAAAACCTTCTTCTTTCAAATTGAAAATATTAATTCTGCGTTTTATGAAAAGATATAAAATGTTGATAATATTGAGATTTATTTATATTTAAATGTCAAAGAATGCAGATACAATCTCCATATTTCAAAAATGTCTGGTTTAATGCATCTAAGGACAACTCGCAAATGGAATTCTATAATGTCCAAAAACCTAAAAAGCAATGAGATTGTCTATCTTCGTGATATGCGGAATACCGTGTAATAGCTGCACATTTGATTTACTACATCATAATTTTGTCGTATTGCAATCACAATATAATCGTTGGTTTACCACGGTTAAATCACGACTAACAATGAATGGACTGGAATACAAGGGTCAGAAAACCAGACCTGCATTAGAAAGGGTGTAGCTATAAATAGAAATTGCTTAGAACATTCAAACCATACTTGTAAAAATAAACCATTAAAAATTACGAAAATGTTGCACTTTATACACGGGTGCGCCCGCTGAAGGGTTAAACTTGCTAGAATTTGAAAGGAGACAGAGTGAAAATATAATACAGGGTCATCGAAAAAGGTTGGACACATTTCGAAAGCTCATAATTCTAAAATAAATTGAGCAAACGCAATAATATTCTTTTCGAACAACTTGGCAGGTGTCAAAGATTTCTAAATGTAACTGGTACACAACCGTGACGTCGAACGTTGCTCAGAAGCGATATGAGGTGGAAGAGGTCTTTGTTCGGCTTTCCGTCAGTGCAATGACGACCGTTCGGGAGAAAGCTTAAGCGGTGGTTGTTTGCGATAAACACGACGGTAATTTCGCTGAACTGTTTTAACAGATTTGTACTCCGCTAACCACAACACACATTGAGCTTTCTCCTGAAAGGTCGCCATTGCACTGACGGAAAGCCGAACGAATACCTCTTCCACCTCGCATCGCTTCTGCGAAACGTTCAACGTCACGGTTGCGTACCAGTTACATTTAGAAATATTTGACACTTCCCAAGTTGCTTGAAAAGAATATTTTTGAGTTTGCTTAATTTATTTTAGAATTATGAGCTTTCGAAATGTATCCAAACTTTTTCGATGACCCTGTATAATGTACTCATTATTTAGGGGATTTTTTAAAAATACATAATTCTCCTTGCATTCTCTTTTGCTATGTCTAAATATTTCTTTCTTTTGTTTAAAATTACAAACCAAATACCACTGAAATTGGTTTAATTTTCACAGAGCTATCTAATTATTCCTCTGAAGAGTTTTAAAGTCCATTTATATTAGACTTTTCTCTACCGTCTATAAGTGATAAAAGCTACTACACAGCCTAAATCAAAGTGTTCATTAGGTTCAAGAGCATGTCAAATTAGAGCATAAGAATCTTGATGTTCACTGAGACTCAGTGATGCAGCGCAATTCCTTTAACAGCTCTTAACCTCTCGCCTGTCCTAGGTACGGAAATATTTTGCATCACCGAAATTCTTGGACAAGACCAATTTTCTGCTTCTCCAGAGAAAATTTAAGTAATTAATTTTATTTAATTGCATAAAGACTTGATGATATTGGACAGAATTTGTAAGAGGACGTTCTTCTTTCACAATTTGTGTTTAATTAAATTTATTTGTTAAAAGCTAAAATAATTCTTATTTAAATAAAATATATATATATATTATTTATAAGGAAAGTAACCGTAAATATAGATCAAAGAATAAATGTTGAGTCTTAAATATGTTAAAAAAAAAGATTTCTATGAAAATTATAATTTTAGTCTTGACATTATGTCCCCAATACGATATAGTTAAAAACAAATTAGGTACCCCAGCATCATGTGTAATATTTAAATTTCTCCGTAAGACGACCAAACTTTATTATTTGTTTTAAGGTTCCTGTAGTTTTTGTTTTTCCTTCATCGAAAACGAGACATTTAAAAAAGTGTCATGAACGGATGGTTAAAAATAAATATGCAGATTTTTCAACTTTGAAGGCAGGACTGGAATTACGAAGCTCTCGTGTCACAGGCAATGGGGTTTGTACAAATAAACACAACAAGTATTTAAGATGTACGTATTTTTTCAGCGTGTGGGGGTTTTAAGCAGTAGCTATTCTGCGAGTGAGTTGGGGCTTTCAGCCATAGTGTTAGTATCTGTTTTCGCAGCAAGTTTGATATTTAGATGTGTTTGCGACGAATTGTCGATCCATTAGGCTTGTATCCCTTCTTTCTTCCTATACCTATCCCAAGCTTTACCATTCATTTTAAGTAGGTGTTTTCAAAATTAAAGTAGGTTAATTTTCGCCCGTTCATGACACGCTTATCTGTATTCTTTTTTGTTTAATGGTTAAGTTTTTGTAAATATTTTTCTTCCAAGCTATTGGATCAAATCGATCCCCTTTTTACTATGTTTTTATGTAAAATAAGAAAAATAAAGACATTTTAGTTAGCCTCATCAAGTCTACTTTCTTGTGAAACGTTTTTTATTTCAGAAAATTAGGTATGGGGCAAATTATGCGGTTTAATCCACCCAACAGTTCCCGATTCACTGATTGCTGGCAATAAATCTATGGTGCCCGGTATAAAGGGCTTAAGTCAAAAAAAGTGATTTTTATATATTTGTTAGTATTGATAAAGAACAAATAAAAATCTTTTGACTTGTATAAAAGGCTTAGATCTATCGATTTTGTATACAAAGCACATTTTTTTGAGCAAAAGACTAAAGTCGGAATTATTATTCTGCGATTGGTATAGAAGCCAATAACTTGGTATATTGAAATCACGAATTTGGATTTAACTCTTTCAGGGGCAACAACCTCCCCTGTTTGCACGGTGCAGATTGTTTTACCGAGTTTTTTTAATCGAAATAATCTTGAAAAATATTCCAATTAAAGGTTGCAAAATATTTTTACTTCTTTAAACTGATAACAGATGGCGGTGCTAACCATTTTCTACTCATTTAACTGGAATACATTGAATGCAAGTGAAAAAAACTAGATTTAGGCGTTTGAACTTTGCAAACGGCGCCCCTCAATGGGCTAAGCCCTTTATACCGGGCACCATAGAAATAAGAGAATGGCATATGAAAAAGGATTAGTAATAAGCTGACTGTCACCCACATGGAATAGTGGTCAGCATCGCGAGCGTCACCACAGTGGACTTGGGTTCAAATCCCAAATAAGGTTTGTCGTTACCCTGCTGTCCCATCAAAAGGAGCAATGCTGGGTCACCTAAATGGTGGTCCCATAACAAAGTAGCCTGCAAGACTTCGCGGGGAATAACGAAAGGACGAATGTCTCATGATAAGTGTCTGCGCATTAGATAGAAAAAAAAGTGTTGTTTCAAACTGTACCGTACAATCTCATTATAATTTAAATTTATCCCATTTTTTATAATAGTAATAATGCATTAATCTTTTCCTGAATGCATTTTATTCCGATTATCTCTAAACTGCTAAAAACATTGGCGTGTTTGATCAGTACATACTCTGTATAAAGTCGAATATCTTATTAAGCATACATTTTCTATATGTTAACGCCAGGAGAAGTCCGAATGGCTAGGGTGGTGGCATTCTGTTCAGATCCTGTGCGTTCGAGTCCCAATGTTAGCATGGATGTTTGTAGCCGTTCGGAATCAGCTTTAAAATGTAGGTCCCGGTCTAATTAACCCTCGTGTTGCAAAAGGTTGACAGTAGCGCTTCAAAGTAAAAGAAAACTTTATGATAACATTAATTTGGGTGGTCAATGATTTTTTGATTCGTCTAACATACTGGAAAAAACTACGCAGCATATTTGATTATTAAACAGTTCAATTAGCTGAACAGTTCAATTAATTGACAACAAAAATCGTAGCATTAATAAAGAATTTTCATATCGATTTCTCTGTATTCAAGAATTTTTATGAGAAGTAATCTTGATAATATTCCTGAAATTGCCAAATTTTTATTGAATTATGCGTTTCCTTATCTGATATACTTTTTGATAAATCTAATGATTGATTCATATGCTTAAACAAATAATTTCTGCTGCAAAACTTAAAATATTAACAATATAATAAAAATTCATTGAATAAAGTTAAATGGTTGAAAACAAGTTAACAGCTCACACAACTGTTCTTTTGATACAATGCTAACCCATTTAGGACCACTCCATGTTCCTTTATAGGAAATTCACCAAACAGTTTTTTAACACTTCTTAGAACATTAATTACACAAATAAGTTGTTTCCATAAAATTAAATCTATTTTTACGAGAGTTACAAAATGTTGCGTTTTCGCAACATCAGTCCAAAGCGGTATAAAAATTAAAAAAAAAATAAAAATTAAAAATTATAAGAATTAAAAAGAAAAATTTTTAATTTTTTAAACATTTCGCATGAAGAGGTACATTACACTTATTATATACAGTAATTGGTTGACTTTTGCAGTGTTTACATTTTTTGTTTATTTTCATTATTTTTAGTAATAATATGGCCCATACGGTCTTTTCGAGTTTCGTTGAGAATTAGATTTTGAATTGAAGATGGTCTTCCAATATGTGAAGTTTCAGGTAAAACAGAATTCATCTGCATTTCTTCAAGCCTTTATGATACGATATGGCTCTCTTAAATATATAGATCTCTGAAACTCTAATAAACTTATTTTAGAATTAATTGCACCCATGTAGAGTCTCCATTTTTCCCATACAATATGCTCCTTTTTCTTACTATATTGCTTACTTTTACATTTATTAGAAAAAAATGTTGATTTCACCTTCAATGTCTTTAGGGGATTTGACATTTTCACATAAGATATTATCATCAATAGCTTCTTCATCCGTCAAATAATCCGGATCTGGAGGGATAATGACGAATTATGGTTATAGAGAATCTATGCTCACTTCTACCCAGACTTGGGTGTATATAATTTGAAGTGGCACTCTATTTGAATTATATACAAACACAATTTATACATGAAACAATGTTTATTGGATTCATTGCACATATAATTGGCTTTTACAGCAATAAGCATGCGTACTACTTGTACGGAATGTAAATACAGCTTTCAAGAACAATATAATTTTATACTCACGAACAGTAAGTCAAACCAGCAGTACTGCCACGTAAACTTCTGGCCCGTAAAGCACTAGCGCAGGATAACACCTTTTCAACCTTAACAACAACTCCCTTTTTCATTAATGACGCTGCGTGGTATTTATACTAAGCGCGTATGCCAAAATTAGCATATCTGAAGCAGCTTCTTTAATTCACTCAAAAGTTCGATTCTTGTGAATCGAATCTTGTGTATACCTTACACTGGCCTCCCTCGAAAAAAAAAATTAGGTAACTGAGGTCTGAACGGCTTCAGTTAACTAATTGAAAACGCGTGCTGGTCTGACTTTTTACATAATGGGTGACAAAGCCAAAAAACCTTCCACACGTTGTGTGGAGGAAAAACGCCACTACCATTTTACAAAACTAACCCCGAAGGGTCCAGGTGACACCATTACAAAGTGGATTTGCAGAGTTGCGGATACTGGGCTGACCAACTGCGCCCTAAAATATCTATTTTAATTAAAAGTGACAACACAATTGCACAGCATGACATTTCTTGACTGTATCTGCTCTCCCCCAATTTATAATGTACATGTGTTATGATTTGCGAAGTTAGTATGTTAGTTGTTTGTTATCTGTAGTTAGTATGTATTTTTTTCCACTACATGTCCCCTTCAAAAATTTATAAAACAACAGTATACCGTTTTTTTTTTCAGTGTCTCACCACTTCCCCTCAAAATGTTTACACAGTATATACAATGGGGAACTTCAAACCAATTTGGTTCGATTTTATTAAAGGGTGGGAGTTAGAATAAGAAAGTTGATACAAGACTTGTTCCTCATGAATGCAGCAACTTCACTGCACCAGTTTGTCCAATCCGCTGAACCTCTCTTGATGGTCGCAGTCCTAGTAAAGGGGTTCGTTGACCGTGTGGGCATCCTTCGTGCAGCAGGTCGTTGGTCCTGAGGCGCTGGTCCGGCTTGACGATGGACAGGAGGTCTCTTGGGAGGAGGCCAACCTTGCTGGGCGGCTGATATCTTGCGTTCCCTGTACTTATGCAAAGGAGCTTTAAAATTGTCATTCTTCCTTTTTATAACCTTGTGTACCTTATCAGCGACGCATTCCTCCTTTGATGGAGTTTTTGTAGTGCACACTTTACCTTTCTTCGTACTTTTGCTTGTATCGGTATTAAATTTTAATGCAGATTCTATTTTTTGAAACTTATACGTCGCACCAACGTGTTTAGTAACTGGCTTTATCTCTCTACTTGTGTCATGTTTTTCAACAAACTGACTCTGTTTTTGGTATTTGTGCTTATACGACTTCTTGTTTACCGCCTTAATTACTTCAGTATTTGCAGTTTTAATGCTGGAACCTGAAGGCTCTTTTTCACGTTTTTTATCCCCCTTAACTTTAGTTTTATCCTCTTTTGACGAAAAAGTCTCTTTGAAACTTGCGATATCAGAATCGTTATCATTTAAATTCTTTAACACTGCTTCAGTTTTAGGAAGATTAAGCTTTTCGTACTCGTGCGTTTTATTGCAAACTTTCTCTATAACTTCCGAAGCATCAGCTAAACTACCTACAGTATAACTCTGTGTCAACTTTTCATCCTGATTCTCAGTCTGGTTTTCATGTACTTTATTTAAAACCATATTATCAACCTGGCCTACACAATCCCCATTCTACTGGAAACTTGAAATAATATCATCACCTAGCAAGTTCCTACTATCGTTTAAAGAATTTTTATTGTCGTCAACTAATAAGTATTCACTAACTTCCGTAACGCATACTTCGTCATCTACTAAATTTCCTTCATTAACAGATGTGTGAATATCATCTAAAATATCAGGTATAGCATCAATAATATCAGGTATAGCATTAATAATATCAGGTATAGCATTAATAGAAGTGTCCGATGATTTATTTTCTAAACCACTAGCATTAGTATCGGCCCTATTTTCAGAAATTTGTACTGGAATTACCGCATTATTCCAGCTAGACTCACTTTCTTTATAAGCCACAAAAATACCCTGACTTTCACTATTCTCAAAATAATGATTACTACTCGGACAAAATAATACATTTGACCACACAGTTTCAACAGGTTGAACCATATCATGTGAATCAACTTGCCAGTGCAAGTAAGGTGCTTGCATATTTTCTTTAAGTGCACTAATTTCATTATAACGCCGTGCGCTTCTATTATTTTGCCTGCGGTACTGCTTACGCTGCTGGTTTGAAACTCGCGAAAAATTTTGGCGCGGTTGTATAAAACTTCTCGTACCTGAATGACGGTGAGGGGTAGCGAAGAAATGTCTATTGTCATATTTAGCTAAAGCTTGAAGGAGGGTAACCTTGCTTGTAATTGTTTGATTATCTAAAAAATCTTGAACACTTGGCTTCAAACGTTGGATAACTATTTTAAGATTATCGCTTCCGTCATTCCCTCTAAATATTCCTCACACTTGGAAATCTTTTCCATAGCAAAATCTAATGCAGACTGACCTTCACGTTGCCTTAGCGAATAAATTTCCGCTTCAATTTCACTTTGATTAAAGGTCTTTGGAAAAACACTAAGAAACTGTTGCTTGAATGACAAATAGTCAAAAATCAGATTACTGCTTTTCATACACGTGTACCACTGATATGCACTACCTCTTAAAGCGGCTAGAGCAATTTTAAGTTTATCCCCCTCTGGGGTGCATTGTTGCTGAAAGTAATGCTCAATTTTCTTTAGGAATTGGCTTGAGGGGCCGCCATTGAAGGTGGCTTCGAATGGCGCAATTTGCTGAACCATAATTACCCGAGGAAAATTTCCAGCAGGATTTTGTTCTACAACACTCATTTTTTAAATAGTATATAAGTACTTGCAACAATTTTATCAATATACGTACACAGTACACAGTTTTTTAATTTCAATTATGTTCTTCGTTACAAATTTAACGCTAACTACCAGGGTATATATATTTTTCGGGCGCCAGTATAGAGAATCTATGCTCACTTCTACCCAGACTTGGGTGTATACAATTTGAAGTGGCTCTCTATTTGAATTATATACAAACACAATTTATACATGAAACAATGTTTATTGGATTCATTGCACATATAATTGGCTTTTACAGCAATAAGCATGCGTACTACTTGTACGGAATGTAAATACAGCTTTCAAGAACAATATAATTTTATACTCACGAACAGTAAGTCAAACCAGCAGTACTGCCACGTAAACTTCTGGCCCGTAAAGCACTAGCGCAGGATAACACCTTTTCAACCTTAACAACAACTCCCTTTTTCATTAATGACGCTGCGTGGTATTTATACTAAGCGCGTATGCCAAAATTAGCATATCTGAAGCAGCTTCTTTAATTCACTCAAAAGTTCGATTCTTGTGAATCGAATCTTGTGTATACCTTACATGGTTTATCATTAGCTTCTGTTGAGTACGATCCTGAAATATCATCATCATCATCTAGCCCATGAAAATACTCCAATGTCTCTTCCAATGTCAAAAATCACTTTTTTTTAGAGACAAACTTATTTGAAATGAAAAAAAATACGAATCTACTGCATAAAAACTAGACCGCATATCAAAATCTTAAATAATACACATTGAACTGATGTTGCGTTTCCGCAACATTTTTAAAAATATGAATTGAGAAACATAAAAACAAAAATTATTCCTTACCTGTTGAAGCCATTTTGTTCTGTAGTCTCTAGTAAACTCCTAACAAGCATCAAATCGGAAATTTAACATGTGCTGCTATCTAAGGTTATTATTTGAAGTTAGTCATTTCTTTCCCTTTCAAAACACCAGAAAAAAAACTTTTTGCAAGTGCAAAAATCGAGCAAATGTGGAAACAAAAAATTATTATGATCAATTAAAGTATAGAGAATAAAATAAAAATGTTACTTCAGACATACAAAGCTGAGAACATGCCTCTAAAAAATACAGAAATTAATGTTGCGTTTTCGCAACGCCAGTCTTAAATGGGCTAAGAAACCCCAAAAGTGAAGGAGCACTATATATTACATTGCTGATAGTATGCGCACATGTGCATTCTTATGACTGTGTTATGCTGTGCTACATTTTCTTCAATAAATATTTCATCCTAGAACGCTTTAATTTTTTCTAATAGTGCTTCTTCTGGACTGCAATTAAGATCTTCATCTATGGGAACTAGTAATTTAAAAGCAGATGGAATGGTTTTTTCCCGGCATTAATTTCAGAAAAATATTCTTCATATCTATTTATGCAAATTATTCTGCAAATTCATTTACTTGCTTATGGATTAATTTTTTGTGATTTAATACGATCTGCATCTCAATTAGTTCAAACACCTCTTGACATCTAACACACCATTCTGCATGTATGCTTTTTAAAAATTTTGTCTGATACACATTTTATATAGAAATATTTCTTAAAAAACGAATTTATTGAATCGGAGTTTTCAGAAAAATATGTTATTCCGCAGTGGATAATTGTTCTAACCGTTGGATCAAACTACAAAGGAATTAATTTTCGAAGAAAAAAATAACTGAATATGTGGTTAGTTTCAACAATATAGTTTAGTTTTTCATCATTACATGGCTTTAGTGGTATAAAAACTAGCTCAGCCAAGTTACGTTTAACGAGTGAAGGACGAAAGTTTACAAGTTTGTGGTTGATTCGTGATTAAATAAACCACGTGAACAAAAAATTTTAAAAACAAAACGTTCATGCCCTTCATAACATTAAAGTGAAAAGTAAGATATGATAACCTATAAAAGATCCTGCATAGGTATTTCACTATTTTTTAACTAAAAGGAAAGATTTATGTATCCGAAATTTTAGCTGACAGGATGATATAAATTTTGGAGATGCTTTTCATAAACCTTAATTTCTCCTCAATTTAATTTGTCTTTGTAAATTGGCAAAATATGAAGTATTATTTGCCTGTTATATTGAGAAGCATAAAATTATTTTAAAGAATAATAATTTAATACCAAGGATATAATTTTTCATTAATTTAGAACTTCTATTTGAAATGCAATGACATATAAAATTAAGGAAAAAAGGTACAAAATGATATTCTTCTTATTAATTTCTGGTAATGCTACGCTTTCCATTTCATACAAATTTTTTTTATTTCCAGTCATTAAGTGGTAATTAAAGCACTCTATTTTCTTTTTTTATGAGTATGTTTCATTGCACCAGTCGAATTTGAATTACCTTAATGTACATCACAAGTTTCCGTCTACTGTAATTTTAAGCTACTTTCACTTTGAAATCAAAATGCATAGAAACTTTGACAACAGGGAATAATTCACAAATGAAGCAACAAAATAAAATTATAAATTAGTTTCAGGTAATAAAGAACATAATTTAAACGCGCTGTGACAGCATAATTGAAATTTGCTTGCGTGAAATATATATATTAGTGACATCCTCTTAAACCTAAAAACAATGGGTGGCAAATATCCTGAGGCATTTTCCATTTAAATGACGTAGTATATGATGAGAAATTGGCGAATATATATTTAAAGTTAAAGTGAAGTTTTTTTCATGGTGTATCTTTCAAAAGAGAATATGATTTTCAAGGTAAAACATAAGGCGATATCAATTAAAACGTAAACTATTTTTTAAATACATTTTCTTTCAACATATTTCTTTGCATATATATGCATATATATATATATATATATATATATATATATATATATATATATATATATATATATATATATATATATATATATATATATATATATATATATATATATATATATATATATATATATATATATATATACAGAAGCTGTTCACACATATTTAGACGATGTATATTGTATTCACAAAACTAAATTACATAAAATTCTTGTGTTTTAAATGTTCTATTTGACATCCCTTATTCTGAACTATCTTTCGACACCGCAATTTCCAGGATAATAATGCCTTTTGAAGTGTCAGAAGAGATATTCTATCCCATTCATCCTGAACAGCTTTCCAGAGTCCTGTAAGGGTTTTGAGACGACGTTCGAATAATGCAGATTTTAAAAGTCCACAAAAATCCATAGGTGATACATCGGGAGATTTAGTAGGGATATCAGTGAAGGGTATGGCCTTGATACCAGTTTTTAGTTCCATTCCTTTTAGGAAATTTACAGTGGATATTGATGTGTGACTGCTAGCTTTGTCCTGATGGAGTCTCACAGATTGATGGTACTGTGGGTAAAGCGATGGTATTTCATTCAGAAAAATTGGCGATAAAATATGTTCCTGATAGTATTTGGAGGTAATCTTGACATTTTTTTCCACTCTCTTTATTTTTAACTTGCCATTATAAGAAAAACCAGAAACAATCATGAATCCCTTAGAAAAACTCTCTTTCGATTCTTTGAACCATGTACTTAATTTTTTTTCTCCCCTTTTTTGATAATAAATGGCTCTTTTTTTGTTGCAATCATTTAAATACACCCATGATCCATCTATTGTGACAATTGTTTTCCATTTTTCTTTTGATAAGTGTTTCTCATATAGAATTCTGCAGCGTGTCCTGCGTTCAGCGATATGATTTGGAAGAAGACGATGCACATTGCGTTTTTTCGCTTTAATAAAATTTAAATCAACGTTTATCATTTTGTTTACAGTGGACACCGAGCATTTTAATGATTTTGCAACTGTCCTTTGATTGGGGGATTTTCTTTTAACATTAAACAACGTACCTTTGCAATAGTCGAAGATATCCGTTTTTTCCTTCGATACTTGTTTGGAATTTTTGTCCCACTTGAGGCTCCAATTTGACGTTTTTTTCCTTTCTTGTTGACGATATTACCTATCGACGCTATAGATATCACAAAACCATGACTCTCACATCGTTTTTGTATAACGGAGTATGCATATTTCTCTTCGGAAAGAGCATAAATGTAGCCTTCGAACCACTGCTTTGTTAAAAACGCCATTTTGTATAAAAACAAAACTTTCAAGCCGCCAACGATAATTTTGACTTTTAAAAACATAGTACAATTGCAATTATTTCTTTTGCAGCAAACGATTTTTTATTACCGCTTACCAAAATCTTCTAAAAAATGTGCGAACAGCCTCTGTATATATATATATATATATATATATATATATATATATATATATATATATATATATATATATATATATATATAACTGTTTAATTTAGATTAAGCACTAAATGCTGCATTGTAAAATACATTTATAAACCTGATATTATTGAATTTATTATACTAATGCTAGAAATCAGATGGAATAAAACGTTATTATTTTTAATCATTTTCTTTATCACATTATTCTCTCTCGCTTGGAAAGACTAGTTGGACTCATAATTAGAACCCTTACTAAATGATTTTCTGATATTTGAAATAACTATTCATAATTCATCAGAGCGACAGTTGTGTTCTTCCTTGCATCAGAGAGAATCCAAAATTTCTGATCCCCGTAACTTATTATTTTATCTTTCAATTTGACACTTATTTAGTAAATCTCTGTGTTCCACTTTCCTTGTTGTTGAACCTTTTATCAATAATTCCAGCTTATTTGGCCAACTTGAGAACAGTATCCGATAAATATGCTCTCAATCATCCAAACACGTGTGCTGATCATTAGATAACTATGCTACATCTTGATTTAGATCATTTACATTTAAACACGGCCCATCTATTAGATTATGTAAGAGACTTGATCCTTTGACGGGATCGCTTATTGTAGCTTGAGCGTTTCAAGAGTGTGGGATTTCTTTCCTTTATTGTTCCTTGAACTCTCGCTTTCATTTTTAAAACAACTAAAAAAAGCGCTATAAAATTTAGAGGTGTAATGGTCATGGGACAGGTTTACTTATCATTATACCTTTGAATCATCTCACTTTATTCATTGGTCCCACAACAGCCCAGTTGCAGCGCGTTGGGCTACGGAGTGTGTGCTCAGTTGGAATCCCGACAAGTGCCACTGATTATTTTTTGCGTATATGTCGGATAAGGACACTATAATTCCGTCGGCCGGAAAGTTTTATGTGGTCAGAGGTCGGAAGATGGTAAGATCAATCCAGATCTCTACCCTGAGATTGCTAAGTTAAAATCGAGGTGGCAGCTGCCTAATTCAGACCCCCAACCCTTGCGGTGCCAATTTAAACCGGAGACGCATTCCGCTGTTCCCAGACTCTTATGGTCGAAGGGAGGCATTAGTAATAACAACAACAACAACACTTTATTCATCAAATAACCTTGAAATGATCTGGCATTCCAATAATTAATCTTTCAGGAGTTGGTGAGCAATCCTTTATCGAAACTCATACCTCACATATTTCATCATTTTTACCACGTTTTTATTAACTCGCTTCCTTGTTTGTCCAGTCCATAACTTGCAATCGATTTTTATCTAACTTCCCGATTAGCTAGACATTTGAAACGTTTAGAATAGCTCAGAACACGATGCCAATGCATTCTTTTAATTCTTTTAGCCATCTTTAAGCAGAATTGAATTAATTTTTAGTTAATTTTGTTTTGTATAGAAAGTACGTTTATATGATTCAATAGAGATTTTTAAACCTGGTATATAAAAAGTTCTTTATATTTTGTAATTATTAAAGATAAACGATACAGGATGTTTGCCTACGTAAATTTTATCAAGATAATTCTCTTTCGTTCTCCTCCCCTAACTATTTCATATTCGTTCTGACAACGCATATTTTTTTTCTGACATGAATCTTCGGCAAATGCTTCATAACATTCCATCATCAATATTTACCCCGTTCAGAAGTCAATTTAAACTACCCCTGCTTTTACAAGTAGATAAACTTTGATCATCTAACTGCGAGATCGGAATGCTACCAACTGATCCATTTTGGTGATGAAATGATTTATCTTCGTTCGAAGTTTGGCCATAACAGCCTGAAAACGTCTTGTGTACTTTCGATCACACCAAAACATCACATAAAATAAATCAACATTAATAAAAAACACCGGATATCACACTGACATTTTTAAACAATAATTCATGTCGGAAACGATACAAAATAATTATATGTTCCTGTCTCTTCAAGAAACAGTTTCTGAATATTTAATATAATTTCCGAAGCAAGTAAATAGGTTGTGTATCGATCGAAGCATGAGACATATTCCACCTGAGTAATTACCTGTAGATCTATGGAGTAAAAGAAGAAGAAATTTTCGTTACTACGGGAATACTATTAATAAGCTGTAGAAATAGAAAAAATTATCCATTTGGAACGGGTAAGGTTTAATGATATAAATAATATCTTTCGTGGTAATAATTAATGCTTGTCGAATAAGTGTTTACACTGAATACAGCTGGGATTTGGGAAAATGAAGATTTGGTAAATAAGTATCGTCCAGTAAATAATGAAATTGGAGTTTTTCTAACGTATAGATCTGTAAGTAGAACAAGATTTCAATTTCATGTTAAATTTTAACATTATTTAATGATTTGCTCTTTATTTAAATTGCCTAAATTTCATATTTCATCAAATTATGCGAAAGCATTTTAGACTTAAAACTAAAAAATCTTTAAAGATATCCTTGATGTAAATTGAATTAGATTGGATCCTTGGGGTACATTGGATTTTTTTTAAAAATAAATAAAACGTCATACTTTTTTTTAAATGTTAGAACTTTTCATATAATTGATTTAAAATAAAACTAATATTTTTAAAAAAATCAAAAGTTTTATAGTTTTAGAAGATTTCGGCTTATTTAGGAATAATCAGGTTAATCATTTTTATTTTACAAACATGAAAAACTTTGCTGCAGATATTTTTCATAAGACATTTTAGATCCTCAAGAGTTTTTTTTTATGGACTCTTCATATTTTAATAATAAAGTCTAGAGACTTATAATAAAAAGACAACACATACGTACATACATACATATATATATATATATATATATATATATATATATATATATATATATATATATATATATATATACAGTGGAACCTCGCATATCGAGCATAATTCGTTCTAGAGTCTTACTCGTAATGCGAAACACTCGTTAAGCGAAACAATTTTCCCATATAAATTTATGTAAAATACGATAATGCGTTCCATGCCAAAAAATACTCAAAGTTTTATAGATGTAACGTTTATTATTTAAAGAAAATTAGTTATACATAAATTCTTAAGGAGCAAAATCATTCATATGTAGTTTATTATTTACGAATTTATGACACAAATCTAATTTTTTTACTAGAAAGCTATCTAGCGGCATTTGTTTTTCTCGGCGATTCAAAATTTGCTGAAAATGTGTCACTACATTGTCATTGAATAAATTTATAGCCACCGTCTTATCAGGGTGATGCTTTGTAACTTACGATGCAAAAGTTTCCCCTGCTTTCATCATTTCTTGTATTGCGCCAGAAGATGCTTTCACCATTTCTTTTGTTACGCCAGAAGATTGTTTCTTTGCTCTTTCTTCGTCCTTCTCCACTCACAAACTCTCCTCTAGAACTGCTTGCTTTGAAAGATACTGCAATTCTATTAGCTGTTCGGTGGTCAGCTCTTGGTTGTGCTCTTCCACAAACTGCTCAATATCATTGTTATCCTCCAGTCCCATGATATTTGCTTTTCGAACCACCCATGACTACCCTTAAATACTTATTTTTCGGCCATTGATGATCTTGGTGACGTGAAGATCCGAGTGACGGGAAGAGGGGACTTCCTTCCACGTCACTCGTTATGCGAAATGTTGCTCGTTAAGCGAGCCATTTTTTTTAAGATCTGCTTTGCTCGTTATGCGAGGTGTCACTGTATTTGTATATGTATATGTATATGTATATGTATATGTATATATATATATATATATATATATATATATATATATATATATATATATATATATATGTATATGTATATTTATATGTATATGTATATACATATATGTATATATGTATATGTATATATATATATATATATATATATATATATATATATATATATATATATATATATATATATATATATATATATATGTATATATATAAATATTTATATATATATATATATATATATATATATATATATATATATATATATATATATATATATATATATATATATATGTTTTATACAAGTGCTTTTATTAAAAAGGAACCAACAATTACAGCTACAGGACATCTTATATACTTCAGTTACGAAACACAGATACAGTTAAGAAACATAAAACAGTTAACACTTAAAACACATATAAAACATCTACCCTTTTTCAAATAAGTGTTTTTACAAAGAAGTTAAATAAAACACATGTTTACATGTACCCATACCTCAAGGGAGGTTTACTTACTCGTCCAGACCTGGTTATATATGTTTTAAAGTCTATATTATTTTCCGCAGTTGTTTCCGATTCAAAATTAATATTCCGCAAATTAACATTTTGATTTGTACAACCAATAGTAGAATCACTCTTTTCTTCACAATTTCTAAAATTAGGTGCGTTATACGAAAGTTTCAGATCTACTCTATTCCTTCTTTTCATATGATTAAATTCCTTTTTTTCCCAATAATTTCTAGGACAGGTATCTTTTTTAATAACTTTACCTCGTTCTCAAGAATTAACAGTACAAATTAACACATTTTGATTGGGAGGTAGATCTGACAAAGGCTTTGACGTTTTATCATAACACGATTTGGACAAATTTTGCTTGTTTAAATTTTTTTCCCTTGTGTTAACCTGAATTTCTGGAATTAGTTGCTGTCTATTAAAAGCTATTTTAGTTCGAACTCGCCTACTCATTAAAGCCTGGGCTGGCGAAAACTCAGTATTTTCTAAACGTGTATTTCTGTAATCCATTAACGCTGTATAAATAATTTGCTCAGTTATATTATATTTTTTAAGAATACTCTTCGCTATTTTAACTGCACTTTCAGCCTGACCATTTGATTTAGCATATCTGGATCTGTTATTAATAATTTCAAAATTCCATTCCAATGCAAACTTTTTAAACTCATATGAGTTTAATAGCATATTATCCACAACTAAAATTCTAGGAATACCATGCGTACTAAATATTATTTTTAAGTTACAAAATACTTCACTCGCCCGATTATTATTCATGAGAGTGATTTATAACCATTTAGTTAAATAATCCATTAAGACTAAATAATCTTTTTTTCCGAATTCACAAATATCACACCCCACCTTTTCAAAAGGCAAAGATAAAATTTCATGTGAAAAGAGTGGTTCTTTACAGATTTTTGGTCTTTATTTTTCACAAACGAAACACTTAGCAACTAAGTTTTCAATATTATTTGACATACACTCATGGACAAAAAAATTAGCGCACCAAGAAGGAGTCGTCAAAATGAAACGAAATTTTACATACGTAATGACTAATTTGATGTAAGTAAATGATAAGAAAATCAAAGAAAAGGGATAATTTATTTCAGAGAAAAAGGCAAAGAACGGAGGAGTTAATACTCCGTTGGACCCCCTCTAGCGCAAATGCACGATGCGATACGATCGGGCATTGAGTTATACAAGTTCTGTATGATGTCTTGAGACATTTCGTTCCATATTTGCTGTAACCTTGCCTCTAGTTCGTTCAAACTCGTGGGATGCCCAACTCGTCGTCCCAAATAATCCCAGATATGCTCGATTGGAGACAAATCTGAGAATCGGGCAGGCCAAGGAAGGGTAGTAATAGTGCGGAGACAGTCTTGTGACACCCTTGCCGTATGAGGCCGAGCATTGTCTTGTTAAAAAATGGCTCCTGGGAGCCGTTGCATGAGTGGCAACACTTGTGGTTGCAGGATTTCATGAACATACCGCTGGGCTGTCATGGTGCCACGGAACAATACTAGGGGTGACCGTGTATTGTAGGCAATGGCGCCCCATACCATCACACCAGCTGTGGGAGCGATGTGTCGCTGTACAGCAAAGGCAGGATTGAAGCGTTCACCACGGGCTCTCCACACACGAACACGATTGTCATCACTGCCGAGATTGAATCTGGATTCGTCGCTAAAGACGACCTGGTTCCATTCCGCTGCAGTCCAGTTTCCTCGTGCGCCGCAAAACTCCAAATGGAGGCGTCGATGGGTGGTCGTCAAGGGCAGCACACGTAATGGGCGCCGCGATACCAACTGTCCTTCAGCCAGGCGCCTTCGTATGGTTCGAGAAGAGACATGTACATGACATCTCTCGGGTCCACTGGTCCCAACACCTCCTCACAACACAATCAGAGCGGCCTAATTGACGAGCTACTCGCCTAGCTGACTACGCAGCTCCCATCATCCCGACGATTCTCCCCCTCTCAAACTGCAACAACTGCTTATATTGTCTTCGAACACGGCGTAATGGCTTGTTTATCTCAGCTCTTCCTTTGCAAATAATTCAGCACGCTCAAACAAGCTTTGGTTACCTGTTTTATACTCCACAGAGTACGATGTTCAACGCCCTCTACCGGCTATACGTAATGCGTAATCACGCTGCATTTCTAATCATTTGCATATCTCCCCGACATGTACCTTCATTGCAAGTTTCGTTACGATCCCGCAATTATTTCTTGGTGCGCTAATTTTTTTTGTCAATGAGTGTATTTGTCCAACACAACAGTTCTCTAGCTCTTGACTTTTGCATGCCTAAATTTTCCTCATGGATTTTATTTAACATTTCCCTTCTAAGATCACTCGGGACTACAAATTTATTTTTTAAGAAGACAATACCATCCTCCTCAAAATGATCCTGCCTCAACTTAAAATAATGTCTGACAGTTTCTGGCACTTCATTGTTATCATTAGGCCATCCCTCTTTACAATAATATACTAGTTTACTCAATATTGAATCACGTGACGTGGAATCTCTAAAGATATTAAGCTTTTTCTCAGTTACTTGCATATGTCTTTTAGCTTTTACACAATACACAATCTCTTTAAGAAAAGTATCACAGTCACTGTCATCTTTAAGAAAGGATCTAGAGAACAAATCAGCAACATACATATGTTTACTTGGTAAATACATTACATAAAGATCATACTTAAATAATTTCAACTTCATTCTTTGTAATCTACTAGATAGTACATTTACAACATTTTTATTAGAGATTGACACTAATAGTTTATGATCTGTATAAACAATTACTTTCCTACCATACATAAAATTATGAAATTTATTAGTTGCAAAGACCATACTCAAATAATCCTTTTCAATTTGAGCATAGTTTTGTTGTGCATCAGACAAACTACGAGATTCAAAAGCTATTGGTTGACTCTCCTGGAGCAAACGACAACCGAGTCCATTTTTTGAGCTATCACATTGCAACACAACTTGTTTCTTGTAGTCAAATGTTCCAAGTACTGGGGATTTGCTTACCATTAGTTTTAGCTCATTAAGTGCCCTAGAATGAATGGGTAGCCAATTCCAATGAATACTAGATTTAAGCAACTCTCTTAAAGGATCAGTAAACTCAGACATGTTTGGTATCAACTTCCTCAAGAAGTTAATCATGCCCAAAATTCTTTGCAACTCTTTTTTATTATACTATGAGTTTCCAAATTTAAGATTGCCCTAACCTGCTCAGGATCTGGTTTCATTCCAATTTTATCAAACACATACCCAACATATTTCACTTCAATTACTCTGTATATTGTAACTTACAATGATTAAATTTCACATTTAATTTTCTAGATCTTTCAATAACTCTATCAAGAATATCATCATGCTCCTGATGAGTTTCAGCAGCAATTAACAAATCGTCAAATTGAATTAACACACCAGGAATATCACCAAAATGTTTCTCTTGAAATTTTTGAAAAACCTCTGTGGCACTACTTAATCCAAAGGTAATATATTGAATTTAAATCAACCAAAGGAAGTACTAAATTTACACAACTCACTAGATTCCCTGTCAAGCTGTATTTGATAAAACCCATCTTTTAAATCCAGAACAGAGTAAACACTTTTACTACTCAATTTTGCCAACAGTTCATCTATAGTTAGAATTAAATGAAAGTCTCTTTTTATTACTTTGTTTAGATCCTGAGAGTCTAAACATATCCTAATAGATTCATCCGGTTTTTCAACAATAACCAAATTATTAACCCATCCCACTGGACTATCTATTTCACTAATTATACCCTCATTTTTAAGAACCTGTAATTTATCTTTTAACTTACACTTAATAACTCCAGAAATTCGCCTAGGTAGCCTAGCAATAGGTACAGCATTTCCGTCTATTTTTATAGAACACTTTAAATTGAAAGTACCCAATCCCTCAAATACATCTTTATTCTTGTCTATGAATCGATCTTTATCCAGTACTTCAGTACTGCCCACACATTTCCTTTTAATAAGATCAAATTCAGCAGAAATAGACAAACCAAGCAATGGTTTAGAATATTTTTTACAATCTACAATTACAAATTCAACACGTTTAGAATTACTACAAATTTTACACATAAAATCAACAATATCAACTGGCTTAATTTTATCACCTCCTTAAACTTCTAATACTATATTAGTTGGTTTTAAATAAGATTTAGACTATAAAGTTTTTAAAATGTTGCTAGGTATCACATTTACATCATCACCTGCATCAATTTTAAAACGCAATATATCACTACCTACCTTCACATCCTGTATCCAACTTGAACTTGTAGCTACACTTTTGTTAATAATTATTGTTGTGACCATGATTATAAAAGATCAGCACATTGCATTAAAAATAAAAGCAAAAAACTAGAATTCACTTACCACACTTTATTTAATACTTATGCTAGGAGAGCACAAAAATTATTTGCACGTGGACATCACAATTCTTAGCACAAAAAATATTTGCACGTGGACATCACAATTCTTCCTCAAAAGACAAAGAAACATTAGGATGTCTTGAATCCATTACATTGGTCAATTCCGCATTTGTTCAAATCTGTCCAACACATGCGCAGGAACTTGGCTTACATAAGCTCGATTCACTTCTTCGTAAAACCCTTCGTAGATTAATTACATTTCCTTTGTGCTACACGTGCAACCACGTGATTCAGAAAACCTTTTCTATAAGAACATCGATGGACACTCTCGCCGAAGAAAAATTCGTAGACTGACTTCACATAACGTTCTTCAGCCGGAAAAATTCAAAATTCGCCACACCTTTTTTGTTGCAAACTTTTTTTTAAAAAACTTTGTAAGAAGTTCTGTAGAATGTCCATGCGCGCGCATTCATTGCCGCTCCACTGCTTTGAATTGGACGAGCAAGAGCAAAGCAACCAGTTCCGTCTAGTTTTAAATCGGATGTTCCGGAACTAGTTTTAAGTTGTTATGTTTTCATAACAACTTTTAATACTATCATGTTTAATAAAATCTTAAGCAATACTATCACTTAAAGCACCAATTGACTTCTCTTTTAACTTAGAATATTGACACCCAACTGCAAAATGATTAAATTTTCCACACTTATTACACTGTTTTCCAAAAGCAGGACATTGAGATTTGTTACGTTCCCGATTGCATTTTTTACATAAATACACACTAGTCTGATTCGATGTAGTTGTTTCTTTTTACTGAACACTCCCTCTCGAGACCTCTGAAGCCGGCAATTAGACCTTCGGTTTCGTTCGGTCAGCTGTACTTTCATACCTCGGCAAGACGCCACAACATCAATATCAGACGCCTTCCTTTGTAGTATTTCAGGCTGTTTATTGCTCAATTCCGCAGCTAGAAACATTTCAATAGTCTTATCTAAATCCAATTTATGTTTACTCAGAAGCCTTTCTTCAAGTGTTTTATCCACTGTTCTAAGTACGATACGGTCACGTAAAACACTATCGTTTTGGTCGCCATATTCACAGTGTTTGACGAGCTTACGGAAGTCCGTTACAAAATCGTCGAAACGTTCGTTTTCCTTTTGTTGGAGGGAATTAAAAATATATTGCTCCATCACAATATTCCGACGAGGATTAGCATATAATTCAAAGGCTTTTAAAACCTTTTTGAAATTTCATCGTTCTGCTTCTGTCAATGGGAATGTGTTATACAATTCCACTGCATCGTCACCCACTCAATTAAGTAGTATAGCTACTCGTACATCATCTGATTTTTCTGTATGACCACCGGCTTTTAAAAATATTTCAAAGTTCTGACGAAATTTACGCCATTCTTCAGCCACATTTCCGTAAACGCAAAGTGGTTTGGGAGTTTTTAAAGATGCATCCATATTCCGGAAGTCATAAATCCTTTTCTTCTTTTAGTCGATTAGTGGTACGACTCGACTACGCCATGTTTTACACAAGTGATTTTATTAAAAAGGAACCAACAGTTACTGTTACAGGACAGCTTATATACTACAGTTACGAAAGACAGATACAGTTAAGAAACATAAAACAGTTAACAGTTAAAACTCATATAAAACAATATCAATATATAATATATATATTATATATATATATATATATATATATATATATATATATATATATATATATATATATATATATATATATATATATATATATATATACATACATATATATATATACATACATATATATATATATATACATACATATATATATATATATATATATATATATATATATATATATATATATATATATATATATATATATATATATATATATATATATATATATATATATACTGTCTCATTACTTCTACAATAATTCTTAAATAAATTTTATTCAGATGAATTAAAAGATAAAATTTCGTGTCACTTTGATTAATAAAAATCAATGGTTATTCATTTATTACTCGTGATATTTTTTGACATGCTCTGAAATCTTATTTTTTAATTAAAAAAATATATTTGCTGAGTATCTTTTTAATTGCTCAAGGATTAATTTTAAGTAATTGAAGTAACAGAAAATTTACTCAAGATCACTTTATTTCAAACGGGCTGCGCAGGAGACTGTTTTGTATAAAGAGGTGTCTGAGTGTGTCTGAGGTGTCAGTTAGGTGAGAGTTTCCACGCGTTCTTAATGCCATCAAATAAATCACATTGTCACTGCAATTTCCATGTAGTTAAATAGCGCATACACGGAGAATTCTGTGTGGTAATCTAAATTACATGGTACGTCTACTTAAATTTCATATTCCTGATGAAGTTTATCAGAGGATATGTCTTTTTCTTTCTATATATCAAGTTTATTTATACACATTCAAAGATACTGTTAAGAACGTTTTCAATTTATTTTGAAATAAGTTGAAATTTGACACAAATATTTTCGCATATACGGCATAGAAATAATAAAAATTTAACATCAGTAAAAATATACTCATATGACGAAAATTCTGTGGTCCCTTTTTAAAAGGTATCACAAACTTTTGAAAAGCTACATGACTTGTTTTGAATCAAATATGTTGCCTGCTCTCCTGTGATATTTCTGTGCCACTGCACCACTATGCCCTGCCGTGAAACTTTTGAAACTTTTGACTCCTCAAAAGCAGCTAAGTCTGGTCAAAGTCGTACCATTTGACCGTGAACTTATAAAATAATCCCTTTGTTGTAATAGAATATCGTTTTTGAAATTTAACTTGATAGGGTTTCAAAATGGACTTAGCACTTGTTTTACGTTGAAATGTATTATGCCATTACTCCAGTAAGTAATATCAAGTAAAAAAAAGCAAAAAAAGGATATTGGAGTCTTAAATCGACACTTAAATCAACAATAATTCAACTATATAGCAATAGATGTAGAAGTAAATAATAGCTTATATGATAACTTTCATAGACAAATACTTTTCTCATTTTTATAGTTCAATATCTTTAACTCTTAAATACTAGAGATGTTTCCAAATACGAGATTTATTGCTGCATTGATAAATTTTCCTTCTAATGATTTCCTTCCATTCCATTGATTAAATGATTGAATTAATAGATACAGATAATTTCTTAATTGTCTCTTTTTTATAAATAATTATTCATAATCACATGTAAATTCAAACCTAAACTTCTTTACTTATAATACATTGTGTAAAGAAAAATCGTTAAAATCTCATTTTGGGAAATAGCAAAACAGCATTCTCTCATGATTCTTATATAAATGGTCTAATAATATCAGAATAGTAGAGGTATAATTTGTGTGACCACTGTACTGTTCATACCAATGATGACCGGAATTCTTAATAAGCTTCAATCCCCAAAAATTTCTTTGATTTAATGTGTAAAATAAATTCATTGGGAGAAAACAAAATTAAAAGTTACTTTCAAAAAGACGTGAACTGGGATGATAAATCTTTAATTGAAAATCAGTGCATTGACATTAAAACTACATTATATATATACCACGGGTTTAGTTACTTTAATTGACAAAAAATAGCAACCTAAGCTCGGTTTCATCAAGGTACAAAATAGTACAGAAGGAATATATATATATATATATATATATATATATATATATATATATATATATATATATATATATAAATAAGACAAAGTTGAAAGTGAAATTCCAGTATAAACTCTAGAACTACTTGCAGCCACATAAGAATTAAATAGGTTTTAAACGGCATCTCTTCCTCAGCGGTTCCGATACTGTCTAAAAACCAATCGATTGTTTCTAATAAGTATGATCTAATCAATAAAATTACTTATACATCGTACAATCATTATTATTCATAACCTTTAATCACCCTCTCTGAACTTTCTTTTCCATCTGGTAACCTTTCCGACGCCTTGGTGGGATGCTCCGCTTTTGCCAATATTAACACTCTCCGTTAATTCCTGGCAATATCTCTTTGACCTAATTCTATTTTTGCGCGTAAGGCAGACGGCGAGTTGGCTCAATCCGAGTAACGTGTCATTTTGCTGTTCTCGTAAAATAAAATACTTTCTTAATGCATCCGATTTTCCTTATTTCGGCCTCGATGTATGCTCCTATTTCATGAGATGACCATTCAAAACATCTCAGAGAGCTCGACAGGATTTAAGCCTTTTAGAAATTGTACAGAAATTACGACTGCAACGTGAGCAAGTGAAGAGGTCTTTGTTCTATAGGACTTTCGATTTCGATTCCCGCATGCGTTCCTGAATGCGCCATCTTGAAAGAAGAGAATGACCAGTGCTAAAACATCCATAATTCAACTAAGCCTCCATGAAGTGATTCAAGTTTTTTATATGTGAGCGACAGTCATCAAAAAATTCATTTCAAGAAAACAATTATGATTTCCTGTGTGTATGCAGAACGCTACACATATAAATCGAATAAGCTATCCAATAAACTTTAAGATATTACCAATAAGCTATTTTTCAAGATATTAATTATGATTTCCTGTGTGTATGCCGAACGCTGCACAGAGAAACGTGGAAAACTTTAAAAAGCTAAGTTCAACAAGAAGATCAACGTACGAGTGTTTTACTCTTTGAAATGTTTACCTTAAGTAAAGTAATGAATTTTAAATTTCAAAAGTGGTGTTAAGTAGGTCAGTTACTATATTATTTTTTTGTAATTTCTAGTATTGTAAAAGTAACAGCAAAATGGACACTGCCAAAATACATGTCGAACATGATAATAATTAAGAAATATTTCAGGAGAAAATTTGAAATCGAAAAAAAATTAAATTTTAGTAGTGAAAGGATCATATAAGTCACCAATATGTAAATCATTCAGCTATCCTTAATCTTTCTATTTTAGCATTCCTGTCCTATCGCCACCCCAGTTAATTTTCAAGAAACCCCGTGAGTGTACGTGTAACTCACATATTTAAAAAAATTTTTTTGAAGCTTACTACATTTTATACGAAAAATACTATGTACTAAATAAATATTACCGATTTTTATACTGTGGTTTCCACTCATTGACCTCCCTGTTTCTTCGCGCTGTACAAATGTTCCCTTTCATTTGAACATTTGCCATTCCTTCTCATGTTTGAGGAAATTGCTGCCCCCTGTCATTTTGTGCAGTTTGCTGAACTTGAGTTTCAGGTTGGAACCATCTTCCCTTTGGTAAACGCTCACGAGAATGTACTCACGACAGGTCATATACCTCAAATTTATGTTTGTATTCTCTTGATTTTTTTTATGCTTCACAATAGTTGAATGTTAGTGTCAATTGTTGGAATTTGTATATTTTTTTTTTGAATTTTTGCAGCATCGAGTACCAGACATTTTGTATTGATGTTGAAAGTTAATTTTCACAGAATTTGGTAAATTTATCTTGAAGTTAAATTTATCTTTATCACGACTAAATGACTTTCTTAAAGTGTAGTACTTATTATAGCAATCCTTTATCAATTTAACAATACGTTCATGACTGACCGTTGGTATAGAAACTGTACAGTAAAGTTCTTCTATTTGAGCAACAATGCAATCTGAAATCTTTGAAAAAGTTTCGTTTTTTACAGATTTTGATGTTTCTTCAAAACAAGCTAACAAAACATCTGCACATGTTGGTAAAACACTTTGACTTAACGCTTTTGGTGCACTGAAAAACGGACAAACACTTAAGCGTTTAGAAGTTTTCGGGGATACCATTATTTATTATTTTGAGAACGGAGAACAATACAACAAAACTTCAGCATAAAAATCTCCAATAACTTTACAAAATAATCCACTCAAAGCAAAACACGCTGCACTTTTTGATTCACTTACAGTTACAAATTAAAGATGCTGCTTGCTTAGCGAAAACTAACTGACTGACAAAGTGAGAGCAGAGCCTTTGAACTGTCTAGTAGAATATGTCTATTGTCTAGACAAGTCGGCTGTGGAATAAGAATGCGACGGCGTGGCGCCAACTTAGCGCTTGCCGGTAAGTTACTGTTGTTCAGTTTTTGACATTTTTTTTCAAATTTTAAGCCTCATGAGCGAACAGAATATATCATCTAAAAGTTATAATTTTTTTAGGTTGAAACTACGCTATATACTAACAATTTATGGCTGTTGCATTATAAAAAATTTCAAAAAAACTAATTTTATTATTTTTTGAAAATTTCAATTTTTAACATATTTTTTCAAACATTCAGCCTCATGCGCGAACTGAAGATGCCAAATTAGATTTTTTTTTAATTTTTCCACAATTGAGGATACGAAACTACAACTTTTGAGAGGTAACGCGATTCCGAAATAAAAAAATCGATTTTTTCGAACCACCCTAATGTACATTTCGGCAATACATGAAAAAAGTTATTTAGTAAATGAAATTTTAATAAAGAAAAAAGTAGTTAAGATGAATAAAAGAGAATTTTTTTTCATGCTGAGATATACTTAGAGACATCTAGATTGGCATAAACTCTACTAATTATTTAATCTATATTTGGAGTTGAACATTTAATCTAATTTCTAGGCTTGGTTAAAATATGATTGGATCTCAGTTTTCTTTATTATGAAACAAATGGTATTTCATCATTTTAGAAATTATAAATCTGTTCTAGGATATTTTGGGAAATAAATTTTGTTTTTTATACACAAAAATGAATTTCTAATAACATAATTGAAGCATGAAATTTTCCTTAAAGAAATTAGTAAGATACTCGTATAATCTACCGTCTTGTCTTTAGAAAGTTTATTCAAGCGTTTCTTTTCTTTTTGTATCTATTATGTTCAGACACAGTCTTCAAAAATTTGTCAAATTAAGTTGCAATTTCTAACAAATGAAAATATAAATTTAGAAGCTCACAGATATGATGGTATTTAAGTGTCTTTCAGAACACATTTCAATGGAACAAAATGATAAAGTTTACTTTTGTTATTCATATAATATTAATGGAAAATTGTATTTAGTCTTTTTAATACTTGAAACATAATAACATGGTTTATCTTTATAATAATTTGAAGGAATACGAATCATCGAAGAACTTAATGATTCTTATGGTGAAAAATTGTCTAATAAGAAATTTATTTTCTACCTAACTTTCGAAATATTATTTTTTATATAATAATACATCTTTAATTATCGGACTTAGATTAATGTGCAATAAAATTGTAAATTCTTTTAAAATGTCATGTAATTTATTATGTATATTGTTGAACTGAATGTTCCTACAGATTATATATATATATCCCTACACTGCATGATGTTGCCAATTGGCTACACCAATTGGCCGGAATGCCACTGGCCAGCGAAATGTAGCCATATGGCAACCCTAACCACTAAAAGCAAGTATTGAACATCTTAATGAAATTTTGCCCATTTATTCTCAACACATGTCAATACTTGCCTGTAACATAGCAGTAAATGAAACCATAGGAAGGGACTTTTGAAATCACTTGAATGACCAAATTTCGAATTTATTATTTACAATTAAATGTTTTTTTTTTATGTCCATTAAAAAATCATATGTATAAAATTACATTTATCTTTCATTTAACCGACTTTTTATGTTAAAGCAAACATTTAAAAATAATCTAAGCCATAATATATATCTGTAGCCATTTGGCAACACCCTGCAGGAAGGATGCTATGAACGAGTGAAATAACCAAGTCAACACTGTAATTCATAAAGCATGTGCTTCGTTTTTATTTCTTTCTCTCTATTTGTTTTTGACGGTGCAGATTGAATTGTGAGTTATTGCCATATAATTAGAAGCAACTTACTTCTTTTTTAAAACTCTATAAGCTAGAACAATGGAAGTAGATAGGTCTGTTTACTTCATTGATACAGATGGTAAAAATAAATTATTGACAGATGAAATATGGAATGTTTTTTCAAGTGGAAGTGATAAAGATTTGGATAATAGTGATGAAGATCCTACAGTTTATCCTAATGTTCTGTTTAACACAAATCAAGAGGATAGTTCTGACATGAAAATGATTCACAATCATCTGAGAATGAAGTGAATATTCAATATGAAAGTTCAACTTCAGATAACAAGACGTTACATACAAAAAGTAACAAAGTTGAAAAGAAAAAAAAATTAACTTATATGGAAGAAAAAGTCAAATAAATCCTGCGTCCATAACTTTCAGTGGAGATACACAGCTACCTGAAAATATTTTGAATTTGGAAATACCTTATTACTTCCTTTCATATTTTTTTCCCGCCGGAACCTATAACTTTCATTACCGAACAAACTATTCTATATAGTGTACAACAGACGCCTGATAAACCCCTCAATGTAACATCATCATACATAAGAAAATGTTTGGGAATTTGTATAATGAGTTTTGTAAAAAGCGTTAAAGCCTTTAGATTGTACTGGAACCATGTTGTTGGAATATCTCTCACTCAAAATTCTATGGCAGTTAACGAATTTGAAAAAATTAAAAGATATCTTCTTTTCAATGACGATACGGCACCAAATGTTGTGAAGCCGAGAAATTACGACACCCAAATGGGAAGCCGTATCGGAACAAGTGGTAGCAAAATAGCGAAATAGTTAAGCCAGCTAAAAAAATTAATAGTTAAGCCAGCGTGCATCGCCTTTCCTGGCAATAACTGATTTTTCTTTTCTGCCAATATATGGCGGTTATGAGAGACAGTTATAAAGACCTGAATATTAATAGACATACTCCATGAGTCTTTATAACACTATTGTGAAAAGAGGCCAGGATACATTTTACAAACTAATACCTTTGATTGATCAACGTCAAAATATTTTGAAGAAAAAAGGAATTTTATCTCTTGGAACTATTAGAAGAAATATAATTCCAGACTACAAACTGCCAACTGATAAGGAACTGAAAGTATAGGCTCGTGGATCCATCACTGAATTTGTGGTTATATATGACGGTTGTGAACTGTCAAATGTGTCATGGAAAGATAATAAAAGCGTCACAATGCTCTCCACATTTGACGGTATCAATCCTGCAAATGAAGTAGAGCTCTTTAATAGGAAAGAAAAGTGTCATGGGAAAGTTAATTGTTCTTAGATAATAAACAACTTACAACAAGCATATGGGAGGTGTGGACTTACTTAATAGTTTGATTGGAAGATATAAAATAATCATGCGAAGCAAAAAGTTGTATTTTCGGTTGTTCTACCATCTATTAGACCTCACAATTACCAGTGCTTGGTTGTTGTATAAGAGAATACACACAAAAAAAAATTCAGTACTGAAAAGCCTTTAAAATTTCTTAATTTTAGATTGCAGTTAGCCCAAACTTTGTACTTGCGTGGACAAGCAAAATCACTAAACAGATGGAGACCATCAGAAACATAGGAACTAGTTGAGAAAACAAACTTTAAAAAGTCTTGCTCAAGAGAGCCTCCAAAAGATATATTTGACATAACTGATCATTGGCCAGAGCAGTGTACAAATAAACAACAATAAAAAATGTTGAATTGCAAAGAATTTGCAATTCAGAAATGTTGAATTGCAAGAGTACAGAACCAAATGCTTAGTTCCTCTATGTTTTGCAAAGAGAAAAACTGTTTCAGAGACTATCATTTAAAGAATTTTTTCTTTGTTGAATGCATGGTGTAGAATTGGCACAGTTTGATTTTTTACTTTTTTATGTTTAACTGCATGGTGTTGCCATTTGGCTGCAAAATAATATTTAATTAAAAAATAGTGAAAATTTAGAGTTAATTAAAAAAAAAAAATTCCATGCTTTCTCATTATATTCAAATACATACATATTTTTTTCCAGCAAAAATAAAAAATCATGCAGTGTAGGGATATATATATATATATATATATATATATATATATATAAACTGAAGCCATTTTCTGCAATATTCAAATAAGCATATAATTTCTGATGTTTTATTCCATGCATTGATTGCCAGATTTATGAACGAGCCGCCCATTAATTCTATCTTTCCTTTTTTTTTTCACTATACAATCTCCTTGACGCTATTATTTTTATTTAAAATTTGTTAACTTTATAATTTTAAGATTATTAGATTTACAGCAATAATAATAAAACAGCAATAATAACAGCAATAATAATAATTGGTTTTAATTATACTAATTGATTGCATCATTTTATCTTCTTGCGCAAAACCAATCGCTATACATAAAGTATTGAGATATGAACTAATTCCTCTCCTAGATGTTCATTAAATTATCAATAAGAAAATTTTTATCTATCGCTCTAGAACAGAATAGAACATACAAAAATAATTATAAATTAATGAGAAGCAAAAACTTCAAAGTATAAATTTCCCAGTTGTTGTGAAGAATTTATGTATTTTGTACACTGAGAGACAGTTTGTACAGTGACTGTAATAGGACAATTTACAGTTATCTATAACAATTTAAAATCTTCAAATATAAAGAAACAAAATTATGTTTCATATAATTAACAGTACATCCATCTTAACTCTAAATGTAAAACAATCCTTCGCTATGTTTCAACTATCGTTAAAAGAAATACTCGTTTATGAATGTAGTATTTACTGTGGATATAAAAACATTTCATAGTATATTTGATAACAGACAAAAAAACGTTTGTATCGAAGATCATTTTACGCTTTATAAGCAAAAGCATATTTTTTTCAGATGGTTTCTGTTTAGGTGAGTCACTGCCAGTAAAGCTCGCCCATTATTTTCTCGACCCATAAATGCGCTCCATAAAATACGTTACTGTGAGGAGCAAATGAAGAATATCCACTAGAAATGAAAGCTGCTGAGTGAAAAATGAATTGTCATCTAATGGTAACATCAAGAATGCGAGACTCACAAACAGGTATCTCTTTTAATGCGTCCATGAAAATCAATTTGTCGTCTTTTATGGCCATTAACTAATATTTATAGCAGGAATCAGAGACAATTAAGTTAAACACAGACTGACTTTGTTGGCCCGTTTGAAACAGCTTAGTTCACTTTCCCTACAATAAACATATCATCCGAGGAAATAAGTGTCGCGTAGTAAAAGGCTGTTTACATGGAAGTTGAGTATAAATCGTGAAGGGTCAAAAATGAAGCAATAGAAACAGAAGATTTGGGAACGGTTTTAGAAAAGTTGTATTGTTAATTTTTATTTATTTCCACTTTCCAACAGTTAAAGATGTTGTTCGTGTTTTTATTAATTACGACATTATACTTATTTTTTCAACTATCAGTTCTTTCAGCAGATTATTCCCTGTCACATTAAAATTCACTGTTAACTAAATTTGTAAATATATTGAAAATACTATTGTATAATATTAAAATTCTTTTGCAAATCACCTTAAAAAACAAAATTTCTTTATCCGTTCCATATTACTTATTTCAAATTCTATAACATCAGTATAGAAAAAGATAATGTTAACTTTAATATACGGTTAAAAATATCTATCCATTAGAGGATTAATAAATGGATACCCGAGGAATGTAGAATTAGTGATATCATGAAAATAGCTAAATTTTTACTACAGAGCTAGCATGAAAAATTATTGGAAAAGCTGCTGAAATCCATACAGGCCATATGATGCAGACTGAGATGAGTTGTAAAAACATAATTTTTTTTATATTTGTATATAGTGAAGTCCAATACTATGAACCCACAGATGATATATATATATATATATATATATATATATATATATATATATATCTTTTCTTGATTATATTTTGAATAATCTAGGTTAAGAAAAATGGAATTTTGAGAATAAAATTTCCCCTATTTAAACAGATAGATTACTTTGTAAACTGGGTTCGAAATTAGGAGGCCCAATCGCCTGTAATTGGTAGATGATGATTACTATACCCCCTGATATTTGAAAGGAATGAATGGAAACTATGGGTAAAATTCCGGAAAAAGGTAAATTACTAGCATTTTCGGAAGAGGAAGTTATACGAAGGAATGGGATCTAACTAGCATCCAACGTCGTTGACATCAGTAAAAAGAAGTATATTGAGTAAAAATTACACATAAATAAACGTTAAAAACACCGCCGGTATAGATCAGCTGGGAGAACTAAGAGCAGGAAAGCTAGTAAAGATAATAAGAGATAAGATATAACTTATTTTGTGCAATCAATCATTGATATTTTAAATGCAACATTGAAAGAGTTAAACGCTTATACATCTTAAATTTCAAATAATAAATTTCTGAAAATAAATTTTAGATATTTTAATAACAATAGCGAAATTTGCATCACGAAATCATGAGCATTAAATAGGCTTTTTGCACATTTTGCTGGGGGAAAAATTAAAATCATTCTTGTCGAACATAAAATGCAATGCCCTGCATGTAGCTGATAACAGGAAATGAATAATGATTTTCGCAAGAAAGGAAAATTTTCCTTTAATATGATTTTATTGAAGTTTAGCCTGGCATGGTAGGCTGAATAAGAATCTAATCTACATATCATCAAAAGACTAAATCACTTTAAACCCTTAAAATTTTAGTAAGCTTTAGAGAATTTTTTTTAGAATAAAAACGTATTCCCTTTTTAAAGAAAAATCTTTCTAAATTAAATTTGTGTGTCTCAACTTTTTTTGGAGGTCTCTTTTTTAGTTTCACACTTTTGGAATATCGCATTTTCAATACAAAATTAATTAATACCGGAGTAGATGTTCTTTAAATTACTTATGTATCAGAACATATATTACAAGAAAAAAAGTAAGTCAAAGTACCCAAATGATGCTTAAATAAATAATTAATTTAAATTTTTTAACTAATATTTTCTTTTCAACAAAATAAGTATGACACAAAAATATTTATTTTACCCTTCCGATCAATATCATATTTGATTCTGATATATTCAAAACGTCGCCATGATTGTATACATATATGAAAAAATCATTAATATGCAGCATAGATTACGAAAAGTTAATTCCTTCTTTGAATAAAAAAATCAATGTGCCATGGTATTTTGGGAGAAATTTGGTATTGCAACATTTTTCAGATACATTTAAGCCTTAAATACAGACCTATAAGTAGCTAGTTTGAAAATGTACTATATGAGGGTGATTGATAAAGGAAAAGTATATGTATGTATATACGTATCTGTATGTACGTGTATATTTTTTCGTTACATTAGAATTAGATTAAGATTAGAATTGAATTGATATTAAGAATTGAATCTATTGATTTAGAATTCAAAAGAATAGAATGGCTAAGAAAATGGATTCTGAAATCTATTTCTAAAAATGGATTTTGATCGTGGCGACAAATTTATTTAAAGCACCAGAAAAAGAAATCACATGATCAGCATTTAATAAATTAAATTCTAAAATTAATATTTAAAAAATTCACCTAATATCAGAAAATGGACATAAAGTTTCGAAAAATATTTCATTTTAAAGGAATTTTTATGATCTTTCTCGTGATATAAATTTTTTAACCCTCAAATAATTATTTAAATGCAAACTTAAAAAAAATACTAAAACAGCTTAAAAATTTTATTAAAAAAATCTAATAAAATTGTTTCAAAAATCTTTTTTAGTGCACCCCTACACTATAAGAAGTTTCGCCATGCAAAATTTCAGCACCTTTAGGTACAGCGGTTTGGTCTGTGCGTTGTATGTCAGACTTTACCCTTCTCCCAGATTTCCTTGGACAACCATCCTACAGGTGTAAGGCCAACACAATGAAGATAACCTTTTGCTAATTTTGATTTAATATAAATTAGAATCTCAGATTGTTATGCAGGGATAATTAACATCGAAAACAGGATCAGGATATTAACATCGAATTACAAACATGAATTGACGAAGATTCGAATGTCAGGTTAAGAATGAAAAAACATTGTTCGAATTGAATATATTTTCCTTCTCTTCCGAACCAGGTTACCAATTCTGGCAACCCTAGAAAATGTGTATACTGTCTCTCCAGTAGCGCAGTACGTATTTATGTAAATACTAGCTGAAAACACGCACTTCGCTACGGAGTACATTCAAATTAAATACCACGGTCAATGTATGCAATTAATACCAAAAATATGTATAAATATATTTTAATAAATACAACGATCAATGTATGCAATTGTTGTGAAAAAAATTAAAATATATATTTATAAAAAAATCGCAACGGATATTTTTATAGAAAAAATAATGTAGAAGAAAATATTCAATTAAATCTAATAGGACATACTAAAGAATATAGTACAGTTTGAGGAACATATATTTTACTGTATTTAATATTTTTTGGATAATTCCAAATCGTCTGCCACATTGGCAAGAAAAGAAAAATATATTTTTGTCTATTAGTTGTTATGCACGTGACGATAAATTTATTTAGAGAACCAGAAAAAGAAATCACATGATCAGCATTGAATAAATTAAATTCTAAAAATTAATCTTTAAAATTCACCTAATATCAGAAAATGGACATAAAGATTCGAAAAATATTTCATTTTAAAGGAATTTTTATGATCTTTCTCGTGATATAAATTTTATAACCCTCAAATAATTATTTGAAATGCAACTTTAAAAAAACTTACTAAAACAGATTAAAAATTTATTTAAAAAAATCTAAGAAAAATTTTCAAAATCTTTCTTAGTGCACCCTACACTATAAGAAGTATCGCCATGCAAAATTTAAGAACTTTAGGTGCAGCGGTTTGGTCTGTGCGTTGTATGTCAGTCAGTCAATCAGTCAGTCAGTGAGGTCAGTCACTTACGGAACTGTTTTATATATATAGCTAGATATATATATATATATATATATGCGCAATTTGTCGTACATGTTTAAATATACAGGGTGGTCATGAAAAAATTTGCTATATATGGACCTCTTGATGCTGTTCTGGTCAGCCGATCGAGATGAGATTCCAGGTATAGTTTTTCAGAGGTATGAGCTCAAGATTCTGTGAATGGCAACAAAGTGGCGCTCACGGCTACGGTTAAAATATGTATGTTTATGCATGTATGTAAACAAGTTCCCGAACCGAAAACCCTAGATCTTTCAAACTACTGCACAAGGTAGATTCATTCTTTCTGTTGATGTTGACGGTAGCCTGTTTATATGGCAATGAGTTTTCCATCTGAAAGGCATCATATACAAAATGATGTGGTCTTAGCAGTTTGTACAGTAGGATAGCTGCAAACAGTCATCCGATTTTGCGCGGTCGGAGGGAGTGAGACCTTCTGAAATTCACAGGAGAATGCTGGAACGATGGGAGATGACTGCGTTGGCCAAGAGAAATAGTATACGAGTAGGTAGATACGCTTAAACACCAAAATTCCATCATCCATGATGGTGCCAAAAAACGGCGCATTCCTGGCTAAAAGCAAAATCAAAAAACATACCATATTTTCGCAATGGGAGGTAAAGAAGTTAGTACAGAGGTATGAGAAGTGTTTTGAAAAGAGGGTAATTACATTGAACAATGGCATTGTCGTTGCATATATCTCTAATTGAATTGTATATCTCAAATTATTCTGCTTGCTGTTGCTTTTTGAGACACCCCTCGTATATGGTGTAAAGAGGTTTGGAAACGAAAAAAACAAAGGTAGTTACTGGTAATAATGTGAATACCAAGGTGAACAAAATGTAATTTTTGTCAAATAAAAGTCAATTTCTTAATTAATTATTTAAGCATAACTAAGTTACATATAGTCACCCTAATTTTAATGAAATGGCAGAATCTATTGATTGATAAAAATTTGTTAGTAGGGCTTTCAGAAATCAGTAAGAATTAATAACATTATTTGGGCACTTCTCAAAGTTGTGTACGCTATTAGTGTTATTTTTAGAAACTTTCATATAATTTTTAAGGTATATATCAAATTTATTGTGCGAGATTAGGTTGTCACGGTATCAGTTGCAGGTGAAAATTTGAAATAAAAGAATTATTGCATCTGTAATATTACAAAAGTGAAAATATAAGATATTCCAATATATATATATATATATATATATATATATATATATATATATATATATATATATATATATATATATATATATATATATATATATATATATATATGTATGTGTGTGTGTGTGTGTTTGTGTTTGTGAGTGTGCATGTACCCTAGAGATACCACATAACTCTTCATAGCGATTTTTTGACCTCATTGGCTAAAATTTGCCTAAAGGACTGTACAGTATTGTCTTCATATTATTCTAGAAACAAGAGTAAATACTGAATACGTCATATGTATTAAGAAACACTTGAAACTTAGTAAAGTAATCGCAAGTTAAAGTATTTAATCCGTAAAATTTCTCCTATGAAATGTATTTTTAATGGATATTTTTTCTGATATGATTTCAAGGTTCCTCTTGAAATATTTTTCGAATGGCTATTTTTTGTCTGAATAATCCTTAAATTATTATATTTAGTTGACTTACTTACCAAAATGATGGATATGTACATAAATGTAAGCAAAAAATATTAAATACTGTTTTGATAAGATGATGGATGTGAATTTCAATCTAGGATACACGTATTATGAAGAAAAAAGCTTATTTTTTTAAAGTTAATTACTTTTTTTCCCATAAGAGATTTAAAGTATAAAGAAAAAAAATGTAAAACAATGCACTAGAAGTAAGCTATTCTGAATAAATGAAAGTTTTCGGTCTTTCTTTTTGGTGTTTAAAATATTTTATAATAGTATCACCTTTTGTTGATTATTACAAATCCCTTCATCTTGGGTGATTTAATAAATAATATACTTTCCTTTTATCTGAGGGGATTACAAAACGAAGAATAAAATAAATAAATGGATTGTTTGTTTTAACTGGCACTTAATTAATTTGCCTTATTCTTTTGTATCATGGCAACAGTGTATGCTGTAATTTGTGTTAAAAGTAAAAAAAATAAAGGAT
Organism: Dolomedes plantarius; assembly: GCA_907164885.2. Taxonomy (NCBI): domain Eukaryota; kingdom Metazoa; phylum Arthropoda; class Arachnida; order Araneae; family Dolomedidae; genus Dolomedes; species Dolomedes plantarius. Next base: position 93,504,277 of record OU015501.1, read on the forward strand.
TTTACCACCACACTTTCTTGTTTCTCTAATAAATTATTTTTGTTGTTAGAAATCTATTCAAATTTAAAGTAGGCAATATTTCGAAGTATATTTTTTTTTACATTAAATATTTGTATAAACTTGTCTTTATATCTATTATTTAATAATCATTATATGTCAAATAAATATTTGTTTAGGATTACCCCCTACCTGTTAAATACTAAAAATATTGTAGAACTATATTTTCCTGGTAAAATCTATGAATCTCATTCAATACATGAGGCTACAACGAGAAAAAAAATCTACTCGAAGGTGAAAAATACGAAGGTAGTTACTGTAAATAATGTGACTACCAAGGTGAATAAAACGTAATTTTGGACCTCAGAGAACTAATCTACTGAATTATAAAGGCATTTTAAAGTAGAAAAAATCTTACATTTGTACTCAGTGTAAGATAGAATCTATTTCACCAATGGATATTTCCGCTAATTAAAACAAAACACGCAAATTCTCAAAATCCATGATAAAAAATACGTATTTAAGAATATGTATGTTTTCACTTTAAGCATCCTTCTCAAGTTTCAAGGATATAACATTTTCTACCTATGCGTATCCACAGTTCAAACGTCCATTTGTAATTTTGTTACTTGCTCTTTGCGACTCAAATGAATTGGGGAAATTTTAAAGTGTTTTTCACTTTCAAACTGCAAGGGAATGGCCGGGTATGTATGACCATTAATTATGGTATAATGAAAGGAAATGAAATTTTAAGCAAAGCCATTAATTTTAACAAATAACGTCGGAAAATAACGGTGGAGGGAGTAAAGTTAGCATCATGTAAAATGCGCAGTACAAATTGGTTTAAAATGTATAATGTATCTGTCAAAAATATCATAGTTAAAATATTATTCGGCAAGCTAAAACAATAATCTTTCAATAGTTTAGGTTTTATAGAAGTTAATCTTCGACAGCCTGATATTTTAAAACAAGTTCGTAAATTTATTTCCCGGATTATAAAAGTTTTTGCAGCTATCATCTAATAGTGTTTTTGGGGTAAGAAACTCCTGTCAACATTGTTTTAAAGGGAAAAAGAATTGGTCATCTGGGAATAATTCTATTTGAATATATGACCTGTTTTATAATGTGTCAAACAATATATACCAAACTTCTCAAAATGTTTTATCGATCATGAGGCTTTTATGATTTCGTTTTCTTCTTTTAAATTGGTGAAAAAAAACTCAGTCATGGGAATTTAGGATTAACTGAATTAGAGACTTTTGTATTCAGTATACATGTATAAAGCTTTCAATGGATTCTATGGGGACTGTTGATTTAAAGGGGAAAATAATTGTCCATCTAGGAATGATTGTGTTTGAATATATGAATTTCGTTTCAATGTGTCAAACAATATATACCATAATATCTTAATTTTTTTTTTCTAAATTGAGGTTTCTACGACTTCCTCTATCTTTTATTCAGTTAGTCAAAAAAACTCAATGATAGGAATTTAGGATTCACTGAACAATAAACTTTTGTATCCATTGTATATATAGGAAGTTTTCAATGTTTTCTGTGGGCAATGAATTATTTTCATGGTAGTATCTTTTAGCAACGTATGTTGAAACGTAGGTTGGAGGTTTTCAAATGATACTAAAATTTAAAAATAAATGCATAAAATTTGTTGCCTATGAACTCGTATAGAAATTTCTACCATTGGAAAAGAAGATTAAAACGATGTCCACAAATATTATACACACACAAAGATGTCATGATAACGCTCAGATTCTGTACAAAATATCGAATACTTACCTAAGTTCTGGTGACACTTGAATATAGACATTCGGGTCTAGATATTCCTAATTAATGTCATAGGAACAGGATTTTAGTGGAATAATTATTTTTATTTCTTTTCACATAAGCTTAATTCGAGAACTGAATAAATCTTTTTGTCCGAAAATTCATATTCCCAGTTCCATTGACCATAAGAGCATTGGAAAGCAAGTACGTTCGAATTGTATATTGTGTTAACCTTCTTGCGTTGTTGCAATGTAGCATACACCTAAGGTGTTCGGGCCAAAAATGACCCAAGGCGTAATTTTCAATGTTATTGCATTGTAGTCACATTTTATTTATATTAGTAATTTAATTATTTATTTAGATATTTTATCTACAATTTTATGTATTTGTAAACAATTTAACATTGTTTTACAGGTAAGTTTTCATAACCATAAGGAAGTTTGAATTCAATGAACCACTCTATATTTATAAAATAAAAATGCTGTAATTCAATCATTCAACCCTGAAAAACACTGTAATCTTTCAAAGAAATTACAATGTAGGATTTTTCTTGTATTTATTCCATATATTTTAAACGTTCATTTGATAAAACAAGAAAATTCGCACTTGAGTATATTATTTGTTTATTTTCGGAAGTAAAATTACACGTTAACGAAATATTTATGAAATATTTAGCTTACATCCAACTGTACAATTTTGGACGTCTGAACAATCAATAAAGGAAAGTCAGAGAACATTTTTGGATTCGTTAGCCTGTAAGTTGTTTCGTTTATATACAATTGTTACACACTTGAATGAAATGTTTTTTACAAGTGAACTGTCTACATTTGAACCACCTCACAGAACTTTTGTTGTTCGTCTGTGTGCACAAGCGACGTCTTCCCCTTTTGTCAGTAGTCTTTATAATACTTTGAAGGAATACGAAACATCGAAGAACATAATGATGCTTATGGTGAAAAATTGTCTAATAAGAAATTTATTTTCAACCTAACTTTCGAAATATTATTTTTATATAATAATACATCTTTAATTACCTGACTTAGATTAATGTGCAATAAAATTGTAAATTCTTTTAAAATGTCATGTAATTTATTATGTATATTGTTGAACTGAATTTCCTTCAGATTATATATATATATATATATATATATATATATATATATATATATATATATATATATATATATCCCTACACTGCATGATGTTGCCATATGGCAACCCTAACCACTAAAAGCAAGTATTGAACATCTTTAATGAAATTTTGCCCATTTATTCTCAACAGATGTCAATACTTGCCTGTAACATAGCAGTAAATGAAACCATAGGAAGGGACTTTTGAAATTACTTGAATGACCAAATTTCGAAGTTATTATTTACAATTAAATGTTTTTTATGTCCATTAAAAAATCATATGTATAAAATTACATTTATCTTTCATTTAACAGACTTTTTATGTTAAAGCAAACATTTAAAAATAATCTAGGCCATAATATATATCTGTAGCCATTTGGCAACATCATGCAGGAAGGATGCTATGAACGAGTGAAATAGTCAAGTCAACACTGTAGTTCATAAAGCATGTGCTTCGTTTTTATTTCTTTCTCTCTATTTTTTTTGACGGTGCAGATTGAATTGTGAGTTATTGCCATATAATTAGAAGCAACTTACTTCTTTTTTAAAACTCTATAAGCTAGAAAAATGGAAGTAGATAGGTCTGTTTACTTCATTGATACAGATGGTAAAAAGAAATTATTGACAGATGAAATATGGAATGTTCTTTCAAGTGGAAGTGATAAAGATTTGGATAATAGTGATGAAGATCCTACAGTTTATCCTAATGTTCTGTTTAACAGAATCAAGAGTATAGTTCTGACAGTGAAAATGATTCAGAATCATCTGAGAATGAAGTGAATATTCAATATGAAAGTTCAACTTCAGATAACAAGACGTTAGAGACAAAAAGTAACAAAGTTGAAAAGAAAAAAAAAATAAACTTATATGGAAGAAAAAGTCAAATAAATCCTGCGTCCATAACTTTCAGTGGAGATACACAGCTACCTGAAAATATTTTGAATTTGGAAATACCTTATTACTTCCTTTCATATTTTTTTCCCGCCGAAACCTATAACTTTCATTTCCGAACAAACTATTCTATATAGTGTACAACAGACGCCTGAGAAACCCCTCAATGTAACATCATCATACATAAGAAAACTGTCTACATTTGAACCACCTCACAGAACTTTTGTTGTCCGTCTGTGTGCACAAGCAACGTCTTCCCCTTTTGTCAGTATTTGTTACATTTCCGGATTCTTCAGATTGGGATTCAGGTTGACCTGCGTTTCGAATACTCATCGCCAATTCTCGGGCAGCCCTTGCTTTTGGCAGATGTTTTCTTTCTTCAATGTGGTGGGTAACCACAGTCATGTCAAGCTTCTCTATGAAGATTCTCCAGTTGTGAAATGAGTTCATTCCATTCTTGGTTGATCTTGATGAATAATACGAATACATCATACGCGGAAATGTCTAGGATGTTGGAGAAAACTACGATGGACCATCTGTTGGTCTTTCTCTGACAGGAATAATGGGAGGCTAGTTTATCTAAAGTGTCTACTACTCCTTTGCTGCTGCTAAAATCAAGAATGATTTGAGGTTTCTTTGTGTCTGTATCTGCTATCTTTCTGTCATGGTGAAGAGTACTCTCGAGGACTACGCACTTGCTGCTTTTCGGGATGTACGATACAAGAGTTCTATAATTCGTGAATGCAAATGTCGATGTATACTTTGTAGCCCCTTTTGCATGCAACTGCGGAGGCATTGTCGGCTTATTCTTTCCAATTTTTCCAATAATTGTCAGTTTTTTTCCAAAAGAAGCTGTCCAAGGGTCATACGACTTGAAAAAGTTATCACATGTTACATTATGTTTTTTCAAGCCTTGAACGAGATCGTTGACAAATTTGAGACCTACCCACTTGTCCCAAAGTTCTCCTATGACTGCAAAAAGTTACCCGCTTTCTTGGTCGGGTCTGCCCGTCATCAAATCGAAGAATCTTTGATATAATTTTGGATTTCTCTAAGTACATAGTTGCCCTGAAGATATTCCATCCCGTTGTAGCATCCCACAGACTCTATGTAGACTCATTACGAGTTTTATATACGCCAGACAGCAGCAACAAGCCAATAAATGCTACCAAGTAAACGTTATTCATATTCTTCCATCTGTCTCAGAACACCTTTTTTCCTCCGACGTTATTATTTTTTTAGTATATATCCACAATTGCTGGAGGAAAAAACGACATAAATACAGAGTATTCGTCTTCAATTTTAGACGTGGCGTATCTCGTGGGCTCTGGAGTCATGTTCACAACATTTCCTACCTCACACCTACCACATGAAGCTTGTGGATCAGATTTCCTTTCGATTTTACCATCTTTGCTAAATAGAGTCACCGTCTGACTTGTGAACGAAAGCATTAATGCTTTGTCGCAGCAATAATTGAATAATATATTAAAAATTGCGGTGGTCATGCTGCTATGCTCTGAGAATTCCACACGGGTCAAAAATGACCCGAACGACTTATGTGCTACAATTTTTAGTGTTAAAAAACTACCATTTGAAAAAAAAATTAACATAGCTGAATATTTATTATGACTATAAAAACAAAGTCATAAAATTTTTAAAAATTCCCAAAAATGTAATAGATCTATACGAAATAAATTTCTTATGGGTCAAAAAAGACTCGAACACCCTAAGAAGGTTAATAATACTTTATGAAGTTCTTTTGAACATTAATCATGCTAATAAGGTGGTTGTGGCAGTATTATGCAACCAATTAATTTCTTAATATGGTATTGTTAGGGTAAAAAGGATTTTACTTGGGCTAGAAATAATTTCAAAGATCCAAGTCCCGTGATATTAAACTTACTTAAATATATATTACTTAGCATTAGAGGCCTAAAGATGTCATAATGAATGTTTTAATTTTCATAATTTGTGAAAAATGCCAAAAGTAAAATCTAACTAAAAATAAATTTGTTCATAAATTTTATTTATGGACAATTATCTGAATTTGGGCAGTAGGATATCACTTATGTATAACTCTCTGCAACCGACTCCCTTTTCTTTACCATTTAAATAATAATTACTTTCTCTTTTATCATAAAAACCTTTAGTTTGCTCCCAAAGATATGTCATTTTATTTACTTAAAGAGTGTATAAAAAATTTCTCAAAAATTTGCTTTTTATCAAATAAGCAGTGTTACATACATTCTCTTTCTTCTATTTTTGAGCAAAATTTTCAGCGAAGTTAAAAAAAATCAATCTTATAATCAATATACAATTAAAATATACCTACTTT
>OU015501.1:93510509-93615509 GCA_907164885.2 Dolomedes plantarius
TAAAGTATAGAGAATAATAAAAATGTTACTTCAGACATACAAAGCTGAGAACATGCCTCTAAAAATACAGAAATTAATGTTGCGTTTTCGCAACGCCAGTCTTAAATGGGCTAAGAAACCCCAAAAGTGAAGGAGCACTATATATTACATTGCTGATAGTATGCGCATGTGCATTCTTATGACTGTGTTGCTGTGCTACATTTTCTTCAATAAATATTTCATCCTAGAACGCTTTAATTTTTTCTAATAGTGCTTCTTCTGGACTGCAATTAAGATCTTCATCTATGGGAACTAGTAATTTAAAAGCAGATGGAATGGTTTTTTCCCGGCATTAATTTCAGAAAAATTCTTCATATCTATTTATGCAAATTATTCTGCAAATTCATTTACTTGCTTATGGATTAATTTTTTGTGATTTAATACGATCTGCATCTCAATTAGTTCAAACACCTCTTGACATCTAACACACCATTCTGCATGTATGCTTTTTAAAATTTTGTCTGATACACATTTTATATAGAAATATTTCTTAAAAAACGAATTTATTGAATCGGAGTTTTCAGAAAAATATTTATTCCGCAGTGGATAATTGTTCTAACCGTTGGATCAAACTACAAAGGAATTAATTTTCGAAGAAAAAATAACTGAATATGTGGTTAGTTCAACAATATAGTTTAGTTTTTCATCATTACATGGCTTTAGTGGTATAAAAACTAGCTCAGCCAAGTTACGTTTAACGAGTGAAGGACGAAAGTTTACAAGTTTGTGGTTGATTCGTGATTAAATAAACCACGTGAACAAAAATTTTAAAAACAAAACGTTCATGCCCTTCATAACATTAAAGTGAAAAGTAAGATATGATAACCTATAAAGATCCTGCATAGGTATTTCACTATTTTTTAACTAAAAGGAAAGATTTATGTATCCGAAATTTAGCTGACAGGATGATATAAATTTTGGAGATGCTTTTCATAAACCTTAATTTCTCCTCAATTTAATTTGTCTTTGTAAATTGGCAAAATATGAAGTATTATTTGCCTGTTATATTGAGAAGCATAAAATTATTTTAAAGAATAATAATTTATACCAAGGATATAATTTTTCATTAATTTAGAACTTCTATTTGAAATGCAATGACATATAAAATTAAGGAAAAAAGGTACAAAATGATATTCTTCTTATTAATTTCTGGTAATGCTACGCTTTCCATTTCATACAAATTTTTTTTATTTCCAGTCATTAAGTGGTAATTAAAGCACTCTATTTTCTTTTTTTATGAGTATGTTTCATTGCACCAGTCGAATTTGAATTACCTTAATGTACATCACAAGTTTCCGTCTACTGTAATTTTAAGCTACTTTCACTTTGAAATCAAAATGCATAGAAACTTTGACAACAGGGAATAATTCACAAATGAAGCAACAAAATAAAATTATAATTAGTTTCAGGTAATAAAGAACATAATTTAAACGCGCTGTGACAGCATAATTGAAATTTGCTTGCGTGAAATATATATAGTGACATCCTCTTAAACCTAAAAACAATGGGTGGCAAATATCCTGAGGCATTTTCCATTTAAATGACGTAGTATATGATGAGAAATTGGCGAATATATTTAAAGTTAAAGTGAAGTTTTTTTCATGGTGTATCTTTCAAAAGAGAATATGATTTTCAAGGTAAAACATAAGGCGATATCAATTAAAACGTAAACTATTTTTTAAATACATTTTCTTTCAACATATTTCTTTGCATATATGCATATATATATATATATATATATATATTATATAATATATATATATATATATATTATATATAATATATATATTATATATATATTATATATAATAATATATATATATATATAATAATATACAGAAGCTGTTCACCATATTTAGACGATGTATATTGTATTCACAAAACTAAATTACATAAAATTCTTGTGTTTTAAATGTTCTATTTGACATCCCTTATTCTGAACTATCTTTCGACACCGCAATTTCCAGGATAATAATGCCTTTTGAAGTGTCAGAAGTATTCTATCCCATTCATCCTGAACAGCTTTCCAGAGTCCTGTAAGGGTTTTGAGACGACGTTCGAATAATGCAGATTTTAAAAGTCCACAAAAATCCATAGGTGATACATCGGGAGATTTAGTAGGGATATCAGTGAAGGGTATGGCCTTGATACCAGTTTTTGTTCCATTCCTTTTAGGAAATTTACAGTGGATATTGATGTGTGACTGCTAGCTTTGTCCTGATGGAGTCTCACAGATTGATGGTACTGTGGGTAAAGCGATGGTATTTCATTCAGAAAAATTGGCGATAAATATGTTCCTGATAGTATTTGGAGGTAATCTTGACATTTTTTTCCACTCTCTTTATTTTTAACTTGCCATTATAAGAAAACCAGAAACAATCATGAATCCCTTAGAAAACTCTCTTTCGATTCTTTGAACCATGTACTTAATTTTTTTTCTCCCCTTTTTTGATAATAAATGGCTCTTTTTTTGTTGCAATCATTTAAATACACCCATGATCCATCTATTGTGACAATTGTTTTCCATTTTTCTTTTGATAAGTGTTTCTCATATAGAATTCTGCAGCGTGTCCTGCGTTCAGCGATATGATTTGGAAGAAGACGATGCACATTGCGTTTTTTCGCTTTAATAAAATTTAAATCAACGTTTATCATTTTGTTTACAGTGGACACCGAGCATTTTAATGATTTTGCAACTGTCCTTTGATTGGGGGATTTTCTTTTAACATTAAACAACGTACCTTTGCAATAGTCGAAGATATCCGTTTTTTCCTTCGATACTTGTTTGGAATTTTTGTCCCACTTGAGGCTCCAATTTGACGTTTTTTTCCTTTCTTGTTGACGATATTACCTATCGACGCTATAGATATCACAAAACCATGACTCTCACATCGTTTTTGTATAACGGAGTATGCATATTTCTCTTCGGAAAGAGCATAAATGTAGCCTTCGAACCACTGCTTTGTTAAAAACGCCATTTTGTATAAAAACAAAACTTTCAAGCCGCCAACGATAATTTTGACTTTTAAAAACATAGTACAATTGCAATTATTTCTTTTGCAGCAAACGATTTTTTATTACCGCTTACCAAAATCTTCTAAAAAATGTGCGAACAGCCTCTGTATATATATATATATATATATATATATATATATATATATATATATATATATATTATATATATATATATTATATAACTGTTTAATTTAGATTAAGCACTAAATGCTGCATTGTAAAATACATTTATAAACCTGATATTTTGAATTTATTATACTAATGCTAGAAATCAGATGGAATAAAACGTTATTATTTTTAATCATTTTCTTTATCACATTATTCTCTCTCGCTTGGAAAGACTAGTTGGACTCATAATTAGAACCCTTACTAAATGATTTTCTGATATTTGAAATAACTATTCATAATTCATCAGAGCGACAGTTGTGTTCTTCCTTGCATCAGAGAGAATCCAAATTTCTGATCCCCGTAACTTATTATTTTATCTTTCAATTTGACACTTATTTAGTAATCTCTGTGTTCCACTTTCCTTGTTGTTGAACCTTTTATCAATAATTCCAGCTTATTTGGCCAACTTGAGAACAGTATCCGATAAATATGCTCTCAATCATCCAAACACGTGTGCTGATCATTAGATAACTATGCTACATCTTGATTTAGATCATTTACATTTAAACACGGCCCATCTATTAGATTATGTAAGAGACTTGATCCTTTGACGGGATCGCTTATTGTAGCTTGAGCGTTTCAAGAGTGTGGGATTTCTTTCCTTTATTGTTCCTTGAACTCTCGCTTTCATTTTTAAAACAACTAAAAAAAGCGCTATAAAATTTAGAGGTGTAATGGTCATGGGACAGGTTTACTTATCATTATACCTTTGAATCATCTCACTTTCATTGGTCCCACAACAGCCCAGTTGCAGCGCGTTGGGCTACGGAGTGTGTGCTCAGTTGGAATCCCGACAAGTGCCACTGATTATTTTTTGCGTATATGTCGGATAAGGACACTATAATTCCGTCGGCCGGAAAGTTTTATGTGGTCAGAGGTCGGAAGATGGTAAGATCAATCCAGATCTCTACCCTGAGATTGCTAAGTTAAAATCGAGGTGGCAGCTGCCTAATTCAGACCCCCAACCCTTGCGGTGCCAATTTAAACCGGAGACGCATTCCGCTGTTCCCAGACTCTTATGGTCGAAGGGAGGCATTAGTAATAACAACAACAACAACACTTTATTCATCAAATAACCTTGAAATGATCTGGCATTCCAATAATTAATCTTTCAGGAGTTGGTGAGCAATCCTTTATCGAAACTCATACCTCACATATTTCATCATTTTTACCACGTTTTTATTAACTCGCTTCCTTGTTTGTCCAGTCCATAACTTGCAATCGATTTTTATCTAACTTCCCGATTAGCTAGACATTTGAAACGTTTAGAATAGCTCAGAACACGATGCCAATGCATTCTTTTAATTCTTTTAGCCATCTTTAAGCAGAATTGAATTAATTTTTAGTTAATTTTGTTTTGTATAGAAAGTACGTTTATATGATTCAATAGAGATTTTTAAACCTGGTATATAAAAAGTTCTTTATATTTTGTAATTATTAAAGATAAACGATACAGGATGTTTGCCTACGTAAATTTTATCAAGATAATTCTCTTTCGTTCTCCTCCCCTAACTATTTCATATTCGTTCTGACAACGCATATTTTTTTTCTGACATGAATCTTCGGCAAATGCTTCATAACATTCCATCATCAATATTTACCCCGTTCAGAAGTCAATTTAAACTACCCCTGCTTTTACAAGTAGATAAACTTTGATCATCTAACTGCGAGATCGGAATGCTACCAACTGATCCATTTGGTGATGAAATGATTTATCTTCGTTCGAAGTTTGGCCATAACAGCCTGAAAACGTCTTGTGTACTTTCGATCACACCAAAACATCACATAAAATAAATCAACATTAATAAAAAACACCGGATATCACACTGACATTTTTAAACAATAATTCATGTCGGAAACGATACAAATAATTTATGTTCCTGTCTCTTCAAGAAACAGTTTCTGAATATTTAATATAATTTCCGAAGCAAGTAAATAGGTTGTGTATCGATCGAAGCATGAGACATATTCCACCTGAGTAATTACCTGTAGATCTATGGAGTAAAAGAAGAAGAAATTTTCGTTACTACGGGAATACTATTAATAAGCTGTAGAAATAGAAAAAATTATCCATTTGGAACGGGTAAGGTTTAATGATATAAATAATATCTTTCGTGGTAATAATTAATGCTTGTCGAATAAGTGTTTACACTGAATACAGCTGGGATTTGGGAAAATGAAGATTTGGTAAATAAGTATCGTCCAGTAAATAATGAAATTGGAGTTTTTCTAACGTATAGATCTGTAAGTAGAACAAGATTTCAATTTCATGTTAAATTTTAACATTATTTAATGATTTGCTCTTTATTTAAATTGCCTAAATTTCATATTTCATCAAATTATGCGAAAGCATTTTAGACTTAAAACTAAAAAATCTTTAAAGATATCCTTGATGTAAATTGAATTAGATTGGATCCTTGGGGTACATTGGATTTTTTTTAAAATAAATAAAACGTCATACTTTTTTTTAAATGTTAGAACTTTTCATATAATTGATTTAAAATAAAACTAATATTTTTAAAAAAATCAAAAGTTTTAGTTTTAGAAGATTTCGGCTTATTTAGGAATAATCAGGTTAATCATTTTTATTTTACAAACATGAAAAACTTTGCTGCAGATATTTTTCATAAGACATTTTAGATCCTCAAGAGTTTTTTTTTGGACTCTTCATATTTTAATAATAAAGTCTAGAGACTTATAATAAAAAGACAACACATACGTACATACATACATATATATATATATAATATATATATATATATATATATAATATATATATATATATATACAGTGGAACCTCGCATATCGAGCATAATTCGTTCTAGAGTCTTACTCGTAATGCGAAACACTCGTTAAGCGAAACAATTTTCCCATATAAATTTATGTAAAATACGATAATGCGTTCCATGCCAAAAAATACTCAAAGTTTTATAGATGTAACGTTTATTATTTAAAGAAAATTAGTTATAAATTCTTAAGGAGCAAAATCATTCATATGTAGTTTATTATTTACGAATTTATGACACAAATCTAATTTTTTACTAGAAAGCTATCTAGCGGCATTTGTTTTTCTCGGCGATTCAAAATTTGCTGAAAATGTGTCACTACATTGTCATTGAATAAATTTATAGCCACCGTCTTATCAGGGTGATGCTTTGTAACTTACGATGCAAAAGTTTCCCCTGCTTTCATCATTTCTTGTATTGCGCCAGAAGTTTTCACCCATTTCTTTTGTTACGCCAGAAGATTGTTTCTTTGCTCTTTCTTCGTCCTTCTCCACTCACAAACTCTCCTCTAGAACTGCTTGCTTTGAAAGATACTGCAATTCTATTAGCTGTTCGGTGGTCAGCTCTTGGTTGTGCTCTTCCACAAACTGCTCAATATCATTGTTATCCTCCAGTCCCATGATATTTGCTTTTCGAACCACCCATGACTACCCTTAAATACTTATTTTTCGGCCATTGATGATCTTGGTGACGTGAAGATCCGAGTGACGGGAAGAGGGGACTTCCTTCCACGTCACTCGTTATGCGAAATGTTGCTCGTTAAGCGAGCCATTTTTTTAAGATCTGCTTTGCTCGTTATGCGAGGTGTCACTGTATTTGTATATGTATATGTATATGTATGTATATGTATATATATATATATAATATTATAATATATATATATTATATATATTTAGTATATGTATATTTATATGTATATGTATATACATATATTTATATGTATGTATATATATATATATATATATAATATATATATTATATATAATATATATATATATATATATATATGTATATATAAATATTATATTATATATATATATATATTATATATATTATATATATATATTATATTATATATATATATATATGTTTTATACAAGTGCTTTTATTAAAAGGAACCAACAATTACAGCTACAGGACATCTTATATACTTCAGTTACGAAACACAGATACAGTTAAGAAACATAAAACAGTTAACACTTAAACACATATAAAACATCTACCCTTTTTCAAATAAGTTTTTTACAAAGAAGTTAAATAAAACACATGTTTACATGTACCCATACCTCAAGGGAGGTTTACTTACTCGTCCAGACCTGGTTATATATGTTTTAAAGTCTATATTTTTTCCGCAGTTGTTTCCGATTCAAAATTAATATTCCGCAAATTAACATTTTGATTTGTACAACCAATAGTAGAATCACTCTTTTCTTCACAATTTCTAAAATTAGGTGCGTTATACGAAAGTTTCAGATCTACTCTATTCCTTCTTTTCATATGATTAAATTCCTTTTTTTCCCAATAATTTCTAGGACAGGTATCTTTTTTAATAACTTTACCTCGTTCTCAAGAATTAACAGTACAAATTAACACATTTTGATTGGGAGGTAGATCTGACAAAGGCTTTGACGTTTTATCATAACACGATTTGGACAAATTTTGCTTGTTTAAATTTTTTTCCCTTGTGTTAACCTGAATTTCTGGAATTAGTTGCTGTCTATTAAAAGCTATTTTAGTTCGAACTCGCCTACTCATTAAAGCCTGGGCTGGCGAAAACTCAGTATTTTCTAAACGTGTATTTCTGTAATCCATTAACGCTGTATAAATAATTTGCTCAGTTATATTATATTTTTTAAGAATACTCTTCGCTATTTTAACTGCACTTTCAGCCTGACCATTTGATTTAGCATATCTGGATCTGTTATTAATAATTTCAAAATTCCATTCCAATGCAAACTTTTTAAACTCATATGAGTTTAATAGCATATTATCCACAACTAAAATTCTAGGAATACCATGCGTACTAAATATTATTTTTAAGTTACAAAATACTTCACTCGCCCGATTATTATTCATGAGAGTGATTTATAACCATTTAGTTAAATAATCCATTAAGACTAAATAATCTTTTTTTCCGAATTCACAAATATCACACCCCACCTTTTCAAAAGGCAAAGATAAAATTTCATGTGAAAAGAGTGGTTCTTTACAGATTTTTGGTCTTTATTTTTCACAAACGAAACACTTAGCAACTAAGTTTTCAATATTATTTGACATACACTCATGGACAAAAAAATTAGCGCACCAAGAAGGAGTCGTCAAAATGAAACGAAATTTTACATACGTAATGACTAATTTGATGTAAGTAAATGATAAGAAAATCAAAGAAAAGGGATAATTTATTTCAGAGAAAAAGGCAAAGAACGGAGGAGTTAATACTCCGTTGGACCCCCTCTAGCGCAAATGCACGATGCGATACGATCGGGCATTGAGTTATACAAGTTCTGTATGATGTCTTGAGACATTTCGTTCCATATTTGCTGTAACCTTGCCTCTAGTTTCGTCAAACTCGTGGGATGCCCAACTCGTCGTCCCAAATAATCCCAGAATATGCTCGATTGGAGACAAATCTGAGAATCGGGCAGGCCAAGGAAGGGTAGTAATAGTGCGGAGCCAGTCTGTGACACCCTTGCCGTATGAGGCCGAGCATTGTCTTGTTAAAAAATGGCTCCTGGAGCCGTTGCATGAGTGGCAACACTTGTGGTTGCAGGAGTTCATGAACATACCGCTGGGGCTGTCATGGTGCCACGGGAACAATACTAGGGGTGAACCGTGTATTGTAGGGCAATGGCGCCCCATACCATCACACCAGCTGTGGGGAGCGATGTGTCGCTGTACAGCCAAAGGCAGGATTGAAGCGTTCACCACGGCTCTCCACACACGAACACGATTGTCATCAATGCCGAGATTGAATCTGGATTCGTCGCTAAAGACGACCTGGGTTCCATTCCGCTGCAGTCCAGTTTCCTCGTGCGGCCCGCAAAACTCCAAATGGAGGCGTCGATGGGTGGTCGTCAAGGGCAGCACACGTAACTGGGCCGCCGCGATACCAACTGTCCTTCAGCCCAGGCGCCTTCGTATGGTTCGAGAAGAGACATGTACATGACATCTCTCGGGTCCACTGGTCCCAACACCTCCTCACAAACACAATCAGAGCGGCCTAATTGACGAGCTACTCGCCTAGCTGACTACGCAGCTCCCTCATCCCGACGATTCTCCCCCTCTCAAACTGCAACAACTGCTTATATTGTCTTCGAACACGGGCGTAATGGCTTGTTTATCTCAGCTCTTCCTTTGCAACTAATTCAGCCACGCTCAAACAAGCTTTGGTTACCTGGTTTTATACTCCACAGAGTACGATGTTCAACGCCCTCGGTACCGGCTATACGTAATGCGTAATCACGCTGCATTTCTAATCATTTGCATATCTCCCCGACATGTACCTTCATTGCAAGTTTCGTTACGATCCCGCAATTATGTCTTGGTGCGCTAATTTTTTTTGTCAATGAGTGTAATTTGTCCAACACAACAGTTTCTCTAGCTCTTGACTTTTGCATGCCTAAATTTTCCTCATGGATTTTATTTAACATTTCCCTCTAAGATCACTCGGGACTACAATTTATTTTTTAAGAAGACAATACCATCCTCCTCAAATGATCCTGCCTCAACTTAAAATAATGTCTGACAGTTTCTGGCACTTCATTGTTATCATTAGGCCATCCCTCTTTACAATAATATACTAGTTACTCAATATTGAATCACGTGACGTGGAATCTCTAAAGATATTAAGCTTTTTCTCAGTTACTTGCATATGTCTTTTAGCTTTTACACAATACACAATCTCTTTAAGAAAAGTATCACAGTCACTGTCATCTTTAAGAAAGGATCTAGAGAACAAATCAGCAACATACATATGTTTACTTGGTAAATACATTACATAAAGATCATACTTAATAATTTCAACTTCATTCTTTGTAATCTACTAGATAGTACATTTACAACATTTTTATTAGAGATTGACACTAATAGTTTATGATCTGTATAAACAATTACTTTCCTACCATACATAAAATTATGAAATTTATTAGTTGCAAAGACCATACTCAAATAATCCTTTTCAATTTGAGCATAGTTTTTGTTGTGCATCAGACAAACTACGAGATTCAAAAGCTATTGGTTGACTCTCCTGGAGCAAACGACAACCGAGTCCATTTTTTGAGCTATCACATTGCAACACAACTTGTTTCTTGTAGTCAAATGTTCCAAGTACTGGGGATTTGCTTACCATTAGTTTTAGCTCATTAAGTGCCCTAGAATGAATGGGTAGCCAATTCCAATGAATACTAGATTTAAGCAACTCTCTTAAAGGATCAGTAAACTCAGACATGTTTGGTATCAACTTCCTCAAGAAGTTAATCATGCCCAAAATTCTTTGCAACTCTTTTTTATTATACTATGAGTTTCCAAATTTAAGATTGCCCTAACCTGCTCAGGATCTGGTTTCATTCCAATTTTATCAAACACATACCCAACATATTTCACTTCAATACTCTGTATATTGTAACTTACAATGATTAAATTTCACATTTAATTTTCTAGATCTTTCAATAACTCTATCAAGAATATCATCATGCTCCTGATGAGTTTCAGCAGCAATTAACAAATCGTCAAATTGAATTAACACACCAGGAATATCACCAAAATGTTTCTCTTGAAATTTTTGAAAAACCTCTGTGGCACTACTTAATCCAAGGTAATATATTGAATTTAAATCAACCAAGGAAGTACTAAATTTACACAACTCACTAGATTCCCTGTCAAGCTGTATTTGATAAAACCCATCTTTTAAATCCAGAACAGAGTAAACACTTTTACTACTCAATTTTTGCCAACAGTTCATCTATAGTTAGAATTAAATGAAAGTCTCTTTTTATTACTTTGTTTAGATCCTGAGAGTCTAAACATATCCTAATAGATTCATCCGGTTTTTCAACAATAACCAAATTATTAACCCATCCCACTGGACTATCTATTTCACTATTATACCCTCATTTTTAAGAACCTGTAATTTATCTTTTAACTTACACTTAATAACTCCAGAAATTCGCCTAGGTAGCCTAGCAATAGGTACAGCATTTCCGTCTATTTTTATAGAACACTTTAAATTGAAAGTACCCAATCCCTCAAATACATCTTTATTCTTGTCTATGAATCGATCTTTATCCAGTACTTCAGTACTGCCCACACATTTCCTTTTAATAAGATCAAATTCAGCAGAAATAGACAAACCAAGCAATGGTTTAGAATATTTTTTACAATCTACAATTACAAATTCAACACGTTTAGAATTACTACAAATTTTACACATAAAATCAACAATATCAACTGGCTTAATTTTATCACCTCCTTAAACTTCTAATACTATATTAGTTGGTTTTAAATAAGATTTAGACTATAAAGTTTTTAAAATGTTGCTAGGTATCACATTTACATCATCACCTGCATCAATTTTAAACGCAATATATCACTACCTACCTTCACATCCTGTATCCAACTTGAACTTGTAGCTACACTTTTGTTAATAATTATTGTTGTGACCATGATTATAAAAGATCAGCACATTGCATTAAAAAATAAAAGCAAAAAACTAGAATTCACTTAACCAACACTTTATTTTAATACTTATGCTAGGAGAGCACAAAAATTATTTGCACGTGGACATCACAATTCTGAGCCACAAAAAAATATTTGCACGTGGACATCACAATTCTTCCTCAAAAGACAAAGAACATTAGGATGTCTTGAATCCATTACACTTGGTTCAATTCCGCATTTGTTCAAATCTGTCCAACACATGCGCAGGAACTTGGCTTACATAAGCTCGATTCACTTCTTCGTAAAACCCTTCGTAGATTAATTACATTTCCTTTGTGCTACACGTGCAACCACGTGATTCAGAAACCTTTTCTATAAGAACATCGATGGACACTCTCGCCGAAGAAAAATTCGTAGACTGACTTCACATACGTTCTTCAGCCGGAAAAATTCAAAATTCGCCACACCTTTTTGTTGCAAACTTTTTTTTAAAAAACTTTGTAAGAAGTTCTGTAGAATGTCCATGCGCGCGCATTCATTGCCGCTCCACTGCTTTGAATTGGACGAGCAAGAGCAAAGCAACCAGTTCCGTCTAGTTTTAAATCGGATGTTCCGGAACTAGTTTTAAGTTGTTATGTTTTCATAACAACTTTTAATACTATCATGTTTAATAAAATCTTAAGCAATACTATCACTTAAAGCACCAATTGACTTCTCTTTTAACTTAGAATATTGACACCCAACTGCAAAATGATTAAATTTTCCACACTTATTACACTGTTTCCAAAAGCAGGACATTGAGATTTGTTACGTTCCCGATTGCATTTTTACATAAATACACCTAGTCTGATTCGATGTAGTTGTTTCTTTTTACTGAACACTCCCTCTCGAGACCTCTGAAGCCGGCAATTAGACCTTCGGTTTCGTTCGGTCAGCTGTACTTTCATACCTCGGCAAGACGCCACAACATCAATATCAGACGCCTTCCTTTGTAGTATTTCAGGCTGTTTATTGCTCAATTCCGCAGCTAGAAACATTTCAATAGTCTTATCTAAATCCAATTTATGTTTACTCAGAAGCCTTTCTTCAAGTGTTTTATCCACTGTTCTAAGTACGATACGGTCACGTAAACACTATCGTTTTGGTCGCCATATTCACAGTGTTTGACGAGCTTACGGAAGTCCGTTACAAAATCGTCGGAAACGTTCGTTTTCCTTTTGTTGGAGGGAATTAAAAATATATTGCTCCATCACAATATTCCGACGAGGATTAGCATATAATTCAAAGGCTTTTAAAACCTTTTTGAAATTTCATCGTTCTGCTTCTGTCAATGGGAATGTGTTATACAATTCCACTGCAATCGTCCACCCACTCAATTAAGTAGTATAGCTACTCGTACATCATCTGATTTTTTCTGTATGACCACCGGCTTTAAAAATATTTCAAAGTTCTGACGAAATTTACGCCATTCTTCAGCCACATTTCCGTAAACGCAAAGTGGTTGGAGTTTTTAAAGATGCATCCATATTCCGGAAGTCATAATCCTTTTCTTCTTTAGTCGATTATGGGTACGACTCGACTACGCCATGTTTTACACAAGTGATTTTATTAAAAAGGAACCAAACAGTTACTGTTACAGGACAGCTTATATACTACAGTTACGAAAGACAGATACAGTTAAGAAACATAAAACAGTTAACAGTTAAAACTCATATAAAACAATATCAATATATAATATATATATTATATATATATATATATATATATATATATATATATATATATATATATATATATAATATATATATATATATATATATATATATATATACATAATATATATATATACATACAATATATATTATATATACATACATATATATATATATATATATATATATATATATATATATATATATATATATATATATATATCTATATATATATAGATATATATATATATATATATACTGTCTCATTACTTCTACAATAATTCTTAAATAAATTTTATTCAGATGAATTAAAAGATAAAATTTCGTGTCACTTTGATTAATAAAAATCAATGGTTATTCATTATTACTCGTGATATTTTTTGACATGCTCTGAAATCTTATTTTTAATTAAAAAAATATATTTGCTGAGTATCTTTTTAATTGCTCAAGGATTAATTTAAGTAATTGAAGTAACAGAAAATTACTCAAGATCACTTTATTTCAAACGGGCTGCGCAGGAGACTGTTTGTATAAAGAGGTGTCTGAGTGTGTCTGAGGTGTCAGTTAGGTGAGAGTTTCCACGCGTTCTTAATGCCATCAAATAAATCACATTGTCACCTGCAATTTCCATGTAGTTAAATAGCGCATACACGGAGAATTCTGTGTGGTAATCTAAATTACATGGTACGTCTACTTAAATTTCATATTCCTGATGAAGTTTATCAGAGGATATGTCTTTTTCTTTCTATATATCAAGTTTATTTATACACATTCAAAGATACTGTTAAGAACGTTTTCAATTTATTTTGAAATAAGTTGAAATTTGACACAAATATTTTCGCATATACGGCATAGAAATAATAAAAATTTAACATCAGTAAAAATATACTCATATGACGAAAATTCTGTGGTCCCTTTTTAAAAGGTATCACAAACTTTTGAAAAGCTACATGACTTGTTTTGAATCAAATATGTTGCCTGCTCTCCTGTGATATTTCTGTGCCACTGCACCACTATGCCCTGCCGTGAAACTTTTGAAACTTTTGACTCCTCAAAAGCAGCTAAGTCTGGTCAAAGTCGTACCATTTGACCGTGAACTTATAAAATAATCCCTTTGTTGTAATAGAATATCGTTTTTGAAATTTAACTTGATAGGGTTTCAAAATGGACTTAGCACTTGTTTTACGTTGAAATGTATTATGCCATTACTCCAGTAAGTAATATCAAGTAAAAAAAAGCAAAAAAAGGATATTGGAGTCTTAAATCGACACTTAAATCAACAATAATTCAACTATATAGCAATAGATGTAGAAGTAAATAATAGCTTATATGATAACTTTCATAGACAAATACTTTTCTCATTTTTATAGTTCAATATCTTTAACTCTTAAATACTAGAGATGTTTCCAAATACGAGATTTATTGCTGCATTGATAAATTTTCCTTCTAATGATTTCCTTCCATTCCATTGATTAAATGATTGAATTAATAGATACAGATAATTTCTTAATTGTCTCTTTTTATAAATAATTATTCATAATCACATGTAAATTCAAACCTAAACTTCTTTACTTATAATACATTGTGTAAAGAAAAATCGTTAAAATCTCATTTTGGGAAATAGCAAAACAGCATTCTCTCATGATTCTTATATAAATGGTCTAATAATATCAGAATAGTAGAGGTATAATTTGTGTGACCACTGTACTGTTCATACCAATGATGACCGGAATTCTTAATAAGCTTCAATCCCCAAAAATTTCTTTGATTTAATGTGTAAAATAAATTCATTGGGAGAAAACAAAATTAAAAGTTACTTTCAAAAAGACGTGAACTGGGATGATAAATCTTTAATTGAAAATCAGTGCATTGACATTAAAACTACATTATATATATACCACGGGTTTAGTTACTTTAATTGACAAAAAATAGCAACCTAAGCTCGGTTTCATCAAGGTACAAAATAGTACAGAAGGAATATATATATATATATATATATATATATATATATATATATATATATATATATATATATATATATAAATAAGACAAAGTTGAAAGTGAAATTCCAGTATAAACTCTAGAACTACTTGCAGCCACATAAGAATTAAATAGGTTTTAAGCGGCATCTCTTCCTCAGCGGTTCCGATACTGTCTAAAAACCAATCGATTGTTTCTAATAAGTATGATCTAATCAATAAAATTACTTATACATCGTACAATCATTATTATTCATAACCTTTAATCACCCTCTCTGAACTTTCTTTTCCATCTGGTAACCTTTCCGACGCCTTGGTGGGATGCTCCGCTTTTGCCAATATTAACACTCTCCGTTAATTCCTGGCAATATCTCTTTGACCTAATTCTATTTTTGCGCGTAAGGCAGACGGCGAGTTGGCTCAATCCGAGTAACGTGTCATTTTGCTGTTCTCGTAAAATAAAATACTTTCTTAATGCATCCGATTTTCCTTATTTCGGCCTCGATGTATGCTCCTATTTCATGAGATGACCATTCAAAACATCTCAGAGAGCTCGACAGGATTTAAGCCTTTTAGAAATTGTACAGAAATTACGACTGCAACGTGAGCAAGTGAAGAGGTCTTTGTTCTATAGGACTTTCGATTTCGATTCCCGCATGCGTTCCTGAATGCGCCATCTTGAAAGAAGAGAATGACCAGTGCTAAAACATCCATAATTCAACTAAGCCTCCATGAAGTGATTCAAGTTTTTTATATGTGAGCGACAGTCATCAAAAAATTCATTTCAAGAAAACAATTATGATTTCCTGTGTGTATGCAGAACGCTACACATATAAATCGAATAAGCTATCCAATAAACTTTAAGATATTACCAATAAGCTATTTTCAAGATATTAATTATGATTTCCTGTGTGTATGCCGAACGCTGCACAGAGAAACGTGGAAAACTTTAAAAAGCTAAGTTCAACAAGAAGATCAACGTACGAGTGTTTTACTCTTTGAAATGTTTACCTTAAGTAAAGTAATGAATTTTAAATTTCAAAAGTGGTGTTAAGTAGGTCAGTTACTATATTATTTTTTTGTAATTTCTAGTATTGTAAAAGTAACAGCAAAATGGACACTGCCAAAATACATGTCGAACATGATAATAATTAAGAAATATTTCAGGAGAAAATTTGAAATCGAAAAAAATTAAATTTTAGTAGTGAAAGGATCATATAAGTCACCAATATGTAAATCATTCAGCTATCCTTAATCTTTCTATTTTAGCATTCCTGTCCTATCGCCACCCCAGTTAATTTTCAAGAAACCCCGTGAGTGTACGTGTAACTCACATATTTAAAAAAATTTTTTTGAAGCTTACTACATTTTATACGAAAAATACTATGTACTAAATAAATATTACCGATTTTTATACTGTGGTTTCCACTCATTGACCTCCCTGTTTCTTCGCGCTGTACAAATGTTCCCTTTCATTTGAACATTTGCCATTCCTTCTCATGTTTGAGGAAATTGCTGCCCCCTGTCATTTTGTGCAGTTTGCTGAACTTGAGTTTCAGGTTGGAACCATCTTCCCTTTGGTAAACGCTCACGAGAATGTACTCACGACAGGTCATATACCTCAAATTTATGTTTGTATTCTCTTGATTTTTTTTATGCTTCACAATAGTTGAATGTTAGTGTCAATTGTTGGAATTTGTATATTTTTTTTTTTGAATTTTTGCAGCATCGAGTACCAGACATTTTGTATTGATGTTGAAAGTTAATTTTCACAGAATTTGGTAAATTTATCTTGAAGTTAAATTTATCTTTATCACGACTAAATGACTTTCTTAAAGTGTAGTACTTATTATAGCAATCCTTTATCAATTTAACAATACGTTCATGACTGACCGTTGGTATAGAAACTGTACAGTAAAGTTCTTCTATTTGAGCAACAATGCAATCTGAAATCTTTGAAAAAGTTTCGTTTTTTACAGATTTTGATGTTTCTTCAAAACAAGCTAACAAAACATCTGCACATGTTGGTAAAACACTTTGACTTAACGCTTTTGGTGCACTGAAAAACGGACAAACACTTAAGCGTTTAGAAGTTTTCGGGGATACCATTATTTATTATTTTGAGAACGGAGAACAATACAACAAAACTTCAGCATAAAAATCTCCAATAACTTTACAAAATAATCCACTCAAAGCAAAACACGCTGCACTTTTTGATTCACTTACAGTTACAAATTAAAGATGCTGCTTGCTTAGCGAAAACTAACTGACTGACAAAGTGAGAGCAGAGCCTTTGAACTGTCTAGTAGAATATGTCTATTGTCTAGACAAGTCGGCTGTGGAATAAGAATGCGACGGCGTGGCGCCAACTTAGCGCTTGCCGGTAAGTTACTGTTGTTCAGTTTTTGACATTTTTTTTCAAATTTTAAGCCTCATGAGCGAACAGAATATATCATCTAAAAGTTATAATTTTTTTAGGTTGAAACTACGCTATATACTAACAATTTATGGCTGTTGCATTATAAAAAATTTCAAAAAAACTAATTTTATTATTTTTTGAAAATTTCAATTTTTAACATATTTTTTCAAACATTCAGCCTCATGCGCGAACTGAAGATGCCAAATTAGATTTTTTTTTAATTTTTCCACAATTGAGGATACGAAACTACAACTTTTGAGAGGTAACGCGATTCCGAAATAAAAAAATCGATTTTTTCGAACCACCCTAATGTACATTTCGGCAATACATGAAAAAAGTTATTTAGTAAATGAAATTTTAATAAAGAAAAAAGTAGTTAAGATGAATAAAAGAGAATTTTTTTTCATGCTGAGATATACTTAGAGACATCTAGATTGGCATAAACTCTACTAATTATTTAATCTATATTTGGAGTTGAACATTTAATCTAATTTCTAGGCTTGGTTAAAATATGATTGGATCTCAGTTTTCTTTATTATGAAACAAATGGTATTTCATCATTTTAGAAATTATAAATCTGTTCTAGGATATTTTGGGAAATAAATTTTGTTTTTTATACACAAAAATGAATTTCTAATAACATAATTGAAGCATGAAATTTTCCTTAAAGAAATTAGTAAGATACTCGTATAATCTACCGTCTTGTCTTTAGAAAGTTTATTCAAGCGTTTCTTTTCTTTTTGTATCTATTATGTTCAGACACAGTCTTCAAAAATTTGTCAAATTAAGTTGCAATTTCTAACAAATGAAAATATAAATTTAGAAGCTCACAGATATGATGGTATTTAAGTGTCTTTCAGAACACATTTCAATGGAACAAAATGATAAAGTTTACTTTTGTTATTCATATAATATTAATGGAAAATTGTATTTAGTCTTTTTAATACTTGAAACATAATAACATGGTTTATCTTTATAATAATTTGAAGGAATACGAATCATCGAAGAACTTAATGATTCTTATGGTGAAAAATTGTCTAATAAGAAATTTATTTTCTACCTAACTTTCGAAATATTATTTTTTATATAATAATACATCTTTAATTATCGGACTTAGATTAATGTGCAATAAAATTGTAAATTCTTTTAAAATGTCATGTAATTTATTATGTATATTGTTGAACTGAATGTTCCTACAGATTATATATATATATCCCTACACTGCATGATGTTGCCAATTGGCTACACCAATTGGCCGGAATGCCACTGGCCAGCGAAATGTAGCCATATGGCAACCCTAACCACTAAAAGCAAGTATTGAACATCTTAATGAAATTTTGCCCATTTATTCTCAACACATGTCAATACTTGCCTGTAACATAGCAGTAAATGAAACCATAGGAAGGGACTTTTGAAATCACTTGAATGACCAAATTTCGAATTTATTATTTACAATTAAATGTTTTTTTTTTATGTCCATTAAAAAATCATATGTATAAAATTACATTTATCTTTCATTTAACCGACTTTTTATGTTAAAGCAAACATTTAAAAATAATCTAAGCCATAATATATATCTGTAGCCATTTGGCAACACCCTGCAGGAAGGATGCTATGAACGAGTGAAATAACCAAGTCAACACTGTAATTCATAAAGCATGTGCTTCGTTTTTATTTCTTTCTCTCTATTTGTTTTTGACGGTGCAGATTGAATTGTGAGTTATTGCCATATAATTAGAAGCAACTTACTTCTTTTTTAAAACTCTATAAGCTAGAACAATGGAAGTAGATAGGTCTGTTTACTTCATTGATACAGATGGTAAAAATAAATTATTGACAGATGAAATATGGAATGTTTTTTCAAGTGGAAGTGATAAAGATTTGGATAATAGTGATGAAGATCCTACAGTTTATCCTAATGTTCTGTTTAACACAAATCAAGAGGATAGTTCTGACATGAAAATGATTCACAATCATCTGAGAATGAAGTGAATATTCAATATGAAAGTTCAACTTCAGATAACAAGACGTTACATACAAAAAGTAACAAAGTTGAAAAGAAAAAAAAATTAACTTATATGGAAGAAAAAGTCAAATAAATCCTGCGTCCATAACTTTCAGTGGAGATACACAGCTACCTGAAAATATTTTGAATTTGGAAATACCTTATTACTTCCTTTCATATTTTTTTCCCGCCGGAACCTATAACTTTCATTACCGAACAAACTATTCTATATAGTGTACAACAGACGCCTGATAAACCCCTCAATGTAACATCATCATACATAAGAAAATGTTTGGGAATTTGTATAATGAGTTTTGTAAAAAGCGTTAAAGCCTTTAGATTGTACTGGAACCATGTTGTTGGAATATCTCTCACTCAAAATTCTATGGCAGTTAACGAATTTGAAAAAATTAAAAGATATCTTCTTTTCAATGACGATACGGCACCAAATGTTGTGAAGCCGAGAAATTACGACACCCAAATGGGAAGCCGTATCGGAACAAGTGGTAGCAAAATAGCGAAATAGTTAAGCCAGCTAAAAAAATTAATAGTTAAGCCAGCGTGCATCGCCTTTCCTGGCAATAACTGATTTTTCTTTTCTGCCAATATATGGCGGTTATGAGAGACAGTTATAAAGACCTGAATATTAATAGACATACTCCATGAGTCTTTATAACACTATTGTGAAAAGAGGCCAGGATACATTTTACAAACTAATACCTTTGATTGATCAACGTCAAAATATTTTGAAGAAAAAAGGAATTTTATCTCTTGGAACTATTAGAAGAAATATAATTCCAGACTACAAACTGCCAACTGATAAGGAACTGAAAGTATAGGCTCGTGGATCCATCACTGAATTTGTGGTTATATATGACGGTTGTGAACTGTCAAATGTGTCATGGAAAGATAATAAAAGCGTCACAATGCTCTCCACATTTGACGGTATCAATCCTGCAAATGAAGTAGAGCTCTTTAATAGGAAAGAAAAGTGTCATGGGAAAGTTAATTGTTCTTAGATAATAAACAACTTACAACAAGCATATGGGAGGTGTGGACTTACTTAATAGTTTGATTGGAAGATATAAAATAATCATGCGAAGCAAAAAGTTGTATTTTCGGTTGTTCTACCATCTATTAGACCTCACAATTACCAGTGCTTGGTTGTTGTATAAGAGAATACACACAAAAAAAAATTCAGTACTGAAAAGCCTTTAAAATTTCTTAATTTTAGATTGCAGTTAGCCCAAACTTTGTACTTGCGTGGACAAGCAAAATCACTAAACAGATGGAGACCATCAGAAACATAGGAACTAGTTGAGAAAACAAACTTTAAAAAGTCTTGCTCAAGAGAGCCTCCAAAAGATATATTTGACATAACTGATCATTGGCCAGAGCAGTGTACAAATAAACAACAATAAAAAATGTTGAATTGCAAAGAATTTGCAATTCAGAAATGTTGAATTGCAAGAGTACAGAACCAAATGCTTAGTTCCTCTATGTTTTGCAAAGAGAAAAACTGTTTCAGAGACTATCATTTAAAGAATTTTTTCTTTGTTGAATGCATGGTGTAGAATTGGCACAGTTTGATTTTTTACTTTTTTATGTTTAACTGCATGGTGTTGCCATTTGGCTGCAAAATAATATTTAATTAAAAAATAGTGAAAATTTAGAGTTAATTAAAAAAAAAAAATTCCATGCTTTCTCATTATATTCAAATACATACATATTTTTTTCCAGCAAAAATAAAAAATCATGCAGTGTAGGGATATATATATATATATATATATATATATATATATATATATAAACTGAAGCCATTTTCTGCAATATTCAAATAAGCATATAATTTCTGATGTTTTATTCCATGCATTGATTGCCAGATTTATGAACGAGCCGCCCATTAATTCTATCTTTCCTTTTTTTTTTCACTATACAATCTCCTTGACGCTATTATTTTTATTTAAAATTTGTTAACTTTATAATTTTAAGATTATTAGATTTACAGCAATAATAATAAAACAGCAATAATAACAGCAATAATAATAATTGGTTTTAATTATACTAATTGATTGCATCATTTTATCTTCTTGCGCAAAACCAATCGCTATACATAAAGTATTGAGATATGAACTAATTCCTCTCCTAGATGTTCATTAAATTATCAATAAGAAAATTTTTATCTATCGCTCTAGAACAGAATAGAACATACAAAAATAATTATAAATTAATGAGAAGCAAAAACTTCAAAGTATAAATTTCCCAGTTGTTGTGAAGAATTTATGTATTTTGTACACTGAGAGACAGTTTGTACAGTGACTGTAATAGGACAATTTACAGTTATCTATAACAATTTAAAATCTTCAAATATAAAAGAAACAAAATTATGTTTCATATAATTAACAGTACATCCATCTTAACTCTAAATGTAAAACAATCCTTCGCTATGTTTCAACTATCGTTAAAAGAAATACTCGTTTATGAATGTAGTATTTACTGTGGATATAAAAACATTTCATAGTATATTTGATAACAGACAAAAAACGTTTGTATCGAAGATCATTTTACGCTTTATAAGCAAAAGCATATTTTTTTCAGATGGTTTCTGTTTAGGTGAGTCACTGCCAGTAAAGCTCGCCCATTATTTTCTCGACCCATAAATGCGCTCCATAAAATACGTTACTGTGAGGAGCAAATGAAGAATATCCACTAGAAATGAAAGCTGCTGAGTGAAAAATGAATTGTCATCTAATGGTAACATCAAGAATGCGAGACTCACAAACAGGTATCTCTTTTAATGCGTCCATGAAAATCAATTTGTCGTCTTTTATGGCCATTAACTAATATTTATAGCAGGAATCAGAGACAATTAAGTTAAACACAGACTGACTTTGTTGGCCCGTTTGAAACAGCTTAGTTCACTTTCCCTACAATAAACATATCATCCGAGGAAATAAGTGTCGCGTAGTAAAAGGCTGTTTACATGGAAGTTGAGTATAAATCGTGAAGGGTCAAAAATGAAGCAATAGAAACAGAAGATTTTGGGAACGGTTTTAGAAAAGTTGTATTGTTAATTTTTTATTTATTTCCACTTTCCAACAGTTAAAGATGTTGTTCGTGTTTTTATTAATTACGACATTATACTTATTTTTTCAACTATCAGTTCTTTCAGCAGATTATTCCCTGTCACATTAAAATTCACTGTTAACTAAATTTGTAAATATATTGAAAATACTATTGTATAATATTAAAATTCTTTTGCAAATCACCTTAAAAAACAAAATTTCTTTATCCGTTCCATATTACTTATTTCAAATTCTATAACATCAGTATAGAAAAAGATAATGTTAACTTTAATATACGGTTAAAAATATCTATCCATTAGAGGATTAATAAATGGATACCCGAGGAATGTAGAATTAGTGATATCATGAAAATAGCTAAATTTTTACTACAGAGCTAGCATGAAAAATTATTGGAAAAGCTGCTGAAATCCATACAGGCCATATGATGCAGACTGAGATGAGTTGTAAAAACATAATTTTTTTTATATTTGTATATAGTGAAGTCCAATACTATGAACCCACAGATGATATATATATATATATATATATATATATATATATATATATATATATATATATATATATATCTTTTCTTGATTATATTTTGAATAATCTAGGTTAAGAAAAATGGAATTTTGAGAATAAAATTTCCCCTATTTAAACAGATAGATTACTTTGTAAACTGGGTTCGAAATTAGGAGGCCCAATCGCCTGTAATTGGTAGATGATGATTACTATACCCCCTGATATTTGAAAGGAATGAATGGAAACTATGGGTAAAATTCCGGAAAAAGGTAAATTACTAGCATTTTCGGAAGAGGAAGTTATACGAAGGAATGGGATCTAACTAGCATCCAACGTCGTTGACATCAGTAAAAAGAAGTATATTGAGTAAAAATTACACATAAATAAACGTTAAAAACACCGCCGGTATAGATCAGCTGGGAGAACTAAGAGCAGGAAAGCTAGTAAAGATAATAAGAGATAAGATATAACTTATTTTGTGCAATCAATCATTGATATTTTAAATGCAACATTGAAAGAGTTAAACGCTTATACATCTTAAATTTCAAATAATAAATTTCTGAAAATAAATTTTAGATATTTTAATAACAATAGCGAAATTTGCATCACGAAATCATGAGCATTAAATAGGCTTTTTGCACATTTTGCTGGGGGAAAAATTAAAATCATTCTTGTCGAACATAAAATGCAATGCCCTGCATGTAGCTGATAACAGGAAATGAATAATGATTTTCGCAAGAAAGGAAAATTTTCCTTTAATATGATTTTATTGAAGTTTAGCCTGGCATGGTAGGCTGAATAAGAATCTAATCTACATATCATCAAAAGACTAAATCACTTTAACCCTTAAAAATTTTAGTAAGCTTTAGAGAATTTTTTTAGAATAAAAACGTATTCCCTTTTTTAAAGAAAAATCTTTCTAAAATTAAATTTGTGTGTCTCAACTTTTTTTGGAGGTCTCTTTTTTAGTTTCACACTTTTGGAATATCGCATTTTCAATACAAAATTAATTAATACCGGAGTAGATGTTCTTTAAATTACTTATGTATCAGAACATATATTACAAGAAAAAAAGTAAGTCAAAGTACCCAAATGATGCTTAAATAAATAATTAATTTAAATTTTTTTAACTAATATTTTCTTTTCAACAAAATAAGTATGACACAAAAATATTTATTTTACCCTTCCGATCAATATCATATTTGATTCTGATATATTCAAAACGTCGCCATGATTGTATACATATATGAAAAAATCATTAATATATGCAGCATAGATTACGAAAAGTTAATTCCTTCTTTGAATAAAAAAATCAATGTGCCATGGTATTTTGGGAGAAATTTGGTATTGCAACATTTTTTCAGATACATTTAAGCCTTAAATACAGACCTATAAGTAGCTAGTTTGAAAATGTACTATATGAGGGTGATTGATAAAGGAAAAGTATATGTATGTATATACGTATCTGTATGTACGTGTATATTTTTTCGTTACATTAGAATTAGATTAAGATTAGAATTGAATTGATATTAAGAATTGAATCTATTGATTTAGAATTCAAAAGAATAGAATGGCTAAGAAAATGGATTCTGAAATCTATTTCTAAAAATGGATTTTGATCGTGGCGACAAATTTATTTAAAGCACCAGAAAAAGAAATCACATGATCAGCATTTAATAAATTAAATTCTAAAAATTAATATTTAAAAATTCACCTAATATCAGAAAATGGACATAAAGTTTCGAAAAATATTTCATTTTAAAGGAATTTTTATGATCTTTCTCGTGATATAAATTTTTTAACCCTCAAATAATTATTTTAAATGCAAACTTAAAAAAAAATACTAAAACAGCTTAAAAATTTTATTTAAAAAAATCTAAGAAAATTGTTTCAAAAATCTTTTTTAGTGCACCCCTACACTATAAGAAGTTTCGCCATGCAAAATTTCAGCACTTTAGGTACAGCGGTTTGGTCTGTGCGTTGTATGTCAGACTTACCCTTCTCCCAGATTTCCTTGGACAACCATCCTACAGGTGTAAGGCCAACACAATGAAGATAACCTTTTGCTAATTTTGATTTAATATAAATTAGAATCTCAAGATTGTTATGCAGGGATAATTAACATCGAAAACAGGATCAGGATATTAACATCGAATTACAAACATGAATTGACGAAGATTCGAATGTCAGGTTAAGAATGAAAAAACATTGTTCGAATTGAATATATTTTCCTTCTCTTCCGAACCAGGGTTACCAATTCTGGCAACCCTAGAAAATGTGTAGACTGTCTCTCCAGTAGCGCAGTACGTATTTATGTAAATACTAGCTGAAAACACGCACTTCGCTACGGAGTACATTCAAATTAAATACCACGGTCAATGTATGCAATTAATACCAAAAATATGTATAAATATATTTATAATAAATACAACGATCAATGTATGCAATTGTTGTGAAAAAAATTAAAATATATATTTATAAAAAAATCGCAACGGATATTTTTATAGAAAAAATAATGTAGAAGAAAATATTCAAATTAAATCTAATAGGACATACTAAAGAATATAGTACAGTTTGAGGAACATATATTTTACTGTATTTTAATATTTTTTGGATAATGTCCAATCGTCTGCCACATTGGCAAGAAAAGAAAAATATATTTTTGTCTATTTAGTTGTTATGCACGTGACGATAAATTTATTTAGAGAACCAGAAAAAGAAATCACATGATCAGCATTGAATAAATTAAATTCTAAAAATTAATCTTTAAAAATTCACCTAATATCAGAAAATGGACATAAAGATTCGAAAAATATTTCATTTTAAAGGAATTTTTATGATCTTTCTCGTGATATAAATTTTATAACCCTCAAATAATTATTTGAAATGCAAACTTTAAAAAAACTTACTAAAACAGATTAAAAATTTAATTTAAAAAAATCTAAGAAAAATTTTTCAAAAATCTTTCTTAGTGCACCCCTACACTATAAGAAGTATCGCCATGCAAAATTTAAGAACTTTAGGTGCAGCGGTTTGGTCTGTGCGTTGTATGTCAGTCAGTCAATCAGTCAGTCAGTGAGTCAGTCACTTACGGAACTGTTTTATATATATATATATATATATATGCGCATTTGTCGTACATGTATGTAAATATACAGGGTGGTCATGAAAAAATTTGCTATATATGGACCTCTTGATGCTGTTCTGTTCAGCCGATCGAGATGAGATTCCAGGTATAGTTTTTCAGAGGTATGAGCTCAAGATTCTGTGAATGGCAACAAAGTGGCGCTCACGGCTACGGTTAAAATATGTATGTATATGCATGTATGTAAACAAGTTCCCGAAACGAAAACCCTAGATCTTTCAAACTACTGCACAAGGTAGATTCATTCTTTCTGTTGATGTTGACTCTGCCTGTTATATGGCAATGAGTTTTCCATCTGAAAGGCATCATATACAAAATGATGTGGTCTTAGCAGTTTGTACAGTAGGATAGCTGCAAACAGTCATCCGATTTTCGCGGTCGGAGGGAGTGAGACCTTCTGAAATTCACAGGAGAATGCTGGAACGATAGGGAGATGACTGCGTTGGCAAGAGAATAGTATACGAGTAGGTAGATACGCTTAAAACCCAAAATTCCATCAATCCATGATGGTGCCAAAAAACGGCGCATTCCTGGCTAAAAGCAAAATCAAAAACATACCATATTTTCCAATGGAGTAAAGAAGTTAGTACAGAGGTATGAGAAGTGTTTTGAAAAAGAGGGTAATTACATTGAAAATGGCATGTCAGTTGCATATATCTCTAATTGAATTGTATATCTCAAATTATTCTGCTTGCTGTTGCTTTTTGAGACACCCTCGTATATTGGTGTAAAGAGGTTTGGAAACGAAAAAAACAAAGGTAGTTACTGGTAATAATGTGAATACCAAGGTGAACAAAATGTAATTTTTGTCAAATAAAAGTCAATTTTCTTAATTAATTATTTAAGCATAACTAAGTTACATATAGTCACCCTAATTTTAATGAAATGGCAGAATCTATTGATTGATAAAAATTTGTTAGTAGGGCTTTCAGAAATCAGTAAGAATTAATAACATTATTTGGGCACTTCTCAAAGTTGTGTACGCTATTAGTGTTATTTTTAGAAACTTTCATATAATTTTTAAGGTATATATCAAATTTATTGTGCGAGATTAGGTTGTCACGGTATCAGTTGCAGGTGAAAATTTGAAATAAAAGAATTATTGCATCTGTAATATTACAAAAGTGAAAATATAAGATATTCCAATATATATATATATATATATATATATATATATATATATATATATATATATATATATATATATATATATATATATATATATATATATATATATATATATATATATATGTATGTGTGTGTGTGTGTGTTTGTGTTTGTGAGTGTGCATGTACCCTAGAGATACCACATAACTCTTCATAGCGATTTTTTGACCTCATTGGCTAAAATTTGCCTAAAGGACTGTACAGTATTGTCTCATATTATTCTAGAAAACAAGAGTAAATACTGAATACGTCATATGTATTAAGAAACACTTGAAACTTAGTAAGTAATCGCAAGTTAAAGTATTTAATCCGTAAAATTTCTCCTATGAAAATGTATTTTTAATGGATATTTTTTCTGATATGATTTTCAAGGTTCCTCTTGAAATATTTTTCGAATGGCTATTTTTTGTCTGAATAATTAAATTATTATATTTAGTTAACTTACCAAAATGATGGATATGTTACATAAATGTAAGCAAAAAAATATTAAATACTGTTTTTTTTATAAGATGATGGATGTGAATTTCAATCTAGGATACACGTATTATGAAGAAAAAAGCTTATTTTTTTAAAGTTAATTACTTTTTTTCCCAATAAGAGACTTTAAAGTATAAAGAAAAAAAATGTAAAACAATGCACTAGAAGTAAGCTATTCTGAATAAATGAAAGTTTTCGGTCTTTCTTTTTGGTGTTTAAAATATTTTATAATAAGTATCACCTTTTGTTGATTATTAAAAAATCCCTCATCTTGGGTGATTTAATAAAATAATATACTTTCCTTTTATCTGAGGGATTACAAAACGAAGAATAAAATAAATAAATGGGATTGTTTGTTTTACTGCACTTAATTAATTTGCTTATTCTTTTGTATCATGGCAACAGTGTATGCTGTAATTTGTGTTAAAAAGTAAAAAAATAAAGGATTTTACCACCACACTTTCTTGTTTCTCTAAATAAATTATTTTTGTTGTTAGAAATATATTCAAATTTAAAGTATGCAATATTTCGAAGTATATTTTTTTTACATTAAATATTTGTATAAACTTGTCTTTATATCTATTATTAATAATCATTAATATGTCAAAATAAATATTTGTTTTAGATTACCCCCTACCTGTTAAATACTAAAAATATTGTAGAACTATATTTTCCTGGTAAAATCTATGAATCTCATTCAATACATGAGGCTACAACGAGAAAAAAAATCTACTCGAAGGTGAAAAATACGAAGGTAGTTACTGTAAATAATGTGACTACCAAGGTGAATAAAACGTAATTTTGGACCTCAGAGAACTAATCTACTGAATTATAAAGGCATTTTAAAGTAGAAAAAATCTTACATTTGTACTCAGTGTAAGATAGAATCTATTTCACCAATGGATATTTCCGCTAATTAAAACAAAACACGCAAATTCTCAAAATCCATGATAAAAAATACGTATTTAAGAATATGTATGTTTTCACTTTAAGCATCCTTCTCAAGTTTCAAGGATATAACATTTTCTACCTATGCGTATCCACAGTTCAAACGTCCATTTGTAATTTTGTTACTTGCTCTTTGCGACTCAAATGAATTGGGGAAATTTTAAAGTGTTTTTCACTTTCAAACTGCAAGGGAATGGCCGGGTATGTATGACCATTAATTATGGTATAATGAAAGGAAATGAAATTTTAAGCAAAGCCATTAATTTTAACAAATAACGTCGGAAAATAACGGTGGAGGGAGTAAAGTTAGCATCATGTAAAATGCGCAGTACAAATTGGTTTAAAATGTATAATGTATCTGTCAAAAATATCATAGTTAAAATATTATTCGGCAAGCTAAAACAATAATCTTTCAATAGTTTAGGTTTTATAGAAGTTAATCTTCGACAGCCTGATATTTTAAAACAAGTTCGTAAATTTATTTCCCGGATTATAAAAGTTTTTGCAGCTATCATCTAATAGTGTTTTTGGGGTAAGAAACTCCTGTCAACATTGTTTTAAAGGGAAAAAGAATTGGTCATCTGGGAATAATTCTATTTGAATATATGACCTGTTTTATAATGTGTCAAACAATATATACCAAACTTTCTCAAAATGTTTTATCGATCATGAGGCTTTTATGATTTCGTTTTCTTCTTTTAAATTGGTGAAAAAAAACTCAGTCATGGGAATTTAGGATTAACTGAATTAGAGACTTTTGTATTCAGTATACATGTATAAAGCTTTCAATGGATTCTATGGGGACTGTTGATTTAAAGGGGAAAATAATTGTCCATCTAGGAATGATTGTGTTTGAATATATGAATTTCGTTTCAATGTGTCAAACAATATATACCATAATATCTTAATTTTTTTTTTCTAAATTGAGGTTTCTACGACTTCCTCTATCTTTTATTCAGTTAGTCAAAAAAACTCAATGATAGGAATTTAGGATTCACTGAACAATAAACTTTTGTATCCATTGTATATATAGGAAGTTTTCAATGTTTTCTGTGGGCAATGAATTATTTTCATGGTAGTATCTTTTAGCAACGTATGTTGAAACGTAGGTTGGAGGTTTTCAAATGATACTAAAATTTAAAAATAAATGCATAAAATTTGTTGCCTATGAACTCGTATAGAAATTTCTACCATTGGAAAAGAAGATTAAAACGATGTCCACAAATATTATACACACACAAAGATGTCATGATAACGCTCAGATTCTGTACAAAATATCGAATACTTACCTAAGTTCTGGTGACACTTGAATATAGACATTCGGGTCTAGATATTCCTAATTAATGTCATAGGAACAGGATTTTAGTGGAATAATTATTTTTATTTCTTTTCACATAAGCTTAATTCGAGAACTGAATAAATCTTTTTGTCCGAAAATTCATATTCCCAGTTCCATTGACCATAAGAGCATTGGAAAGCAAGTACGTTCGAATTGTATATTGTGTTAACCTTCTTGCGTTGTTGCAATGTAGCATACACCTAAGGTGTTCGGGCCAAAAATGACCCAAGGCGTAATTTTCAATGTTATTGCATTGTAGTCACATTTTATTTATATTAGTAATTTAATTATTTATTTAGATATTTTATCTACAATTTTATGTATTTGTAAACAATTTAACATTGTTTTACAGGTAAGTTTTCATAACCATAAGGAAGTTTGAATTCAATGAACCACTCTATATTTATAAAATAAAAATGCTGTAATTCAATCATTCAACCCTGAAAAACACTGTAATCTTTCAAAGAAATTACAATGTAGGATTTTTCTTGTATTTATTCCATATATTTTAAACGTTCATTTGATAAAACAAGAAAATTCGCACTTGAGTATATTATTTGTTTATTTTCGGAAGTAAAATTACACGTTAACGAAATATTTATGAAATATTTAGCTTACATCCAACTGTACAATTTTGGACGTCTGAACAATCAATAAAGGAAAGTCAGAGAACATTTTTGGATTCGTTAGCCTGTAAGTTGTTTCGTTTATATACAATTGTTACACACTTGAATGAAATGTTTTTTACAAGTGAACTGTCTACATTTGAACCACCTCACAGAACTTTTGTTGTTCGTCTGTGTGCACAAGCGACGTCTTCCCCTTTTGTCAGTAGTCTTTATAATACTTTGAAGGAATACGAAACATCGAAGAACATAATGATGCTTATGGTGAAAAATTGTCTAATAAGAAATTTATTTTCAACCTAACTTTCGAAATATTATTTTTTATATAATAATACATCTTTAATTACCTGACTTAGATTAATGTGCAATAAAATTGTAAATTCTTTTAAAATGTCATGTAATTTATTATGTATATTGTTGAACTGAATTTCCTTCAGATTATATATATATATATATATATATATATATATATATATATATATATATATATATATATATATATCCCTACACTGCATGATGTTGCCATATGGCAACCCTAACCACTAAAAGCAAGTATTGAACATCTTTAATGAAATTTTGCCCATTTATTCTCAACAGATGTCAATACTTGCCTGTAACATAGCAGTAAATGAAACCATAGGAAGGGACTTTTGAAATTACTTGAATGACCAAATTTCGAAGTTATTATTTACAATTAAATGTTTTTTTATGTCCATTAAAAAATCATATGTATAAAATTACATTTATCTTTCATTTAACAGACTTTTTATGTTAAAGCAAACATTTAAAAATAATCTAGGCCATAATATATATCTGTAGCCATTTGGCAACATCATGCAGGAAGGATGCTATGAACGAGTGAAATAGTCAAGTCAACACTGTAGTTCATAAAGCATGTGCTTCGTTTTTATTTCTTTCTCTCTATTTTTTTTGACGGTGCAGATTGAATTGTGAGTTATTGCCATATAATTAGAAGCAACTTACTTCTTTTTTAAAACTCTATAAGCTAGAAAAATGGAAGTAGATAGGTCTGTTTACTTCATTGATACAGATGGTAAAAAGAAATTATTGACAGATGAAATATGGAATGTTCTTTCAAGTGGAAGTGATAAAGATTTGGATAATAGTGATGAAGATCCTACAGTTTATCCTAATGTTCTGTTTAACAGAATCAAGAGTATAGTTCTGACAGTGAAAATGATTCAGAATCATCTGAGAATGAAGTGAATATTCAATATGAAAGTTCAACTTCAGATAACAAGACGTTAGAGACAAAAAGTAACAAAGTTGAAAAGAAAAAAAAAATAAACTTATATGGAAGAAAAAGTCAAATAAATCCTGCGTCCATAACTTTCAGTGGAGATACACAGCTACCTGAAAATATTTTGAATTTGGAAATACCTTATTACTTCCTTTCATATTTTTTTCCCGCCGAAACCTATAACTTTCATTTCCGAACAAACTATTCTATATAGTGTACAACAGACGCCTGAGAAACCCCTCAATGTAACATCATCATACATAAGAAAACTGTCTACATTTGAACCACCTCACAGAACTTTTGTTGTCCGTCTGTGTGCACAAGCAACGTCTTCCCCTTTTGTCAGTATTTGTTACATTTCCGGATTCTTCAGATTGGGATTCAGGTTGACCTGCGTTTCGAATACTCATCGCCAATTCTCGGGCAGCCCTTGCTTTTGGCAGATGTTTTCTTTCTTCAATGTGGTGGGTAACCACAGTCATGTCAAGCTTCTCTATGAAGATTCTCCAGTTGTGAAATGAGTTCATTCCATTCTTGGTTGATCTTGATGAATAATACGAATACATCATACGCGGAAATGTCTAGGATGTTGGAGAAAACTACGATGGACCATCTGTTGGTCTTTCTCTGACAGGAATAATGGGAGGCTAGTTTATCTAAAGTGTCTACTACTCCTTTGCTGCTGCTAAAATCAAGAATGATTTGAGGTTTCTTTGTGTCTGTATCTGCTATCTTTCTGTCATGGTGAAGAGTACTCTCGAGGACTACGCACTTGCTGCTTTTCGGGATGTACGATACAAGAGTTCTATAATTCGTGAATGCAAATGTCGATGTATACTTTGTAGCCCCTTTTGCATGCAACTGCGGAGGCATTGTCGGCTTATTCTTTCCAATTTTTCCAATAATTGTCAGTTTTTTTCCAAAAGAAGCTGTCCAAGGGTCATACGACTTGAAAAAGTTATCACATGTTACATTATGTTTTTTCAAGCCTTGAACGAGATCGTTGACAAATTTGAGACCTACCCACTTGTCCCAAAGTTCTCCTATGACTGCAAAAAGTTACCCGCTTTCTTGGTCGGGTCTGCCCGTCATCAAATCGAAGAATCTTTGATATAATTTTGGATTTCTCTAAGTACATAGTTGCCCTGAAGATATTCCATCCCGTTGTAGCATCCCACAGACTCTATGTAGACTCATTACGAGTTTTATATACGCCAGACAGCAGCAACAAGCCAATAAATGCTACCAAGTAAACGTTATTCATATTCTTCCATCTG
Source organism: Dolomedes plantarius (assembly GCA_907164885.2). Classification (NCBI taxonomy): domain Eukaryota; kingdom Metazoa; phylum Arthropoda; class Arachnida; order Araneae; family Dolomedidae; genus Dolomedes; species Dolomedes plantarius. Next base: position 93,544,117 of record OU015501.1, read on the forward strand.
TCTCAGAACACCTTTTTTTCCTCCGACGTTATTATTTTTTTAGTATATATCCACAATTGCTGGAGGAAAAAACGACATAAATACAGAGTATTCGTCTTCAATTTTAGACGTGGCGTATCTCGTGGGCTCTGGAGTCATGTTCACAACATTTCCTACCTCACACCTACCACATGAAGCTTGTGGATCAGATTTCCTTTCGATTTTACCATCTTTGCTAAATAGAGTCACCGTCTGACTTGTGAACGAAAGCATTAATGCTTTGTCGCAGCAATAATTGAATAATATATTAAAAATTGCGGTGGTCATGCTGCTATGCTCTGAGAATTCCACACGGGTCAAAAATGACCCGAACGACTTATGTGCTACAATTTTTAGTGTTAAAAAACTACCATTTGAAAAAAAAATTAACATAGCTGAATATTTATTATGACTATAAAAACAAAGTCATAAAATTTTTAAAAATTCCCAAAAATGTAATAGATCTATACGAAATAAATTTCTTATGGGTCAAAAAAGACTCGAACACCCTAAGAAGGTTAATAATACTTTATGAAGTTCTTTTGAACATTAATCATGCTAATAAGGTGGTTGTGGCAGTATTATGCAACCAATTAATTTCTTAATATGGTATTGTTAGGGTAAAAAGGATTTTACTTGGGCTAGAAATAATTTCAAAGATCCAAGTCCCGTGATATTAAACTTACTTAAATATATATTACTTAGCATTAGAGGCCTAAAGATGTCATAATGAATGTTTTAATTTTCATAATTTGTGAAAAATGCCAAAAGTAAAATCTAACTAAAAATAAATTTGTTCATAAATTTTATTTATGGACAATTATCTGAATTTGGGCAGTAGGATATCACTTATGTATAACTCTCTGCAACTGACTCCCTTTTCTTTACCATTTAAATAATAATTACTTTCTCTTTTATCATAAAAACCTTTAGTTTGCTCCCAAAGATATGTCATTTTATTTACTTAAAGAGTGTATAAAAAATTTCTCAAAAATTTGCTTTTTATCAAATAAGCAGTGTTACATACATTCTCTTTCTTCTATTTTTGAGCAAAATTTTCAGCGAAGTTAAAAAAAATCAATCTTATAATCAATATACAATTAAAATATACCATACTTTATGTTTAGAATGTTTAGCATTTGTTTCTAATTAATATATATATATATATATATATATATATATATATATATATATATATATATATATATATATATATATAGATCAGAGGAGGGTATTATGGTATACCATTTACATTTCTAAAAATAACTTTATTGGTTTTTGAATAAAATTCCCCCAAACCATCATAAATACATTCTATAACTAACTGTAACGAACAGTCGCTTGTAAAAAAATACTACTTATTTTGTTGTTATAAAAAAAATATTTAAAAAAAAGTTACAAATGGAGGTTAATATGAAATAGTCGGGTAATATGGAATAGTCGGCTTAAACGATTGAAAAACTAATTAGACTTCATAAAACATAGTTATTTTTAACTCTAAAGACCATATTTTTAAGATTATGTGTAATTCGATTCTGCTTCTAGTCTATTTACAAAAGTCACAGATATAATCTTCTTTCTCTGCTCCGTTACAGTCAAGGTGAGCCCGCAGAGAGCAGCTGAAGCATTGAATCCAAATATCCCCCATTGATCTTCGGAGAACTTTCTGTTACAGAAGATACATTCAGCGTCTTTGTTTTCCGGTTCTTTAGTTGATGGCATGAAGTCCATTACAGATGGTAGATCAGACTGGAAAGATTCATCGCTGCTAACACTGGAGTCATGTCTAGTAGGTTTAGGTCTAGAAGGTCGGTCTAAGTTTAATTTCTTAACAGGGGGTCTTTTAATGTTCAGTTTCTTCGGTTGTTTTGAAGCTTCTGGGTCCTCCTTTATCTATCTTTCTTCCAGTTTCATCTTCTAACTCTTTTTTATATGGGGAGTAGGTTATTATAGAAGATCTAGCTTTCCTGCCCTATAAGGGGAATATGGAATACCTAGTATTCCATAATACCCAACACGCCATCATGGAAAATGAACCTTTATATTGCTGGACAAAACATTGTCAGCTAAAAAACTACCACATTATAACAAACTACAATTATTTTTGTGTATATTATGCTCAACATCAATTGTCAAGTCACATGTGTACTAGTAGGTTAAAATGTTTGAAAACTTACCTGCAAACACTCTTCAAAATCACAAAACACGTTTTATTCTGTAGCAACTGGTACAACAACAACAAACGTTCAACTCTCAGTGTACTGCATCATGGGAGTCTTTCTTGAGTAGTTCATGATATTCCCACGTGATAGCAGCACCAAACAAAGCTGAAACCTCGGTATTCCATAATTCCATATATATATATATATATATATATATATATATATATATATATACGTATATATAGCCGTTTAGCTATTATTTTTATTTTGAATGAAGTAGGAAACGAATTTTTGTCATTATTAAATAAAATCTATTTTGTTTAAGCGGTATGTTTAGTATTACTATACTTACACTCGAGATTTTTACTCTTTCAACGTAAATTTGCAGTCTTATTAAAAAAAAATCCAATGTAGTATTAAACTTATTAAACATTATTTAAAATACAGTTTCTTAAAATCCATAGAAAAACGTAAATGTCTTTTATGATGACATTTCGACAAATGTATTAGTCTCTACAAGTTTCACTAAGTAATACATTTAAAAATTTTTGAAAAGCACTTTCATCGCAAATGTAAATTATAACACTCTATAACATTTGGACTTTTTATTGCATTTCCCTGAATTATCAAGACATACTGATGCTGGAATATGCCTGGTAAAGGTTCCGAAAATATCTTTGAAGACCGAGCTTAGCTTATGTGATCGAGTCATGACACACTATTTTGGCTAATGTTGGTGTTGCAATCCTATATAAAGGTACTTATCAAATCGTCTTATTATATACACCTAATTGCAATATGCTTTGAACTAAACTGAGATGTATGATGAAAGAGATATAGAGGATGTAATGAGCTGTTGCTGTGGTAACAGGCAGTTTCATGATGCGTGATGCTCGCTGCTATGATAATACGTTGACATAGTGAAACGTTAAAATAAAGAGCGGTAGAACCGCCAGAATCAATATTTATATAGTTTCTCTTTCTGAATCTTAACAAAAAATATTAGTAATATTTATGAAATGAAATTTTCATACATCTACCATCCTAGTTAATTTTTATGGGGATAGTATTACATATTATACACTTTCAAATACGTTGTCATGGTGACATTGAATGCTAGAAGGAAAAAGATAATAATCACAGATGAGTTGTATTTTGTTTATTCAAAAGGGATTCATTAAACGTGTTTGCTTAATTTTGATTATCATACTATTTCACCGCAACTGAATATTTAAAAACAGTTCTCCGAAAGCATAATATTGGTGGAAGGAACACTCATCCGAAGACAAGTCATTGATGCATTTTTAAGGGGGTCGTACACACAAAATTTTTCAAATTTTCAAAAAAATATTTATTGCATTAAAAGTTCTCTGTTCTTTTCCGTTTAAAATGACGTTTAAATCATGTTTATATCTTAATTAGAACAGGATATATTAATTTTGTGCTTTGCAACATTCTAATAGCAGCCAATAGCGCCCTTTACACGTACGTTCTTTCCCGCTTGAAACCACGATCCCGCGCGATTGAGTGCACGTGGGAAGATGTCGGAGAGGAAGGGAAAGCTGCTTTTGAGCGTACTGCAAGTTTTCCCGAGCGCATTCCCGTACGCTCCAAACACTCCAAGAGCGTACGTGTAAAGGACCATATTAGCGCCCTTTACACGTGCGCTCTTTTGCTAGTGCTTGGAGCGTGCGCGCAATCCCGTACGCTCCAAGCACTCACGAAAGAACGTACGTTTAAAGGGCGCTAACCTTTGTTTAAACAGTTAAATACGTTTTTCTGCATGATTGTGTTTTTTTTTCACCATTTCTCATCTTCAATTTGTTACAAGTCAAGAACTGTTAAAGATAAATAGTTTACACTTGGAACATAGTTTTTTCAATTATTTATTTTAATTCTTATTCTGCAAATTTGAAAAAAAATTCTTTTGGAAATATGTAATTTAAAAAATATTTTTTTAAACATTTTTCCTCTAAATATTTAAATTTTTTTAAATTAATATTTAAATAAATGCAGAATCAAATTTAAAACTTATATATTTCTCTTTATTTTCATAAAAAAATTTTGATTTTCGACAAATAATATTTCGTGTTACAACGATTTTAAATTACCCCACATTTTTAAATTTAAAATTTAAATTTTAAAAAAATTATGAGAAGTTTTATGATGTGATTTTGTTTAAAAATTATACAGTTAACCATCACAAAAAAATCAAAATTTTAACTCAATAAATAGGACAAATTTTAAATGCGTCTCGGACCTCCTTAATTTTATGTCTGTTTAGAATGGATTGAATTATGTATTTAGTTTTAACAAAATAATTTGAACCATAAATTTACATGAAATTATTTTGTAAGAAAGTATTATAAAGTTGTTTGATGAATCCACAATAATAACTTTTTCATTCTATGTTATACATTTAAGTATGCTGTCTATTACTTCAAAACAAAATTTACTAGAAGAATAGAAATATTTGTGTTTTATACCATTACTGTGAAATTTTTCTTTTGATGAGGGAAACAGTGTAAAAATATCATCTTCAATTAAATGAGAAAAACTATTTATAACTGAGAACTTATAAATTAGCTTCCTGGATTTATCAAAAAATAAATAATTTTCATAGCTTTATTTAATAATTCAAATTTGACAGTTTAATACAAAATTGGTTGTCCAGATTTGTTTTCTTGCGTAACGCTTATAAAGTTTTATATTAAGTCCCATAAACTTAATAGCATAAAATCTATAGACTCAATAATTAAATTGTCTGTAAAATCGCAGTTTTTTCTTATAATATCACATATATGAAATTAAAAAATTATAAAAGAAATAGGGTATTGTCATGTAGCAGATGTGGTGTAACAAATAAGAAAAAAATGTGGCGGGAAATTTTAAAATTTAGCAACATGTAAAATCATAATACTTTCAAATGTAAAGATATCTTAAATATCACGACTTTGCTACTATTAAAATGATGTTCCTCCTTTGATACTTTAATTTTCAATTGGCATTTGAAGAAAAATGTAAAATTATAAGATGGAGACACGTTTAATAAAGAACTTATTATAAAATGATGCAGTATTTCCAATCACCGTCTACAAAATTATAAAATATATATATATATATAATATTTAATTCCTTAATCCAATTTTCTCCTTCATTTTGCAATTATTTTTTATAGTGAAATGAACAAAAATGCTAGAGTAATATGCTTTAGTTCATAAAAATTTCCTCAATATCTCACTTTAACTATCTTTATCCTAAATAATTCTGGTATTAACGTCATTTTTGCAATTTAAATTATTTTGCTTCTAAATAAGCTACTCATGTGAAACAGAAGTGAAGCATTAAAATTAAATTTATAAAATAAGTGTTTTAAGCAATGTAACTGGTTCTCAGACATAATTTAAAATTTATAAATATGCATATATAGATAGTGAAAATAAATTTTATTCTCATTATGGATAGTAAAAATTGTAACATTATCAAAGATAGTTAAGAAAATTTTGTCAAATAATTAAAATGTAACTCGCACATTTGAAACTTTTTTTAAAATCCACTAGATTTTTGGACGCTTTTAGTTTGTTCTTTAAATTTTTTCTTATCACTTTGCTAAAAGTTTCATATTCAAGATTTTCTGTTTGTTTCCTACTGTTAAGCTGTAGTAATTGAAAAGCTTATATTAAGAAAAAAATTGTAAAAATGGTATTATTAATTCCGATACTAACTAAGTATCTCCGATACTAACTAAGTATCTCCGATACTAAATAAGTATCTCCGATACTAACTAAGTATATTTTACATTATTAAGAGATTCTAAATGTTAAGAGACAAACTATTCTTCTTAAAACATACGTAACTAAAGGTTAAAATAGATGTCATTATTAAATAAATAGATGTCATTTATTAAAAGCCTTTTTTTTATCAAAATCTTTATTTTAACTTTTTATATTCTCACAATCTTAAATTATCGCAAAGTTTTTTCTAGGAGACAAATTAAAATACGAACTTATGTTTGTTTAATTATCATGAACATTATATATTGAAGATGTGCAATAAATAAATAAATTTCGTTTATGCAGAAATCGTCACCTTTTTTTTTAATGCTATATATATATATATATATATATATATATACACTCATGGACAAAAAAAATTAGCGCACCAAGGAGTCGTCAAAATGAAACGAAATTTAACATACGTAATGACTACTTTGATATAAGTAAATGATAAGAAAATCAACGAAAAGGGATAATTTATTTCAGAGAAAAAGGCAAAAGAACGGAGGAGTTAATACTCCGTTGGACCCCCTCTAGCGCGAATGCACGATGCGATACAATCGGGCATTGAGTCATACAAGTTCTGTATGATGTCTTGAGACATTTCGTTCCATATTTGCTATAACCTTGCCTCTATTTCGTTCAAACTCGTGGGATGCCCAACTCATCGTCCCAAATGATCCCAGATATGCTCGATTGGAGACAAATCTGGGGATCGGGCAGGCCAAGGAAGGGTAGTAACAGTGCGGAGACAGTCTTGTGACACCCTTGCCGTATGAGGCCGAGCATTGTCTTGTTAAAAAATGGCTCCTGGGAGCCGTTGCATGAGTGGCAACACATGTGGTTGCAGGATTTCATGAACATACCGCTGGGCTGTCATGGTGCCACGGAACAATACTAGGGGTGACTGTGTATTGTAGGCAATGGCACCCCATACCATCACACCAGCTGTGGGAGCGATGTGTCTCTGTACAGGGAGGATTGAAGCGTTCACCACGGGCTCTCCACACACGAACACGATTGTCATCACTGCCGAGATTGAATCTGGATTCGTCGCTAAAGACGACCTGGTTCCATTCCGCTGCAGTCCAGTTTCCTCGTGCGCTGCAAAACTCCAAACGGAGGCGTCGATGGGTGGGCGTCAAGGACAGCACACGTAATGGGCGCCGCGATATCAACTCTCCTTCAGCCAGGCGCCTTCGTGTGGTTCGAGAAGACACAGAGGCCCCTATTGAAGGTTCTACCTGTGCCTGGATGGCGGCCGATGAAGCAGTTGGCTGTGCGCGTGCATTTCTTACGATGTGGCGGTCGTCCCGACGACTGGTCTGTCGAGGGAGTCCTGAGCCTGGTCTTCGTGTACATGACATCTCTCGGGTCCACTGGTCCCATCACCTTCTCACAACACAATTAGAGCGGCCTAATTGTTGAGCTACTCGCCTAGCTGACCACCCAGCTTCCATCATCCCGACAATTCTCCCCCTCTCAAACTGCGACAATTGCTTATATTGTCTTCGAACACGACGTATTGGCATGTCTATCTCATCTCTTCCTTTGTAAATGATTCAGCACACTCAAACAAGCTTTGGTTACCTGTTTTATACTCCACAGAGTACGATGTTCAACGCCCTCTTCCGGCTATACGTAATGCGCAATCACGCTGCTTTTCTAATCATTTGCATATCTCCCCGACATGTACCTTCATTGCAAGTTTCGTTACGATCCCGCAATTATTTCTTGGTGCGCTAATTTTTTTGTCCATGAGTGTATATATATATATATATATATATATATATATATATATATATATATATATATATATATATATATATATATATATATATATATGTATATATATATATATATATATATGTATATATATATATATATATATATATATATATATATATATATATATATATATATATATATATATGTATATATATGTATATATATATATATATATATATGTATGTATATATATATATATATATATATATATATATATATATATATATATATATATATATATATATGTATATATATGTATATATATATATATATATATGTATGTATATATATATATATATATATATATATATTTATATATACCGGGTGGCCATAATTAAACTGAGAGTGCTCACAGTGTTCTGTAGCGCGATCTATTTGCGAGAATGACGCCACATTTTGTAGGAAGATTAAACAAGACGGGGGACGAAGGATTCCGCGAAAAAATAAATTAGTTCCAAAAGTCACCGCTAGGGGAATATTTGGCGCTGTGTAATAGAAAATAGAGTGTTAACAAATGCAAATTAATACGGAATAAAATTACCTTTCATTATGCACATTTTCTTATTTAGTTCAAGTGTAATATGGCAACACTTTTAAAAAAGCGTAAAATCTACATAAACACCGATAAAGTCTCGTGATCTGCAGTATCACGTACACTGAGCAGAAGAAGTTCTTTATTCAAATTTCACGTTACATCCATTGGCACAGTGCCAGCTGCTTGAGTTTTAAAAGGCAATGTGTTACGTTTCGAATCAATCGGATTGAAAGTTTATGTGCAATGTCTCCTTCTTTAGTCGAGCGTGCGTTACTGGTCAAATTCTTTTACCTCAACCAGTGCAACGCGTCAGCCGCTCTTCGTGCTTTTAGAACGCACAAAAAATGCGTAAAGGTAACGTTCCTGTGTCAGTTAATGGGCTAAAAGCAATGGTTGCGACGTTTGAGAAAACAGGTTCTCTGAAGGTTCAGTCAGGCAGAGGACGAAAACCTGTATCACAGGATACAATCGAAGCAGTTGGGTAATAAAAGGTAATTTCCGTATTGATTTGCATTTGTTAACACTCTATTTTCTATTACACAGTGCCAAATATTCCCCTAGCGGTGACTTTTGGAACTAATTTATTTTTTCGCGGAATCCTTCGTCCCCCGTCTTGTTTAATCTTCCTACAAAATGTGGCGTCATTCCCGCAAATAGATCGTGCTACAGAACACTGTGAGCACTGTCAGTTTAATTATGGCCACCCGGTATATATATATATATATATATATATATATATATATATATATATATATATATATATATATATATATATATATATATATATAATTGAAATATATTTCAAATCCTTGACATCACTGACACGCTTTTTCCAAATTGTTTATCCTAACGCAATAGGACACCGTCCCTCTTTCTTGATTTCTACCTAAATCCAACCCGAGGTAATTTATTAGTTTTTCCCCTAAGACACGTGTGGCCAAAACATTATATTGTTATATAAGTCGAAAGTTCTGGACGCTGGGCGTGATCTTGCCGCCGTGGTGTGATGGGGTCATGTGTCCGCTTCTATCTAATTAAAGGTTCAATATTCCTCTACCTTGAAGCTCTGAGAGTCGACTTTGAGGCTTTTGTGTGTTCTACTATGGTACTGACAAGATGTAATTTTTGGGCGTGCTGCGTCCCTTTGTCTTTTATTTTATCCAGTCTTGTTCCGACAGCCTCAGGGAAGTGTTGAAATATGATAATCCGTTATTAAATTGAACTGTGACTTTTATGAAGTGTAATTAAAACCTCGAAGTAATCCAAAATAAAACGACGATTTAATCAACATTTGAATATCTGTGTTCCTCGCCTGAACTTTCGATTTGCATTCTCAGCCGCCTGACTTGGGTTCGCCGCAACATGTGTGAATCGGGTCTACGTTGCTCATCACTGGTTGACACACGTCCTTACTGAAACATTCCTACCCACCGTGCTACTGTACGATATGGTAGGACATTATTCCCAAGGGCTTCTACTAATTCACTGTGACATTCCATCGCATTTCTCCCTCGGAGAACGGCTAGTTTGATGTAAGCGCGCTGCTCAACACGGGTTACTTCCATCTCGCAAGACATTCACCAACTGACTGATTTCAGAGCCCTCGCTGCACTACTACCAGCTATCACAGAGCCATTTGTTGTTCTGCATACACATTATGCCTGCAGAACTTCCACACGATACATATACGTTTGTGAACCGTTCAGATATCTACAAGAAAAAAAAATAGTTGCCATGACTTATACCCCAACCCTCGTATATATATATATATGGGCCGTTTCGGCCTTGTGGTACAGCGCGCTGGTTTTTGGTGCTGAGGGTGCTCAGATCGAATCCTGGCAAAGCGCCACTAAAATGCCTCCGTTTGTGTCGTCCCTTCGTAGGGGCAATGCTGGTCTGCCAATATGGCGCCCCCTAATAAAATGGCCAGCAAATCTGCGGGGAATTATAGGCAAATGTCTTCGCGACAAGTGCCTCCGTATTGGAAAAATAAATAAATAATATATATATATATATACACTCTGTTGCAAAAAATATATGCACCCAGAAGAAATCGAGATACTATCACGAAACTTGGCAGGAATGTAGTCTGGTAAGAGATATGCAAATGATTAAAATTTCGACGACAATGAGACACGGGTAAGCGCGGTATGCGCATATGAGATGCGCAGCTGGAGGAGTTTAAAAGCATGATTGCTCGTGCCATAGTGTTATTCAAACAAATCTGTCGACTTGGATGGACGGTATTGTGACTAGAGATGCCTCTGAGACGTAACCGGCGACAGTACGAACGATTATCGGATTGTGAGAGGGGGCGTATAGTAGGCCTCAGAGAAGCAGGTTGGTCGAACAGGCGTCGGCCGCCACCTCTGTCGGAGCGATATGGTAGTTACTCGGTGTTGTGCACAATGGATCACGGAAGGGACAGTATAACCGTCGAGAAGGGTCAGGGCATCCCAGGAATACAAATTCTCTCGAGGATCGTGCAATGATAAGAGCGGCCACGTCCGCCCCAACAACGTCGCTAGAATCGGTTAGACGCTTTTTACCCCTTCCAAACATCCTAAGGTATCAAGGGAAACCATTCAAAGACGACAGGACTACGCAGTTATAAGGAGCTGACGTCCATTAAGACGCCTACCACTGACCCCACATCATAGGCAGTGTCGATTGGATGTTTGCCGACCTTGGGCAAGCTGGAGTGTGACCGACTGGAGGCGTGTGATCTTCAGCGATTAATCCCGATTTAGTCTCAATGCTGATGACTAGCGCATACGCGTGTGGAGGCGGCCAGGCCACCGGTCCTATCCGGCATTTGTTGTCGAGAAGCATACGGTGATTACACAAGGTGTGAAAGTGGTTGCAGCGATTTGTTTGGACACACGATCCCCTCTAGTCGACCTTCAACGCACTTTGACGTTACGCAGTTACGTGGACGAGATTTTAACGCCAGTTGTACTGCCTATGCTATCAATTCACCCAGGTGCCTTTTATATGCAAGACAACGCTCGTCCATATACTGCGCGACACTCCCAACAATGTCTTCAAGGATATGACGGACTCCCATGGCCTGCCCATAGAACGAACGAACGAACACACACACACACACACACACACACACACTGTGTGTGTGTGTGTGTGTGTGTGCGCGCGCGCGTGTGTGTGCGTGTGCGTGCGTGTGTGTGTGTGTAAGTAAGTAAGTCCGAAAGTAATAAACTTACACAGTTTCTTTGAGATAACCAGTATTTTTTTTCTGAACTTGATTACAAAATCTCCCCATTAAAATTACTCGGCAAAGTTCTTAAATGTCTAATGCTTTTAGTTGAATTCCTCTCAATCTTCAAAAAAGAAATCCCTTTTAAATCCCGAGGGAATCAATATTTTTTTTTATTATTTTTACTGAACGGTTACATAACATTTCTGAGTTATAAATGCACTTATTTTTAATCTTATGTACTTAAAATAACCAACTTTACTTTTGCGATAATCAAAATGGCATAAGTGTCATTAAGTACACGTTAGAATTTCTCTCTAAATCTTATTATTTTTCTGACGGATGAAGGCTTCTATGGATTTAACCTAATTGACTATGGTTCCTTCTATAAATAAATTATTGGTAATAATCTCAATTTGTTTGATGGATGTAATAATATAGGGCTTATGTATAGTATGTGTTTCTGATGCGCCAATCAAGCCACAATTCCTTCTCCTTTCATAAAAAACAAAGCGATAAGGCGATTATGACAATTTTTATCTTCAGGGTCTAACCTCCTTTTGACCCTAAAGGATTATTCCTGTTGAGAAGATTTCATGAGATAAATAATCTATAAATAGAAATGCAAGAGATAAGAGGATATATCAAGTATATGACGGAAAAATTCTTATAAACAAAAATTTATAAACTTTTGTATAGCCAGTGAATGTTTTCTTTGAGATGGAATAAAAGGTGTTTCTGCATGGATAAACGTCAAGAACAGATATCTGGGGATATTTTTTAATATAATATACGATAACAGAATATTTGATAAAATAAAATGTCAGTTTAAAAGAGCTTTTCAGAAGATGTTAAGTAATTTAGAATTTCCTTTTTGAAAGTAAGATGAATAAATTAACAAGCAGTAAAATTTTTTTGTAAAATATTTAGTAACTACTAAATAACTCTCCTAATAAATATTTTATAATATTTAATAACTCTTTTAAACTGAATCAATAAAAATATGCAACACAGAAATGCACTTTAAACATAATTAAAAATGAAAATTAACTTATTTAATGGAATTAATTTAAGCTAATTTTTATTGCTTTTAAAATTTATATAGATTGTAACAAATGACAGATCTTGAGCTATCTAATCTCTATGGATTTACATCAGATTGCATAAAGACGATGTTTTCGAGTCCCACTTTGGCTTGCTTATATGTTCGTAGCCATTCGGAATCGGCTTTGAACCGTAGGTCCCGGTCTTATAAGCTCTTGTGTAAACTTGACAGTAGCGCTCTCAACCACCAAATTTTCTAAATATGCACAAGAGTGCGGGATTATACTTCTTAACTGAGATTTAAAATAAGCAGCGATATCTTTAGTAAGACAATATGCAATAGTTTAAGAATTAATGTACGAATAAATCCGGATTCCTCACCTTTATTCTCGATCTCGTTTTTAAAGCTTATGTCGAAGAAAAGTAAGAATAGCCAGCTTATTTAAAGAATTGTAAACATTTGCTATTCAGTAGCAGAAGTCTAGCGTATAACCGTATGTCCCCATGTCCTAAGTTGATAATCTTTAGATTTCCCTTTAATTATTTTTCCCCTTTTTTAGGAAAAAAATATTGGATGAAGGTGTCACAACTTAATCTCTCAGGTTTATAATGCATTGCATGTAAATCCTACTATTAAAGTTTGATGAATTTCTTAATACACGATCTTATTTCAAGACACTGGTATACATATCTGATTTTATAATGTGAATAAAAGGAAATTAGTAAGGAAAATGATTGGAATTGAATTTTTGAAGGGAGATGGTATATTAGGGGGGTTTTCATATAAATGTAGTACGAGACTACATGCTGTTATAACTAAAAAGTTCTGTATTAATCAACGTAACACAATATGCAACAATGCATCTTGCGTTACATTGTTACATTCAGTGAAAATTTTATATTTTCCAACTCACGCATAAAGAGCTATACGATTTACAAGAATTTTTTTGCTCGATTTTATTAGGGTTAAAAATATAAGATTCACTTTTTTTAAATGAACTGTAATAAAAAAAATATAATATATGTAATATTAATAAAAATTTGAAAATAAAACTAATGTTAGTATGTACGTACGACACATATATTCTGAATATATTAGATATTAAAATAAAATCTATTTTCAATGTATAAGCATTATCAACGCAATAATATATAATGCAATAATATTTGACTCAACAAGATATTACGAAATAATATATTAATAAACCTTATATTAATATTAATAAATGTTTCAGCATGTTCTATATCATTTACTTACGTCAAATTATAAGTAGTATCTTTTGTGTTAGTCTGGTCGAGTTTGAGAAATGTTTACTTAATAGAAAATTGCGTTAGATAAATATAATGCTATATATGAAAATATATTTGTTTGCAGTGGAATTAATGTCAAAATGCTGGGACCCAGAAAATATGTTCTATTTTAAACATGTTTTGGACATTCATTTCACACGAAGAAATAAATTTAATAAATACATGTTTTATGCTGTGACACAAATGTGAATCAGCGGTGATACATTGCAATATTTCATGTGTGTGCTTTAGTATTTTAACTTGTATCCTTCTTTGTATAGATGTTAAGTTATATTACTATATATGGTTAAATATTATCTAAAAGGAAGTAAAAGAAAGTAGCATTGAATACTATTAATTTTAAGTAAAATACGATATTGTAAAATAATTTACTTCCTAAACATACACTTTTTAGACAACATGCATATTATTTATTAAACATATAAACTTCCTATTTATATAAAATTTTATAGATTAAGCATTGTAAGATAACTACGTAAAACTTTAACCTATTCAACTTTTGAGTCTGTAATAGATTTTTATTCAGAGAATTTTGTGATGTAAATGGTTCTGGTATGGTGTAATCACTAAAGCTTGCAGAAAAGTTCCGATTACTATAAAAACTTTTGATTGCCGGTTTTCATATGTTGCACATTGAGTGTTACCAAATATTCAAATGCGAATTTCTTTGTGTATCAATGTAAATATTTGCAGAAAGAATTATTCAAGAATAGAAAAATTTTATATATTAAAATAGTAGAAGATACATTGTATTTTAGGGGCTATGCTTTATAGACATAGAAATATTGCTTTGCTGACAAAACTTTAATCTTCATTTATTTATTTTTACCAGGGGTTCTTATTATGTGTTGAAGTTTCAATTATCGAAAACAAATTATGGCTGATTTTTTTTAACTTTCTACTCATTTTCAGTTAGTGAAAAACGATACATGGCATTCACTAAAAAATCTAATTTTTTATTCAATGTTGTTTAAAGAGAATACTATGCGGGTATACATTTCTTTTACATTGTTTCCTTGCATTTTACGTCCAGTACTTTCAGACATTTATAAGTCTGATCATAAATTTGTTAGCCTTCTATACCTAGCTGTAAAAATACACTAATGCCTATTACTCCGTTTTTACAACTGTTTCTCATTATAGTTAAAAATTTAAGTTACTCTCTTGGGTTACTGTATAGAGAATTTACTAAGGGGCACTTCTACCCAGACTTCGGTGTATATAATTTGAAGTGGCACTCTATTTGAATTTGAAGCAAACACAGTTTATACATGAAACAATGTTTATTGAATTCGTTGCACATATAATTGGCTTTTACAGCAATAAGCATGCGTACTACTTGTACGGAATGTATAAACACAGCTTTCAAGAACAATATATTTTTATACTCACTAACAGTAAGTCAAACCAGCAGTACTGCCATGTAAACTTCTGGCCCGCTAAGCACTAGCGCAGGATAACACCTTTTCAACATTAACAACCTCCCCCTTTCCATTAATTCCCCAGTGTATATACTGTGTAAACATTTTGAGGGGAAGGGGTGAGCCACTGAAAAAAAATACTGCATACTGTTGTTTTATAAATTTTTGAAAGGGACATGTAGTGACTAGAAAAAAAAATACATACTGCATAATATAATAATTAACTAACTAACATACTAACTTCACAAAACATGACACATGTGCATTATAAATTGGGGGAGAGCAGATACAGTCAAGAAATGTCATGCTGTGCAATTGTGTTGTCACTTTTAATTAAAATAGATATTTTAGGGCGCAGTTGGCAGCCCAGTATCCGCAACTCTGCAAATCCACTGTTTGATGGTGTCACCTGGACCCTTCGGGGTTAGTTTTGTAAAATGGTAGTGGCGTTTTTCCCCCACACAACGTGTGGAAGGTTTTTTTGACTTTGACACCCATTATGTAAAAAGTCAGACCAGCACGCGTTTTCAATTAGTTAACTGAAGCCGATTAGTTAACTGACGCTGCGTGGTATTTATACTAAGCGCGTATGCCGAAATTAGCATATCTAAAGCAGCTTCTTTAATTCACTCAAGGTTCGATTCTTGTGAATCGAATCTTGTGTATACCTTACACTGGCCTCCCTCGAAAAAAAAAATTAGGTAACTGAGGTCTGAACGGCTTCAGTTAACTAATTGAAAACGCGTGCTGGTCTGACTTTTTACATAATGGGTGGCAAAGTCAAAAAAACCTTCCACACGTTGTGTGGGGGAAAAACGCCACTACCATTTTACAAAACTAACCCCGAAGGGTCCAGGTGACACCATCAAACAGTGGATTTGCAGAGTTGCGGATACTGGGCTGCCAACTGCGCCCTAAAATATCTATTTTAATTAAAAGTGACAACACAATTGCACAGCATGACATTTCTTGACTGTATCTGCTCTCCCCCAATTTATAATGCACATGTGTCATGTTTTGTGAAGTTAGTATGCTAGTTAGTTAATTATTATATTATGCAGTATGTATTACTGCAGACTAGAAGAGGATTGTTATAGAGATCCTCCCTAGAGAGTCCCATGCATTCTAAAAGGTGCTCAGGAAAGGCCTGATGATTTTGGCATTTGGTGCAGGTGGTGAAGGTCTTCCTGCCCTCGTTGAAAGTGACGCACTTGATGTGACCGCTGGCGAGTCTTGAGAATACAGTCCGGGTACGTCTGTCACACGAGAGGTCAAGGGACAAACCCGGTTTTGAGCCCATGTACCAATTATGGGTGGGGGGTGTTTTCCACTCCTCCGAGATTTTTGAATTTTCTCGGAAGTATAGCTCCAGAAAAGTAAGTGCGGAAGAGGGAGTTGTTGAGATCCTGCAACCCTACTTAGCAAGATTATCGGCCATTTCATTCCCGTGGATATTCACGTGTGAAGGTATCCATTGCAAATGAAAGACATGATTAAGTGAAATGAGCTTTAGTTTAAGCAGGATAGAGGTGCTGATCTTGTCGCCAACAAGAAGCCAATTACTAAGATGGTGGAGAGAACTACGGCTATCAGACAAGATCCATAGGTCACCATAATCATCTTCAGAGAGAATAGCTTCTAGTCCCAGGTCCATTGCAATCAATTCACTTCTGAAGACAGAGCAGTAATTAGGATTACGATTAGAAAGAGTCATGTTGGCGTGAGGGGTTTCGATATAAATGCCACTACCTGCTAGGTTGTCTATTTTACTACCGTCAGTAAATGCTTCTTGTACTAATTGTGATATATAGTACACCCATGTCCTTTCAACTGCTTTGAAACACTTCGATCGGTATAAATTGGCGTATGGCCTGGCTGGAAAATTTACCTCCCACTGTAACATTGTTTGCGGTTCTTTGCTGTATGTCCATTAGGGCGGAGCGTAAAAAAAATGTTTTCGATTTTGTTTTTGCCCTAGTGCCGAAAAGTTGTGTACTGGTGGGTATGTCACGTATGCAAAGTTTTGGGAAAAACAAAAATTATCTTCCGTCTCCATTTCGGCCGTGATTTTTAGCAGAATTTTACCATACAGTTAAAAATGTGTATTTCCATTGTTTTGCATGCAGCTTTTCGCTTTTTCTGAAATAAAATTCAGAAAAAAAACCCAGAACTCACCACGGGGAGGTGGCTGCACTGCAAGTTCCACCCGTGCCCACCTATTCACCCAACCATACCTTTGCCCTTGCAGTTATTCTGGTTTTACTCGGTACTCGCATTTGGTTTCAAATGGTGGCATAGCTTTTCTCGACTCTGTTCGGGTTCTAACTAAACCATCATGCTTATTTTCTCCACACACATCCGCAGAAAACTCTGTTACTAGTTTCACGATACGTTCCACACTTTGGGTGTGGCAAGGAAATTTTAGGCTTCCCAGGTGTTGAGCTACAGTCTCTCCACTGGAAATCAAATTTCTCAAATCATCTTCTGTCAATTGGGGGTTCCGTCAAATTACATTTCTGCCAATCAATGAGGTCTATATATGAAACTGCCTCGAAGTTGAGTGACGGAATGTTGTAGTGTCTGATTCTTTCCTTTTTTCTCTTAAAATCCGACGCAGTCCAAGTTCTGCAATGGACTGTCTGTCGTCTGTGATCATTGACAAGATTATTGCTCCGAAATAGCCATTTCTCTGGATAATGGGATCGACCACAGTCTTTAAATCGCTTTTAAGATAGCGTGAGACGTTTATGGTGTGCCACAAATTTCGTGAACCATACGTGCAACATGGATTTAATTTGACTGTAAACCACATAGGTGGGCACACTTTCATGATAAACTCTGCCAGAGTTTGAAGTTGGTTTGAAGGCTCTGACGAGCTAATGTATAAACACTTTATTCGATTTGCAGTTGTTAGCCAACGTGCATGAGTCATTTTCCCAGGGTGCTTTTGTGACAAACTTGATGAGCAGTTTCCATTTGTGACAGCTTGAAAAATATCCCAAAGGTATCGCTTGTGTGTGCTAAGATCATTTATGTCGATTTTCGGAAATTCGTTCGAAATGTCTACAAATTTCACAACTGGGAGGTTTTTACAATTTGCCAATGCTTTCCCAGTAGGACCAGAAAATGTATTAGGGTCACTCGTTCCACCATCCAAATGCTGCACTAAATGTCGGAGTGGCAACTCATTTGCGTGTAACTGGCATATAAACCAGTGCAAGGGTTTCCCAATGGCTTCCCCAGAAAGGCGAATCACGCCGATTTTATAGCCAGTATTAACGATTGTTCCATCGCACCCTATTGCTACTAGTTGATGAATGTCAATATTCGTAATCTCCATGAATTACAGCATCATTTGAGAAATACTCAAAGCTGATGATGAAGTTAGTGCTATGTCTCCAAGGTACTTGCTTCCAGGTTAGTTAATCATTGTAACGTGTTCTTCCAGGACTGTTTTTTTCTTTGGTACATCTTTCCCCCTACGCTCTCTTGCATTAGAGTTTTGTCCTTCCTTCCGTCAAAATAAAGTCCCTTCGGTGGTTCCAGCTGTCTTTCATTTCCTTGGTGATATTCTTTCCGAATTTTTTTCCTCTATCTTCTTATTTTATGTCTATCAATTACATCTAAAGTGTATTTTTTGGTAATCATCCCCAAATCTTCCAAATCAGCGCTTGCAATGATGGCTCCAGTCCGATCGGAAACTCCGGTTCTGTCACAAGCTGTAGCTACCGCTGGGTATCGGCTTGATCTTAACGTCTTTTTCCCTTCAGATTGAGTCCTCCTGGATGTGGATGGGGAAGGCTTCAAGTGATCGGTGTCACTATCGAAGTTATGTGGATCTACGTTAGAATCTGGATCAGGAAATGTGAGCCTAGATGGCGTAACAGATGGCGAAACGTTTATTTTAAGACTTACTGCTTCTGTCTCTTTCTGCTTCCTATCCACTCGTTTCCTCAGCTTTCAGTTTCTTTTAAGTCAAGTGCGCCTATGGACATTTGCTTAAGTGCCCGTTGGTCTATAAGAAAAGTTCTTTCCATTTTAGGGATCTTTTTATGCTTTGGGAAAGAACATTTGTTAAAAGAAACAAACTTACATGAAAAAATGTCGAACAATTTACTTGAGTCTTTCACGAAGGTTTTAAGCTTCGTTTCTAAAGTTGTTGTTGACAATGTTTACATGCCAAAATATTTCTTTACCTTTCTGCACGCAGTGTGTCCGCTGCTGCCTTTCTGTATTAAGTTTCGAATTTCCTCTGTATTTTATTTAAGAACAAAGTGACGAGTTGCATACAAAACAGTGAAAATACACATTTTTAACTATATGGTAAAAATCTGCTAAAAATCACGGCCAAAATGGAGACGGAAGACATTTTTTGTTTTTCCCAAAACTTTGCATACGTGTCCTACCCACCAGTACACAACTTTTCCGCACTAGGGCGAAAATGAAATCGGATACTTTTTTTTTACGCTCCGTCCTAATGTCCATGCATTTGACCATGTCCAACCATTCATGGTTTGGTCGAAAAATATTCGAAGGCCTGTAGTTCTATCAGTTTGGTGGAAATTGGAAACTTGATCATTCTATTAGGATTTGAAAATAGAACTGATTTTATAGGGTATTTCATGGGGTAACGACAGATCGTCTCCCTTCAACTATCTTAGTCAGTGTCCAAATGTAGTCCTAAAGTTCTTAAGCATAGTACGGCTCTTATCAATGTTCTTTCATACGGGTTTAGGAGATAGGCTACCATATTAAATTACGATACCCTAGACATAGAAATCCTGATAATACCTCGGTATTTAGATAAGAGATGTTGGCTATTACAGAGGCTGTAGAGTCATCAAGAGTGTCATTTAACATCTTAAAAATTGGCTGCCTATCAGAGATAAAACATTCGCTTTTAAGAATAGGTTTTACATCCACTGGAAAGAGCCTCCGGTTCATCGCTGGTATCTGGCCAAGTTCCCTGATCTGGCCTTGCTCTATTGTGGTCCGAGAGCAGTTCAGGCTGCCCTGGCACGTGTACGGAGTAGTCATACTAAAATTATGCGCTTTGAGAATTCTCCCAAGGTCTTTCCCATTTGACTCTGTTCTGCTGCTCCTGCCCATATTTTAGACAATTCGGGAATCCCCGTGAACATGCTTGCTGGGGATCAGGATGCTGCTGTCCCTCATTTGCTCATGCGGCAGAGTATAATGAACCTGGTCTACACCAGAGGGCTTTGCAACAGCAACAACAGCGATAACATATAGTGAGAATTATTAAAATAAAATGAATATAAACGACCAATAAAACAGAAACCAAAATTCGACTTTATTCACGTCTAACATCCAAAAAGGTATAACATTTGATTTAACTGATTTTTCGACCTTTGGCATTTATCTTGCTGAACTATTAGGCAACTCTTGATGTACATTATTTAAACGAAAGATACTGTTGCCATTCAAGATTATTTACTATTTGGTTCGGAAAAAGAGTTTAGAATGATTTCAAGACGAAAAAACAAGAAGCAATTTAATTTTTATACTTCCGGTATTTATCATACAACTATTGGCCAATTTATCGGGCAATTACTGGGCAGTTCCTGTTGTATACTGTTCTATACATTTTTTCAGCGAAATATACTGTTGTAATTCCTCTTTTATTCAGCAAAAGGGCTTAGATTTATTTTAAGACGGAATAACATGAAGCATTGTAATTTAAAAGACATATTTTCTATATTTCATGATAAGGCTCGTGGCGGCCCTGTGGTACAGCGCGCTGGTTTTCGGTGCTGAGGGTGCTCAGATCAAATCCCAGCGTAGCGCCGCTAAAAATACCTCCGTTCGTGTCGTCCCTTCATAGGGAGTAATGCTGTCCACCTATACGGTGCCCTCATAATAAAATGGACAGCAAAACTGCGGCGTAGTTCAGGCGAATGTTTGATTACAAGTGCCTCCGCATTGGTAAAAAAAAGTATTTCATGATAAATTTGTGGATGGAATATTTAATTCTATTAAATTAAATAATTTTCTTTATTATCTGAGATTTATTAGATAAGTTGAAAGTACCACGAAACATTTGCCCATTTGTTATACTTTGCAAAGTTACTAAAAAGCAGATTTTACACGATCATTAAATATAAATCATTTTATTTCACATAAAATTACTTACCCAAAGAACTAATTTGCATCAAATACGCGTTACGTGCTGTAAAAAATTCTTAATAAGTACAAGCCGCACAATAGTTCTATTAGGAAATGTGGAATTATATTACTATATTATTACTATTGTGTTGACATTTTGACAGCAAGAAAGTCTATTAATATTGAATTAGATCATGCGAGTGTTTGAAATATTTAGAGAGAATAAGAAAAAAATAATTGGTTCAAAATGTTTCAAATAGAATCCCAATTCATCAAATTTATGTATAAATATAATTGCATTTGAATTTTAATCCAATGAAATATTTTCGTTACGATGTAACTAATTTAGTTTTTGCTTCTATCATCTCTTTAAACAGGCATCGAAAGTATAAATAATTTCCGTATACATATGCATGGTTAATTATTAATATGATTAATATATGAAGAAGAGTGAGAGACAGGAAGAGATTCCTTTGACACAAGAACGTATCATATTCCTAACTTAAGTATTACAATTTATGAATTCTGACTTATAAATACAGGACGATATGACTTAAATTTAGACGATATTCAGGTCTAAAGGATAGTTATTTCGATAATTGAGATTTTTAAAAAATCGTTATACTGGTGTACCATGTAATATCTTTAAAATTTTATTTAAATTTTCAATATTAAACTTCGAGCACATGAAAGAAATTATCAATAAATTTCATCAATATAATAACTTCAATTGTAGTATAAGATCAACTATACACACAAAAAGGAATTGATAATTTTTTTAAAGATTATTACCAAAACTTTAAGGAATCCTATGTTGTACAGTTAAATATGTCTCGTAAAATACCTTCAAATTTTATCTCTATGATGGCATATCTATAAAATAACTGAAAATTATATTTTACACATCTAGTGACTATCTGAAAAATACTCAAAATATCACCTAAAGGCAAAACCCCAAAGCTGAGCAGTTTCAGCTGATACTTTCTGGGTTTGTGGTGGTAAATCAGTGCCTAAAGCTGTAAACGAGTATGTCTGTATGAAAGGATTCTCTTATTCGATAAAGAAAATGGTCTGAGATCGATAAATCTCGATAAAGACGACAGGCTTTGATCGATGTAATTTGATAAAAGGTATATCTTAATGATAAAAGCTTTATGCCTGCGGTAAAAAACTTTTATTTAAACCACAGAGTTAGAAATTACTGCAATGATTTAAAGCTAGTATATGTATCTCGTAGTTCGAATTAGTAACATTCAATTCTAAAAAGGGCAGATAATATCGTGCAGATGCAGCAATTCTTTGCATTGATTTTGAAACATTATTGGTACTGGAAGGAAATATGCTATGCAATTATAAAAGGAAGATTCTTGATATGAGCAGCTGAATGCTTTGCGGCCTGAAGAAGAACTGCACATCTTTTTCTACCTTTATGTTCAATTCTAGAAATAATTGATGCTCAATTCAAGAAGAATTTCCCATTTTACTGTACAATTTTACCATATGCCACGTGTTCGACCAAAGATGTTACTCTGAGACTATTTGCAGTTTTTACGCTCTGTTTTGGAATTCGACATCGTGGTTTGTTTTCCTTTCGTGTTCAAAAGAAGTCCTAGTTTTGGAATTTCAAATTTTACAGTGTCGTATAAAGGAAATAATCATCTCGAAAACTTCAAGAATGAATGTATTTGAGTTTCAATCAAGCATACTTTTTAAATTGAATATTCTTGAAGAAAGTACGACATTTTGTTTTCTTTTTAAGCTGCAGAAAATTTAATAATAAATAATAAGGGAAAGATAAGGCTTTCAATATTTCAGAACTTACATTTTAATACACAATTTAATTTAGGAATTAAAACAACATATTTTTGAGTTCATTTTCTAAATATGTAATTCCTAAATTAAATTATGGAAATAAATCTTTTATGAAACGAGAGAAAGTATTATGTCACGATAAATGTGTATATTAATCAAGAAAGACTGTTTGTTATGACATACATAAAGTCACTTAGATAAATTCCAAACATCTGAAATATAATCACCATACTTTATTCGTTGCTTAGAATGCTAACTTAGTCAGCCATTAACTAAAGTATCCGATTTATAGAAAATAAACTTTGCATTTTTATACCCTTTATGTTTTCAGAGTATGAACTTGAAACTATGCTTTTGCGGTTCACAGTTTTCGAATAAAACAAGGATAGTAATTTATGAGGTTTTATGTCATTAAATGGTAAAATATGTAATTTTATAATAATACAGACATCTTTGCCTGATTAAAATAAAACAAAATATAAATGTGACAATAACATATTTGCCGACGTCTTAGTGCCTCGAAAGATTTTTAAATACAGGTGACTGCCTACGTTAGGGGTCAATTTAAAAAAAAAATGTTTCAAATGATTGTTTGGTCTTTTATGGTAAAATAGCACATAAATCTATAAAAGGAGAAAAAATCTACCTGTAAATAGCATACTTTTTATAAATTAGTCAATTTGAAGTAATTTTAATGAAATTTAGCTAAAATGCCTATCACTCTGCTCAAAATCCTAATGTAACTATTTTGATTTCCTTCTCACACATGATACATATGACAGTTATCTTCAAAATGACTTATAATCTAAGAGAATTTTTAAAATGCAAATGTCATGTAGATTTAACTACATTTAAGGTGACTGTCTACGTTCGGAGCCAATTTTTTCTTTTAAATCATTCATTTTTAGGATTTTTTGGACTTTTATGGCAAAATAGCACTTAAAAATTTAAAAAATAAACAAAAACTTACCTTTATACACCATACTTTTTTGTAAATTGGTCAATTGGAAGTATAGTTTAATGAAATTTAGCTAAAACGCCTATCACTCTGCACAAATTTCTAACGCTATTTTAATTTCTTTCTCACACATGATACATATGACAGTTATATTAAAAATTACCTACCATCTAAGAGAAATTTTAAAATGGAAAAATAATACAGACAATTTTATGTTCCACTATGAAAATATTTTCCAATGCGTCATCCCTTTCTTTATAAAAACAGCCCTAAATAAAAAACTATTTAATATACACCAATTATTGTGTGTCATTTCATTAACAATACCATTTAAAACATTTTCTGAAAAAATTATCAAATTATATATATTATTATGTGAGATATCATGATAACCGTAGAGATTTGTGCTAAAAAACATAATTCTGAGAAAAATGCATTTAAAGTTGTTTGTCACTTCAATTTTGTAACAGAAGCTGTTTTTTTTTTAAATAGCTATAACTCTGCTTCTAATTGATGAAAAAAATGAAATTGACCAAAATAGTAAAAAAAAAAGACATTTTCAACGTAGGCAGTCACCTTAAGTCGATTTTATGTTATTCCAGTCATAAACGGTTTTTCGATACACGAAGGTTAAATACACTGGAACCTACAGTATAAAATTGAATCACTAAATCTGTAGTTAAAACTGTAGGTCGGAGATCCCTCCATGAGTTTTGTAGGGGAGGAAGGATTACACGAACTCTCTAGATGTTGCTCCATAGGATGATTTATCACAATTGTGGTAACCCCGTGGAATGTCGGACACCGCCCTTTGTGGTGCTTAATAAAATAGGGAGCTTCCATAAAACTTTCTGCCATCTATTGGATCTGGTTGGATTACTGATGACAAGGAAGTATGAGAAAAAAATAACAGAATGCCATGTGGTCTGCAGAGTCCCATGAATTTGTTAATGAGAACTAAAGTACTGAAAGTATGCAAGTCTCTACTTTGATGCCTGAAAAGTATTTTATATTTTGAATAAAACTGGGAGTTTACTTTTCGTGCAGCTTAAGAATACATAAATTAAATTTTCAAGCATATTCATGGGATTTTAGCTTCGGATAGGAGAAAAATAGACTAAACAGAAAACTTTAAAACAATGGTAATTAAAGGAAACGAGTATGCAAACATTCTTAGCAGAGAATTTTAAATGTATTTCTCTTTTCGTTAAGATTGAAAACTAATGTAAAAATATTCGGTCAAACATAGGAATAGAGTATACGGAAAAAAAATCTCTTTGGCTGCGTATCTTAAAGCATTTTTTTTCTTGCATGGAAATTGGACACTGTGTTCTTTGAAGTTAAACAAATATTTTTACTCTAAAATTAACACAGAAGTTGGAGCTATTTCTTAAAACGCGTTTCTGTATTAAAGACCGAAGTTAGAGTGGGAAAGGAAGGAAATATGTAGTATTGTGCTTTTAAACATTTTAGGAGAATAAGCGATTTTTAAATCAAGTGTCCTACAAATGATGAAATATAAATCTATCATTATCTTTCTTGCAGAATCTTTTTTTTTGCTTCATTTTATTCTTATGGTATGCTTTTATGAATTTCAGAATGATTCATCATTAAATAACTTTTTTTTCTTTGTTGCTAATGTTTTTTGTTATTTTCTTCAACAACCCTTCTTACTAAATTATGTAAAATAATCTGTATCATTATATTGTAAATTTACTCTTAACTCCAAAAATTTATTAAAAAAGTGCTTGAAAAAGTGCTGTTTTTGATTTTTATACTTAAAACAATCCTGAATAAATAGAAGTAAAATTAAAGTATCTAGATTTGTTTTATTCCAGTAATATTAATCTAAGAGTATTAAACATAAAAAAATATATAAATAGAAAAATAAATGTAATAAAACCACCTAAAAACCAAATGGCAGTGAATTAAAACCACAAGGAAAAAGCAAAAGCTTGCATATTTTTTTCCTCAAGCATTAATTTTATATCAAAAGGATGTGAATATTTTATTCTAATTCCGAAGAAATACTTGCATAATGACGTTTACCGAAATTTGTGAACTCCAGGAACTTCTTTCAAAAAGCATTTAAAATTCAGTAATTTGAATAATGCAATGGGGATAATTGTTGAAAAAAAGTTAATTTTTTTTACACAAACGTATTAATGTATATAAAAACTAAAAAGAGTTGTTTTGGTAAGATAATTGGAATTGGATATAATATACGAATTCTTATTGCTATCAATGTTGTAAATTCTTGTATAAGAACAAGTTTGTTAATTTTTTATTTCATAAAACAATAAATTTTATCAAAACAATTAAAATTTGAAAGTGCTTAAAACGTAATAAGAACGTATATAATACTGTAGTATAACGTAAGATAATAAAACCTTTGATTACTGTTATCCCACAGAAAAGATAATTTGATAAAAATAGTTAAAATATGAAAAAAACATAAAATGAGTAATTAACTTTATTTTAAATTAAGGTTTTAGTCATTTGAACTTAATCTTTATACCTTAAGAATACGCGAGTGTTTCATTAAAACGTATTTACTAACGTTAAACCTAACTTCCATATTTTATGTAGATCCCCATATAAAAATTAGGGTGATTGTTACAATACAGAAAAAGCATTGAAATGAATATAATTAGCATCGAAAATGAACTCATTCAGACTTAGTGATAGGCATTTTGCATTATGTTTGAAGATAAAAAGTTATTAAAAGACAATAAATTTTAATCAGAGCATGTCAAACAGGCCGGAACGAATATCAAGTACTAATCTTAAGACATAAAAATTTTGTAGCTTGAAATGATTAATTTGTTTTGTCAAACATGCCTTCGAAGTAAGCTTAAATAACTCATTTTTATTCAGTCTTCATTTCCCATTGCCGAATATGCATATTTAGTTTATCATAAATAATTAAATATTTATGATAGAAGACACACGCACACACACCAATACTGAGAAAGACAGACAGAGGCATTCAAATACGTGCGTGTCGATATACATCATGCATATGAATGACACTTAGGTTATTCAAGCTTATAAAATTTAATTATGTACTGTTTTTAATTTATGCTTTGAACTTCAAATTTACACGTCTATCTAAGTGAGCGTTTCCAAACCTTTTTTGAGTCTCGTCTCTCTCCAATGCAGCCTTCTTCAAGGCCCCTTGAATGCAGCGTTTCCACGCAGCCTTCGTCCCCCCTTCCCACTCTGCCTATTTTCATTAATGAAGTCTTTAACCACAAAGAAAATACATTAAAATGCATTTTCCCATCGTTTAATTCCAATTAAAGGATTAATTTAGCAAAAAGGAAATTTTTAAAGTAACTTGTGATTAATGGAGAACATTAAGAAACATTCACCCCTCAATCACAGGTGGGTCAAAGCAAGTAAAGAATAGAACAAATTCTCAAGAAAAATAATGCAACTACCTTATTCGTTCAAAATTATATATTAATAAAAATAGAAAAAACCTTAAATAAAATTGCTTTATTCCGTTGGGAAAGATTAATGGTAAAAGCGACAGCAGACATATTAAAGAAAAACTGACGTTGAAAATGTTTGTGCTGTATGTAGTCAGTCAAAACGATTTTCATTTACAACACAATAATGGCGATATAAAGATTTGCTATGAACTGAGTTTTCACTTAATTTTTTTTCCTTTAAAAGACACCACTGCCCTACCATTAGTCAATATTTATTCATGGTTAATAAATATTGACTCATTTTTTTCTGTGAAACTAACTAAAATGTTATTTTAATTGAATAAAACCATGGCGATCACTTCGCAGCCCACAGGTTGGGAACACCTGAACTAAATATTCTTGATGTAATGAATCACGTTTTCATGTTTACTGTATTACCTGTGTCTATTTTTTATTTTTTCTATCAACCTTTTCAATACGGGGTAGGATAGCATGTATCCCAAAAATACGGGCCAAATAATAAATGAATGAATGTCTGTGTATATATATATATATATATATATATATATATATATATATATATATATATATATATATATATATATATATATATATATATATATATATATGTATATATGTATATATATATATATATATATGTATATATATATATATATATATATATATATATATATATATATATATATATATATATATATATATATATATATATATATATATATATATATATATATATATATTAAATAAAAACATTTTTAAACACTCCGGAGTGTTGGGGGTCACAACTCCCCCCGGTCATTTATATTCTTCATCTTTCAGGTTGATGAATTGTGCTGGTGTTGTCAGGTTTAAAAATGTTTTTATTTAATATATAGCAGCTTACGGTTGAGCAGCGTAGCGCCATAGTAAGATTGCCGTTGTTCATTGGTTTGATTTCTGGTTGTACTTTTGCAGACATATATATATATATATATATATATATATATATATATATATATATATATATATATATATATACTTATATAACCCCCTTAATGGCCTTTGTTGCAAAGGGGGTATGGAATTTCCCGTTCTAAAGAGAGGATCAGAAAAATTGGCCCCGTAAGCTAAAGGTTAAGTTCGTAACGTATGTTTGTGTTGGAATGCATTAGTTATACAATCTATTTGCATTTAAAAACCATAACCTTGCAAGCTATAATGTTTAAAAGTATTTAGATTGTCGGGGCTTTTCTTCATACATGGGACGTTCTTTCTCCTAAACAAAATTAGTGTGTAAATCGATACTATTGCTGCTAAATCAGGCGAATGTTAGAAACTACTACATTTATTTACATAATTTACAGGTTTACGATTTAGACCAGACAGGTAACTAAATGAAAGCAATTCGCTTTGGAATGTAAATAAGAAAAATTTAGATATAAAAAATAAAATTACATGAGTATTTTCTTTTTCACTTATTGAGATCTCTGGGTATCAAGCTGAGCTGCTAAGATTAAAGGGTGAACAAGTTAAGGTCTAACTTAAGCTATTATTGTCAAGCCATATTTATGATACATTTTTGTTACGTATATAAGATTGTAAATTAATATTTTTTGAGCTTGAATGCAAATTTTCTAAGAAAAAGGATTGTCTTTTAACTAGCTGTTTTAAAAATTCTAAAATATTCTTGTATGTATGATTTTATAATAAAGAAAATAACAAATCTGAAACTCATTACTATTTTCCATTTTACAAAATCATTTGTAAGGAATTTAGCTCATTATTATTAAATAAGTTAGCGTCTTGAATTGCATTTTATTACATGATAAAGAAATAAAACCTAATTATTTATTGATTTTAAAAAGAAAGAATAATATTGACTGTATGGTTTTACATCATCTAAATATCATATGACTTTACAAAAACGTTTATATGTTTAAAAAGTCTTTTATGCATGCTGCCATAAATAGTAAAATTAAATCAAAATTACTAAGCACGAAATAAAATTTATGCATTTTAAAATATCAACGTATTTCCAATAAAATACAAATTTTGGAAAAACAATCTTTTTTTACAAATGACAAATGATTGATGAAAAATGACAATTGATTTTTTCTAATTCATTATAAAAGGATATTTAATTCATCCATAAATTATATTTCAGGATAGTGAGTGTGCGCTATACACATGTAATAACATTTCGTAAAGTAAAATTATATGTCACCTATCATTCGTTATTCAATCTAATTGTTTAAAAGAAAATATTTTTTTACAAATTACTGATTTTCTGTCACACTTTTTTGCGTTTGTGGAGCGAAATTAAATAATAACTATGACAAGAGAAACTTCACTTTTTTGGGTATTATTAATGTATTAATGCTATAGCATTTTTTTTGCCAATTCCACCATTTGGGCTACAACCTCAATACTCTTAGCAAATAAATAAATTTGTTAGGTTAGGCTTTAGATAATATTTCATGCAATATTTACAGAAATTTCAGGTAAAGGAAGGAAATGTTTAAGCGTAATTTTATAAATTTTCTTTTATTTATTTGCTTTCTTGAAATTTCTTAATATTCCCTGAATTTATTATATTGTTGCAAAAAGTTTCATTTTCATTTCCAACAGTCGACAGTTTCAATTATTTTTCAAACAGGAATTTAAATCTTACCAGTTGCCATTAGTTAACTACTGTAACTAATTAAGCTGTTCTACTGAAGTAGGCATGTCTTACTTTGTCCTGCTGTTTTTAAAACGTACATAGGAATTATCTGTTGTACTGCTGAGCCCATATCCCTCAGCAGAAGTTTATCTCTTCATTATGCATAGCCAGCCAATAGTTTGAAGTATCAGTATCATTTGTAATATCGATTGTCATGTGGCAGTAGACATCTCATATGAACGAACGAAACCAGTAATGTGATTTGGTAAATATAGATCAGGCTTTTCCAGCCCAAGGCCCGCGAGCCACATGCGGCCCCACAAGATCCCAAACTTTATAATTCGACATATTGCGCTTCCCGGACGGTTAGACCATAAGCAGTGGTGAATCTGAAGAACAGAAGCAGCGCAGCAATACCTGCAAACTTAGCCGAAGGTTTATTTCCCCTGTTTCCCAAACTTTATAAGTTAGAGAGCTTACGTCGGCCCATCACTAGTGTGACATTCAACTTAGTGCAATCTGCATGACCTCGTCGTCCTCGGCGATCGAACCACCCACAACGCACTAAGTGCGGAGTACACAGGTCCGTGTTAGTTTAGGACAAAACGGACCTCCTGAGAGATGCCATATGGGAAGACTACAGGCCCCAACGTCCCTTGTCACTCTTAGCCCGGACAGCCGCCCGGACCCCAGCCGGACCATGAGGAGTCGAACAACTGCTAAAGCCTTGAAGATGCTACAGTGACTCGTTCAGGAGATCTAGTCCCCCAGGCGAGTCACAGTAATGTCTACCGTTACCAGACTCCGTGGGCCTCACAACGCCCCCTTCGCCCTGGGTAGACACCACATCCTCCCGACTTCCGCCCTCTGGGGCCGCACCACCGGTCAGCCAGAGGTGTCTTCGACCTAAGCCTTGAAGGTGCTACACCAACTCACTCAGAGGATCCCACTCCCCCAGGCAAGCCGTAGTCGCATCCACCATTACCAAGCACCAAGGCCCTCACAACGGTCCTCAATGCCCTTGGAAAACGCCACACCAACCCGACCCCTTTCCCCATGCCCCCAGACGGAGACCAGGCCACAGCCCGGTTACCAGCCGGGACTACGAGGAAGTGGTGACATCCGAAGCCTTGATGGTGCTACATCGACTCGCTCAGAGGATCCCACTCCCCCAGACGAATCAAAGTTGCCATCTCCGTTACCAGGCACCTTAATCCTCACAACGGACCCCGATACCCTGGGAGTTGGCCACACCAACCCGACTACGGCCCCCGGCCTCCCAAACTTTATAAAACCCATCTTCCAGAAGAAAATATCCCTCGTTTTGCAATCACGCCTGATTCATTTTACCGCATTTTTTCACTACGACTTGCATTTGCGAATAACTATTTTCAAAGATAAAACACACAAAGTGTAAAATTAAATGGGAAATATCTAAGGAACTTCTTTAAAACTCACAAAGAATCGCAACCGCTTCTTTTGAATCTGACATTAATTCATTAGTTTTACAAAACAAGTTGAAATATACCACTAATTTTATGTTTATATTCCTTTCTTTTTTTATTGTTATTGTAGGATGTTTAACCCTTCAGCGGGCCCACCCGTGTATAAAGTGCAACATTTTTGCAAGTTTGAATGGTTTGTTTTTACAAGTGAGATTTGGATATTCTAAGCAGTTTCTATTTATAGCTACACCCTTTCTAACGCAAGTCTGATATTCTGACTCTTGTATTCCTTTCCATTCATTGTTAGTCGTGATTTAACCATGGTAAACCAGCGATTATACTGGATTGCAATACGACAAAATTATGAGTTGATGTAGTAGATCAAATGTGCAGCTATTACACGGTATTCCGCATATCACGAGGATGGACAATCTCATTGTTTTTTTAAGATTTTGGACAAAATAGGAATCGATTCGCAAGTTGTCCTTATATGCATTAAACCAGACAGTTTTGAAATAAGGCGATTGTATCTGCATTCTTTGGCCTTCAATTATAAATATATCTCAATATTATAAAAAAGTTAAATCTTGTCATAAAACTCAGAATTATTATTTTCAATTTGAAAAAAAAAAAATATTACAAAAGGAATAATCAAGGTTGAAAGAGACGTGGTACTTTGTGCAACGCGCGCCTGCTAGTGTTCCAAAAATTGGCGCGCCCGCTGAAGGGTTAAGCATCAAAGGGATTTTTTTTACTTATAAACATTCAGTATATTATACATTTTGCATGCGCTCCAATACAATTTCGCTTCTCTCAAAGCGGTCCAGACAAGCCGAAAGGTTGGACACTTATAATCTAGATAAACCGTGCACTTGTTTAACGGCAGGGTATAGGTATAATGACATACAGGGGAATGGTATCCAGAGGATTGTAGATTTCTCAGTCTCAAGTTTTCAAAGTGAAGTATTCTTGTTTGGGTCACTTAACATGCCATGGGTTCGGCCCACTGGTTGTTGGGGAGAGAAGTGTGCACCGGGATGTCTACATAATTTTAACAAGCTAGACAATTTTATCGTGGACAGCTATGTCTTATAAAATCTGCGACAACATTCTGAAAATAAATATTGTTGGTACTAGAATAACAATATGTCTATCCGCAAAGTAAGATTTCTTACGAAGTGATTTGAAGCTTGTGATGTATCGTGATGTGCTTTGCCGGTATTGAACCTTTATCTTAATCTTACGGAGTACCTATGGGAAAAATTATAGCACATAATACAATGTTTGACAATTTTATTTACAACAAAACAATTGGTGGTGAGTTTATTGACAGAATGGGCACTTAGTATCCCTGAGGTTGTTTTCCAAAATCTTGTCAAAACCAGATTTTCGAGTTTCCTGCGTTTTTTACGTCCTAAGAACTGGATAGCACTGCACCTCAACCAAATGCATGGTTTATTTCTACTCTGAATATACATTAAGCCAACAGCACAGTAAGTCTACTTTGAATAACTTCATAAATACATTGTACAATGCATTTTCCCTCTTGTGTTGCTCTTTGCTTATGCTTATTGTTTTAATTAAATGATTTCCAACTACTAAAGTTTGTTGTAAACAGTAGGTTATTATATTCAAATAAATTCAATATTTAGATATAATTTTTAGCATATTAAACCGAAATAAACCATTCTAATGAAAGATATTTTCAGAAAAAAAGGATAACATTTCACTCGAAATGAACGAACAAAATCTGTAGAAAAAATAGTTGAGATTCAAAAAATATTTATCTATTTTGTAAGTGTATGAAAGTAATTGGAGGGGAATTACCCCCCCCCCCTCCAATAAAAGGGGGGGGGGATGTCAGTTCAAATATTTTTATCTTTATTCTGTTAGTAATAAGATTATGTTAAATAGCTAACGTTTTCCTCAAGCAACAATTTGAAATTTACTTATGCTTATATTTTCAAAACATAGAATACTGTTATGAAAATTTTAGTCTTCAGAAAATGAGATGTAGTAAAAACTGGAATAATAAACATATACCAAATAGAAATAAATATTCTGACCTTTACTATTTTCAGTTCTCTCGAAGTCAATAATACATCTTAAATTTAAATTGCAGACTTTAGAGCAGGATTCTAGAAATATACTAGTCTAGTTGGTATTTCACTAAAAAATACAATATTTCATAACATTTTAAGCCTAAATACTAGTACTGGTATCTTAATCAAAACTTAAAGTTAGACAGACATTTAAATTATATTTAATAATTTTAACCTTTTATGTTCCTTAATTACTAATATCGAATGTATTCATCATCTCGATATATGTAATATCTTAATGGAAAATGCATTTATTATATTCTGTTTCAGATTTAAACTATAAAGGTTAATGTTTATATTCTCTTTTACACACCACGACACATCAGGGCTCGCTTACATACACACGCACAAAGAAATAACAAAGTATTTCTTTTAATCGTTTCCTTAATTAAAGTTCCTAAACAAACACTCTAAATTTGAATTGCAAATTAAAAACACAATTTTTTTCATTGTTTGCTTTAAAAGAGTCACAGTAAAGAGAAAAATCCGAGAAGGAAAAAAATTTCGATCTTTAAAAATAAAGTAAAATAGAGATAGTCAAAAGCTTTTGTAAAACGATGCTACAGGAGACACCTATAAACACATTGCTTTTCTGGAGTTACATCAGTTTGATTAAAAAACGTTGGATTTATGTTTCATCGTTAAATATTTATTCAAGGTTTTTTTGGTCAGCCTATTATGATTCGATCAAAATTTTAAGAATTTAAAAATGAAAGTAGTCTGCTACATGTACATTGATTTTTTAGAGTATGTTAACTAAATTAAAACTCTTGCATTCAGTTACAATTAGCACAAATATAGAGATTATTCCTGAATTATTATTAACATAATGAAACTAGTACCGTTGTGTAAAATTAATACAAATTTGAAATTGTTCAGTATCAAGTATATAATTAAATACTTTACGATTGACATATTAACCCAATTTAAATACTATATCTCTTTTAACCAGAAATATACTAGTTTAAAAAATGAAAGCAAAGCTTTGAAAAATCAACATTACTGATGATGGGTTAAAGAAAACATTCGGAAATTTGATAGACTTGATGACTTTTGATAGACATGATACCCTCTCTCTCTCTCTCTCTCTATTTGCATGCCCCAAAGTTGAAAACAAACATGTAATGAAAAATTTCACAAATAATTTCAAGGCAATAAAAATTTAAAGTTACGGTACTTCTTTAAAGCATCTCTTTGTCATTCTGTGGAAATTTTCATACTGTTAACTCAAGAGTATGGTTTTAAGGTTGGGAAATATTTTCACCTGCTAAATTCAATGAGAAACATTAGCGGGCTGCAACTGGGCATCCAGAGAAATCTCACCCATCTTCAATAAGATCCGAAGAGAATGCAAAACTATCCATTGGAATTAGGATTTCAGTTTCAAGGCATTCATTCCCCCAGTAGGTTTGACAATGTCTCTCATTGCTGTCAATCTGAAGAAACTGAAATCCCCTCTGACACATGTTTCCTGTGAAAACCTCCTCTGGGGAGCCTTAATTGGTTCCCTAGCCTTTGTAGTAGATATGCAGACTGGCGCAGCCAGCCATTTATCTTCGATCTTCCCTAAACAATTTAACTATTACCATGAAGACTTGATATTCCATGGAAAATAGTGTGCTGTAAACGGTAATCGTACTTATCCTTGTACAAATGGTTGATGCAACGTCAAGTGTCTGCTGACTTGATGAAATTGGTTTCCTTCGGAAAACAGAGACAGACAGTACTTACTCAGATGCAGTTGTAGTTTACTAAATAACTTCACCCTGGTGACTTGTACTAAGAAAACCCCTAAATCCACCAGATTCCGTTTTGTGGAACATTTTATTGAACCGAATGGAGCCCGATGTGGCTGCTAAGGCCCTCCAGGTTGAACCCGTCCCCCAGGTTGAACTAGACCGCAGCAAGCGACCACTCCCCACGCACTAATCTTACCAAGCACCAAGGTGCCCCACCCCAGGTCCACAGGAACAGTCCAGAGGGGAGCGTGAGCCTCTCAGATCACTCCGGCAAGAAATGGACATTTAAGATGACTGAAAAAAGAGGTAATTTTGAATAAGATAATTTATAAGAAAGTGCCGAAAGAAGAGTGCTCCAGAGGCAAAAAAGTGATTTAGCGACAAACAATTGAGGCGTTGAAAGGCAAAGTGGTGCAAGTCACTTTTTCAACTTTTTTCATTTGGAGGCAAATATGTAATCTCCATGTTCAATTTATAGTGGAATTGTAAATAGTTATTATTTGCAATATTGTAATAATTACTATGAATTATAATTTGTTCAATTTATAGTGGAATTTTTGATAGTTTTTGCAGTTAAACTCTTTTGACTTACACCACTTGACTAATTGATTTACACCACTTTGCCTTTCACCGCCTCAATTAATGAGAGAATGAGAGAACAAAGACGAAAATTCTGGGTACCGTTTATATGACTATCTAGGAACTAACCAAGCCTAAACGGGTATCTGATCAATTTCGAGAGGTAACAGACATAATTTTGGACCGGTATCTCGCAACACAAGGATCTACTTTTAGAGTCAAGGCTCGCCCTTAGGAATCCACGTTAAGTGGCTTGCTCAAAAATAATATTTCGGACAGCCGTCCTCTGAAAAACTTTATGGGGAATATTTAAGACTTCGGAGATACCCGACTGCGACTAGATACCTTAAAGTTTAACAGCGACTCGTAACTGCTGGTATTTTCTAAATGATATATTTGCAAGCAAGTGTTTATCGATATTCAATTATTTACTCATGAACTGACGAGGAGCTAGATTATATAAAGAAATCCAAAGGTACCTTTTAACCTTATTCGTTCGAGCTCGTCTGAACTGCATATTTTGTGTATTTATAAATGTGTACATATAAATTTTTCTCTTCTGGTGATGTCATCTAATTTTCCTTTTAAAGTTATATATCGCAGATATTAATACATATATTTTATTCATTTATTTCTAATTTTTTGTCAATGGCTGAATTTTTCCAATCATGGTGTTTTGTCATATGAACACAACCATAACTTGCGGGTCCTTCTTTTCAAACTTCAGGTTCGATTTTAATGGCAGTCTGCAAGGAATGAGTTAGAGCAAGAATCATCTAAACACTAGCCGTGAGTTTTGGCAGCTAAACTATTTCAGGGTTTTCTTCATAAACTATTTTATGATAATCAACTTGTCAATCGGAAATATTTCTTAGTCTCCGCTTTGACAACAGACAGATTTACGTACATTCGAAATATTGAGTATTATGCAAAATATTCTAGGTTTTATTTCACATGATAGAGCTTGAAAGATTTCCAGAAATCTTCAAACAGTTCTATTTTTAACAAAATTTTCCTTTTTTGAAAGTTCTTATAATTCAAATAAAGGTTTTGAATACAAATGAATGTCAAATACATGCTTAGATGTCAATATAACTTTATTTACAGGGTGGTCATAAAAAACATTAGCCGATGTATGGACCTGTAGTGCGCATTCCGTTCAATCGATAGATATGAGATTTCATATATAGTTATCCAGAGGTATGAGCTCAGGGTTCTCTGAACGGCAACCAAGTGGGGCTCATGGTTACGGTTATGAGTATATAAACTCGAAATTTTTGAATGACAACGCTCACTTTTTCCCGTCACAAAATGCTCAGTGCATGCGAGAACCCTAAAATGAGTTGGAATGGTACGTGTATCACAATAAACTGACGCGTTATGCACGCACAAAAACAGCTCTGCTTCCGGCCTACAAAAACACGATCAAGGCGCACGGAGGTAATTTGCATATGACTGAGGCAAGACACCAATCACAGATGACAACACATATCGGACAGAAGAAAACTTTTATTTGGATTACACATTCTCCACATGGGTGTCATCATCTTGTTTTTGTTGGCCGTTCGCAGAGCTGTTTTTTGTGCTTGCATAACGCATTCGTTTTTTGCAATACACGTACCGTTCCAACGCTCTTTAGGGTTTTCGCATGCGCCAAGCATTCTGCGACGGGAAAAAGTGGGCGCTGCCATTCGAAAATTTCGAGTTTCTATACCTATAACCGCAACCGTGAGCGCCACTTTGTTGCCGTTCACAAAACCTCGAGCTCATACCACTGAATAACTATATCTGAAATCTCATCTCGATCAGTTGAACGGAACAGCCGTTAGAGGTCTATATATTGGCAAAGGTTTTTTATGACCACCCTGTATATTTCCTATTTTTCTTTTGCTTGTTTAATTTTCCAGTTTTAAGTGGTATCCTGTAGTTGATTTCCAGTCATTTATTTTGGACAATTTTGTTACATTTCGGATTCAAAACTTCTGGGAGTCCTGGAACGTTCAGTAAATATTCATCACATATCAGGAATTCACCTATCTGTTTAAGTAACAAAGCATACATATATATTTAAATTGATAGGTTATTCCTGTTTTATATTTGAACAGATATCATCAATTATTTTTATCTGCACAAAGTCTTTTCTTTTTAAAAATGTGATTCGAAGCATGAACGTCTGAAAAGCATTCTTAAAAGAAAAGCAAAAAGAGAGAGAAAAATGCTCGTTCTTATAAACACTTCAATGCATCAAACTTGAAGCACGGCTCCATCAAACACAATTTAGCCGGAAGGAGAACAGAAAAGGGAATGGTGTCAAGAGAGAAGAATCCTAAATATGCTGTCTCCAAAAGACTTAGATGGAAATAAAACAAACTAGAAAGTTTTATTCATCTCACAATCGTAGTCTTTCATAAAAGGAGCAAATCAAATAAATAAAAAATAGCTTTTGCTTT
The DNA here is from genome assembly GCA_907164885.2 of Dolomedes plantarius. Taxonomy (NCBI): domain Eukaryota; kingdom Metazoa; phylum Arthropoda; class Arachnida; order Araneae; family Dolomedidae; genus Dolomedes; species Dolomedes plantarius. The sequence continues at coordinate 93,582,696 of OU015501.1, forward strand.
GCATGAAGATGAAAAATCTAAAAGCTTTTTACCTTCGAAAAGGGCTTCCTTCTCATAATCTAGAATTCAGTGGGCAAAAAAAAAGAAAGGACCCTTTGGATCAGTCCTTAGGGTAAAAATTCCGAAGTCTGCTACTTAAATCTTTTACACTTCAATGGTGCACAAAACCCGAAATAAAAAATAACTTCTTTGTGTAGCATTTATATCCATTAACCCGAATTTCCTCTCGAAAGGGTCCTGGGCGTATATTTGACATTGAGAAAAGTAAAGATGTAAATTGTTAGAAGCAAGCAATTTGTTGCTCTAAAATGATGCAGAAAAATGAAGTCAGAAAAATTGTTATATGACTTCCATCTGAAAATAATTATACAAACTTTATGAACTTTCTCAGAATAAAGCACCGAAGTGGGGGAAATGGGGAAAATAATGGTTAGAACTTTAATGAGATTTGTCGAATTAACTTACTGAAAAGGAAAATTGGAAAAGGTGTGTGAAACCAACATCATTAATCGATAAATTTTATGTCGATTAAATAATAATTTACATCTTATTGAAATTATCAAATTTTATGATACTGATTATTAGGTGTTCCGTGTATATAATTTATCTCGGTGTTATTCATTAAAGCAGACAGAATTATAGATTGTATAATGTAGATCTTGGGATGCTTTTACTTAAAAGAACGTTCTGAAGTACCTTTTTTGTTTTAACAAACTTTATTTTAATGACTGTCTTGACTCTTGTGGGCGTAATTCTCAACAATCCTGAATTTGTCTCCGATGAAACACGCTGTCTACCCTTGATTTTCAGCTGATGTTACATCATCTTCTATAACTTATCAGTTGAGAAAGATTTACTAATCAATACCATTCGAAATATGTTTAATCTGATTTAAATGATGTATTGAATACTGACAATCAGTAGATTGGTCTAGGTAGACACTTAGTGCTATGGAACAAAATGCAATGACTGGGTAAGAGAGACCAAGTGACCTGTTTAAAATTTTGCCCCATTATAGGCAATGAATATTTGTCTTAAATGTTGATGTATCTCTTAGTAAACTAGAACAATCATCTTGAAAATTTCACAGCTAAGTATAAAACGCTCCTGCCTTTGCTCAAAAGATTGTTTGAGACAAAATGGGGCTTCTGTAGAAACACTCTAACGACAATATCCAGATTTTGATTCAACCCCTTTATCTCTGTTGCTGTGAAATACACCTGACAGACTCTTCAACTATTTCTATAGTTGAACCTCTTCAACTATTGCTATAGTTGAACATCTTCAACGATTGCTATAGTTGAAGAACACCCATAACAAAGCCCTCTCCGTCCCTCTACCGGAGCTGTGCGTGCGTACCATGACTGTTGTATGGTATATTATTTCTTATATATAACTGTGTGCCCACACAAAATTTCATTAAAATAGGTCCATTAGTTCTCCAGAAATTCGACAAAATGTGCGGTGGACGTTAAAATTTATTTATTTTTTACTTTTCACCATAGATATACGAAATTTTGTACAAATATACATCGTACTATAAATATATAGAATATCTTAAAAGAAATTTCCAATATCATTATAATTTTAAGATTTTTAAAAAAATTTGAAATTTATAAGCAAAATTTAAAATGCTCCTTTCTACTTAATTTTTGCGATATTTCCTCTATTTTGCATTTTAATCACTTTAAACTGTACAACAAACAAATCAGGGTTTCAATTATTTAATACCTTGAATAGTTCATTTTTGAGATATTTTTCTCTGAATTCCATCCCGATTTTCATCAAAATTTTGTCTTTTAAGAAGTTAAAAATCTAATTTAATTACCTAAGTAAAATCGAATTGTAAAATGCATACCTAGTTTTTTAAAAGTATCAGAATCATTCCTCATCGATTTCATGAATTTTGAACAAAAATTTAAGTAGCATGGAGCATTTAAGTATCTAAAAACCTTGAAAAATATGTTTTGAGAAAAACAGATTCAAAGTTTATTACTACACTTACCCATCATAAATTAATTCGTAGAAACTTCATAAATAATTTTTACTTGAAAAAATCTATTTTAGTACTATTAATCTACAGAAATATAGATTTTTTTCACAATAACACAGGCAATATTACAATGACAAAATTTGCTCAAATAAAGGTCCACCGTTCCCTTAATTCTGAACAGTGTATCTTTAACATACATGAAGTATAAATATGAAGATAAATTTATGTATATATATTTTTTACATAACATACATAAAGTATCTTACATAAAGTATAAATAAAAAAATAAATTTAAGTACACATTTTTTACAAATCCTCCCCTCTTAAAATTTCTTCGCACTTGCGCTAAATTGAGTTACTCCATCACTGGTGGGCGGTAACGAAATTTTACCATCAACAAAGATTCAAAAGTGGGCGGTGGGTATTTAAAGGTTGACAGCCCCTCGGCTACAGGATTTTTTCCAGTCAGTGGTATATTTTGCCTTTTAATTCTATCATCTTTCCACTTGACTAATTTTTTACACTGCAATTCTATTAAAATGTCAAGAGTTAATGATAGATATATTTAAATAAACAACTTATAGTTATACAATACTTTTGCTCCTCGTACTGGTTATTAAACCATCAGAGAGCTGAAGTCGTGCTTCAGCTTAAAAAAGAAAATTTAAGATGGTTAAATTATGATATTCTGAAATTTGTATTATATGAGCCATTCAAATGATTTTTGTTATAAAATAAAAAAAAAATGAGAAATGTTTAAAATATTGTAAAAACAATGCAAAACATTTGTCTAAACGTATTCTACAGAATAGAAATTGTACAGAGTTATTTTTTCCCATTGCTACAGCTAAAACTGGCTGATATTAAAAGACGAAATATTTAAAATATTCATTTTCTTCAAGCATTATATTTTTTAGAAAATGTGCAATTGCATGAAGTGAAAACAAGTTTTATTAAGAAATTCAAATAGTAAAAAAAAGTTTGTTCTTTTGAAATGAGTTACCTGATAATTTTTCATGCAAACGAAAGTGATAATTCAAAGAAGTACTTATCATAACCATTATTACCACAAAATCAAATGTTTTACTTTAAGTGCATTGAAATACTTTAACCATTATCTCCTTAAAATATGGTACAATAAGGGTTTTTAAATTTATTTCACGTTTTACTTTAATGTAAAGAATTAGAGGAAATGATTATTATTGCTCTCCTGAGAACAATTATGTCTGTATAATATGAAGCATATTACAAGAGTTAACTAATGAAAAAATCTTACCTAATAAAATATGTATGTATGAATAGCTCAAAAAGTTGATGTGAGGGAAATATAAAGAGCCTGATAAAATTTAACATGTACCACTATAAATTAAATTATAATGTTATAGGTAAGAAATATAAAGGAAATAATGCAATTAAACATATTAATATTTCATTACATTTATAGTTTCAAGATTTAAACCAATTCTCTATGTCTATTGGACGTGAGTTAGAGAAATTTTACATTCTATTCACAAATGAAAACATCAAGCAAATATTATTAAACTATTCTCAATGATACAAATGAAGACGCCGTGGTATTCTTGTAATTTAATAAATTTTATTTCAGTACAAGTATTTATAATTTTTATTTGTTAAGGAAGAGTACATTGAAAAGTTGTAGCAAATGGTGTATCAAAACAATTCAATTGAAATATTTGCATGTAACATTTATGCTTTGTGATGCAAATATGGGGAGTAAATTACTGAAATTCAAATGATTTAGAAATTAACATTGGTAAAATTGAATTTCAGATTACTGTCCTCAAAAATTTCAATACTGTTAAATTATATACATGGAACTTCTGAACAAATGTTTTCAGATACATTGCTGCAATATTTTAAGTTAATTCATGGTTCTTATTTTCCGTTAGTCTGCATTTTCAGTTCCAAAAAATATATGCTTTCATTTTTATAAATTTGCATTCAACTTGATGGTAGGACGCCCTTTCTAGCAAGGCTGTAAACTAATCAAAATCACTGTTTGCAAGTTCAGACTGTACGTAAGTAACAAAAACGTCCTTTTTACTTTTTCCAGGGAAAGAAAAAAAGAGATATTCTCCTTAACTCTTAAAAGCAATTATGATTTACACACATTTGAATATCAGGAAACTTAATTTTTACAGGCCGAATTCAGATACAGGTATATTTTGCATTATTTTTTTTGCATAATTTTCCTTCTAATTTTGTACACTTTGATGCATGGTGAAAAAAATCCATATTATAATAATATGAAAATTTGTCGATTGGATTTAATAACTGCTCTTGTGTCAGTAGGCCATCCAAAACGACCTGAAAGACTAAATCACATTCGGAAATCACATTCGGGGCCCGTAAAACTAAAATTCAGAAAGCATACAGTTTCAGAAAAGAAATCACTTTAAAGTACTGGCCACATTCCACAAAAATGTAAATCCAGAAGATGTGCTTTTTGCAGCACGACGGCAAAACCCCATAGAGCAAGATGGATGTGTCCTAACTGCGATGTTGGTTTGTGTATGATTGCTTAAAGCAATGAAAATACGACATGCTTTGAAAAGTTCCATGCAGAATGGGCATGATTTCATTTATAATGCTCATAATTAGAGAACTAATTCCAAATGCGATATTTTTTCTTTTAAATATTTATATTTTAATATAATGTTCATTTTGCAAAATCTCTTGAATCCTTCATATGTGTATGTGTGAGCGAGAATGCGTGCGTAAGAGAGTATTTTTATTATTTTTTTCTTTATAAATATAGATAATTTATATGGGCTAAACATTGTATTCATGAATACTCTTATTTTTAGTAAATATAGTAAAATATAAGCTATCTTATATGAAAATTTATGAGAAAATTATTAAAAAATTTTTTTTTTTTAAATTTCCAATGGCCGAGGTTACAAAAGACGGCAAAAAATTGGATGAACAAATACAAACAAGAAGTAAACACAAAAAAGAAACGTCGCGAAGAAAGTCTATGAACACAATAAGTCCCTTGCACGCCAGTAACGGTCGTATAAAGAGGTGTTCCCAGTGCCGGGCAACGACGAAGGTGGTCCACATCCATCTCCTCCCGAAGGTCACAGAGTGTGCAGAAAGGAGCTGACACAACATGGATTCGATGTAGGTATTTGAGGAGGCAGTCATGACCAGTGGCCAGGCGAAACTCGGCAACTGCTCTACGTCTTGATCACTTAGGAAGATCTTGGAGATTATTCCACCAGATCTTTGCAGAATTTCTCTCTGTGTATTGTTTTAGAGTGAGGTACTTTATATTTTTCTTAATTATCCGCTTGGCATTGGTAAGAGGGACAGCTTTCCTTGATGACTGTAGAATAGAAGATCCCTGTTATGCAAGGTGGTCTGCTAACTCATTACCAGCTACACCACAGTGTCCCGGGATCCACTGCAAGACAATTTCCCTAGAAAGCCCAGACAGACTCTGCAGGAGAGTTTTTTTTAATAATTTTTTTAATTATTTTATATAATAAAGTTTGATTATTATTTGAATTTCTTAATTATTCTTGTTAAAATATATGTATTTCATGATTCTAAAATATCATTTTTCATTCTGAACAGTTTTTTTAAGTTGTTTGTTTAAGACGACAAGGGACTTTCAACCTCGCCTTTTTTTTAAAATTTTTAATATTTTACTTTATATACAAAATGGAAATAATTTATATTGTTTTTTGCTACATTGAAGGTACTTAGTATTCACAAGTAAGTGTTTTTCGGAAGAAAAAATCCTTCAAAATTTCTAGAATTTTTCAAATTGCTCCATGCTTCTTAATTTTCTTCCGATTTCTACCAAATTTCCCGCGATTGTTAATTACAGTGTTTGTCAAAAACTGTGCATTGTTCTTTGAAACCACAAATACTTTCCAAATTTATAGACCATGAAATAAAGTAAAAACGAGCAAAAACATAAAAAAATAACAGGAAGATTTAAAAGAAAAATTATTTTTGACTTTTTATCTACACGAAAAAAATCAATTCATAATTATGTTTATATAAATACGATAAATCTGTATTAAAAAATTGAAGGTTTTTAAATGATATAGGATGCGCATGGAGTATTTTGAGGAATGTTAGCTTTATTTTAGGAAATATTAGCTTTCTGGAATTTTTTTTTTGAAAAACAGGCATTGTTTTGCCAAAAATCCTTATTTTGAATTCTAAGGGTCCTCTTTTTACTAAAAAAAGAATATTAATTATTCTCATTCTGTATATAGAAATAAAAATTTAAAATTTAAAATAGGTCCCTTATCCCCTTAAGAAGGATAATAGGCCGTTACCGTTCATTAGTTTCACTGTGAAACCGCAAATTTCTCGAAAATAAAAAATGCCAATTTTTTTTGCTTTGCATATTTATCATCAGCAACATGTCTAATAGTCATTTTTGAAATCAATTTATCAATTAAAAAAAGTGTAGTGAACTTTAAAGTGTCAAGCGCTATTAGTCATTTAAATTGGGAAAAATTATACAGTCAAATCTCGATCGATCATCCTCCGAATCATCGCTTTCCCGTATGTGTCATTTAATTCAATCAGTCCCGACGATCATATTGCTTTGTTAAGTTCCCATATCTATCGTTTTCCCGCATTTATCGTTCAGTTCAGTCGGTCCGTTGACAAACGATAGATCGAGTTTCCACTGTATATAATTTTTCTGGTGTTCCCAATTGGAAACATTGGCCACTTCTGATTATACTTATACCCTGGATTCAAAAATGGAATATAGTGTTCAGTAGATTAAATAATAAGCAAAGTAATGAGTACGAATGAAATATTTATTTCTAAATTTAAGTGAAGATATGAATTAAGTTGAAAATTATAAATTTAAATCAAAACAATTTATTTTACTTAAACAAAATATCAAAAATTTATGTTTATGTCATAGGGTTTGCAACAACTGCCAGAAGATTATTTACAACCCTAGCACCAAGAGGAGCTATTTCATTTGACTGCTTTCCTGCTTAAAATTCCATTTTAAATGGATAACCATTATTAGCGCAAATCATCCATATTTTGAATCCAAAGTGAATTGGTTTTCCCCGAATAAACATTTTAGAGGAATGGTGGCCGTAATACCGAATATCGCCGCAGATATGATGTCGCCGCAGAATAGTGGCGACAGACCAATGTTCCCAATTGGGAACATAAAGATTTAGCTAATTACACCAAGTGCATTTCTTTTTAATGTTTTTAATTTTATGTTCTTTTAATGATGTGAGCCCTTTTAAGTATGCCTACCAATTTTTAGAGGCATTGGATTGTTCTTCAAATTTATATGAATTTTTAAGTTGTGCTCTGTGAAAAATGTGGCAAAAGGCCATTTTTATGATTTTTTGTACATTTCCATTTTTTAGTTTGAAATGTGGTTTCTATTTCAAAAAATCAAGGTCATGTTTTTATTACATCTGCTAATTTTTCAAGCCAATATTCATGCTTTTTTTATAAGAAATTTTCATTTTGATATTCCCAAGTGCGAACGTTGGACTGTAAACGGTTAAGCCTTGTCATTATATCTACGATTGAATATTATGTGTTTCCTATTTCAGAAGATATTACTGAATTATTTACTACTTCGCGAAACAGATTGAATATATTAATGTATATATACCCCTAATTGTAGTGTATATGAGGCATCTGAAGGGCCGGAGTGTAAGAATTTAGTATGAATAAACAGGTCGATATGAAATTTTGGATAAATACTAATTTGTCCATTACATTTTACAACTATATATCTTATGACAGCTTCAGATATATCCCAATTCACCTTCTATCAAAGAGATTGTATTCTCTAACAGTCATACTATATTATAAACCAGAACCAGGATAGCATGTGTCTTTTCTGGATTCAGGACTCCTGTAAACGACTCTAACTCCAAGGGGGGGGGGGGTCTTCAATATACCCCTATAATATGAAATAACTTCATAAAATGTTCTATGATTCCCGTTTTATAAGTTTCAGGAAAAATGCATGTTTCGCAATAAGGCCTTTTCATTTATCACCAAAATTTTTCATATTTTGTACTTCAAAGTTTATTTTAGCTGCAACGATTTCTGTAGATTGCCTCAAAAAATTGTTTAAGAAAATCTGACACTCATACAAACACTCTAAATTTCTACAATTTTTTAACTCCTTGACTTTGAAACTGTTTTGGTGTGGGTTGACATGACAAGACAGCAGGTAAAATTCACTGAAGAACTCTACGGGATAGTCTAAGCAGAGAAGATTAAAAAACGGTAAGTATGGAATGAATGATTTCAGTTTGGGAAACTTTGTTTCGTCTTGATCGTAGAAAGAAAGATCGTAGAAAGATGGTGGACCTTTCAAAACGATTTTTGAAATTTTTACCACAGAGATATGAAATTTTGTATATATATTCATTAAAGTATAACAATATTAAACACCTTATAAAATTTTATAAATATTTAAAAAAATATTTTATAATTAAAAAATTTAAATTAAATTACACTTCTTTAAAACCCTTTTTTACTCCTTGCGACTCAATTTTAAACTTTTCCCCTTAATTTTACATTTATATTGCTTATAAATACTTTCTGAACAAAGTTATGTATTTTTTTGTACTTTCGTAGAATAGTTAATTTTTAGAAAATATTTTTATGCTTGTACTCTGAATTTTCGCAAATTTTTTGTACTTTTCTACACTAAAGTTAAACTTTTATAACCTAAATGACCTCGAATCCTAAAATGGATACATAACTTTATTTTGAGGTATTACAGGAATCTTTATTATAAATTTCATAAAATTTCGTCAAAAATTATGACGCGAGGAGCATTTTAAAGACTTGCAAATCTGGAAATTTCTCATTTTGAGAAAAAGTCATTTAAAAGATAATTTTTTATTTACCTTTAATACTTACTACTCTAAAGCCACCAATTTTTCATTTTTCTTTTCACTACACATTTTAAATGCATTTCATTCCAATATTGACATGTTTTTAAAATATTAATACACCCCCAAAAAAATTCCAATTTTTGCTCAATTTTTGGTAATTCGAAAGTCCACCATCCCCTTAAGGGCTTTTACCTCCTTCAAGGTGCTTTCCTTGAACAATGATTTACGATAAGCTATATTATTTGTTATATTTATCTCTATGTGCATCAGAAGCTGCCTGAAATTCTATATTAGCATTTAAATAACCGAAATGAACTTTGACAAACTTAACTGCATTGTGAAAAGACAGGGACCTGAACAGTTTTGAAAATGCATTTCCAATTTCCTTTATTCAGGACGTAAGACAACAATTCATATCTTAAAGAAATGATATAATTATATATCCTTTAAAGTCTTCAATATTATGGGTAAATCAAACAAATTTATCGTTAGTAAGGAAAATTACACTTAAAATCAATTTATTCTATCTTATTTGTAAAAAATTTTTTAATTTTACTACGCATTATTTTATTATTCCGATAGCAATCGCATACGAGATGCGTCTTCAACTCTGTTTTTATAATTATGATATATATATATATATATATATATATATATATATATATATATATATATATATATATATATATATATATATATATATGTATATATGTATATATATACACTCATGGACAAAAAATTAGCGCACCAAGAAGGAGTCGTCAAAATGAAACGAAATTTTACATACGTAATGACTACTTTGATATAAGTAAATGATAAGAAAATCAAAGAAAAAGGATAATTTATTTCAGAGAAAAAGGCAAAAGAACGGAGGAGTTAATACTCCGTTGGACCTCCTCTAGCGCGAATGCACGATGCGATACGATCGGGCATTGAGTCATACAAGTTCTGTATGAAGTCTTGAGACATATCGTTCCATATTTGCTGTAACCTTGCCTCTAGTTCGTTCAAACTCGTGGGATGCACAACTCGTCGTCCCAAATGATCCCAGATATGCTCGATTGGAGACAAATCTGGGGATCGGGCAGGCCAAGGAAGGGTAGTAACAGTGCGGAGACAGTCCTGTGACACCCTTGCCGTATGAGGCCGAGCATTGTCTTGTTGAAAAATGGCTCCTGGGAGCCGTTGAGTGAGTGGCAACACATGTGGTTGCAGGATTTCATGAACATACCGCTGGGCTGTTATGGTGCCACGGAACAATACTAGGGGTGACCGTGTATTGTAGGCAATGGCAACCCATACCATCACACCAGCTGTGGGAGCGATGTGTCGCTGTACAGCAAAGGCAGGATTGAAGCGTTCACCACGGGCTCTCCACACACGAACACGATTGTCATCACTGCCGAGATTGAATCTGGATTCGTCGCTAAAGACGACCTGGTTCCATTCCGCTGCAGTCCAGTTTCCTCGTGCGCGGCAAAACTCCAAACGGAGGCGTCGATGGGTGGGCGTCAAGGACAGCACACGTAATGGGCGCCGCGATACCAACTGTCCTTCAGCCAGGCCCTTTTGTATGGTTCGAGAAGAAACAGAGGTCCCCAGTGAAGGTGCTACCTGTGCCTGAATGGCGGCCGATGAAGCAGTTGGCTGTACGCGTGCATTTCTTACGATGTGGCGGTCTTCTCAACGACTGGTCTGTCGAGGGCGTCCTGAGCCTGGTCTTCGTGTACATGACATCTCTCGGGTCCACTGGTCCCAACACCTCCTCACAACACAATCAGAGCGGCCTAATTGACGAGCTACTCGCCTAGCTGACCATCCAGCTTCCATCATCCCGACGATTCTCCATCTCGCAAACTGCGACAACTGCTTATATTGTCTTCGAACACGGCGTAATGGCATGTCTATCTCAGCTCTTCCTTTGTAAATGTTTCAGCACACTCAAACAAGCTTTAGTTACCTGTTTTATACTCCACAGAGTACGATGTTCAACGCCCTCTACCGGCTATACGTAATACGCAATCACGCTGCATTTCTAATCATTTGCATATCTCCACGACATGTACCTTCATTGCAAGTTTCGTTACGATCCCGCAATTATTTCTTGGTGCGCTAATTTTTTTGTCCATGAGTGTATATATATATATATATGTATATATATATATATATATATATATATATATATATATATATATATATATATATATATATATATATATATACATTCATACATTATATTTTATTTGTTCATTTCATGGTTTTATAATTTTTGTATCTAGCACTATAATTGCTAACTTCAAGGACATTCTTAACTGAAAAATAAAAAAATATGTATCTCAAGCATTTGTAAGGTTCTATTTTCCTCGAGCAATGAACATATGCTGGCAAGCTATTTTCAAGATTACTTTTGCCTGAAAATACGTTTGAAAATATCAAAACATTTTTATCCAAAGTTGCTTTACTGAAATACTAACATAACAACTGGTACCTACCGCTGTTTAAAGAGAAGATATTTCAGTTTACATTTAAAAAGGATTTTTTCCTTTTTATACGATTATAAAATACTTCTCTGGAAGTATTTCAAAATTGACAGCTTAGAAAAATATTTTTCTGGTAAATTATAAAACTTTCCTTAATCTATTACAAGATTTACGACTGAGTATCACGAAGTAAAAGTATAAATTAAAGATTTTAGTATTTTTAATCTAATGATTAGAATTAAATATGATTCTCCTTTAATTATCAATCTCTTTTGGTAATGCTAAATTGCAGAAATTTTATCTACTCTCTTTTAAGTGTATTTAATTTCTACGAGATTATTCTCTGAGTCTCCTGTGAGTATCTTGGTTTTTTATCTCGTCTACAGATGAAATAAACAGAATATATATTTAGTTTATTGGTTTTCATGGGCCTGAGGAAGTCTAATTGTAGCGCATCGCCATTTGGCACAGAAGATGCTTGGTTCGGGTCCTGACCAGCGCCATTAATTACCTCCTCGGAAAGTCCTTCGGAGAGGGTGTCCTTCGGAAAGTCCTCGGGGTCCTTTGGAGCAGGCACTTTCTCCCCTGATGTCACTCTTGGGTGTATTGGTCAGAATTGAGGTAGCATCCAGCTAAAGTCCGGCTCCGACCCTTGTGGTGCCATTGCAGACTGGAGCTGAACCCCTCAACCCACAAGCCTGTATGGACCTGGTCTTGAATACTAAAACCAGAGGGCATAAGCAAAAACAACAGTTTTTTACAGGCTGAAGTTAATTGAATACAAGTCAATGCCTTCTGGTGCCCTCTGGTGCAGAGGGCATTGCAAATCAGACTTCGGTAGTCATTTATAAGCACGCATTAGACTTTAAGGCTCTGTATCTCACAATGAACAAAAATGGAGTAGAAAAATATTCAAATAAGGTCTTCAATTTAAGTAAGTACATAATATACACTCAAGAGGCAAAACATTATGACCACCTGTCAATAACGAGTTGACCCACCTTTGGCTCGCCACACAGCTTCAACCCGTCTTGGCATGGATGCCACAAGTGCTTGGTAGATGGCCGGAGACAGATTCTACCAGATGTTTAAGCAACGGTCAAGCAAATCCGAGATATTGCGAATTGGTGGTCTTTGAACTCTGAACTGCCGTCCCATGACATCCCAAATGTGTTCTATCGGATTGAGATCCGGTGAGTTAGGTGGCTAGGACATTAACTGGAATTCAGCATCATGTTCCTGGAACCACTCCAACACAATTTTAGCCTTGTGACACAGGGCGTTGTCCTGTTGGAACATTCCATTTCCAGCTGGAAAAACAGAGGCCATGTAAGGGTGCAACTGGTCCGCAATGATGTTCAGATACCCTGTAGCATTCATGGTCTGCTCTACCACAACCACGGGTCCCAGAGACGCCCAAGAGAACGTCCCCCAAAGCTTAATACCGCCACCACCGGCCTGTGTATGACCTACTGTACACTGAGGGAGCAACAGTTCGCCTGGAAGACGACGTATCCTGACACGGCCATTGGCGTGATGAATGACAAACCGCGATTCATCTGACCAGGCAACTCTCTCCCACTGATCCATGGACCAGTCGCGATGTTCCCGGGCCCAGCGCAGGCGCAGTTGGCGATGACGCTTGGTCAGCAAATGTACACGAGTGGGACGTTTGCTGCGTAGCCCCATATCCAACAGTGTCGGCTGAACAGTGTGCTGCGATACTATTCTACTTGGCCCTGCATTGTATTGGGCTGTCAGCACAGCCACTGTCTGGCTCCGGTTTTGCTTCACCATGCGATACAGTCTCCGACGACCTTTTTCTTTGATAGCGTGTGGACTTTCAACACCATGCCGTCTACTGCTGGTTTCACCGTCATTCATCCACTTTGCATAAGTACTAACAACTGTAGGTCGCGAACAACCCACGAGTCGTGCAGTTTCGGAAATACTTGTTCCGAGCCTTCGAACCATTACAATCTGCCCTCTATCAAAGTCGCTTAGATCCGCAGCCTTTCCCATCACACACAGAAGTAAGTGAAAGAATGATTCTTCAGACTCTCCAGCAGCAGTTAAATACCACTTCCACCTGATCACGTGCCTTCCACGTCATCCAGGCGAATTCATTGCAAAATGTAGGGTGGTCATAATGTTTTGGCTCTTGAGTGTATATTCTTATATATCGTCTTACTATATAAATAAATGTGTTTATCATATAGGAAATCTCCTAGTTTGATTTGTCTTGGAAGTGTATATCCCTCATGATTTTATGAATTGTTAATTAATGGGTTTCCCCCTTACAATAATTCGGCGAATTACGTGATGTTGTCCTATCTGATAGTCGAATTTACTTATACACCACAAGTTGCTAATACCTCGAAACAGAAGTTATACATTGAGATGAAAGAAAAATATCAACATGTGATCTATACATCTCTTTATTTACCTATCCTCTATGTTGGCCGTTTCATATTTCTGCCAAATACTATATAAATTTTATTCACCGATTAATGTCTTTATTAACATAGTTTTCTACTGCTTTTCGTGTTTTTATCTTCTACAAACCCTAATCTAGAATTTAGAGGCCTCACAGACATCCATCTTGAACTCAAATATTAAATATTCAATATAAATTCTAGGACTAAATTTATAATATATGATCAGTTTATCAGACCAAAATAAATATAATTCAACAAATTTATGCCAATTAATCTCTAACTCTTTTAAACTTTCCTCTAATATGCATAATGGTAGTAAGTTAAAAATTTCATGTACGATGTAGTTTTTTGGTAATGAGTAATGCTCATAGAAATACGGTCACTAGCAAATTTTTCACGAGGATACATTTAAAGACGTTTACGCTATGATGAAGATTTGAACTGTTAGAGAGCATTCTTAAAATTCCCCCGATATCAATAAACGGAATATATCACTGGTTTAAAATATTACACAATTGTCAGCAGGCATTATGCAATGGAATTCAGAGATTAGCGAAATGTATAGCTGATAACTGAAGAAAATGGCCCTTACGATTTTTCATGTGGATTTCCTTAACTCATTAAATAGAAAGTCTGAGCAAGAAAATCAGAATTTATTTAGAATGCAACGTCTCTTATTTTGATATTTTCATGTTATTTTCCAATAACTGGTACATAGTATCGAGAAAACTTTGCTATTATTTTCTACTTGAGACAAATGGCTCGAATTCCAAAAGAAACTTTTTCAAAGAAACAACTGAAAAGATAAAATAAATATAAATTATAACAAGAAATTTATACTTATGCAATACTGTTTGTCTCAAAATGCTTTAAGAAGATAAACAAATTCTGTCGTATTAAAAATAGAGGATTCTGTGAAGATGGAACCATAAAAATCAATCTTTTCCAACGAGTTTATGGGAATTATAAATTAATTCTAAATATAGGATATTTTAAATTTTGCTCTAATAAAATTGAGGAATATTCTTCAAAAATAAGAATACATTAATAAGGCTAAAATACTTGTGGGTCGATAAATGGGACAGCACATAATTATTTTAGTATTTCAGAGAATTCTTGTCTACTTACATTAAATGCATGTAAATGTTTTGATGAGGCAGAAATTGAAATAGTCAAATCCTTTTAATTTAATTCTGGTTTTTCATACTGTTTTCTATATAATTTCTTTTTGATTCAGAATCAATAACTGCATTTAAAAGGATAAAGCTTTGCCTGACATTAACAGTAGTTCCAAAAAGGTAACTAATTTTATAAAATCATCTTAAATGGAATATCTTATTCCTTCATATAGGAATATCTTAAATGAAGAATAAATAAAAGTATTGGTTGATTCGTTTAGATAGCAACGGCCATTTTTGGCCACACGACGGCTAATTAGACCGGTATTTACTACTTAAAGCAGATTCCGAAAGGCTACAAAAATCCATGCCAAGAGTAGGACTCGAACCCATATACTTAATAAATAAAAGGGATTAAACCAGTGAAGAATATTGCATAATTCTGATATTTTTCCCCATTTAAAACAAATTAATATTATATTTTTTTGTAAACAGGCACATGTTCTCTTTATGCTGCTTAGATAACGATTATAAGCTCAATTCTTATATACCGAAATTAATTTATCGCTATTTTTTCCTATTTGTTTAACTGAGATAGCTTTACTGAAGTAAAAAACAAGATTAAATGATCAAATTTTATAACAATCCGGAACGTGATACAAAATTAACATTAAATGTCATCGAAATAAAATTCCCTGAACTTTATCCAGTATCTCAATAGTGGTTGGAATGAATTTAGAAGTAGAATATGTTCAGCATTTTCATGAAAATGCAACAAATGCATCCCTTTCATATCAAGTTTTAGGAAGTAGGTAAATTAAAGATTCAGGAATTCTTAGAAATACAAACTATTTTGAGTGCACGAAAGCGGAAACTATTTGAAGCCCGCGAAGTTTTAAGCTTGAGCGGTACACAAAGTCTTTGTATGGACACTATAAATGACTTCTAGGCCATTTGACTCTCTAATGACAAAAGCACTAGAATCATTTGGATGCTACAGTTTTTTCAATGTTTTTAAGTAAAAAAATGAGGGTAAAAAATGAAAGTTAAAAAGAGTGGCAGAAAATGTCCTTAAATAATTATGTGTCCTGATAAATGGATAGTTTCTGAGCTAGGTTGAAATGTTTAAGATGCAGAAAAAGAATTTTTTTATATACATAATGATATTTTTTTCATCCTCCTTAAATTTGTAATCCCGTTTCGTTTTCAACTTTAAACAGATAACAAAAAGTTTAATTTAAAACCATGCTCAGATCTCATTACGGACAATTTGTTTCTATTATGGTCGTAGCATGAACATTTTTGCATGTATGGGACACAATGAAAACAGTTTAGGTGAATATCGTACAGAATTTTTCTGTTTAACTTTTCTTCTCAATTCCAAACACTTTCTGACAGAAATATATCTAAAAATATCTCATAAGCTATTATGCTTTTATTTTTTTCTAATTTCTTAAATTTCCCATGCGATTTTGCATCATGAATAAACATAAAATGTCCTACAGAATACAAAGAACCAAAGAATAATATTTCTGTAAGAATTTATTCCACAAATGCCTGAAAGAGTTTATTTATATCACTTTATATTCTTGTTTTTATCTCTGTTTATAGCTCTGTTATAATTGAATAACAACCTGAAAGCAAAATATCACAATTTTCATTTAAGTAGGCATTCTTTACTAAATCAAGTAATTTACAAACATGTTCCCAAAGTTTTTAAACTTTATTAAATTTATTATTTTTAATGTCACTGCTATTCATAGTGTAAAGGTATTTGAAAAATGACTTATGATTTACATTTACAAAATGCTGCCAAGAATGATTCATTCGGCAGGAAACGAGAAACTATTTTACTTTAGGTTATTTAACATTTAATCGGACATGCTGTAGTTCTGAGGTACACGAACAATATCATCCGGTCAGTCTCCGAAACGTGCAGAGATACGACCTTGAACATGCTAACCATTTGTTTTTATGGTTAAGTAGTTTTTTTCTCCATAAAATGGTTTTTTATCAGTTTTTTATATGCTCTAAGATCCGGTACAAGTATTCATTCAGTAGCTTGTATCTGTGAGATACATGGCACACGATCGCGTTTTACCTTAGACACTTTAATCCGTGTTTTTATTCGTGTTCATCATTTCCTTTTCGTTTGCAGTGATGAGGAACAAAGAATCTATGGATCTCAATAATACATAAGATTTTTGAAAGATGTGCATAAATTGTAATGTAATATCTGCATTCAATGAAGATGAAAGTTAAATGGATGAATAAGATTATATGTGAAAATAGACCGATGAACAATTACAAGTGGAAATGAGCAATACCTATCTTAGTACTAATGACGGTAGCAGTAATTCCGCTGTTGTCAGCATTAATCGAGATCAGTAAAATACAGGAAAAGGAGGGAGAAATCAAAGGGTAAAAAAGTAGAATCAAATCTTCAAAATATTTTAAATAAGTTGACGTTTTATTAACAATGCAAGAAGAAGGAATAAAACGGCTACATAAATTAGTATAAATTTTACTATTTACGAACACAAATAATTAACAAGCAAGCAATTTTAATGAATAAAAATGTAAAGCAATAAATGGAGGTTAGATTAATATCTAGATGTAACGGTTCACCATCTATAATAAACCCAGATACAGTTAACATATTTAAGTTACTAAAAATGAATATTTCCGATATAGCAAGCGTCATGACGTACCACTCAGAGGGTGGTCGATAGTGCGTTAAAAGCGGTCTGACGAGACATCTCGAGTGCAAGAAATATGGATAGTATCTAACCTAGACACTTCAAATTTTTTAAATCATTTGAAGTTGTAGTGTTACATTCTGTCAGAAAAGAACATTTTATATCACCAATTCTGTTCCGATGATCTGAATTAAAGAGGGGATCTCTAGATCTTTGTAAAGTAAAAAAAATACGTTACACAATAAATCCCCCATAAGAAAGATGAAAAAATAAGTTTAAAGAAGTATTCATTTTTCGAATTGTAATCACTCCAGACCTGACCAGCTTCCAAGAGCGACAAATGTCATGTTTAAGTACCCTATTATCATAGGAACTAGAAGGTAATTTACAAGAACTATTAAATATTTGGAATGAGGATAAGTTAAGTATATCCCATGACTGTGATTAGACGAGGAGAATTTTCACAGAAGGAAATGTTAGATATGTCCCCGAGAACGTTTGTCGAAAAAGGAATATTACAGAGAATAGATTAGGCATTTTTTGAGGACTACATAATTGGAAATCTACAATTTTTCCACTACTTTCCACGGATTATGGATTCTCATACATGAAAATGTTGCAATAAAAATACATTCATTTTTTTAAATTTTGCATGCCACTCTCAATTTTCCAAATTTTAATTTTGCTTAAAATAAAATTTAATGCCTATACAGTAAATAGAAAATTAGACTGCAAGTCCGTTGCAAATAATATGTTTCTCTCGTAAAATACCTTTTATGAATAATATTGTTTCTATTTTAGTATATGATTATCAATTTCATGTCTTTGACACTTAATAGTTCTTGCTTAAAAACAAAGAAAAAAAGTTGCTCCTTTTCATAATCCGATTAAAAGCGAAAATTACATTAAAATGGATTTATTCTTTCTGATTATAAAGCAATGTAATTTTGCCTTTGCGTCGTAATAGGTTAAATATTTAAAATCTTCGGTTCGGCCCAACAGTATACACAATAATTCATTTAATAATTTTTATTAATCTGTTGTTATTATATACACAAAAATTTATAAATCAGGAATGTTGTTGTTTACGCAAAGTATGTCATTGACAATCTGCATATTCAAGTCAAGTTCTTCTGCCTGTAAATTCAAGTGCCGTGGTTTACATTTAAGTATGTAGCCATTCGGAATCCTTTTTGGATTTCTGATTCCGATCAGATTACCTCTTGTATACTAAAGACAAACGTAGCCCTTCAGAACTGACCAACCTCTTGATCACTAACATCCCTACATTGCTTAAAAGTCCCTTTCTACTTCTAATTGTAAGGTTTACATAAGATTCGATTCACAATAATCGAACTTTTATGTGAATAAATTTAAAGAAGCAGCTTAAGATATGCTAATTGCGGCATACGCGGTTGGTATAAATACCAAGCAGCTAGATTAAAGAAGGGTCGAAGTGTTAAGAAAGTGAGAGGAAGTGAAAGGAGGAGTAGAGCTGACGAAACGAAGTATCGAGCTGGAGCTAGGCTTAGAGTCTGGTTTAATATTAGTTGAGTTTTGCGAGCAGCCGTTCGAGGCATAGCTAGGTTGCTTCAAACCTCTGCGAGTTCTTGTTAGGCCCAAAATTTACGTAGCAACAATGCTGGTCGACTTTCCGAAGTATTTGTGACTATCTCAAGTTGTATTTTCATTGCATGAATAGTTATACCAGAAAATATAATGAATTGTATTTCCCTTGCATTAATATTATATATATCGTACTAGTAGTACGCATCATTTAGGTTGAAAAAGAATGTTATATGTGCAAATGCTTGAATAAACATTGTTGTTATGTAAGAACTGTGTGTCAATGAAATTATTTAGAGTGCCATTTCAAGATATACATACCCAAAGGTAGGGAAAAATTGCATATTCTCTATAAACTTACTGCAAGAATTTAAATTATTCAGGTCCATGTGATTCAAGTCACCGGCTTTTCAAGTACTCTGTAAACCGTATCGAAAAAAAATCAACTTAGACCTCCTACATAAAAAATAAATTTGATGAAGAAGTATGATGCTATGCAGATTTAAAAAGGGGAAACGTGAAAGAAAATGACATTATAGAAAGTTCTGAAGACAAATCAGATAAAAACTTTCAGAATGTTAATAAAGGAAAAAAAGGAACCACAAGATCGCAGTTCAAGACCAGCGTTCTGAACACGTGCTGTTGAAACCTTCCAATTTGAAGAGAAACATTGAGGGATTCTACCATGAATTGAAGCGTGAGGAAAACAAACAAGAAACAGAAGAGAATTTAGAAAAATGAGTCAAAAAAGAAATTCATTACATAACACAAAACAAAGGGGGACATTTTAAAACTGATTTCGGAAGTGACGAGAGCATAAGCAGGTATCATTGACGAATAATGTTTCCCATTTTTTAAAAATGGTCTGTAAATCCTGAGACCAAAAATTTGAATATCCAAATCTCAAGCCGTTTACAGCTATACTTTTCGCTTTACTCAGTTTACCCTAATTAATGAGAATAAAGATTTATACTTCGATAACGTAACAAATAGAATATTATATATATATATATATATATATATATATATATATATATATATATATATATATATATATATATATATATATATATATATATACAGGTGGTTGTCGAAATAATGGAAACACCTATCAGTATTAGTGGTGTTTATGAATGTGCTTCGTATAACTTAAAAAAAAATCTGGCTACCTATATTTCTTTATATAATATAGTGTATGTATTAGTCTACTGTCAGGTAGTAGTAATGAAGCTAAGGGCATCGTGATTTTGGGGGAATAGCCAAAAATTTCAAACCTTGAAGACCTTGCAAAAAGGGCAAATTTTTGGAGCTCGTTTAAATTGAGGTATCTGTTTCTGCAACCCCAAGGCTAATGGGTGTTTTTCGAGCGATGGTATCGAAAGTCATGATAGCATACAGAGTTCACGGAAAAACATCCTTTGCCAAACAGAATAGTGGACGAAAGGGAGAGCCGAGTGAAAGAGACGGACGAAGTATTGAAGCGGATTGTGACATGAAGAAATAAAACTACTCCAAACAAAATGACCAAATAGCTCAATCTGCATATATTCCTGTATCAACCATTATATGTAGAAGGGAACTTCACAAACAAAGCATTTAAGGAAGAGTAGCTACTCCCATGCAACTTGTAATAGATGCAGATACCAAATATCGTCCACAATGGTGCCACGAGCGCAAATCCTGGTCGAGTAATATGTAGAGAAACGACATTTCGTCCGACGAATCATTGCTCACCTTATCCTTCGCAACAGGACGTGCGAATGTCTGGAGAACACCTACACAAGCGTAAGATTCTAGCTGTCTCATCTCAAGTGTCAATCATGGAGGTAGATCTATCAGAGTTTGGGATGTCATCTCATGGTTTTCTTCAGGCCCTATTGTAACCCTAAAAGGGAGATAGAATGGGAAGGGCTATGTCGAAAGTTTAGCTCACTAGTCCATCCTACTGTGCAAGCATTGTTTCTTGCTGGAGATTGCGTTCTTCAGGATGATATTACCATTATACATACAGCTAAATCTATCAAATATTGGTTTGAAGAGCATGAAAAAGAAGTCAAATATCTTATCTTCCCCTGTACATTCCTCCCGACTATATATCATCCAACCACTGTGACCTGTTTAAGCGGGTAGAGCCAGGTATCGATATCCACCACAGCATCTCTACAGGAACTTTCATTATTTTCCCTGAAGAATGGTACAATATATTCTTAACCACTATTCATGACTTGTATAATCCAATTCCAAGATGAATCAGGTGGTATTGCATGACAAAGGTAATCCTGCGCCGTATTAATAAAGGTTTTCATGATGTTTCTCAGTGTTTCCATTATTTTGATAACCACCTGTATATATGTACAGTTGCTTGGATGACATATTTCTTTCTAATATCGCCCATGGCAGAGTTTGGGAAATTAAGGGGATGGTGGACCTTTCAAAACGATTTTTGAAATTTTTACCACAGAGATATGAAATTTTGTATATATATTCATTAAAGTATAACAATATTAAACACCTTATAAAATTTTATAAATATTTTTAAAAAAATATTTTATAATTAAAAAATTTAAATTAAATTACCCTTCTTTAAAATGCTCCTTGCGACTCAATTTTAAACTTTTCCCCTTAATTTTGCATTTATATTGCTTATAAATACTTTCAGAACAAAGTTATGTATTTTTTTGTACTTTCGTTGAATAGTTAATTTTTAGAAAATATTTTTATGCTTGTACTCTGAATTTTCGCGAAATTTTTGTACTTTTCTACACTAAAGTTAAACTTTTATAACCTAAATGACCTCGAATCCTAAAATGGATACATAACTTTATTTTGATGTATTACAGGAATCTTTATTATAAATTTCATAAAATTTCGTCAAAAATTATGACGCGAGGAGCATTTTAAATACTTGAAAATCTGGAAATTTGTCATTTTGAGAAAAAGTCATTTAAAAGATAATTTTTTATCTACCTTTAATACTTACTACTCTAAAGCCACCAATTTTTCATTTTTCTTTTCACTACACATTTTAAATGCATTTCATTCCAATATTTACATGTTTTTAAAATATTAATACACCCCCAAAAAAAATTCCAATTTTTGCTCGATTTTTGGTAATTTGAAAGTCCACCATCCCCTTAACATACAGTGCGATTATCGTATTTAAATTTTTTGGTCTTATTTTGATACAAAATATATAATCTAGTATATCATCTATTCAACAAGAGACACAGATGACCGGATATGAGACACACTTAAGCCAAACGTTTAGGTTTTCAGGAGTGGAGTAAGCCTTGTAAAATTTCTATTAGATTAAGCCCTGCAAAATTTCTCATTTATTAGGAAATTAAAGTGCTATTGAGATAGTTATCTTGACCATTATTTTAGAAACCCCATTAAAGTTATTCAAAAATTTCATATTTTATAAATAGGTATTCATCTAACTGCGTAAGTGAACTTACTTTTAACTACTCGTACACGTGTGCGGACATCTTATATGATCTTTCAATTGATAGAAGTATCGCAGTGATTGGAAATTGTATCATCAGCTGTTAGATTTGATCTAACGCAATTTTAATGAATTTCTTACCTTCTACATCTGTCAAAACAGTGTACTTTGCCGTAGGTCGTAATCAGTAACCGGCGAATCCAGCTTGCAATATTGGAAGAAACAATTTAATAAAATACACAAATTTTAAAATAATCACATAAGTTTGGTTAAAACTTTGTTACAATAATGTATAAACATGAATTTTTCCTGCCATCAAAATCTTGAGTGTGTAGAGTGACACTTTAGATTACTTAAAATGAGCATGGTATACTGTAAGAGGATAATATGATAAACCAATTTACTTGTGATTTAAGGAATTGTAAAAGAAATAGTGTTTTTCTAGTGCATTTTTCATATGGTACAATTATAAATGTATACTAAATAATATTTTAGGGGAAATAGAATGTTAAATGTAACTTGCAATTTATCTTTGCTTGTTTCAAAAGAATCTAATAGAACGCAGTAGATTAAGTCTAAAAATAGCCATATTGGTCTGTTTATAACTTAAAATGTATTAACAGGAATTTATAGGGCATTCAAAATTGAATAACTGGTAAGTGACATATTAGCTTACAATAATTATATCAAAGAGCAGATAAAACATATATATATATATATATATATATATATATATATATACATATATATATATATATATATATATATATATATATATATATATATATATATATATATATATATATTAATATTAATTTTACATTTTATGTTACGAAAATATTATTTTATTGGCATATGTACTATAACAAGTAATTCACCAAAATAATCTATTTGCTTAATGTAAAATGTAGCAAATATTAGCAATATTGGTTCTCAACAAACTTGATATCCGTTTAAAAATTTATCTAATAACAGTTAATAATATGTCAAAACCACATTGCATAAGAAGCTATAATTGTCTAACAATATTCTTGAATCTAATTACAGTGATTATAAACAAGGTACCATCAGTTATAATTAATGAATTACTTCAAAGTAAAGGAGAAAAGGGAAATTCTAGGAAGAGTTTGTTCCGACTTATTTCGCATGCATTTCCTCTCAACTGATATTTGCAATTAGTTTCAAATCGAGTAATATTTCTTGAGCACGCGGGAGCAAACAACTTTCTAAATGAAATTCTACATCTGAAAATACTGCACTTTGTCGTTCAGATCAGGAATTCCTGAGCAATAACACCTCTCAAAATATTTATTCTTCCCGAGCAATTTGCTAAAGTACTTAAAGCCCTGACAGAACCGTGAAGCATTAATCTCCGTAAAATGAGAGAAATGCCGAAGCTCGAATTATTTCAAAACATATGTGGCACGGAAATAAAATTTGGAATACAGTTGTGTTTGAATGTCACACGGAATTACTCTTCGTTTAACACTATCGGATACAATGAGGAACTTGATCTACTCGAAACATATGATCATCTTCCCAAGGTGTAATTAGGATGTAATAAAAAAGACTTTAATTCATTAAACGTACGAATGAAACATATTCTCCAAGAAGTATAATGTTGTTGTAAATACTTATGTAACCACTTATGTAAAAGTAGTTTAAAGATAAGACGTATTTGTGAGGAAAATATAGAAATTCGTTTTACATTTAATTATTAATTTATGAATAATTCTATAAAAATATGTTTCTAGGTAAAATGAGTGAAATTCTGAAGCTAGAATAATTTGAAAACGTAAGTAGCATGGAAATAAAATTTGGTACACAGTTGTGTTTGAATGACACAAGGAATTACACTTCGTTTAACATTATCGGATACTATGAGGAACTTGATCTGCTCAAAACATATGATTCTCCTCCTAAGGTGTAGTTAGGAACTAATAAAAAAGTATTTAACTAAGGAAACATATTCTCTGAGAAGAATAAAGTATCTGTCAGTACTTATGTAGCCACTTTTGTATAATTAGTTTAACAATATGGTGTATTTGTGAGGGAAATATAGAAATTCCTTAAACATTTAATAATTAACTTATGAATAATTCTATAATGCGTAATATTTTTTCTCCCTAAAATGAGAGAAATGTCGAAGATTGAATTATTTCAAACCATCTGTGACACGGAAATAAAATTTGGAATAGAGTTGTGTTTGAATGTTACACGGAATCACTCTTCGTTTAAAACTATCGGATACAATGAGGAACTTGATCTACTCCAAACATATGATCTTCTTCCCAAGGTGTGATTAGGAATCTATAAAAAAAAGTGTTAAATTCTTAAAATGTATTCCCTGAGAAGAATAATGTTACTGTAAATACTTATGTAACCACTTATGTATAAGTAGTTTAACAATATGGCGTATTTGTGAGGAAAATATAGCTCCTTCAATATTTAAATATTAATTTATGAATAATTCTATATTAAAACATTTTTTCTCAGTAAAATGAGAGAAATGCTGAAGCTCGAATAATTTCAAAACGTAAGTAGTATAGAAGTAAAATTTGGAACACAGTTGTGCTTGAATGGCCCAAGTAATTACAGTTCATTTAACATTATCGGATACAATGAGGAACTTGATCTACTCGAAATATATGATCATCTTTCAAAGGTGTAATTAGGATCTAATAAGAAAGAGTTTAATTCATGAAACGTATTCTCCGAGAAGTATAATGTTGTTGTAAATACTTACATAACCACTTATGTAAAAGTAGTTTAAAGATAAGACGTATTTGTGAGGAAAATATAGAAATTCGTTATACATTTAATTATTAATTTATGAATAATTCTATAAAAATATGTTTCTCGGTAAAATGAGTGAAATACTGAAGCTAGAATAATTTGAAAACGTAAGTAGCATGGAAAAAAAAATTTGGTACACAGTTGTGGTTGAATGACACAAGGAATTACACTTCGTTTAACATTATCGGATACAATGAGGAACTTGATCTACTCAAAACATATGATTCTTCTCCTAAGGTGTAGTTAGGAAGTAATAAAAAAGTATTTAATTGATGGTATGCGCGAAATCAAAGGTTCAGAAAATTGGAATGCAGGTTTAATTCTACCAATGGATACCGCTGTTTTATGACCATTAAGATCAATACTAAAAGTTTTATAAATGAACATAATCTTTAGAAACATAATCTCTAAGAAGAATAAGGTATCTGTAAGTACTTATGTAACAACTTTTGTATAATTAGTTTAACGATATGGCGTATTTGTGAGGAAAATATAGATATTCCTTAAACATTTAATAGTTAACTTATGAATAATTCTATTAATGCGTAATATTTTTTCTCCCTAAAATGAGAGAAATGCTGAAGCTTGAATGATTTCAAAACATCTGTGACACGGAAATAAAATTTGGAATAGAGTTGTGCTTGAATGTTACACGGAATCTCTCTTCGTTTAATACTATCGGATACAATGAGGAATTTGATCTACTCTAAACATATGATCTTCTTCCCAACTAATAAAAAAGTGTTTAATTCATAAAATGTATTTTCTCAGAAGAATAATGTTACTGTAGATACTTATGTAACCACTTATTAGAAGTTTAACAATATGGCATATTTGTGAAGAAGCTATAGAAATTCCTTCATTATTTAATTATTAATTTATGAATACTTGTGTAATAATCTTTATTGGCCGTGAAATGAGAGAAATGCTGAAACTCGAATTATTTCAAATCATACGTTGCACGGAAATAAAATGTGGAATACACTTGTTTTTGAATGACACACAGAATTACCTTTCGTTTAACACTATAGGATACAGTGAGGAACATGATCTACTTAAAAGATATAATTCTCTTCCTAAGGTGTAATTGGGGACGAATAAAACATTTGTTTCATTAATGAATCGTATTTTCTGAGGAGAAGAATGATGTTGCTGTAAATACTTATGTAATTACCTGTGTATAAGTATTTTAACAAAATGGTGCATCTGGGATGAAACTGTAGAATATCTTTGATAATTAAATTGTTAATTTATGCATACTTGTCTGCATAAAATAACAGAAATATCGAAGCTTGAATTATTTCAAAACATATGTATCAGGGATATTAAGTTTCGAATAAAGTTGTATTTAAATGTCACACAAATTTTTCTAAGTTTACACTATCGGATAGAATGAGGAACTTGATCTACTCAAAGCATATGATCATTTTCTCATAGTGTAATAAGGGACTAATAAAAAGTAATTAATACATAAAACGGATTCTCCGAGAAGAATAATGTTGCTGTAAGGTCTGATGCAATCATTTATGTATAAGTAGTTTAACAATATGGCGTATTTGTGAAAAAAATATAGAATAGCTTCGAACGTGGAAACAAAATTTGAAGCTTCATGTAACAATTCGGGTGTTACTTTGCACCCAGAGCTTGAGTCAAGCTAGTAATTAGCATATCGATATCTAGTACTAATGGTACTCGGACCGAATCCAGATAAGCGCCCTGAATACGGTGTCCTCGGATCTACGCTGGGTATTGTCACGTTAAATCTGCATTCAAGAGAGTCCATCCGTAGAGTTTTTAGTGTTTGGAGGTAGGTACGAACATACCAGAGGCCACACATAAGGGAAGGGGGAAGAAGACTCAATCTACAGTCAGGTACAGTAAAACCTCGTTTATCTGGATGTCCGGATAACCCGGATGAGATTTGTAGACATTTTTATTTAATATTCACATTAGATAATAATTTTTAGCTATGATAGCAAGAACGTAACTACAACTACGCCAAATATTCGCTTTTAAGTTTGATTCTATGTTCAGTTCCTGTATAGATTGTACAATAAATTATGGTAATAAACTGCTTTTTGATGAGTTTAAGAAAGCTTTACTAGGCTTTCCAATTCTTTGTTAGGAAATGATGTGATAAGTTATTTTGATAGTTTTAATGTCTTCTAAACAAAACTGTGTAATTTTGTTACAAAACATAGTCTTTTATTGTGATAAACGGTCAGTCTGCTTAGTTAAGGATTTTGTTTTGCTTGTTACCTATATTACCCTGATTATACGAATTTTCGACTGTCCGTATTGCTTATGGTTCCAGTTAGTCCGGATAAACGAGGTTTTACTGTAGTTCCAAGCTGCGATGTTGGTTGTCTTATACGGTGCCCGCATTTCAAGAAACCAAGAACTTTCGCGGTACATTGGTCGAATGTCGAAAGTGTCTGTCGCATTCGAAAAAAAAAACTTTGCACCTAGATACAGATTTGTAAGGAATATTAATAAGGGGATTTGATAACAGACCTAATAGAAAATGTTAATGGTTAAAATTAAAACATTCCGGTAACAGTTAAATTTATTAATACAAAATATCTTTGCAAACATCGTTTGAAAACATCGAGAACAGATTATTAAACTTTCGGAAAACCTTTCTTTTGGATTGTGTATATTTTTAATATAAAAGTTTTGTAAAAAAAAAAAAAGACATAACACACAAAACTGCAAGACTCTAAGACAGGAGCCGGGGGGCGCCAGGGTGCCCACGAAACAATTTTAAGGTGACTGTCTACGTTTGAAAATGTCATTTTTGACTATTATGGTCAATTTTATTTTTTGCAAGAATCGTGTAATTAAATCTTTTCACTTTTCAAAACCGTTTGACTTTCATTCTACATCAATTAAAAGCAAAGTTGTAGCTATTTTAAAAAACATCGTCTGCTACAAAATTGAAGTGACAAACAACTTTAAATGCGTTTTTCTCAGAATTATGCTTTATAGCACAAATCTCTACCGTTATCATGATATCTACCATAATAATGCATACAATTTTATAAAATTTTCAGGAAATGTTTTAGATGCTATTGTTAATGAAATGATGCACAATAATTAATGTATAATAAATAGTTTTTCTTTTGGGGATGTTTTTATAAGGAAACGAATGGCAAATCGGGGAGAATTTTCATACTGGAACATAAAATTGTCCGTATTATTTTTACATTTTAAAATTTCTCTTAGATTGTAGGTCACTTTGAAGTTAACTGTCATATGTATCATGTGTGAGAAGGAAATTAAAATAGTAACATTAGAATTTTGTGCAGAGTGATATGTATTTTAGCTAAATTTCGTTAAAAATTACTTCAAATTGACCAAGTTATATAAAAGTATAGTATTTACAGATAAGTTTTTGCTCATTTTTTAATTTTTTAGTTCTATTTTACCATAAAAGACCAAAAAAGCCTTACAAAATGGATTTCTTTTTAAAATGGGCTTTGAACGTAGGCAGTCACCTTAAAATTGTCCGCCGTCCAAATATCGAAACATTTTAGATATTTGAACAAGAAACACTCTTAGTTGTAATGAATAATTTCAGTTAAAAAAATTAAAAATCGTAAAACCATAAAAATAAAAAACTGACCAACCTGATCTCCCCACAGCGTTGCTCTCCCCTTGCTTCTATGATAAGTAATGCATTTAAAGCTAAATTTGTGCTCCGGAAATCCCATATGGAGAAAGATAATTTATCACATTTCCCAAATTGAAAAATGGTGAAAGAAAATTATTGCAATGAAAATGCAACAACCTATCAGTTTGCGAAATATTTTGATTCCTTATTGGAAGAATTTAATACCAGATTTGAAGAATTCTACAAATTGGAAGCATTCTTGAAGCTTTTTTTAAAATTATTATTCCTTTCTCTCATACAGAGAACGATATGACTCATAAAATCGCAACATATTATGATATTCCCAATGAGGACTTAGAATAGGGAAATATAAATATAAGAAATAACATTGAATTAAAATCACATCATAACTAAGAAAAAAATCTGGAATTTAGGGAATGAAGTTTCCTATCGTTGAGAAAATGTCCTCTGAAATTAAATTCTCTTTGCCCGTCGACATATGCTACGCTTGTGAATCTATGTTTTCCAACATGAAATACTTAAAATCAAAGTACCGATCAAGCCTTACTGACACTCATTTGGATAAATGCCTGAGAACTGGGAATTAGACTTCTATACCACATTACAAAGAGTTGACTGCAGATATGCAATGTCCAATATCGCATTAATTACCAATACTAAGATTGTTTTGCTTAAATTAAAATTTGAATCTATGTATGAAAAACGTATGCCACACTAATATTTTCACATTTAAATATTCACACTCCTCCTCCTCTTCATACAGCGGTGCTCACCGAATTCCCGCATTTCTGAAATATTCCCGCCTATTAATAAAGGTCGCCTACACCTGCTCTAAGATGCAACATACATTCATGGGATTAGATATATTTTGGAGAAACACACCTCTTGGAGCCAATAGTATTTGAAGTGCAATGAGGGATTCCTTAATTTTATAGCTACGGATCGTTTCTAGTTTGCATCAGCAATACAAATATTTAAAGGTTCATTTTATGTCATCGCTTACTTTTAACAAACATCATCGTTTTTTAACAAACTGTAACACGATCGTTTAGATAAAAATGCTCATCCTCTCAAGTATGGAGCATATCGCTTTACAACAGCACCTCAAAACCCCACCTAAATTAAATAACGCTCGAGAGGTTGGGAAAGTATTTCTTAACCAAGAAATAAATATGACCATTATTTACCTGATATATCATTATTCAAATAACCTTTGTCTGGAGAATTAAAAAACGAAAGTTTTCTAATGGCGCGGGAGTGGAAGAATCCGCACGTCATTAGCTTCGTTATTGTTTTATGAATCAAAAAACTACCAATGCATTCACAAAGATCTATAGATGGCGACGAACGCTTTGTTCAAAAAAACTCTTTCGCTTACTTTGTAAATATTTTGAGAGAGGAAAGATTTTCGAAATACTCTAATTAATTGATTTCCGTATTTAATTATATGCAGCCTGTCACCAGAAACAAGTGTATGCAAAAATGCCTGTTACAACATTTTTTAGTTATGGATAATAAAGATAATAATGGTGATCTTAAGGAAAGATAAATAAAATTCATAATTAAACAACTGTAATAAATTCATTTTGGCAAGTCTTTTAGTGTATAAAAATATAAATCAAATTTTCTAGGTATTTGTTTTTCTTAGAATGACGAATTTCAATATGTGATGATTTTTTTGGACAGATTTATTGTACCACTGTAAAATATTTATCTATCACCATTTTAAAATAAATTTCTTGACTACTTCCTAGAAATGTTAAATATGAAAATTTTGAATATGAACTTTTGATTGATTACAGGCAAATAATTAAACTGTGGTCGCAAAAGGTCTCTCTAAGCTAGCATTTATCTTTTGATGACACATATACATTGAAATTAATTACTGTTTGTCGCTTTCCTATTTTAATAAAAGATTCATAAAGCATCCTATTGTCAGAACTGAAGATTGCACTATTCAAAATGGACAGCAAGTATTTTCGAAAATTTATCATTCTTTCGAACACTGCTTATTGAGAATAAATTACTTTTATTTGTCGTCGAAAGTTGTATCATAATTTTAAAACATAGTAATATTGATTGAGGATGAATTACATAATTAATATCTGTACTTCAGAAATGAAAATGGAGGTCCTTGTTTCAAACTCGGTAGTTATTTACGGATTGACTAGTTCGAAGACGCCAGAAATTTTTTTAGAATATTCTACGCAAGCTCATCAATAACACTTCGTTAATTTATCTTCATGTCTTTAGTCATACTTGCAAACATGAAGAAAAACTGAAGAGTAACATTTGTCTTACCCATACAAATTATAACTATTTGAAATTACGGTTATGAGATAAAATATAAAAATTATGAAAATCGATAATTTATGAGAGCACAAATGATAGCAAACTACTTATTTGAAAAAATTTCGAATATTTCTTATATTATTTATTCCATAACCTAACCCACTTGTAGATGTATCAGGTGTCTCATGGTCAGCGGTAAGTATTATAATTTTTTTAATTATTATTATGCCCCCTGACCGGAACAACTCCTGACTAGGCCTTGTTGTGCATGGTTCTCAATAGCACAACAAGGGTCGAAGTCGGATTAGCCAGGTGCCACCACAATATATATATATATATATATATATATATATATATATATATATATACCACCCTCTCTGACAGAAAATTTCCGGATAGATAGCCGTTCCTGTATATAGATTTAAAGTCTCCATATCGGGCCAAGACAGGGAGGTATTTAATGGCTTTCATCGGGATTAGAACCGCACAACCCCCAGTCCGAAAACCAACGTGCTACCACTAGGCTACCACGCACCTAAATATGTATAACAAGAACTTAATTTCAAACTAAAGTCCATTGAAAATGCAAGTAAGCAAGTCAGAGAGAATATAGAAAATTTCCCCTGCATTATATGCACACTCATTTTTTTGAGCTCACAGCACATAACAATCTAGTGTTAAATTTATATTTCTCATTCTACGGTCTAGCGTCAACATTTAACTTCTAATCTTGACAAGAAGTCTTCTTCACGGGTCCTTCTACCTTGCTGTGTCCACTTTCTTTATAGACAATAGGAGATATTCGTCAGGGCCTTTAATTAAAATCTTGATAGTTCCTACGGGATGGATAGAACTCACAAACACTTCAGTTCATTCCATTCACATAATATACATAGTTTTTATTGTTGTAATTTCTTAGAACAGGCATGAGTCCATTTTCTTTCAGAATTCCAACGATAGGAAACTAAACATAAAAGAATAAAGATTATTAATAGCAATGTAAAATGCTTCTGATAAACAAGGGTAAAAAAGTTAAAATTCCATTAATATGTGTTTAGATGTTTCATATAAAAGTTAAGAAACGGGAAAATGTTTATTAGTCTCATCGTACTTTTTTTATAAATTTCCAAGAAGTCATACTTGTATAATCTCAAATTAACTAATTGCTCGTCTTATCAATGGAGTTGTACCTAGTGTCTGGCAAAATCATCTTAGCATGAAATATAAACGATATTCATATAGTCAAATGTAACTGAAAACTTATCATAAATAATTGGATTTTATAAAATTATGAGTAAGGCGGAAATACAGTCATAATCTAATGATAAAAACGTTTAGACAAATGTAAAAAATAACAGAATTTCTCTACGATACATTTTAAAAGGCATTTTGAACTGGACGGAAATCAGTTAAGTGAGAAAAATGTGATTTTTTCCTATGAATATATGCATTGTATATATGATACC
>OU015501.1:93620509-93643009 GCA_907164885.2 Dolomedes plantarius
CAAGAAATAATTGCGGGATCGTAACGAAACTTGCAATGAAGGTACATGTCGGGGAGATATGCAAATGATTAGAAAAGCAGCGTGATTGCGCATTACGTATAGCCGGTAGAGGGCGTTGAACATCGTACTCTGTGGAGTATAAAACAGGTAACCTAAGCTTGTTTGAGTGTGCTGAATCCTTTAGAAAGGAAGAGCTGAGATAGACATGCCATTACGCCGTGTTCGAAGACAATATAAGCAGTTGTCGCAGTTTGAGAGGGGGAGAATCGTCGGGATGATGGAAGCTGGGTGGTCAGCTAGGCGAGTAGCTCGTCAATTAGGCCGCTCTGATTGTGTTGTGAGGAGGTGTTGGGACCAGTGGAGCCGAGAGATGTCATGTACACGAAGATCAGGCTCAGGACGCCCTCGACAGACCAGTCGTCGAGAAGACCGTATAATTGTAAGAAATGCACGCGTACAGCGAACTGCTTCATCGGCCGCCATCCAGGCACAGGTAGAACCTTCACTAGGGGCCTCTGTGTCTTCTCGAACCATACGAAGGCGCCTGGCTGAAGGACAGTTGGCGCCCATTACGTGTGCTGCCCTTGACGCCCACCCATTGACGCCTCCGTTTGGAGTTTTGCCGCGCACGAGGAAACTGGACTGCAGCGGAATGGAACCAGGTCGTCTTTAGCGACGAATCCAGATTCAATCTCGGCAGTGATGACAATCGTGTTCGTGTGTGGAGAGCCCGTGGTGAAAGCTTCAATCCTGCCTTTGCTGTACAGCGGCACATCGCTCCCACAGCTGGTGTGATGGTATTGGGTTGCCATTGCCTACAATACACGGTCACCCCTAGTATTGTTCCGTGGCACCATGACAGCCCAGCGGTATGTTCATGAAATCCTGCAACCACATGTTGCCACTCATGCAACGGCAACCAGGAGCCATTTTTCAACAAGACAATGCTCGGCCTCATACGGCAAGGGTGTCACAAGACTGTCTCCGCACTGTTACTACCCTTCCTTGGCCTGCCCGATCCCCAGATTTGTCTCCAATCGAGCATATCTGGGATCATTTGGGACGACGAGTTTTGCATCCCACGAGTTTGAACGAACTAGAGGCAAGGTTACAGCAAATATGGAACGAAATGTCTCAAGACATCATACAGAACTTGTATGACTCAATGCCCGATCGTATCGCATCGTGCATTCGCGCTAGAGGGGGTCCAACGGAGTATTAATTCCTCCGTTCTTTTGCCTTTTTCTCTGAAATAAATTATCCTTTTTCTTTGATTTTCTTATCATTTTCTTATATCAAAGTAGTCATTACGTATGTAAAATTTCGTAAAATTCTTTGACGACTCCTTCTTGGTGCCCTAATTTTTTTGTCCATGAGTGTATATATATATATATATATATATATATATATCTATATAAAATTTTATTTTCACATTTTTAAAGTATTTTTGGTCATATTATTAAAGTAATAAATTTCTACAATATATTTCTGTTTTTTTAAATCTTCACTTTTTTCATTCCGCGGGAGAAAAGAAAGAAATATATATTTATCACGTTATATAAATTCATAAAACAACCACATCGCACCTCTGCTAGAAGTGTGTGACATATCCGAAATTTTCGATTTTGAGATAATTGCACCAGAATGCTCCATAGGAAGTGCTTCTCATTCTCGAATAATGTTATAAGCATAGTACCAACACAATTTCGTAGATGGAGCTTATTACCCTCTTCCAGAACTATGAGTGGGAACTAGGTCATGCGCGAAGAATGAAAATAAGATTTTTGTCAGTGTCTAATGTTATTGTATTAAAATGTTCCTGTAATAAAAATGTTCATTAAATTTTATTTGGAAAATAAATGTTTTTATTTGAAAAATAAATTTGTGTTTTTTTACTAACCTGCCGTGTGGCTTCTGATGGATGTCCTCATCCCTTTTTTTTCCCGTTGAGGGTTTTTTTTTTTGTACTTATCTTTGTGTTTTAAAACAATATATGAATTAATATGGTATGCTATTAAATATCGAATTATATGGCTTGTAAAAGTAATTAACTTGAAAATTGATTGAATTTAATAGAATAATTTGTATGAAATTGTTGAAATATTAAATAACTGAATGTGTAAAAGTAATGTAAGTAATACAGATATTGCGAATTGTGAATTTGTTTGCTATACGTGGTTTACAAATATTAATTTATGTATGTATATGTGTTTATAATTGTTTAAATTATGTTTTATAAAAGCAGTTTCTTTTGTCAGTATATAAATGCTTATATTTTGTTATGTAAGGGCAGATGCCTTTATGCATGTATATACTTATATGAAGTTAAATGTTCACTTATGAATTGTTAACTAAATTGTAGTTAAAATTTTTTTGTTGAAGTTTAAGGGGATAATGGACCTTTCACAGCGATTTTTGAAATTTTTGCCACAGAGATATGAAACTTTGCTTATATATTCATTAAAGTCTAACAATATTAAACACCTTATAAAATTTCATAGATATTTTTAAAAAAATATTTTATAGTTAAAAAATTGAAATTAAATTACCCTTCTTTAAAATGCTCCTTGAGACTCAATTTTAAACTTTTCCCCTTAATTTTGCATTTATATTGCTTATAAATACCTTCTGAACAGAGTTATGTATTTTTTTGTACTTTCATTGAATAGTTAATTTTCAGGCAATATTTTTATGCTTGTACTCTGAATTTTCTTGAAATTTTTGTACTTTTGTACACTTAAGTTAAACTTTGATAACCTTAATGACCTCTAATCCTAAAATGGATACATAACTTTATTTTCATGTATTACAGGAGTCTTTATTATAAATTTCATTAACTTTCGTCAAAAATTATGACGCGAGGAGCATTTTAAAGACTTGCAAATCTGGAAATTACTCATTTTGAGAAAAATACATTTAAAACATGTTTTTTCACCTACCTTCAATACTAACTTTTGTAAAGTCACCAAGTTTTCATTTTACTTTTCACTACATATTTTAAATGCATTTCATTCCAATATTTACATGTTTTTAAAATATTAATACATCCCCCCAAAAAATTCCCATTTTTGCTCGATTTTTGGTAATTTGAAAGTCCACCATCCCCTAAAAGAGATAAAGCAGTGACTAGGTTCAAGCGGAGCTCAGGAACTGGCTCTGGATTCTGGAATTTAAGTTATTATTTATTATTAAATTGTTAATTTTATCTTAATTTGAAATTTGGTAGCTATTTAATGGACTCGAGGGGTCTATGTGACCTAGCCTCCGATCTTTTGGGTCGGCGTTTGGGGAGATTGTGTTGTGGCGGCCAGGCATCAGTTGAATTCCGTGTGGCTAACGCCGGGACGGAGATATACTTGCATTACTAACCTGCCGTTCATGTTATCAAGGTTTCTTCTTGTAATGTGAAAAGTTTTGATGGATTGTGCATTAGCATAGAGATATGATAGTATTACCTCAAGCTTTTCAGTCCATGTTGACAAAATGACGTTACTAGAAGATGGTTATATCTTGTAATTAAAATTCAAAATCATGCTTTAAAAATCGAAAACAACTTTAATAGTATATAGTTTTGCCTTCTGAAGTGATTCGAACAATAAGATTCCCAAAATTATCGTAGGCGTTCATAAAACAAGAAATGAAATTTCCACATATATTTTTATTAGCTCTTCCTGAAAATAATGCCTATTTTGAGATGTAACACTTTTCTAGTAGAGGTGTGACATATTCACTCTACACTGGGGATAATTTATTATTATTATTATTATTTTTACAATTTGTAAAATATATGTTCCTGAAAAACATATGAAAATAGAATATAATTGTAAAACATTACTGTATACGCTTTGACTTTTAATATTATTTTATTTTACTTTTTCCTGCCAAATAACAGAAGCATGGGATTAGACATAAATAACGCTAAAAATTGTGCAAAATGGCAATATTATGCACGTGACCTAAATAATTATTTTAAGTGTTAATCTGTGAAAGGTTTTTCTGTTTTAAAAGACATAAGGGAACATAATATACTGTAATTTATTTTGGTAAAATTTGCTATTTGGCAATTTGCATTATTACTCTCAAATTACTCAATACAATGATCTATTGCGTCATACATAATATGCAACACCTTTAATACCAAATCTATTTGTGTGTACGTGTAATACACTAAAAAGTTTGAGTTTATGACTCATGAACATAGATTACAGTTTTATCAAAAATAAAACATTTTTTTTAATAAAAGGAATGTTGGATAAAATATATGCATATTGAAATATACCTCACAGAGAAATATTTTCAAAATGTATTTATCAGTCTTACCTACCAAACACTGTATTAAATGGTTCCTAATTCATGAAACACACATTTGTTCGTCAACACCAAAATTTGATTACTGACTGAAGGCTATAAATTTTGTCCCATCTTCTTTGTCTATTCAAACAGGCATAATTACAGTGAGAATCACGATATCATCTAAATTTTTCAATGCAGTCGTATAATATTGGATTCTGAAATAGAGTGGTTTCAACTAGAACGCTCTAGAACAGTGGTTCCCAACCAGTGGTCTGTGAGAGCGTCGGGAGTGGTCCGGCACCACATCTAAAAAAGTTGGCGAATAAATGGGGATTTTGAAAGCACTGTTCGCTGAACTAGATGGGTCGAATATGACCGATCACTATGGAAGTTGAATTAAAATTTCTTAATAGTTTAACATAGTTATTATAGAATATAATATAGAATATAATATGTTATAGAATATAATATGTTAATATAGAATATAATATGTTAGAATGTGAGTACGTTAATTCTGTATCTCTTTTGACTGAGGGATATTATATACCTCCCATAACCCCCGGAAGGCGAAGGAGGTGAGGGTGGGTTCAATTACACATGGTTCAATTACAC
The DNA here is from genome assembly GCA_907164885.2 of Dolomedes plantarius. Classification (NCBI taxonomy): domain Eukaryota; kingdom Metazoa; phylum Arthropoda; class Arachnida; order Araneae; family Dolomedidae; genus Dolomedes; species Dolomedes plantarius. Next base: position 93,625,415 of record OU015501.1, read on the forward strand.
ATGGTTCAATTTCAGGCTTAGTGGTCCGCTGACTTCTACGGGTTTCGAACCACTGCTCTAGAATGAACTAAAGATGTTTACAGGCTCGCAACTGAGCTCAGTATACACGATCCCATATACACTCTGACACAAAAAAATATATGCACCCAGAAGGTAATGAGCTACTATCACGAAACTTAACATTTATGTAGTGTATGATGAGATAAGCAAATGATTACAAATTCAGAAATGCAGACTGTTTTATTACGAAGATAAGGCATGAAAAAGGGTACAAATCAGTAAGTAGTAAATCCACGTCTGGCAGCTATAAAGCCGAAACACGGCGTGGCATCGAATCAATGAAGTTACCTATGACCTCCTGCGGAAGATCATGCCATAATCTTTGCAACTGGGCAGTTAATTCACCATCATTCCGGGGCAGCTGCAGTTGCCTACCCAGCACGTCCCAGACATGCTCTATTGGCGAGAGTTCTGTGATCTGGCAGGCCATGGGAGTACGTCATATCCTTGAAAACATTGTTGGGAGAGTCGCGCAGTATGTGGACGAGCGTTGTCTTGCTGATAAATGGCACCTGGGTGACTTGATAACATAGACAGTACAACTGGCGTTAAAATCTCGTCCACGTAACTGCGTGCCTTCAAAGTGCGTTGAAAGACGACTAGAGGTGATCGTGTGTCTAAATAAATCGCTGTCCACACTGTCACTCCTTGTGTAATCGCCGTATGTCTCTCGACAAAAAATACCGGATTGGACCGGTGACCTGGCCGTCTCCACACGCGTATGCGCTGGTCATCAGCATGGAGACTGAATCGGGATTCATCGCTGAAGATCACACGCCTCCAGTCAGTCACATTCCAGCTTGCCCGAGGTCGGCAAAAATCCAATCGACACTGCCTATGATGTGGGGTCAGTGGTAGGCGTCTTAATGGACGTCGACCTCTTATACCTGCGTCGTCCAGTCGTCTCCGAATGGTTTCCCTTGATACCGTCGGATGTCTGGAAGGTGGTAAATGGCGTCGAATCGATTCTATTGACATTGTTTGCTAATCTTATGATTGCACTATCTTCGCATGCATTTGAGTTCCTGGAATGCCCTAAACCTCCACAACGGTAGACTATCGCTTCCGTAATCCATTTTTTCCAACACCGATCAACTACCTTATCGTTCCGACCGATGTGGCGGCCGATACGCCTACTCGACCAAGCTGCTTCTCTGAGGTCTACTATGCGCCCACTCTCAAAGTCCGACATCTGTTCCTACTGTCACCGGTTACGTCTCAGAGGCATCTCTATTCACAATACCAGCCATCCTAGTCGACAGATTTCTATGAATTACCCTATGGCACGAGCAATCATGCTTTTAAACTCTCCCAGTTGCGCATGTTATATGCGTATAGCGGTCTTACCCTTGTCTCATTTGCGTCGAGGATATTCTGGGATTTGATGTATGTTGAAAAAAATACTGTTTAGTCGGCTAAAGTGGAGATAAATTGAGAGGGAAAATATCTGTAAAAAATTCAGAGTGTATTTCTTAATTCGGAATTAGTTGGGGAATTTCAAAATTTTTTGATGCTGCACGTATTCGAAGACATTATTTTTATCATGTAAGCTTTATGTTTTTTCTATGAATTTTATCAGCGTTTCAGCATTACATCTTCTTGTTTGGAGTAGAATTTTCACCTTGAATAATGAATTTATTCTCAGAAGATTCTTTTTAGTGTTAGGATGGTAAGTTCACACTAAAAAAAATTCCAATAACTTTATTGTTTAAAATCTTTGTCAATTCCTCTAGAATTTTCTGTCATATTTCTACAGTTAATAGCTACTTTTTACCCTCAGTGTCCTTGAAATCATTTCCATACATTTTTCTGCTCTGTAGATTAGCCGGATTTTGTAAAACAATGTATTACTTATAATCTTGTAATGAATAGAATAAAATAATTTTGCATTAAAAGAAACTCGAGTTATGCGATAAATAGAGTATGCTCAAAGAATATATTTTCAAAACTACAGGTCTGAGATTATAGTCTAGTTAAACAAATAAACCTTTCTTTTTGTCAAATACCCCGTTAAATGAAAATTTATTTTTATTTTTTAAAGCATTTAAGTGATTCTACAAGTATGTTTTGCAAGTAATTTTTTTTTATCTTTAGTTTACTTCCATAGGATTCTTTTCTTGATTTTTTACAGGACCTCCGTTGAGATACAACGGGGACAATTCAATTTGATGCACATGAGTAACATGCTTGCTTTTAATACATGGTTTTGCCACTAGTCCAGATTTGCATATATAACTAAAAATAAAAAATCAACAGACCAAGACAATTATTATCAGTAAAAATGCAGCCAAACAAAAACACAAATCCCGCACTTAGGGATTAACGCACCGCAAGGTAAGATTCTGCATTAGTACCGGAACTAAACCAAATATCGAGGTAACCGACTGGTCTCGTTATCAGGAGGCTTAACCAAATCCGTTACCTCAAGGGGGAACTTTCTGAATATTATGCAGGTCTAACCAAAAAACATCCCAAAGCCCCGAGATCTCCATTGAAACAGATAGTCAAATCAAATGAAAGTACACGGACATCTTGCACTAAGGGCTCAACACACAATAAATGCAAGTACACATACAATCCGAAAGAACACAAATGAAAAGACAGAAATACAGAAAGACAGAAATGCAAAGATGCCCACTTACCCCAGTTCAGCGAGTAATGGTAATAGTCAAACAGCAGCAAATGTATATTCTAGTACAGTTACGTCCCTGTAGCAAAACCACAGCGCCCCACCCCATTGAAGTTTTTAAGCCACAAAAATTTAAAAGTTTGAAACCAGAAAACCCTATCTTAAAAGTCCTTAAAATATACCCTAGTCCAAATGTCATTTCTTTAAAACTTTTAAATTGCCGAAATTACTTGATAAATTGTACTTACGTAGGTTTTCCTTGAAATTGCTACACGCCTTCAAAAAATCCTCAGCGTTATTACAAATGTACCGTCACTCACTGAAGTATACCGTCACTCACTGAATTAGGGTCTAGTTTACTGCAGTTCATTTCCTACACATACGGATTAATTACAAATTGCAAAACAACAGCAATGAGTAGTACTGTAAGAAGCTTTCAATCATATGTCGCTTTGATAGTAGTATAAAAAACACATGCATGAGTGCTTATTTTCCTATAGTAGTATTTTACATGATCTCCAATTCACGTAAAGAACTACAGGTGGATTATTTGCTTGTAAGGAAGTTTACTGAAGCAATTGAAAGTTTGTAAAGGTTTCCCCAATAATCTGAAGAACTATGGTCGTAGTACAGCATACGTTTTATTTTATATTTATATGTAGACTAAATTGCTTTTTTGAATAGTATAAGAAAGATGCAAATTAATTACTTGCTAAAAGAGTAACATCATTCATATTGTTGGTATCCTTCAAAGACTTCATAATTTATATTTTAAGGAATTCTAAAATTATGTAATTGTATTTGGATTGAAATGAACTTTTCTTAGATATTGTTTATCTCTTAATCTCAGTACCTATAAATAACAATGATTTGTGGAGAAGTTTCTACATAGTTTAACCATGAATTTACCATCGATAATTATTTTTTGTGTCGTATGTGAGCCATCACAAACAGTCTTTACTTGAGTTTTTGTCACGTAACCACAAGCGCATGTGCCAATCTCCCTGTGGGGAATATGATTCTGCCTTGTTGAATTACAAGTAACAACACCAGAACTACAATTCAAACGTATTTCATTTTTTTCAAAGAGTTCACTCTAAAATAACATCCAGTTATCACCTTGCAGACACTTGCTGCAATAAAATTTAAAATGCAAGCCAGATTTCCGTGACTGAGGAGCTCCTCCCGTAAACAGTACTGAGGCCTGAAACCTGATTTGAATTCTGAAACTTGATTTGAATTTCCCTAAAATGACGCGATCTTTACTACACTTCTGGAATTTTCAATGTTTTACTTTAATATGAACTAATGAGCAAGGAAGCAATTGGAAGAGTTTGATTTTTACATGACAGATATAGCTTCGGCTTCAATTCAAACACCCTGTTTCATGATTAACGGATTGACAGTTAATCGCCTAAAACACCTCATCTCCTCCTTGCCTGTGTATGCAAGTGAGTATCAGAAAATGGTAGATAAGTTTAAAAAAGGAAAAAAATCTAAGTTTAAAAAGGTAGAACCCCTTAAATTGTTTACGTCTCAGTTTGTAAAGCCAATTTCTTTCACACCAAAACTAGTCATCTTCAAATATTTGTCTCTAAGGGAATTTTTTAAGGGTGCTTATCAAGATAGTCACTAAAAAGTCACCATTTTCACATATCTGTAAAAAGTACTAAAACAGTAGAGAATTTGATTTACTGATTTTTTTTTTCATTTTGAGACTATCTGAAAGTATTTTTTATTACTATTAATCAATTTTTGTGTTTAGAGAGTTATCATTTTATTAAAGAACTAAAATTTAACCGCTTTCAAATCTCGATTAATTTCTAAATCTCCCATAAATTATTAAGCATTTCGAATTTTCTTGCTTCATTAAGCTAATGAAGGAATATTTTCAACCTTTAGTGGGTTTTGAAGAATTCCCCATGAAAACCAAATTTCTCAACCATAAGCTACCCCTATTTTCAGAATGAGTTATATAAAACATCTCACAAAAGTTAAGCGATATAGTTTATTTTGCTTTTCACCGATATTCTATTTCTCAGTTAAAGTATGTGCTTTTTCGTATAAAATCTAGGTTATAGAAGATAACTGCAAAAAGCTATTTTCAATTTTGTTTCTTCAATGCATTCGTTGGAGCCAAATTCTATGTTTCTACTGAGAAAAGTGATTTTCATTTTAAGAATTTTGGGAACTAAAACGAAAACATTTAAAATGAGAAAATGTTTTGCATTGAAATAATATGTTTATGCCCGTAAATAGTAATTTATGTGGATGAATCAATTATAAGTTTCTTTACTTTTTTCCTGATTCGTCCGTACAATCAACCAGAGCGTGGATACTTCAATCGTGACAACTGCCGTTTGCCGTACACTTCACGCAACTTGTCTGTTTTATTTCTTTTTAACTACCCCAAAATATTCTTTCAGAATGAATTTCAATGGATTACTAGAAAAATACAAATGCATAAAATGAATTCGTAAAGATTTTAATTTTGTAAGTTTTGTATGTCCAGCAAAACCAGCAAAAAATGGATCATTCCAGACGTCAGTTTTCGGAAATTTTCTTTCAGTGGAGAATTTTTTTAAGTTTCCATGTTTCAACTGGCATTAAGGTTGATTGCATAGTAAAGTGTAAATATGTTTAAAAATGAGCATTTTTTTCTATATCTGAAGTTTTTTTTTTTTAACCATTTTATTTTAAAACGTTCCCAGTCTAAAACAATGTTTATGTCAGAAATCTTAGCAACACGAAATGAATTTTTATTTTTGAATGTTACTGCGATGAAATATTGGGTAGTCATAAAGAAACTTTGCCAATATATGGACCTCTAGCGGCTGTTCAGTTCAATCGATCGAGATGAGATTTCAGATATAGTTATTGAGAGGTATGAGCTCGGGATTCTGTGAAAGGTAACAAAGAGGCTCTCACGGTTACGGTTATAGGTAAAGAAACACGAAATTATCAAATCACAACACCCATTTTTTCCCATCTAGAAATGATCAGCGCATGCGAAAACCCTAAAGAGCTTTTGGAACGGTAAGTGTATCACAAAAAAACGGACACGTTATACACGCACAAAACACAGCTCTGCGAACGGCGTACAAAAACGATATATGGACCTCTAGCGGTCGTTCCGTTCAACCGATCGAGATGAGATTTCAGATGCAGTTATTCAGATGTATGAACTCCGGATTCTGAGAACGGCAACACAGTGACTCTCAGGGTTACGGTTATAGGTATAGAAACTCGAAATTTTCAAATGGGAACGCCCACTTTTTCCCGTCGCAAAATACTCAGCGCATGCGAAAACCCTAAAGAGATTTGGAACGGTATGTGTATCACAAAAAACGGTCACGTTATGCACGCAGAAAAAAACAGCTCTGTGAATGGCTAACAAAAACACGATCAGATAGCTTTTCATCGGTCTTCTACGCTGAATATCTGGCGAACGGCGTTCTGTGATTGGTTTCTAGCCTCTGTCATATGCAAATTTTCTCGGTGCGCCCTGGTCGTTCGCAGAGCTATTATTTGTGCGAGCATAACGCATCCGTTTTTTGTGATACACGTACCGTTCCAACGCTTTTTGGGATTTTCGCATGCACTGAGCATTTTGCGACGGGAAAATGTGGGCGTTGATCTTTGGAAATTTCGAGTTTCTATACCTATAGCAGTAAACGTGAGCGTCAGTGTGTTGCCGTTCTCCGAATCCCGAGCTTTTACCTCTGAATAACTATATCTGAAATCGCATCTCGATAGGTTGAACGGAACGGCCACTAGAAGTCCATATACCAGCAAAGTTTCTTTATGACCACCCTGTATCTATCCTAATAATAGCCCAGATCTATCCTTCTATCTGGAACGCTTCCGGAGCGATCGCTTCATAAATATATCAACCTATGGCATCCCTTTTGTTTTATGAGTTAGGCTTAACAAGTTAAAAGTAAAGTTAAAAAAGATTATTTGCTATCTGAACCCAAATAATTTATTAGGAACAATGCAATATAGACACAAAGGAAATTTATTTCAATTTTTAGACGGCTGTAATTAACGGTTATGACAATTTCAAAACAGCTCGCCAACGTTTAAAAATGGTCTCAGCATAAAATAACCTTTCATTGTAACGCATTTTCGTAGGGGTATTCATATTCATTAGAAAATTATATCTTTTCCGCCACCTTTCGAGTTATCATAGTGTTTCATTTAAATTAATAAGAAGTATTCATTTTATATACTCAGAACTTGAAAATGTAAACACGAGTGATTCATTCATTCACTGTGATTCATTCATCGTCGTTCATTTAAGAAAAATTGAATCGGAGAATCTTTTTCACAGTAAAACAGTTTTTCATTTTATTATTTTTAATATATATATATATATTTATATTTTAACTATATAATATATATTTTAACCAGATATTACAAAAATGTCAAATTTAGTATTTTCGGAAAGTTGCAAACTCGACGCATGCGAAGTGATATGCTCAAAACTGTCACCTTTCAAAGCGTGCTTTTCAAAGAAAATACCTAACATAACTGCAACATTTTCTTAAATTTTTAAAAGTGCTTAATTGAATATCTCTAAATTGCCATCAAACGTGACTTTCATGTGATTTTACGTAAATCATTGTATTACGATGATAATGATTTAAATTTAGAGAGGCAGTTTTTTTACTCCCGTCAATTATTAATATGTTTTCAGATGATGATTTTTTATAGAAGTGTCTTAAGCAGCTTTCCATAATTTAACTTATTTAAAATTCAGTATTATCTAGAAACATCCGCATCAAATAAATAATAAAATAATCTGAATTTATATCTACTTCGTAATAATTTACCCATATTAGACATTTAGTTATAATAGTTAAATATTAATTTATTGTATAATCACAAAAAATGATACATTGTTAAATGCTTTTATACAAGAAATAATGAGATTAATTAAAGTTTAGACAATAAAAAAAAATCACTGCAAAGATTTATGAAACTATTTGTGTTAATTTGTGTTGTTTGTATAATATAAGAAATACACATACTAAAGTTTAATTCTAAATGGGGATCAACATGCACTTTGGTTATGATTTACGATTTTATTTCAGAGAAGATAAAATACAACCAAATGATTCTATTGTGTAAGATATGATACATTTTCCTCAAGTGATGTCTATTATTAGAGGTATATGATCGCTAGTCACGTAATCCCTAGTAGTCATTCTCTCCCAACTAACTGAAGAAATTAAGTCAGTTTCATTCATACAAGATATTTCTTTCACAATATTTTGTTTTACTTCCTCTTCTAGAAAGTGGATTTTATCATATTTTAGACGAAAAATCAAAATTAATAGGATAAGGAATAACAAGGAATATGTAATTCTAGAAATTTTAAACAAACATAAAAATCATTCATTGAAGTGTAAGACATAATGCTATGCATTTTCTTTTGTAAAGCAATATATATATATATATATATATATATATATATATACCTGTGTGTGTGTGTGTGTGTCGGTCGGAAATATAGCACATATACGTTTACACTGACTTATTTCGAATAGCATTTTGATATTTTGAAGTCGAAATAACTTTAATCCAAAATTTTCTTAACTCTACTTACAGAGACTCAGTATTAAACATGTTTATTATTTATTTATTGCATTGTGATGAAATCAATTAAGTATGTAGAATATTAATACCTTATTACAAAACAAACCTTTATTTCAAATTAAATCTACTATACAAAACTATAAAAGTGGGCTCAATATCTGATGAGAATTGGCCTTGAAAATAATTTATAATATACTGTTTAATAAATAAAATATAAATAATTAAATAAATCTAACAAAACTGATTATTTCCATTTTTAATACTATATTGTATGGTTTATTTAAGATTAGGGATGATGTTTATGAAATTAAGCAATGTTTTGAAGAAATAGTTACGATTGTAAATTTAAATGAACACCATTTTTTACCCATAATATAAAATATAAATTAATTGTATAAAAATATAAATAAGTCCAAAATTTTATACTATGTCTATTAACTATTATAAGGATTTTATCTAAATGTAGAAGTATTATTACATAAAATTTATCAATGTTAAGAAAAAATACATGCAAATTCATTTTTTTAAAAATTTGAATAATATCGTTTATCACGTAAAACATAAAACTAAAACTTTTCTTATGCATTGTTACATCATTATGCTATAATCTTCCAATCCTAATACAGTATTCGATGAAAAAAATATCAATAAAGTGCCATATCTTAAATGTCACAAAATACTTCCTTAATTTAATCATTTATCTGCAGCACTGTACATGTTATGCCACTTACCTTTTGAACCAGTATTTAAAATATTACATATTGATATACATTTTTGTTAATACGATTTCATTAACCTGGATTATTAGTGTGTTATTAACTGTCAGTGCATTCATATGTGTATTATCATATGCACATTGGTATGCATAATATATTCCCTCCGTCCATAGATATCAGTTATACAAGGTACGACAGAATGGACTCCCATATTTCAAAGGGTAATAAAACACGAATGGAGCAATTTATAGATAAAAAACGTTATCTTTTCAAAAAGTACTAATAATATAGTATTTCCCCACCAGATTTAGAAAATAATATCACTCAGGTGGCGCCCGTTATCAATGATGCCTGCAGAAGCTGTTCCTCACCGACTTCGGCAGTATTCGGCCAATCAAGAACGGCAACATTTGCATAAATCCCAAAGCGCTTCCTAAATGCCTCTGCGTCGTGGTTTCAGAATTATTGTTTTTAAATTACTCGATTACGATACCGTGATGTCACCGGACCAACTCATGGTGTCTGTTGACAACAATTAAAATCCACCTGAAATGTTCGCATTTCCCGTTCCGCCCTACGCAAGCATTTTCTTACCAGTGACAGTCACAAATATGGGTGTCCATTCTGCCACACCCTATATTTAGTACCATATGATATAACTCTCAGTTGATGAATTGAAAGTTAACAAATGAAAGTGGGGAAAGAAACAGCTCAGAAAGTATCAGATATTCGAGGTACATTATTCGAGGTATCAGATATTTGAGGTACACCAACTCCTCATAGATCATTCGCAAGTCACGTTATTGTAACGTCTCTGTCGTCTTTGGGTTCCTGACCGTCTGGTGCTTCATTTGGTTTAACTTTTATTGTACTATAAAGTTGTCTCGCTTTTCTGTGTTAGTTAAAATTGTACATTACAATCGAAAATTCCGTCAGACGTGATGAGCAGTTGACCATAAGATTTGTTTATGGAAAAAATTGTTCGTTCGGTACGACCATAAATGCTCAATATAGCAATTCAGATTCGATGGTGTGGTCTGCTGGAGTTTGCCTCTTGGAGGACAACGCGCGGCCGCCCACTGCCGTCCGTAAAAGGGCTTGCTTTAACCCTTTGAGGGGCGCCTTTCGCACAGTGCAAAGGCCTAAATCTGGTCCTTGTTTTAACTTGCATTCAATGTATTTCAGCTAAATGAGCAGAAAATCGCTAGTGCTGTCATCTTTTATCAGTTTATAGAAGTAAAAACATCTTTCCTTTATTAATTGGGAAAAAAATTCAAGATATTTTTGGTTAAAAAATCGGAGGGGGGGAGGGAATATGCAACGTGCAAACATTGGATATTGTTGCCCCTGAAAGGGTTAATAATTTGATTAGAAAAATTTTGAACCACCACCGTATAGTCCGGACATTGTTCCTAGCGATTATCATGTGTTTCACCACCTGAAGATGATTTTGACCGGTCTGAGTCTACAGACCAAGAAGAAAAGACTTTGTGAAGGACTTGTGAAGATTTTGTGAATGACGATGAAGGAATACAAAAGCTAGTATCCCGATACGACAAATGCCTCAATAAATGTAGCGACTACATAGATAAGTAGTATACTATAGGTTTTAACATTGCGTAACATTTGGCAATAAAAATCTTTCAGAAACCTCTTCCTAAATTTTTTACACCCAATCAGTTCTTCTTTTCTGGATGCCCCTCGTATATGATCACGAATTAAGTAATTGTAATAATATATGGACCGTAATAATTTGTGAACTGAGAAAATTTAAATAATTTGATACTTGTTAATGTAAGCATTTGAAAAAATCCAAGATTTCCAGAATTAAAGATTATTGAAGAAATTAAACAAGTCAAATGGAATTCTGGGATAAAAATAACCGTAAACTTTACTTTTAATTACGGTAAGAAATACTTGAGATTGTGTGCAATGGTTTTTTTTCTCGCTTTTTTCCACTAGTGGTAGTAATAAAAATAGAAATTTTTTAGTTTATTGTGTATAAAATTCTACTGTTATAAAGTATTTACATTGTGAATTCAATATTTCAGCCATGAAATATTCAAAAGTTTATTTTTCCTGCATCAGGTATACAATACATAGTCGAAAAGTTTTCTCCTTATATGAAGGATAAAATAAATGCGTTATTGTCATTGCAGTTAAAGTCTATAAATCATGTTTGTTAAAAAATTATACGATATTATGAATTGATGCTGGTTTAAACGCAAGTAATATTTTTCCTGAAATCTCATATGATAATGCATTTTTGAAAGCAGTTTTCTTTATAAATTACTATATAAATTATGAGAGATTTTCAAATGAAAAGGTACGAAACAACTCTGTAGGCATAATTGAAGTCTTTATTCACCAGAGGCCTGAGCACAACTATCCCACAGTTTCACGAGCCGAAGGATTCCCTGTTCTCAGAATTTCTGTGGCTGTGACAAGAGCCTGTCCTCGACTGTGTCCTTCAGTTCGTCGTCCGAGTTGAAGCGCTTCCATTTGAGATTTGTTTTAGCAGAACAAACAGATGGAAGTTGCAGGGCGACATGTCCGGGGCGTAAGGTTGATGCTCAAGCTGATCCCTCTTGAACTTGGCCAGTACACTATGTGTGACCCTACAGACATGTTGACGCGCGTTATCGTGGAGCAGAATCACTCCCTCTGTGATCAACCCAGGCCGTTTGCTCTTGATGAACTTGAGTAGGCTACGGAGTGTCCCAGGGTACAAGTGACTGTTAATGGTTTTTCTTTGCTCGAGGATTTCAATGAGTATCGGAACTTGGACGTCGAAAAAGACTGTGAGCATCACCTTGCCTGCTGAGGTCGAATTTTGCAATGTGACCGCCATGATGTCCTCACAGGCACTGCCGCGCCAATTGGACGGAACACACAACTTTCTGCTTCTCTTCTGCGGAAGCCCGCGCATGCGTACAACCACGCCGGTCACTACATTCGCGTCCCTAGGTATCTCACTATGTTATCCCAAAACAGCATATTCGAATTTCCATCAGTTTCGTAGTTATTCCGTTTCGTACCTTTTCCTTTGAACACCCCTCATAGATTAATATGCATAAATATATACACATTGAATCAAATTTTAGGTAAAATATCAAGTATTAAACGATATTAGAGTCATGTAACATTAAAGGAATCAGAATTTCTAAGCTTTGCAACAAAAAAAAATAAATAAGTTATACTACTAGCTCCGAAAGTAGTCGTTGCTTTGACGTTTCAAATATGAGGACTCTAAATTTCATTTTGGTTAGGAAGACTTGCTTCCCAAAAAGCAATTCTTCAACAAATTCTAACATAATGTCATTTTTTTTGTTGAACTTATTATTGTCAATTTTTCCCCGGACTGTTATTATAAGTTAGTAAATTTCTTTGAATTATGCACTATGCATGTAATATTTGAGTAAATGCCACGCGTGTAAAGTGAATTATTCTACATAAATTTGAAGTAAGGAAATTTTCTATTTGTCGTTGTATTTCTTTGTTGCGAAGCATAATAAGATGACTTTATTAGTTACGTTGATTTGTTGCTGTTATTAAGCAACATCACAATTACATTTTTTCCTGTAAATGCTGCAGAATGAATTGAAAAGTAAATTAACTCTATAAACTTTTAGAGACTTTTTTACATGTGAAGCCTGTTATTGCTTGTGTCGTACTTTTTTACCTAATTTTTTATTATGTTGGTGACAGCCATTGAAATTTTTTTTCTGTTCATCCTTAAGTAATGGTTTTAGAAAAGATTAGAGACGGGAGAAAAATAGAGAATTATCTAATTTCTAAAAATAAATTTATATATTTGAGTCGTACCGCAGTAATATCAAGCTAAAATAACATATCTAGTAATGCTCAGATGAAAGGTGTTCTTGTAAGCAATTTTTATGAAATATTTTAGCAATCTTTTGGTAGAGAAATGCGATAAAAATAGCAAATTATTTAGCAATTTAATATAAATTTTGATATATAAATCATAGCGTTGTAATATCATGATAAAAGATCATATCTAGTAATTCTCAACAGAGATATTCTTGTGGGCATGAAATATTTTAGCTTGAAATATTTTAGAATGAAATATTTTAGCAATCTTTCGGTAGAAAAATAGGATAAAAATAGCAAATTATTTAACTTCTTAATATAAATTTGAATGTATGAATGTAAGTGCAGTAATATCATGCTAAAGTATCATATCTAGTAATTCTCAACCAAAATATATTCTTAACAGCATCTTTTCATGAAATAGCTTAGCAATCTTTGGAAGAGAAATTAGATAAAAATAGCTAATTATTTAACTTTTTAATATAAATTTGGATGTATTAATCATAGCGTAGTAATATCATGATAAAGGATCATACCTAATAATTCTCAACAGAGAGAGAGATTTTTGTGGGCATCTTTTCATGAAATATTTTAGCAAACGTTTGGTAGAAAATAGGTTAAAAATAGCAAATTATTTAGCTCCTTAATATAAATTTGAATATATGAATCGCAACAATATCATGCTAAAGTACCAAATCTAGCAATTCTCAACTAAATTATATTCTTATCAGCATCTTTTCATTAAATATTTTAGCAATCTTTCGGTAGAGAAATGAGATAATAAAAGCAAATTATTTAACTTTTTTATATAAATTTGGATATATGATTCATAGTGCTGTAATGTCATGATAAATGAACACATCTAGTAATTCTGAACCGAGAGATATTCTTGTTGGCATCCTTTCGTGAAATATTTTAGTAATATTTCGGTAGAGAAATGGGTTACAAATTGCAAACTATCGAAGTTGTTAATATAAATTTCACTATCTGAAGCATAGCGCGATAATATCATTCTAAAGTATTACATCTTGTAAACCTCAATCCAAGAATATTCTTGTCGGCATATTTACCTCAAATATTATAGCAATCTTTAGGAAAATAAAAACTTATGAAGTTTTTGGCATTCCTTTGTCATCTGAGAAGCATATTCATTGTTTATAATATTTAAATATCTCTTCAGTTACAAACCCTTTTATTCGATCAGGTAATCCTAGATATTTAAGAACTGCAGAAGAATGCTTGGCAGGAAATTCTGATGATAAAAGTGGTGAACAGCGAAGCTTTAGAAAATAGCACTCCCCATAGCATTAGAGAAAACACTTTAATCCTGAGCGTAGCTACTGTCAGCCGAAAACTCATCTATCTTCTAATTACCTTCTCTTCTTGAATGGGAAGAAGATTTGATGTTTTAGCTATTTCTTATCTATAAGATGACAAACAATGGATGAACAGCTCACTTCACCCGAAATATCTGTAAAATGGCTAGGAATGATGCTGTGTGTGAGAGAGAGAAATTAATTATTTATTATATATTATTATGACTTCTATATATCTAGAACTACAACAAAGATAAAATTGTCTTTCTGATAATACCAGCCTTGGGCTCGATATAGATAAGATCTAAAATCTCTTGTGTCCCTTAAAAAGAAAGCTGAGATTACAAATCTCTGATCATACATTCATATTAAACGTACTATCATTTTTTTTTTACATTAGGATTCAAATGTCGCGAACAACTTTGCAAAATTTAAGAAATTTGCCTTTCAATTTTAATAAGTATAGATTTTTTCTTATAAAAATATTAATAAGTTATTTACTAAAATTATTTTCAATGAAAAACATAACATATAGCTTCTAATATTTTATTATATTAGAAGACATACTTAACAAAGAAATAGGATTTCATTTGATAGAAGAATGATGTAACATGATAATCTAATTAAACTGATAATATTTTAAGTTTTTTAACCTGTTGTGAATATTAAATTCCTAAAATAAGAGCATTACTGGACCACTTCTTGAACATGAAATGCAAAGTATATCTTCAATATCACTTTAGAACTGAGAAATATCAACTAAATCCCCTCACTATTTCTTAAAATTCATTTATTTTTCTTTAAACTCATTATTTTCTTAAAACTCATTTATTTTTCTTTAAACTCATTATTTTCTTAAAACTCATTTATTTTTTGCAGATGTGTAGAAAATTTTTCTTCTCTATTCAATTTACATACATTTCGCTGCTCATTTATGAATGCACCAACTAGAATACCTTCAGAAAGAATTGATTGGCTTTTGTTTTTAGAGTTATGCAGATACATTCTGCTATATGATGACTATGCATTGAGGAATCTGCTGTTTAATGCCGATTCCGAATGGTTAAAAACATCCATGCTTATTGCAGGAACTCTAAGTCTTAGACTCTGCTCGGTTGTCATTCGGCATGTAGAAAGAATTGAAGTTTATTGGTTACAATGTGTGTTATGCATTTGCAAAGCATTAGAATGCAAATTTGTGATGTAGGATCGAAACTAGGAATCTCATTTTTTTCGAAATTTGAGTTAAATGTACTTTATTATACTATTACAGTCAGTTAATAACAAAGATTTGGGAAAATGGCCTACTGATAAAAAATAATGTGGAAATTTTTCTAAAGGGAATTTCAAATTTGTATCTTCAAAAAGCATGGTTATATAGTTATATATAGTTAGTTAGTTATTTAATTAAATATAGCTTTTTGCCCGTTATCGAAAAAAAAAGTTCTGATGGACATTGTTAGTTGTGATCTTACATGACTCAAATATGGTTCAGTTTAAATTTATCACAGGTCATTATATCTACGGAAACAATCTTTTGCCTGACATAGAACTATGTAAGAAAGTAAGAAAAACTAAACTTTTTCATGGCATTGTTATTTCCGAAAATCATTTTGATTTACCACAAGTTTTTGGTAAATCATGTAATATATTTCCTATAATAAAGAACTCTGCTTTCTAATTTTTGATAAAATTGTGTGGAGTTTCTTTATCATATGTGAATTATCTATTCTAACACGAATCTGACATTAAAACGTGGGATTTTATTCTTTAAATTAAATCTCAGAGGAAAAAAGGGCTTATACTATGTGACTGAGTTTGTGATACAAAGAAAACAAGAATTGATCAATTTTATTAAGAGACGCAAGTTTTTAAAAACTAACAAACAAACATGAGCATTTTAACTTATAAAATTGTAAACTGGAATGTAAAGCAGTCTTCATTTAGTTTCTAAATAATAGTATTGTAATGTTATTTTATCAATTAAGAATATCTTGATACAATTTTCTGTTCCAAGTAAAAAATAATATTTTTTATGTAGGTTAATTAACTGTATTGTAATTCAAATTAGGAAGATTTTAAAAAATGACAAACATAGGTTTCAATTTTTGAATACTAGAATACTCATTGGTTTTGGAAAAATTAACTATACATACACAAAAATTATGTTTCTTAAAAACTAAACATTGGAATTTAATTAAGTTTGAATTGTTGAAGAAAAATTCAGCACAAAATTTCTTAAACAAGAGCTAGTTTTTAATACCTCAGAAACGTTGCAAAATGGTATAATAATGGGTAATTATATGCAAAGTGGGTTCTAGATCCAACTGCTGAAAATGAAGTTATTTAAATTATATGAAATAAGAGGAAATTAGTAAAATTAGATGAAGAACTATTGGGGAAATAAATAGAATATCTGGCATTCAAAATGTATTATTAAAATAGAAATTAAAAGTTGACATGATAATTTCAAACTATCTAATAAAGCAGTTTTTAGGAATTTAACATTTCTTGGAGATGGTTTGACAAAATGCTGTGGATTTAGGAACAATACAGGGTGATACCAAATTCGT
The DNA here is from genome assembly GCA_907164885.2 of Dolomedes plantarius. Classification (NCBI taxonomy): domain Eukaryota; kingdom Metazoa; phylum Arthropoda; class Arachnida; order Araneae; family Dolomedidae; genus Dolomedes; species Dolomedes plantarius. The sequence continues at coordinate 93,642,141 of OU015501.1, forward strand.
GGTACATACTTTAAGGGTTGGTACAGGACACTATAACAATCATGTATTGTATAGTAATATATGGGTGCACATTACGCGGTGAGCCACAAACACAGGAAGGAGACATGAAAGGAAAGGAAAATTGTTTATTTGCAGCATCATTGACAAGTGATATGTTTACAATAAATGCTCAAAATTGCGCCACCAACTGTAATACATGCTTGGCAGCGTCCATGGAGCGATTGGCGTACAGTTTCAAAGATACCAGGTATTTCCCACACAAGTGCAGCAGCAACGATTATTCGAGCGACTTGATCCTCAACAGAGTCAACTTTTGTCTCATAAACGTTTTTCTTCAGATATCCCCATAATAAATAATCGAGAGTCGATAAATCAGGAGATGGAGTGGCCAAGGGACTTATCTAGCAAGCCTAATCCATCGCGACCCAAAACTGGCATCGAGGTAATTGCGCACAACAGTGCTGAAATGGGCTGGCAAACATCATGCTGGAGACACAGTTGGTCTTCCATTCGTCTATGAGGAAAGCGATCCTCATACATTCTTAGAGCAGCTCTGCCGATACAATTTGCACGGCCGTACATGAAATGCATGTCTGCTTTTTCGGCATACGTAAAGTCTCCCACCACGGAAAACTGCCCAATTGAGAATGGCGTGTTCCCGAAGATGCATAAAGTTAAAACAAGCCGCCCACTGCTCTCTACCGGCAACGGAACCAACCAATCACTCCATATTTCATTCCTTTCAAGCCTCTTTCCTTTGTTTGTGCCTCAATGCGTCACTTGCGCCCATACATTCCAATACAATAAATGATTGTTGCAGTGTGCCGTACCAACCTTTAAAGTTTGTACTATGAGTTTGGAATCACCCT
>OU015501.1:93648009-93898009 GCA_907164885.2 Dolomedes plantarius
ACAGAATGAAACCTACACATTGATTTCTGATGAGGAACTTGAAGCTTATATAGGTAAAAAAATCTGAAACAGTTTTCATAAAAAAATATTTATGAATTCAAATAAAATGTAAATAATTGCATGATTTGAAATTCATTTAATTTTTTTCTTCATTTTTGAGTTGTTTTTATTCATTTTTTGACAGGTTTGCTAATTTTAGCTGGAGTCCATAAGTCATCAGTAGAATCTCTGAAAGAGTTATGGAGCGAACAAGATGGTCGAGACATTTTCTTGCAACTTTGTCTCTGCAACTTTTTGAAATTATTAGACAGTTTCTTAGATTTGATGACAAAGAAAGTAGAGCAAATCGACGTCGTGTAGATAAGCTAGCTGCAATAAGATGAATATTTGACATGTTTATTGTACAATTGCCACAGGTGTTCGTTCCTTACGAAAATGTACCAACTAATGAACAGCTTGTGCCTTTCCTTGGTAAATGTCCATTTCGACAATATTTACCATCAAACCCAAGAGGGAAATACGGAATAAAATTGTGGTTGATGTCTGATGTTAAAATAGCGTAAGTTTGCAGTGCTGAAACCTAGACTGGAAAGTCTTCTGATGGTGAGAGAGACAAAAATCAAGGAAGAAATGTTGTATTGCGCCTAGCAAATTCGATTGAGGGTACCGCTCGAAATATTACAGTTGATAATTTCTTCACAGATTATATCCTTGCTAAAGAATTATTGGAGAAAAAATTAACTATCGCTGGAACCCTCAGAAAAAAGCCATTTATTACGTCTGAATTTCAATCATCACGTGATAGGGAATCATTTTCCTCATTATTTGGTTTTCAATCGGATATGACTCTGTTTCATATGTGCCGAAAAGAAATAAATCGGTAATCTTACTTTCAACTATGCGTCATGAGGTCAAAGTTTCACAAGAGAAAGAAAAGAAACCAAAAATAATTTTATGTTATAATGAAAATAAAGGTGGAGTAGATACTACTGATAAATTAGCTTCCACGTATACATGCAAAAGGGGAACTAGGAGATGGCCTGTGTGTTTATTTTACAATATAATTGATCGTGCTGCAATAAATGCATTTGTTGTTTTAATGCATGTAAATCTTTTTGCAATCAAAACAAGTTATACAGAAGGAGCCTTTTTCTTAAGGAACTTGGTAATCAGCTGACCGAACCTTACAGAAATTTTAGGATGAAAAAAATATTCCAGTTACAATAAAGAAGAAATTGGCAATTGCAGCAGGTGATAAACCAGAAAATAGCAGTACACTGAAACGAGGAAGATGCAAAGAATGCGGTGCAAAGAGTGATCTAAAAGCGCAAACGAGGTGTGCTTCATGCTTAAGTTTTCTTTGCCAAGAGCATGTAAATGTGTACTGTAAATCTTGTTTGTATTAAAAAATGTATCAAGAAAAATGTAAGTGAAGCATAATATATTTGTAAAATTTCTATTATTTCCCAAGTTTTTAATCCCTTAAATACGCTCATACAAACAAGAGATTGACACGGACGGAGGCAGAGGGGGGACGGCAAAAATGAAGGGGGGATAATAAAAGAGATAAAATGTGTTGCTTCTATTAATAAACGCAAAATATATAAAATAAATATATATAAAAATATATGTTATGCCCTAGAATAAATATAAACCAAACTGGGTCGAATCCACCCTTACAGGCAAAACGTAACTTTTTTTCAACAGGGTAGGAAGGTTAATAGATTACTTTTTCAACTTTAAAGTGCTTCAGCAAGTTTCTTGAAAGCCATAACTTTTGAGGAAAATCTTTTCATATAAGTTAAAATTTTAACTATTAAATTTTAATTTAGGTATGATTTAATTACCAAATTATTTTCAAAATTAAGCATTTACTTAATAAATATTTCTGCCTAACACATAATTAATAAAATAATATAAACTCACCTATGCCTGGAAAAGCACCTTAGGTAAGAAATTGTCTTTAATGAAATATTTTGGCGTTTAAAAGCATTCATCTTCCAAACACACGTGACAGGAAGAAAGGATAGGAGGGATCAAGAAGCGTTATTCATAAACAAAGCTTTACTTTCATTCAAACAGGAATTTTCCACATATCTTCTCAGTCTTCCTTAAGATCTTTTCGTCTCCTCTGAGGCTGGTTGACAAGGAGTATTTCAAGAAACCCTGTCTGGAATGTTGATGATAATAGCAATTTCATAACTTTATTTAAAATTATCTCACTGTGCTGTTAGTCAGTTTATTTTTAGTTGTATTATTTTAAACAATTTAAATTTCTATATAGATGCAAGGCTTTAAACTACATTTTAAAGTACAATCACTGAACCTGATATATATATCAGAATTCATTCAAACCGTGTAATGATATCTTATTTACATATATTTTTATAAGAAAATAAGTGAATATATTTAATCTTTAGAGTAATATTCAATAACAATAATTAACATTATTTTCTTCGCATATATATAATTTTTTATATACGAATGGGATTTTTAAATTCGATTATTCTTTTCATCATTATAAGAAGTTTGAAAATTGTTTTGTCTTATTGACTGGTTCTTTCAACTTGTGCTTATATGTAGCTCATACATGAAATTTTTGCTTTACGTCCTATATATGTCCATTTTATAATAAAAAAGCATTTTCTTCAAAAATTTCTCCAGTCTATTTTAAATTAAATACTCCTCAACGGATGCGAACAGTTCTACCTATGAAATTCACTTACTTAGAATTTTATCTTTGACCTTACTAAAGCAATGTAGTGGGGATCTGAAGGGTTCACACAATTATTATTTAAATTGAAAAGCTGTCTAAATAAATTCGGAAAACCCATTTTATTAAACCTCTATAAACTTGTAAATTCATCCGTCTTTACAGGAAATATTTTATATTATAATTAACAATATAATAATTAGTACATGTTTTACCTAAGTTTATTAACTTGATATAAGGTCAAAGACACAAAATCATCTGTAACAAAAACGAGTACAATTCACTAATTATCGATGTAAAACTGTGTGCCATCTGTTTATTCAGAATGTTATGTGCATACTTAGAAAAATTAACATTGAATATGCAATTTAAAATAGAGAAGTGAAGCATGAAGAGGGAGTAGAAAAATAATTTGTTGGTATCAGTATGAGCACAATTTCTTCTAGTACTAGAACTTAGCAGATATTATTGAAGAATCATTAGCCATTCGGTCAAGCACAGTAGCAAAAGATTACCGAAAAATATGTTTCATTCGCTAGTATATCAATATATCATCACCATTTGAATAAAGTACACTTTATCACTTTTCTGTTTTAGAGGATGTGACACAAGTTATATATCTTCAAAAAGAGAGTAAGTAAAAATCCAAAGAACTGAAATTTCATCTATTAGACCAAACAAACAATAAACGTAATGTCTCGGACGTTCTAAGTTATTAAAAATATTGAAAACAATATCAAACGGTAAATTAAAGTATGCATTCTCTTGGAGGTCAAGGAAAGCATGAAGACTGAAATTCAAAATCATTTGACTACCTAAGGTTTATTTATCACTACAACTAATTGATTTTTTGTCTTTAAATTTCGAGCGAGAGGTATAGATATACAATATATGTTTATTTTGTCTGTTAGTGTGTTTTAAAATTTATTTTCTTAGATAACAGTTTATTAATAGTAACATCGTTCTTCACAGGCTTCTTATAAATTTAATGCTTAGGCTAGTTTTCTCGACTTTTTACTTTAATTTTGAATTAATAGCTGTTGAAAACTTTGTTTACATTTTTGCTTCATTTCACAGTTTTATTCACTCGGTAAATTACTATAAATTCATTCTATTAAAAATACTTTAATGTGCAAAGTTTGAAACTTTAAGGATAGTTTAGTTTAAGGATTTACATAGTTTAATACAATTTTGCCCTTCAAATAAGTCAAAATTTTAAGCAATATAAATGAATCACTTAGTATTAATTAGTATATTAAATAAGCTTTATTCATTAGCTCATCCACAATGCGTGTGAGGCAACGGTATTTGCCATTTTGCTTTGGAATAAGATATTTTCCAATAACATTGCCGCAAAAACCATTTTCCTGTTTTACGTATTTCCCCAAAAATCATTACCATTCACACAACACAACATTTACGGGCGCGTTCTGATCAGAGAAACTTGTTGTAATGTATATAATTCTTTACTGAAACATAATAACCTCTCTTCCCGCTGAAGAATTTCCATTCCCATTGTAAACAGGAAACACGATGAAGCTTTATTTACAAGCAATCATTTATCTTCATTTATAACAAACAATCAGTAAAATAATGTAAAACAAGTAATGGAAAGAGAAAGTTATTGGAAAAGCATTCATCTATAATAATTTCATTAGCTCGCTACTTCATTCAATCTAAAACTTAAGTTAAAGCAATAGATGCAGCACCTGTTGGTAGGATGTACCCTACCCCACAATATTCCAATAACTGCAAATCGCTTTTCTGGTCGTTCGTTTACTCTCACTAATACCCATGAAAGAAGTTTGAGTTATGATCTCATGCAAAGATGTTGCGTGACGACGAGCGAAGTGCAAGCACAAGTTAGAGACCATGCGTGGGAAGTATTACACATTCCCTGCCTCTCGTTTCGTGATGCAAGAACTATGGAAAGAATCCATGTCTGTTGCATAAAGAGCGCTTGGTCCACGGCTAGTATTAGTCACGTTTCTTTTGACTTAAAATTCTCACCATGTTGTGGGAGACACCCGCTCGAGAAGCATAGTAATTCCAAAAATCGTATTTTACTTTATCTTTAAAAGAGAATAGAATATCGTGTTTTCTTATACTTTCTTTTAAGTCGACAAAAACAACGGAGTTATTTTCAGTTTTATTTATTGCCTGAGACCATCTGGGAATTTCTGGGAATTAATCTCAAGATTAACAACTGATATAATCCCGATGCATCTATCGTATAGAAATCGCATGGATTTATTCCTTGAAAGTTTTATTTTTCTTTTTACGTAGGAAGAAAAATTAAAGCACGTCATTAACATTGCAGCTTAATTAATGTTTTTATATAAGAAAATTTAACTAAATTCGTACTGCTTGTTTATAAGATATTCCCATATTTAAAAAAATAACGAAAGACTAAGGTGATATTTTAACACCAAATCTATCCTGTGACAAAAAAATAATTACAAAATTTTATTTAGTATACTAAAAAAAATGTGTTCAACCATGGCCATGTGAATAATGTAAGTATTTGAAAATTAAATAATTTGAAAATGTATTTTTAAAGCCTATACTTGTATTCATAAATAACTTACAGTACGTATTGAATGATTACAGTGGTAGATCTTTAGCATAAAATGTGAAAAAATGCATAAGATTTACTTAAGAATAAACGGGATTACTCTGGTCATTCATTAATTTTTTTCTAACAAAATCTTTCTAAAAGAAGTAATTTCATAATAGAGAATTTATTTTCTAAATAAGCTCAGAGAAAATTCTAGAAAAACTATTTCAATAAGAGTAAATTAAATTTATGCAACAAAAACATTGTAAATGTTTACTAAACGTAATTCGCCTAATTTATTTATGTCAACAGTTCATTGTATGAATAAAAATATATAATTTTATAAATTTGTTCCAACTAATTATATATTTTTTCTTACTTGTATAGTAAAATCCAGACACATAAGAAATACCCAAATAATACCAAGATAAAATACCTAGATAATTCTTTTCAAAATGTTTTGCAGAAGTATAAATCATTATCATTAATACTTCTGGTATATCTCGACTCCAAATTTAATGTACTAAAAGCTGACTACATGTCCTCGATAAAAAAATATTGTTTTCGTATTCCCATTATAATATTATATAAATTACACTGCTTTTAAAAAAAGGTAAAACTGTTTCCAATTATCATATCCTATTACTCATTAATAAAAGCGGTGGTTTAAGATCAAAGACTGTCTAATTAAAAGCAGTTTAAAAAAATAAGAAAAACATATAATATGATAAATGCGAACCAGAACTGAAATAAAAATCCTGCCATTATATTAAGATAAGGAAAATGAATGACAATTTACCCATTAAGCTCCAAGTCTCTCATTCTGGGAACCATCAGTTATACATTTATTTTCTCAACATTATATTAAGATATATAGAAATTTTTTTTATTTGTATCTTAATGGTACAAAGTATACTGGGAATTTTTTTCAGAAGAGCAACTTTAAAATTTATTTACTTTAGAGTAGTGTGAATATGGGCAAAATTGACAAATTTGACTTATATTACTAAAAGGAAATCAGAATATATATATATATATATATATATATATATATATATATATATATATATATATATATATATATATATATATATATATACATATACATATATATATATATATATAAATATATATATATATATATATATATATATATATAAATATATATATATATATATATATATATAAATATATATATATATATATATATATATATATATATATATATATATATATATATATATATATATATATATATATATATATATATATATATATATATATATATATATATATATATATATATATCCTAAAAGGGAGATTGAACGGGAAGGACTATGTCGAAGTTTTAGCTCATTAGTCCATCCTAAGGTGCAAACATTGTTTCTTGCAGGACATGGCGTTATCCAGGATGATAATCCCCCTATACATACAGCTAAATCAATCAAGTATTGGTTTGGTGAGCATGAAAAAGAAGTCAAATATTTTATCTTGCCCTGTACGATCGCCCCGACTATATATCATCCAACCACTGTGATCTGTATAAGCGGATACAATCACGTATCGATAGCCACCACAGCACCTCTACAGGAACTTTCATGATTTTTCCCTGAAGAATGGTATAATATATTCTTAACCACTATTCATAACTTGAGTAATCCAATTCCAAGGTGAATCAGGTGGTATTAAATAACAAAGGTGATCCTGTACCATATTAATAAATGTTTTCATGATGTTTCCTAATGTTTCCATTATTTTGATAACCACCTGCATATATATATATATATATATATATATATATATATATATATCTGTTCGGATGTGTATGCGAGTGAGTGACTTGCTTTTTATGAAAAATTAATAGCAATAACTCTGTGGATGCCGAATTTCAAACGGAAATCAAATGAAATATTCTGATCCTAATTTCTAAGTACTTACTTTAAAATGTGCCAAAATGGCAAACTTGTGTCTTCTGACTAATGAATTTTGTTTCTGTCTACCGCATGGACCGCACGTTTGTTACTACTGATTCATTATGTTTCTATCTCTGTGAAGAATAAGGGATCAGGTGATACCCTGATACATTTTCATGAAGAAAGATTCATTTAAATGAATTTTTTTTTTGTCTTAAAACATTGACAATTCAAGAAGCTTTATATTATATACAATATTTGGATTCTGATGAATACTCAGATGAAGTCAGCATTATCTCTGTGTCCCTAGATCCTGGTCAGATACATGATGAAGCTAATATTGCCGATAATGATTTAGGTGAAATGATTCCAGTGGATGTTTCTGGACAATTTGAACTCAAAGTCAAACAGCAATAGGGTAGAAATCTTGAGTTGAAGGAAATAAAACGCAAGGAGAGAAAATACCCTTTACAAATAATACTTCAGATGACGATAAAAGTATGGAAGAAGACAAATTGAAAGAAGAAAGTGAAAAAGGAATTATTTAATTCGAAAAATCAAATCGAATGTTGGCCGAAGAAAGGGCAACACTTGAAGAGACTCGGGCTGAATTGACAATGATATCTCCGTATGAACTCTTCCAAAAGTACTTTGACTCTGAGATCATGAAACATCATCTTACAGAAGAATTTTAAGATATGCTCTGAAAAATAATAGCAACGAATTCTCATAATATGAAACGGACATACAAAAATTTATCGGAATCGTCCCATTTAGTGGATATCACTTTCTGCCCCATAAAATTTTTATACGTGATTAAAAATTACAATTATATTTAAAAAAATGTATATTTAATTTCATAAATAATATAGAATACTCGTTTCAGGAGGTTTTAAATACTTACATGTTTGAATTTAGCGTAACATCCGGCTTGGATGTTCATACGAGGTAGAAATAAGGGCCCATTCGGTGCCAAGTCTCCCGTTTTTGGATCCTATCACATATTCTATACGAATGCAGATTTTTAAAAATTTTAAGCGGCACATCGATTGAGACAAGTTATGTACTTAAAAATACGTTAGAATCTATTTAGATGATAAGGAAGGTTCATATAGCGGTGGTTAATGGGTTAAAAGATAATGGAATATATGCACAGTTTTTCATAATAAAAAATCAAGAGAAATTTATTATTACTGAAATGAAAATTATATCCGTCTACTAAAATTTAACATTAAATTTTTAAAAGCTACTTTCATGTCATAAATTACCACGTTGAAATTCAAACATTTTATAAAAAATACAAAACTTACTTCGTTATAAAAATATTAGTGCAGCTTTATCTGAAGGCCTGGAGTTTTGACATTGACGTGACGTATTGCAGACTACACATGAACAGCACGAATAGCAGCTGTAAACGTGTACGTACACACACACACACACACACACACACATATATATATATATATATATATATATATATATATATATGTGTATTTGACTTATATTACTAAAAGTAAATCAGAATATATATCAGAATATACTTTCATGTCATAAATTACCACGTTGAAATTCAAACATTTTATAAAAAATACAAAACTTACTTCGTTATAAAAATATTAGTGCAGCTTTATCTGAAGGCCTGGAGTTTTGACATTGACGTGACGTATTGCAGACTACACATGAACAGCACACACACACGTGTGTGTGTGTGTGTGTGTGTATATATTTGTAATAGAAATAGCTTAATAATGCAATAAATTTTCCTGTTAAAAAAAACCTTGCAGACAAATGGGCAGAGTCATTGTAAGCTGTTATTGTTCCCTGTGGCTTATATGCTAAATTTGTCTACGTTTACATTAATACTTTATTTTTTAAAATAAATTACTTTTTTTTAAAGTTCATGTTTAAATTTTCTAAATTTTGAAAATTTCTAGAAATTTTATGGGTATCAGGTGGTTCAAAATTTGACGATGAATTTGATGGTATCTGGTTATCAGTAGATTCTAATGTACAATCACAGCAGAATAAGAAATTATTGATTGAAATGCTATGGACTCTTTGATGATATAACTTCAATCCAACAATTAAAAAAACAATTCTGAGTTTTTTCACCCATTGCACCTAGTAAGAATGAACAATATCACTAATAGTATTTAATAATTTTTTATACGAACTTTTGATTTGATGATGTGAAATCCTACCTCAATTCATTTAACTTTCCCAGTAAAAGACTATAATGTAATTTTAATAACATTTAAATTTTGGCTTTTAAGGCAAAGATGTGATTTCGAACATGTGCGAATTTTTCTATTACCTAAATCCCTTAAAATTATTAAAAAATTTATCAACTTGACCTAATATTTTTTTTTAATTATTGACTTGTACCAAGTATGTGATTTAGGAAATATGGAACCTTTAAATAAAATAAAATAGACATAAAATAGCTCCCATTTCAATGAATCCTGATTGAATCTATTTTAATACCTTTCATTTTTATGAATTAGAAGCCTTTCTTCAGTATTTCAATAACGTAACTCCTTTCAGATAAAACAATTAATTAACTGACGCAGAATTTAAATAAAATACAAAAGTATCAAATTCCTCCGTAATAAATTATTTTTAAAACATATTTTGAGTTAGGGCCATAAACTTGCAAGCGGTTGAAAAATTACATTTGGTGAATTCCTTATCGTGACAGTTTGTTTAAAGGAAAACACATAAAATGATGATAATGTCATATACGAGAACAGGAGATATGAAACAGACGAGGATTATCGTGTCAGCTTCTTCGTTTAATTAATTACACTAATCGCTAGCACTTTCCCATCAAACATGAATTTTTCTATTGAAAATGATGAGGAGATATATTTTTCTCTGTTTTATCATATACAGATAAACACATATTTTCAAAAACGTGATTGTGTTTGAAAGATTAAATCATTCATATTTTGCACTTCAGTTTTTGATGGTAGCTTTCTTGCATATTCCAGTAATGCATATTTTATTTCGTTGGTTGTAAATTGTAGCCGCAGTTAACTATCTATCCTTGAAAGAGATGTATTTTCTATTTGTGGTTTGGGGTTTGTCATTTCACTTCTTTCAATATCATTTGTTTTAGTTTGAATTTCATTTAGTATATGTATACATGCATACACACACCACACACAAGTGTGTGTATATGTATATATATATATATATATATATATATATATATATATATATATGTGTGTGTTTGTGTGTGTGTGTGTGTGCGTGTGTGTGTGCGTGTGTGTGTGTGTTTGTTTGTGAGAATATAAGTATATATCATTTATTTACATTTTATCATTTATATATATATATCATTTATATATATATATCATTTATATATATATATATCATTTATATTTATATATATATATTATTTATATATATATATCATTTATTTACATTTTATCATTTATATGTATATATCATTTATTTACATTTTTTAGCTTAGCAATACGTTTAAATTAGGGCATTGGGCTATTTCTCTACAATTTATTTTAAGCAGGATTTTAGAGTTTATTTTATCAGTCTTAAGCAATTTTATATTAAATATTGTTGAAAAACATAGAGTCGCGGTATTTTCACCTATTTAAATTAACTCATTTTTGTTTGTACAGTTTAATGTTCATTTTGAACTTATAGCAAATATAGAGGCTAATGCAAATGCACATAAAAGACTGCCCATATATTTCACTCCTCTAAATTTGATTGTAAAAGAAATGTGATACCAAATCTCAATATGTGGTCTCCTGGAACATTTAGGGGGTTCTAGTACTTCCCATAAATGCCAGTGGTAGCTACACGCTTTGTAAACTTATATTTAAAGGTTACATTAAAACCTTGCAGCATTTTATATGTAATTAAAGTACGGAATTCATGTTCATTTATCTGGGAGATCACCTTTAGGTCTTAGGGAACAATTTGAAGTGGAAATTAGCCATCAAATAATGAAGTGGAATTAACAATGCTTTACATTCTTCAAATAATTTTAAAAAATCAACTCGAGTGAAACAGGGATTTATATTTTAAGGAAAATAATCAAATAAGACCGTTTCTGCTCTTGAAAACACATTTGCAGAACAAACCCCGGATAATTTGCAAGTGGGTGTTGGAAAAGAATGTATGTATCGTAATGTGCAATTTTTTCTGAAAATAAAAGGTAAGAAACATCAAAATTTAGTTGTACTTAATTATACACTGCTGGCCACTGTAAATGCAACACCCTGAAGGAAACATGCAAATAACATGAAATTTACAACATGCATTAGCGGAGGTGAGATATGCAAATGATTAGAATTTCAGCGCAGACGCACATCACGCGCGCCTATGGCGCCACTTCAAAGCGCTATTTAAGGCTTGGAGATTTCGACGATTTCAAGTTCGGCAATTGTGTTTTTCTTGTGGTTTTTTCAAAAAAACGATCAATTATGCCTCGTTGAAAACAGCGATCATCTTTTCATCAAGTATCCGAGTTCGTCAGAGGAAGGATAGTGGCCTACCGAGATTGTGGATTATCTTTCAGGGAAATCGGTAGTCGTGATGGACGAAACCAAACAACTGTAATGCGGATATCTGATCGTTGGATGCAGGAGGGTACGACGGACCGGCATGTTCGATCGCATCCACCTCAGAGCACCACTTCACGTGATGACAGGCAAATTGTGCGCATGGCACTGACGAATAGCTCAGTCACATCACGAACCATAGCACAGCACATACAGTCTGTAACGCATCATCCAGTGTCTGCGCGTACCATTCGACGCCGTTTACAGCAGAGTGGTCTGTCCGCAGGACGCCCATTGCTTTGTCTACCCTTGACGCAGAACCACAGACGTGTCCGCCGCCAATGGTGCGATGACAGAAGGATGTGGACGGTATAATGGAATGAAATTGTCTTTACTGACGAGTCACGCTTCTGTCTGCAACACCACGATGGTCGCATTCGAGTCTGGAGACACCGTGAAGAGAGGATTCTGAACAGCTGCGTTATGCACCGCCACACTGGTCCTGCACCGCGTATTATGGTATGGGGCGGTATTGAATATCACTCTCGCACACCTCTAGTACGCATTGCCGGTACTTTAAACATCCAGCGCTACATCTCCGAGGTGTTGGAGCCAATTGTCCTTCCTTACCTTCAGGGCTTGCCCACAGCCATATTTCAACAGGATAATGCTCGACTACACGTGGCACGCATTGCCCAACGGTTCTTCGTCAATCGCAAGATTGAATTGTTTCCCTGGCCGCCTTGCTCTCCGGATCTTTCGCCGATAGAAAACATGTGGTCCACGGTTGCTCTACGATTGACCCAGATTCCATCCCCAGCTGCCACAGCAGATCAACTTTGGCAACGTGTGGAAGCTGCTTGGTCTGCTGTACCCCAAGAACTCATCCAAAGTCTCTTTGAATCAATGCAGAGGCGTGTGGCAGCGGTGATCTCCAACAATGGCGTCTATACTGGCTACTGATTTTGGCAGGAACCACACTTCACAGAAGTCTATAAATTTAATCATCTGATACTTGGTCAACATGTTATCTACAAAATAAATTTTGTTGTGATATCTCTTGTCTTTCTTGGTGTTGCAATTTGGGAGGCCAGCAGTGTATTACAGTTTCAATACAGAGACGTTTTAAAGTCTCTCGGGGAAAGAAATCTCAAAACATTTTAATGCAATTAATAACAAAGAGTTAGATTGACGTCATAGATCAATTTTTGCAATGCCATAACTCTGCGTGGAGTCACAGAGCTCAAGCGAGAAACTCTTTGTTCGCATTTGGAAATAAGGAAATCCTTAAAAGTTAAATTTTTGTAATAAAGGCCAAGTCTAAATTTGAAGTAATATGTATCACAAACATTTGTAACGAAAAAATTAACCCAGAGAAAAGCTACGGAAAAATATTTACTCAAATATAATTCCTATGCCCAAAATTACGAAAATTCATTAGAAGTGTTCAAATATATAAAAGGTGCCCGGTATAAAGGTCTTAAGTGAAAATCAGTGATTTAAATATACCAAGTTATTGGGTTTTATACCAATCGCAGAATAGTAATTTCGACTTGAGTGTTTTGTACAAAGAAAAGCAATTTGTATGCAAAATTGATAGAATTAAGCCTGTCATACAAGTTATATTTTTATCAATACTAACACATACCTAAAAATCAGTTCTTTTGATTTAAGACCTTTATACCGGGCACCGTAGATATGTGTGTGTGTGCGTGTAACAATTACGTCCGATCAGTTTTAATTTTAGTCAATTGATTCTCTACTTTGACATTGTCTTTCCCTATTATGCAATCTTTGTCCAGGATATTCGGTGAATGGATATATAGTTCCAATGGTATTGTCCTACATGAAACAGTTGTTACTGTCCTTCAAATTAATTCCTGTAGGCGCTAATGAACATCTGGGAACGGCTGTACAAGTTTTGGAAACTCCTGGCATAGTCGTCTTTAGGGATGGCCTTCAGCTGGGTCGTAGCATTACGTTGGATGTATGAAATGTCCGAAAACCTGTGGCTCTTCGGGGCAGATTTCAATTTGGGGAACATGAAAAAGACCAGAGGAGACAAGTCTAGGGAGTAGGGTGGGTGATTCAGGGACACAACTCGCCTGTTGGCCAGGAACAGCTGCACCAGAAAGGCAGTATGTGGACAGGCATTGTCGTGAAGCAGGGTCCAGTTGCCTTGCTTGGCGTACTGGGGGCGTACCCGATTGATCTGTTGCAGCAGACGTTTCAGCATATCCACGTACTGAGCGACATTTAACGTGGTTCCCTCAGGGGGAATTCTTTATGGATGAGACCCTCTGAGTCGAAGAACAGCCCGAGCATTGTCTTGATGCGCGATTTCTCACTTCGTACTTTCTTGCTTTTCGGCGACCCTGGACCCCGCCATTCCACACTCTGACGCATGCCGTCGGAGTCGTACTTCAGGCACCAGGTCTCGTTACCCGTGACAATGGTTTTCAGGAAATTTAGGTTTCGATCCGCCATGTCGTTGAAGTCTTCACAGGCGTCAAGCCGAAATTGCATTTGTTCCGGCGTCAAAATGTGGGGCACAAGTCGGGAAACAAAGCTTGCGTTTACCCAAATCCTGGGTCAGTATGAGGTGGGAACATCTCATGACTACTTCCCACTTCCTCCGCTATCATTCGCACTGGTCATACGATCATTGCTCAACAATTTATCCACCTTCTGTACGTTGTCCAGGGTGCATGCGGTTGCAGGACGACCACTTCGGGGGGGGGGGTGAGTCTTTACTGGTGTCCCGCTCTTCTCGGAAGCGTTTAAACCACTCATACACGCACTTCAAGGTCACAGAACGTTCTTCGTAAACTTTAAGCAGCATTTCACGAGTCTCTTTTACTTATTTTCCAAGTTTGAAACAGAACAACATATTCGTTCAATGATTCATTTTGAATTTCGAACGAGCGCACAACACCTTCACTCTACAATGAACTGTTTCCACAGTATAAGCTAACTCGCAGCGCCGCCGCTGAGGAAGTGGTTTAGACCAGTCTTCATATGTCCAGCACGGTATGCGCCTGTAGCAAACACTTAAGACAGTGACCACTATGACGTCATTCACCGCACTTTCTGAACAAAGTTTGTATAACTACTTCCGTTTTCTTCGTGTGGTTCTTCGCTGTCGCTGGATATATTATTCCACAGAAAATCTGGTGGTCAACCAAAAATCAGTTTGCTATATGCAAGTGGGAGTGTCGAACTGCGTAGTTAGAGTTTGGATATCCGTTGAAACCGCGTGTCACTATTCGTTTTTTCTGCTCTTTGTAGGTATGTATATATATTTCAAATTTTTAAACTTCGTATAATATGTCTAAATTTTAAATAATCATAATGTGCACAAGAAATAAAAGAATTACTCACAACAAATGAATTGTTTGATTGGACTTTGATGCTGCTGAACCAGATTACATTATGTCACTCAAGAAGTCATCGGAAACCGAATGCCGTTCTTACGTTTCCGTAGATCGTCAAAGGTGACGACCGAAGTATGGATACCGTATATATATATATATATATATATATATATATATATATATATATATATATATATATATATATAAGTATAGTCAATAAGTTAGGGTACTACCCTCCCTCCTCATGCCCGATGTGTGGTGGAACCGAAATAACGATGTGGTTTGCAAGTCTGGTTATCTGCGTACTCGTGAAACGTCACATGAAGTTTTGCACAACTGTTAAGGCGCGCAGCTCACCATTTCGTTGCAGAATGTCAGCCTATGATGTCGATGTAGCAAAATGTCCTTTTCGGAGCAACGTTCCAACATTAAATTCTGCTGCAAATTAGGAAAAACCACTGCAGAAACGTTACGGTTACTGCAAAAGTCGTATCGAGAGGAAGCTATGTGCAGATCGAAAGTTTTCAAATGGTACATCTTGTTTAAAAATGGGAGAGACGCTGTTCCAGATGATCCGCGAAGTGGGTGGTCAGTGACCCCACAAACGGAGGCGAACATCCAACGAGTAGGAGCAGTAGTTGTTTGGCTGGTTAAGTTTATTAACGCAAGGACCGGAAAGGACAAACTGCACCAAACACAAGGTAACATCTTCAAAAAATGGTATGTACGGGATCTTCGTCGTCTCCAAGAGGCAATACGTCGTAAAGGTCCACACGTTTGGAAATCCAACATGTGGATGTTGTTGCATGATAATGTCCCGGCGCACCGATCCCTGATGATACAACAAGCCCTTTCTAAACACGGTACCACAGTTCTACCACCCCCCAGTATTCCCCTGACCTCGCTCCTTGCAATTTCTACCTGTTCTTGAAACTGAAAGATCGGATCAAGGCCAAGAGGTTTGCAAATGACGAAGAAGTTATGGCAACAGCGACAACCGCTTTACGACAGCTCTCACGCAACGGTTTCCAGGACTGTTTCCAGAAGCTGTATCAACGATGGCAGAAGTGTATAGTTGCGGAAGGACATTATTTTGAAGGTGATTGTGTTCAGAATACTTTGTAAGTGTATTCATTGTTGTAGTAAATAAAGTCCCCGAAATTATTGACTGTTTATATATATATATATTTATATATATATATATATATATATGTATATTTATATATATATATACATATATATATATATATATATATATATATATATATAAATATATATATATATATATATACACTGCTGGCCACCCAAATTGCAACACCAAGAAAGACAAGAGATATCACAACAAAATTTATTTTGTAGATAACATGTTGACCAAGTATCAAATGATTAAATTTATAGACTTCTGTGAAGTGTGGTTCCTGCCAAAATCAGTAGCCAGAGTAGCCGCCATTGTTGGAGATCACCGCTGCCACACGCCTCGGCATTGATTCAAAGAGACATTGGATGAGTTCTTGGGGGTACAGCAGACCAAGCAGCTTCCACACGTTGCCAAAGTTTATCTGCTGTGGCAGATGGGGATGGAATCTGGGTCAATCGTAGAGCAACCATGGACCACATGTTTTCTATCGGCGAAAGATCCGGAGAGCGAGGCGGCCAGGGAAGCAATTAATTCTGGCAATTGACGAAGAACCGTTGGACAATGCGTGCCACGTGTGGTCGCGCATTATCCTGTTGAAATATGGCTGTGGGCAAACCCTGAAGGTAAGGAAGGACAACTGGCTCCAACACCTCGGAGATGTAGCGCTGGCTGTTTAAAGTACCGGCAATGCGTACTAGAGGTGTGCGAGAGTGATATCCAATACCGCTTCATACCATAATACCCGGTGCAGGACCAGTGTGGCGGTGCATAACGCAGCTGTTCAGCATCCTCTCTTCACGGTGTCTCCAGACTCGAATGCGACCATCGTGGTGTTGCAGACAGAAGTGTGATTCGCCATTAAAGACAATTTCATTCCATTCTGCCGTCCACATCCTTCTGTCATCGCACCATTGGCGGCGGAGACGTCTGTGGTTCTGCGTCAAGGGTAGACAAAGCAATGGACGTCTTGCGGACAGACCACTCTGCTGTAAACGGCGTCGAATGGTACGCGCAGACACTGGATGATGCGTTACAGACTGCATGTGCTGTGCTATGGTTCGTGATGTGACTGAGCGATCCGTCACTGCCATGCGCACAATTTGCCTGTCATCACGTGAAGTGGTGCGCTGAGGTGGATGCGATCGAACACGCCGGTCCGTCGTACCCTCCAGCATCCAACGATCACATATCCGCATTACAGTTGTTTGGTTTCATCCAACACGACTACCGATTTCCCTGAAAGATAATCCACAATCTCGGTAGGCCACTATCCTTCCTCTGTCGAACTCGGATACTTGATCAAAAGATGATCGCTGTTTTCGACGAGGCATAATTGATCGTTTTTTTGAAAAAACCACAAGAAAAACACAATTGCCGAACTTGAAATCGTCGAAATCTCCAAGCCTTAAATAGAGCTTTGAAGTGGCGCCACAGGCGCGCGTGATGTGCGTCTGCGCTGAAATTCTAATTATTTGCATATCTTACCTCCGCTAATGCATGTTGTAAATTTCATGTTATTTGCATATTTCCTTCAGGGTGTAGCATTTACATATATATACATATATATATATATAAATACATATATATACATATAACATATATATACATATATATACATATATATATATATATATATATATATATATATATATATATATATATATATATATATATATATATATATATATATATATATATATATATATATATATATAACTCATGGTGCAATAGTCCGATGTGGACCAGGGTCGGCGGTACCCATCTCCGCTTTCGTAACCGTGGGCTTGGGGTAACATACAGTATATGTCTCAGTCATGTGGTCAACCTGACATATATATATATATATATATATATATATATATTGCTAGATTTCTAGAAATAGAGGTGCCGGAACGGTAGCAATCCAGAGTATGTGGGTGGTATTCCAAATTATTGATAAAGAGAGGTACCGGAACGCCGTTCCGGCACGTTCCGCCTCAAATCTATCCCTGTATATATTATATATATATATATATATATATATATATTTATATATATATATGTGTGTGTGTGTGTCTGTGTCTGTGTGTGTATAAACTTAAAATAATTGAATCACAAATAAGGTGTCTTCGGATGAGAAAATACTGGAAATTGAAAATCACATACTAAAACAGAATACTTTTTTTCAGTTTCAGAGTTTCCGAATGTAAATTTAATGGGTGGACGTAGAATGAACTATAAAAGAACGAGAAGGACTATAAAAGAACGGGATGAAATCTTTTATTTTACGTTAAACTGCGCTTCATGCACTTGTAGGAAAAGGAGTAAGGGAAGGTGGTTTAGGGTAGGCATGTCAATCTCACGGCCTGCGGGACATGCGTCTCTGAACGATTATTTGTGCGGCCCAGGCCAAACCAACATAGCAGTATGTAAATATCGTGTCACCTTATGCACCTTACGGGCCTTACCCATAGGTGAACCCCCGCCCCGCTCTGCACTAGGAGTTAGAATTTACCAGCCGATTATCACATTCTAGAACAGTAATTAGTCTTCTGCGAATTGATTTGTTCGGAGGGTGTAAAACAGATTATATTTCGCTTTTGGAGAACGCTTATTAATTTGTGTAATGATTGTCCGGATTATATATGTCTGGTAAGTTAATGTTCAAGAACAAAAGGTGTCAGGGGGAAGAGCAACAATTATATCAAGTATTGATATAATTGTTGCTCTTTATTTCTAGATACCGTATGCATATATATATATATATATATATATATGTGCATATATATATATGCATATATATGCATATATATACATATATCTTTATTGCAGGGGGAAAGCATTGATATTATTGTTGTTCTTTATTTTTTTTTGTACAAAATTTTCGAAATCAACTTACGTTTCTACGAAAAATTATTTATTTATTTATTTATTTATTTATTTTTCAAGCTCACATAAACTTAAATCTTGTTCACTTGGCCCATGTCAGCCTTTGAGTTTGACACTCGTGGTTTAGTGCATATTTGACAAAGTGAATAGCGCAAAATTCACAGAGTATGCCTTATCAAGATATTTCCTATGTAATATAAATGAAACAAATGATTTTTTAGAGTTTATGTGTGTGGTGGATGTTGTTGTCAGAATCTTGATAGTTCATGCAGAAGAATGACTATTTTTAAAATCTTTGTCTTTATAACTTAATAAATACAAGTTTGAAATTTCATGTCATATAGAAATAAAAGAATTGTTTTAGGCATGAAGAAATTCCTCAACGAAACTGATTTTATATTTCCTAGTTCTGACCACTAAAACATTTCATATGAACATTTGTGATTTGATTTTAAAAACATTTTTTTTAATTCTATAGTTTAAACGTGAAATTTATTTTTCTTGAGAAAAATTCACGGAGCTATCCGGTCATTTCGTAGGTAGCTGCCACGCAGCGTCAACGATACACCTTTCAGGAATATATTTTATATGTAGATATATATAGTTGCAATGCATATGAATGCAACCGGTGTCTTATCCCGTTTAACACACGCATTTATAGGGCGTTCGAAATCAATTTTATATTTATCATTTAGCCCTTGTGATGAACAAAGTGAAATTAAGATATTCTTTTCGGTGAAATGGTGTATAATTTCTCAATTTGATATTCAAGATCTGACACAAAATTTTGGAAGCTGTAAAAGAAACCCACTGAAAACAAAATGCTATGTGAGAAATGAAGCTGCTTCCGTTTTTTCATAACCTCTGTGCCTTAACCCTTTCACTCCCAGTGATGCCAATTGGAATCATGATATTCACAATTTTTTTTCTCAACCGCCAGAACTGCCAGTGATATCAAATAAATTTTATTTAAATATATGTACATTTTGCTATTCAAAAATATTTTTTTCTTTACCCAATAGATTGCAGCACTATCCCAGTAAAGGAAGAAATATTTGATGTTTGAGTGTCAGCTGAAATCTAAAAGCAAGTTAAAATCAATTTCATTGTAGATGTAATTAAAAAACAATAATGTTTAAATTAGTCTCTTATCATTTTTAAATATGCCTAAAAATCATATTTTGGCAATTTTTTAAAATAAATTATCCGAAATTTTTGTTGTTTATTTTTCCAAACACTAGTGATTCCAAATGGCATCATTGGGAGTTATCAACGGGGTGGGAAACTCAACACCTGTAAATGCTTATTTACGATTGCTAGCGGTTGTGGCACATTGTTGTAAATAATTTAAATACTTTAATTGTATTATTTGAATATAAGTGTACTTCTACTGATTTGCTTCAAAATTATCTGAGAAGACAAAGCTTGGGATAAGTGGTGATGTTATAATACGCTTGGCGGAGACAGTACCACGAAATAAAAATCATTAACTTTTTGTTGACAATTGGTTCGCATCATACAACCTAGCTGTGCAACTTCAGGCTTGCAATCTACTAATGGCAGAAACTGTTAAGGAATATAGAATTCCCAAAAATTCGAAAAATGGATTTCCATTCTCTAAAGATGAGAAAAATTTGAAAGATTCTGGACGTGGAAGCTACGATTATGCAACAGACGATAAAAACATTACAACAGTAAGATGGTTTGATAATAAATGTGTCACTGTCATTTCTATCTTCTGTTTAGAGTGTAAAAAGATGGTCTGTTGCTTCAAAAAGCTTTATTGATGCAAAAAGACCACACATTGTTGATGTTTATAACAAAGGGATGTGTGGTGTAGATATATTGAATATGCAAATTTCATTGCTGATGTCAGATTTGACAATTTAGGCCATTGGCGTCTTCATATAGAAGAAAAAAGAAGATGCAAATCGTGTATCAAATCATACACCAGAATAATGTGTGAAAAATGCAATGTATTACTTTGTCTTGATAAAATTAATAATTGTTTTAAAAATTTCATTTAAAATAAATTAAAATATATTGTTGAAATACATTATTAAAATTCATTAAAATATATTATTTATTCATTATAATATATTATTTGCTTCAGATATATGTATAGATCAAAATATATTAAAATATTTACTTTTTTCCCCATAGCATCAACTCCCAATGATTCCAAATGCCATCAACTCTATGTTTAAAACATAGAGTTTTAACTCATGCACTACTTAATTCCCAATGATGCCATTTGGAATCATTTAAAATTTTGATTAATATATTAATTTTTTTTTCTTTCTTTTCCTTTATACTGGACATAAAATGAGTACATTTCAGGAATTTCATATTTTTAGAATGAGTAATAAACTTTTGGGACTGAAAGGGTTAAATTGTAAAAAAACATATACAAATCCCTTTTAACACACACATTCCCAGGGAATTTGAAATGAAGCTTTTATGCTACATTCTGCCCTTCACAGCAACAAAGGCAAATTTAAGAAATTTCTTTCTGTGCAGTGGTGTATAATTTCTCAATTTGATATTCAACATCTGGCAGGCACATTTACAAGTTGCAATAGAAACCCACGGAAAGCGAAATGCTATGTAGAAGAAAAATGAAGCTACGTCAATTTTTTCATAACCTCTCTACCTTTAATAGTAAGAATGAAATTTTCCTATGCAAACATTCATAATTGGAAGCATAGCCATTGAAGTTCCTTTCTTGCTTCACAGCGAATTTTTTCCTTACAAATGCACCATTGCACGTTATTTAAAGAATTCTAAGATATGTTAATTAACTCTATACATCATGTTTGTTTACTCGGTCAAAAATGGAAATCTTAACATTGAAACCATATTAAAATTTCATACTAGTCTTTAATTTATGGCTGGATCTACAACAACTACAAATATAAAATTAATTGGTTTGCAAAATAAACAAATAATTTTTATAAAAATCCATCAACTCCTTCGAAAACAGTCTCTACACATAATCAGTTTTCCTTTATTTTTCAAGAGACGTTTGTTAAGTAAATATTTTTGTTCAGGGGGATAAACACAACTCCATTAAAACAACTTCATTCCAGTTCATCGCATAGATTTTTTTTTCTAAACTTTGTCGCTAAGTGTTTTCTTTTTTAATTTTGGATCATTAAGTTTCATTCTAAGTTGTTGAGAAAACTCACTGATGCAGAAGAAACCAGAAAACGGGTATTGTGGCTCATAATTTGCATGCATAAAGGAGGTCTATAAGATATAAAAGTAAACAAACTCTATGCTTAAAAGATATGTAGGTTAATAAATAGTGTTTCCATGATGTTATAGAAGAAATTATTTATTTTAAACTTTCACCTTACTATCTTTGGTATCTGATCTTATAAGATAGGAATTTTTTTGACCAAAGGAATAAAGAAATATATTTTGCATAAAAATGACATGAATAGGGTTAACATAAAAGGGTATAATATACAGGGTGATTTTTTTTTAAACTGACACTACTGAGAGCCATCTGTAGCGCTATCTATCAGCCTGAATTCCACCGAAGTTGATAAAGGAACTAAGAACGACATGGGAAAGAGTTTCCGAAAAAAAAAAGTTCCAAAAGTCGCCGATAGGAGACGATCTGGCGTTGTTCGCTTTACAGAACAAAGGGTCATCAGTCGGTTTTTTCTACTTACATGGCCACCTCGCTTTCTGGACTTAATCCATGTGACATCTTTTTGTGGGTTCATTTAAAGTCCAAGGTGCACCTGGGTGGAGTCTCGAACTTGGCGGTTCTAAAGGAAAACATATCCCGGACTTTGATGAACATTCCTGGTGACATGTTACGCCTGGCCGTTGAGAATGTAGTGTTCAGGATACAATGTGTCGTCCACCAGGACTGTGGTCACATTGAAGAAAGGAGAAGTGAATTTGCTGCATAAAGTGGTATTGCAGTGGAATTTCTTTCTTATTCATTTGTCTGCTTACGACTTTTTTGGTATTCATCCCTTATCTTTATAGCCCGATATACTGGTGCTGCCGTCTACTACATAGTCGTGAATTTGTATTTTGATGGTTTACTTGCCTTTTATGCAAATTATCGGATTTACTAACAACAACATCGACATATTTTGCCCTATCAGCGACTTTTGGAATTTATATATATATATATATATATATATATATATATATATATATATATATATATATATATATATATATATATAACATTAAAAACCCCATACCATTTTAAAATCTAACATTATTCTAAATTCCCTTGGGCGTACGAGCTAAATTTCGCTTTTGATTCTAAGTTCTAATAACCTCGAGAGAAAATATTAAATGGATTCCTTTTTCAAACCTGTGTGGCGTCACCCAAGATTTCATATAGGCTCTGCGCAGATTACATAAAACCACATGTGACTTATCGACAACAGCAAATCCCTAATCGCTATCATGATCACACGACAAAGTTTATATAAGCCGCCTGAACAACAAACCTGTGCGCTTTTCTGATAATGTAACTGCCTTGGGCAGACGTATTCTCCGACAAAATAAAAGTAATGTAATTTGTTGCGTCGATTATTATTAGAGCCCGACTACACCATCAACCCCTGTGATGTGCTGGACGCCCATTCTCTCCTTGGGTTGTCCAGTATGTTGCAAAGAGTCGTCAGAGATGTACAGACTTGTAACATAGATGCAAGTTTTGCTGCGCGGGAAAATCTCACAGTGGAGTTCCAGCCCATAAGTTTTACGGTTGCTGTTTGCGGTAAAAGGAGGAAAGTCATCTCACGATGTGGGCTTTATATGTCAAGGTCGATGTCTCCTCTTTCCCCGTCATTCCGTCGTAGTATGTGTGTGCCATCGAAGATTGTGCGCGTTTTTTTTTCACAAGTTGTGTAGCTGCTTTTGCTTCTGACTTCAACTTCGAGTGAATCTTCTTAGTGATTGTGTTCCCCATTGCTCCGTGTGATCACCATTTAAATTCTTCTCGAGTGTCATCATGAAAAAGTGCATAAGAGTGAAGGTTTTATTTTTTTTATATAATTGTGTGCCTTGTATTGATTGATGAAGATTGTGACCAGATTTATTTTCATTTCGTCGTAAGAGGTGTGCGCCTATTGTGAATAAGTGAACTTATGTCACCGATAACTTGAGAGAACAGAAGAAGAGGGAGAAAAAATTTAAGAATTGTATGGGGGGAAAATCGATTGAATGAAAAAAATATAAAATTAAATGTAAAGAAAAAGAGAAAGGGAAGACATTTTGTTTTGGAAACTATAATGAACAGAGGTTAATATTGTTAGTCTTGATCTTTATTTTGATTGAATTTCCTAAAAATTTTAGAGTGTTTATCTGTGTATTTCTTAAATTGATATTGTGTTAAACTTATAAAATGGAAGAAACAAATATAAAAACAGAAATTCAGGGAGGGACAACAGCAGATAATAAAATTGGGACAGAATGCAAGGACCATTTTCAACTTGAAAATTTGGAGAGAGAATTCAGGGATTTTATTCCTTTTGACCCAGAGGGGGGAATGAAACTACAAAAATGGCTTGCCTATATTGAGGAGAAATTTTCCCAAGCAAATGTTCCAGACGAACAAAAAATAAGATGTATTTCAAAATTTATCAAAGGGAAGGCTCTAACGATTTTCATAAACTCTTGTTTAGACATTCAAGATTGGACAGAATTAAAAGACACTTTGCAAGAATTATTCTTTGAGGCAGATAGCGTGGAATTCTCTGAATTTTCCAATTTGAAATTTGAATATAATGATGACTTAACCAAATATTTTCATAAAAAAATTGATGTAGGAAAGAGATTGGGGTTATCACAGAAGTTAATACTAGAAGGCCTAACACAAGGCCTAAATGCTCAAATGAGAATGACCATAGCTGCAAATCCTCCTCAAACCACAACAGAATGGATAGTGTTGGCTAATAAGCTAATCAAAATAAATAATGAAGGAAACAAAGCTAATCAAGGGGATCGGGATAACTTTTTTAACACTAGATTTGAAAATAGAAACCAATTCCGACAGAATTACTACAACCAACCTCAAGTTAGGATGAATTATAGCCCACCTCATCAACTTAGACAAAATTACTCTTCCCAGCCTCAATTTAGACCTAATAATAATCAACAAACTCAGTTTAGACCTAATTATAGTCAGCAGCAACAATTCAGACAATGGCAACCCAGAGATCACAAGTTGAATAGAAATTTTGCACCCCATCCAAATAACCAAATTAATCACCACCAACAATATGCAGACTTACCATCTAGACCCTGTCGAAAATGTTCTAACTTTGGCATAAGTAATGCTTACCATTGGGAACAAACTTGCTCTATTAATGAGAGATTTGATAAGATGTCGGTGTCAGACAATAAACATCATTATGAGGAACCTGAATTTGAAAGAAATCAGGCGCCAGAATAACAATTACTGTCACTGAGGGGGAACATTATCAGAAATAATGGGGTTGACAAAACAAAAAGACTATATGAAAATGAGAAACATAATTTTTTTAAATTGTGTGATTGACACTGCTTCGACTATTAGTCTGATGTCACAAAAACTGGTCAAGCAATGTCAACTGAAATGTTATTCAAGTTCTCCAATTAAGGTCAGGCAAGCTGAGGGTGAAATCTTAATTACAACTAAATGTGCATTAACTTTGAGAATAGGGAAAATAATTAGAAAAATTTCTGCATATGTTTTGGACAATGACTTGCCTTATCTTATTCTGGGACTTCCTGAGTGTAAAGAGTTTAAATTAGTAATTGACTGTAACCAATTTTGTGTGTATCAAAATAGAATTTCTTTGAAGATGGTTAGTATTTGTGATAGAAGAAAAGAAAAATTGTTTTTGGCTTATCGATTTCATGGTTAACTTAATAAATCTGAGATGGGTATTGGTAAAAGAATTTTGATTATTTGTGTCAATTGATAGAATAATAGTTTGAAATTTGAACATTAACATTAAATTATGGCAATTGATAGAGAATATTAAGGCATTATTATTATTGTTATTATTGGTATTAGGAGTATTTTATTATTGTGTATTTAATACTTTCATATGTTGTGTATTTTTGATTCTATTGAATATAAAATTGATAAACCAAATTTTCACACTAAACGAGATTCTGAAATTGTCCATGCTTGCAGATTAAGATATTATAATGCACCAGAGAACTTAAAACTACGCCACGAATAATGACAAACATTAGATCCATTTTTTTCCCTTTTCTATGTGATGCTTAACATCATTATATATATATTTTTAATTGATATAATTAATTATGTGTTGTCCTACTAAAGATAAAGATTAAAAAAAAACTGTCTAACTTAAACTTTCTTCTTAAGAATACTATTATATGTGAATTTTTTTGGATCTCAATTTAAACACCGACTATGACAACTCTACTTCTTTAAGTTTTCAGTAAATTTTCTATTTCTTGAATACCCTTTCCTATCACCCACTCTACAAGCGCGTTGGATGTCGTCCCAACAGTTTAAGATCTTATTATTTTTTTTTGCTATTTGTTTTTAATTCATCAACTCAGTCACTTAAAGTGCTGAAGATTATATGCTTGAGTAATGACTAAAACAGGACTGGGATGGCCACTCCTTTTGTCCTCCCATTTCTATATATTATACTCCCACAGGTATGACAACTGCACATTTTCCTTTTTCTCCATCTTTGTACTATGCAAGATGCTGTTTTTAAAAGCAGTCATATTCTGTCGGAGATTCACGGTTAGTCCACTGTACGGCTAAAAAGACTCTTCCTCCTTATTAGTCAGAGAACAATAGGGAGAAAGAAAACCCACTTGTTACACAAACATAAACACAACCCCTCACTACTTAGAGGTAGAATTAAAGAATTTGAGACTAAGAGTTGGGGAACACACATACAACAAGGTACCTTCAACACAAGGAAATGGATCCACATAAACTTATAATAAATGTACAAAAATGAATAATAAATAAATAATTTGAAAATAAAGTGAAAAGTATTGAGAATAAATAAAGTTAGAATAAATATGAATAAGTATAACTAACGAATATTGAATAGAATTTTGGAATGAATAAATATTGTCGGAATAAAAACGAATATAGGAAATGATGAAATGAGAATAATAAGAAATAGGAAGAGTATTGAATAGAGATTTTTTTTTGAACAAGTAAATATTGTAGGAATAACAAATGAATATTGAAATGAGAGTAATAAGAAATATAAAGATATGAAAACTAGATATAATGAATCAGAATTGATATACTGAGAACTCGTACAAGGTTGAGTTATTTGAAAAATAAAATATGTTCTGTAATTTTATATACAGTTTATATATTGAAAGTGTGATTTTTATTATAAACTGTGATTTTTATTATATAACTGAAGAACTATTTTTCTTGATATGTAAACAAGCCAAAATAATGTTATGTTTTATGTATTCTACGTTGGTGAAGCAGAAATAAGACACAGCAACACAAAGACTGTGATTTTTTAATTGGTGTATTTTCCTCAACATACTAATGACTGTGAAAGGACTAAAAATGTTGCACAGATAATTCATTACAAGAGAAATAAATAAAAAAAATTTTTTGGACTCACTCCATAGTAGTGAAAGTTGAGGAAGAATTTTTGAATTTTTCAACATGTTATCAAAATCAACTTCAGTTACTTAATTTTTGTTTGTTTTAATATTTTTATTACTATGTTTTGTTATTTTGTATTATTCAACTCGAGATGATGGTAGATATTGTATAAAATGTATGGTTCCAGTGAAAATTTTTGGTAGTTTGCAAATTTTTGGTTATGTTAATTGATTTTTTTTTCTGAGATTGTGTTGTGTGGGGACTGCATCCCTGCTCAACATTGTTTTCAGTTGATGATAAATACATTTTTAAATTTAATTTTTTTTTCACAGCAACAATATAAGAAGAAATTTACAATTCTCTATAGTTGATCATTAATTACTATAATTTTTTCAGAGAGAAAATATTAAATGGCTTCCTTTTTCAAACCTGTGTGGCGTCACCCAAGATTTGATATAGGCTCTGCGCAGATTACATAAAACCACATGTGAATTATCGACAACAGCAAATCCCTAATCGCTATCATGACCACATGACAAAGTTTATATAAGCAGCCTGAACAACAAACCTGTGCGCTTTTCGGATAATGTAACTGCCTTGGGCAGACGTATTCTCCGACAAAATAAAAGTAATGTAATTTGTTGCGTCGATTATTATTAGAGCCCGACTACACCATCAACCCCTGTGATGTGCTGGACGCCCATTCTCTCCTTGGGTTGACCAGTATGTTACATATATATATATAACATAAAGTTCCTGGCAATCTAACCACTCCAAATCTGATTTTCTTGTAATCCACTGAGAACGACTCTTTCAATTGCCCCATGACCTGTTCTTGCACTTAAATTACATGAAATTTGTAAGGTGTTAAGGAGGTTATTATATTGACCTAGATGACCTTCAATTCACTGGTTAAACAACAGGTATATTTTCTCTCAGCATTTTTCGAGTAACGTATTTAAATGCATCATGTGAATATTTGCGGTCAGTCTGTTGCAGATGGAGGATATACGTTGTACCTATAGGAGGATTTTTTCTTCTTTTAACTTAATTTTTTGAAACTGAAGGGAAGTACGGGTGTCACTAAAGAATGTGAGAACATTTTTGCAACAGAATATACCATCAATGGAAAGAGGAGATTATTCGTTGGTTTATGTTTCATCGAACAGCAGTAGGAAAGATATCAGATGTTTATTTCTAACTTACTTATTCTTTTTTGCACCCAAGGCATCTGAAATGTTTGTAGAATTACGTGAAAAAATAGTATGGATATAGTGTGATAATTCTAAGCAGATAATTTTATCTGGATTGAAAAAGAAGTAAAACAAAGACTTTATAAACTTCGTGAAAGAAAGATTTCTATTACTGCTTAAAACACGTTTCACATGGTGGTTCATCTGTCGATATGGTTTTCGACTGACGTTTGGGTAGATGGACTCAATAAACTTCATTAGATATTTTTGTTATTATACATCTCTATTTTAGGCATAGCTAAAACGTCCGTTTATGAAATAAGAACATGTTGAAATAGTAATACTAGAAATAAAAAAAATGCTTCTGTGTTCCTGTCTCTCAAGAAAGGCAATAGACCTGCGATAATGCCTTCTAAATAAATAACTAAATAAATAAAATTATTTGATTAGAAAAGCTGAGTAAAAACTTGTACTGCACACGCCCATAGTAGATCTAATATACAAATGTCTTGTGACTGTTCAATTTTGTTTGAGCTGAGGTCTTTAAATGCACTGAGAATTTTTTTCCAAAATATTTTTTTATTTAAATTCATTCTTTCCGAAGCTCAGCGAAAAATTAACAACTTAAAAAAATTAATTTCAATAAGAGTTGGCTCTTTCTTTTAACGTCGACCTTAATACAAAAAAATCAGAATATAGAAATTTGCATTTGATAGTCAGTTAAATTCCCTGTAGCCTATTATGGAGATGAAAGATCTGAGATATCATTTGATTCACTTCCTTAATCACATTTGATCCAAACATTTAAGGAAACAATTCTACATACGTATGTACTTATTTATTTACTTTAATAAATGTAGTATATTTTTCTAAGAAAAGGTTCAGTAGATTTCTTTTATTTATTAAAAGGTAAATACAGGTTGCTCTGCTTAACTAAAACAGCATTTCTCAGGTGAAGAGGATCATATGAATTAAATAATATATATCAAACCTTGACAACTAGAATAAAATGATAATATTTAACCCTGGTGTTCTGTTCGAATTTACTTTTCCAAAATACTGTTCGTTTCAATATGAGTCAGTCTTCAATTTTTACAAATACTGTAGTTTTAAAATTTGTTTCTTGAGCCTATTCCCTATTAATCATTATGCTTAATAAGATTTTTTAAAGTTAAAGTGAAATACTCAGTTTTCAAAATATAGAACTTTGTTTTCGCTACAGTATACAGGACATTTATGTTATACAGTTGAATAACATAAAGGTCCAATAGTTTCACTAAATATATATATAAGTATATATTTTATAATACAACACTATCATAAAAAATAATACTATAATTACAATTTAAACTAAAACTGATGTTGTTCATAATTTAAACTACACTGCTGGCCACTGCAAATGCCACACCCTGAAGTAAACATGCAAATAACATGAAATTTACAACATGCAATAGCGGAGGTGAGATATGCAAATGATTGGAATTTCAGCGCAGACGCACATCACGCGCGCCTGTGGCCCCACTTCAAAGCGCTATTTAAGGCTTGGAGATTTCGACGATTTCAAGTTCGGCAATTGTGTTTTTCTTGTGCTTTTTTCAAAAAATCGATCAATTATGCCTCGTCGAAAACAGCGATCATCTTTTGATCAAGTATCCGTGTTCGACAGAGGAAGGATAGTGGCCTACCGAGATTGTGGATTATCTTTCAGGGAAATCAGTAGTCGTGTCGGACCAAACCAAACAACTGTAATGCGGATATGCGATCGTTGGATGCAGGAGGGTGATGACAGGCATGGAGGGTGATGACTTCACATGATGACAGGCAAATTGTGCGCATGGCAGTGACGGATCGCTCAGTCACATCACGAACCATAGCACAGCACATGCAGTCTGTAACGCATCATCCAGTGTCTGCGCGTACCATTCGACGCCGTTTACAGCAGAGTGGTCTGTCCGCAAGACGTCCATTGCTTTGTCTACCCTTGACGCAGAACCACAGACGTCTCCGCTGCCAATGGTGCGATGACAGAAGGATGTGGACGGCAGAATGGAATGAAATTGTCTTTACTGACGAGTCACGCTTCTGTCTGCAACACCACGATGGTCGCATTCGAGTCTGGAGACACCGTGAAGAGAGGATGCTGAACAGCTGCGTTATGCACCGCCACACTGGTCCTGCACCTGGTATTATGGTATGGGGCGGTATTGGATATCACTCTCGCACACCTCTAGTACGCATTGCCGGTACTTTAAACAGCCAGCGCTACATCTCCGAGGTGTTGGAGCCAGTTGTCCTTCCTTACCTTCAGGGCTTGCCCACAGCCATATTTCAACAGGATAATGCGCGACCACACGTGGCACGCATTGTCCAACGGTTCTTCGTCAATCGCCAGATTGAATTGCTTCCCTAGCCGCCTCGCTCTCCAGATCTTTCGCCGATAGAAAACATGTGGTCCATGGTTGCTCTACGATTGACCCAGATTCCATCCCCAGCTGCCACAGCAGATCAACTTTGGCAACGTGTGGAAGCTGCTTGGTCTGCTGTACCCCAAGAACTTATCCAAAGTCTCTTTGAATCAATACCGAGGCGTGTGGCAGCGGTGATCTCCAACAATGGCGGCTACTCTGGCTACTGATTTTGGCAGGAACCACACTTCACAGAAGTCTATAAATTCAATCATTTGATACTTGGTCAACATGTTATCTACAAAATAAAATTTGTTGTGATATCTCTTGTCTTTCTTGGTGTTGCAATTTGGGTGGCCAGAGTGTATGTGGTATTTTTATGAAAGCTTGAAAAATTGTCAAAAAAGTGAACATAACTGGAAAAAAAATGCATCATAAAAAAGGAAAGTCGAACTGTAAGCCGACATTGTACTACGAATTATTCTACTAAACAAAATTATACTCAATAAACGAAATATTATTATTTGCAATTGGGACAAAATATGTTACATGTAATCTGCAAACATGCTTCTTGCATTTAGATCACAACATATTTGTCTTGTTCTTTTTTGGTGAACAATATGTACATCTTACACGTTTCACTGAATTAAAATATGTTGCAGATGGCCCTGGAAGTCCAGAGTCTTTGTCTGGTTCTTGAATTCACTTCAGTACATTGAATGATTCTAGAGCACTGGACATAAATTTCCTGGAAGCTATGTGAGGTCTAATAAGTAGCATTCCAAGTCCTCCAAAAATATCCTCAATCTAGTTTGCTTGTTAGCATTCTAGCTTGGGTCAACCGAAACCCATATAACAAACATATTATAAGCAGATACATCAAGTAAATTATAGAATACAATCTATGGCCAGCGGTTTGGTCTCCTTTTATATGTATAAGTGTTTATAAATTAGTCAAGAGTATCCACCGCTCGCCTGGAGCCGGTGTAATCTAATTTCTGTTGGTGATTTTTGTCTGCCCTGGAAATTAGCTCTTTATCAGAATGTAGAGTACTCATTAGTACCATATTTTTACTCTTTTTGGGAACATAGTTCAATACTGTTGTATATTATGTGAAGTAAAAAGATGAACTATGCACTTCTTAGTTAGTCATTTGTTGAGGTAGCTCTTTGCTGTTTTTTGCTAATGTACCAAATATTGTCATTTCACGTCTTAGATGAAGTTCCCCTAATTGTATAATGTAAAGAAATTATCTAAAGTAAGTTTGTGGCCCCTAAGTTTATAGGTAAGTTCACATATTACCCGCATGCCGTGATTTTTCTCACGCATTGCTCCAAGTTGTTTTACTGAATAAATTTGTGCTTTTAGTATGCATGATGTTTTGCTACCACACAATATCCATATGTTGATCCCATATTTGGTTTGTTAGGTGTATATTGTTTAAATGGTACTTTTCCTCAAAATACCACTAACTGTTCACACACAGTGACTTTTTCATCGGTATTATAATATATTTTGGGAAGCACTTCTATCCCTTTTTCTCACACTTCATGCACAGGTCTTAATTTGCCAGTTCTTCTTTCTTGAAGTGTGATCAATTGTCAAAACGTAGAGCTCGACTTATAGTGCAAAACATATCGAGGAACATCGTCACATGAAATGCTACGACCCGTTTCTGCATGTCGATTCACCATGTGACATATTCTCCAGCTAACAATAATAACGAACTATACACTCGGAAGGGGGCATCATCTAAATTTTTCCACTTCTCCCCATAAACGTTTAGTCTCACAATATTAATCATTTTTACTATTTCATTTTCTACAGAACTAAATATAACTCGCTGAATCTAACTTGTAACAGTAAATCTAATTTATAACAGGAAACTTTGATAGAATATATAACCCCCCTCATTATATATTCTATCCCTTTTTCTCACACTTCATGCACAGGTGTTAATTTGCCAGTTCTTCTTTCTTGAAGTGTGATCAATTGTCAAAACGTAGAGCTCGACTTATTGTGCAAAACATATCTAGGAACATCGTCACATGAAATGCTACGACCCGTTTCTGCATGTCGATTCATCATGTGACATATTCTCCAGCTAACAATAATAACGAACTATACACTCGGAAGGGGGCATCATCTAAATTTTTCCACTTCTCCCCATAAACGTTTAGTCTCACAATATTAATCATATTTACTATTTCATTTTCTACAGAACTAAATATAACTCGCTGAATCTAACTTGTAACAGTAAATCTAATTTATAACAGGAAACTTTGATAGAATATATAACCCCCCTCATTATATATTCTATCAAAGGGATAGAAGTGTGAAGCACTTTTATCCCTTTTTCTCACACTTCATGCACAGGTGTTAATTTGCCAGGTCTTCTTTCTTGAAGTGTGATCAATTGTCAAAACGTAGAGCTCGACTTATTGTGCAAAACATATCGAGGAACATCGTCACATGAAATGCTACGACCCGTTTCTGCATGTCGATTCACCATGTGACATATTCTCCAGCTAACAATAATAACGAACTATACACTCGGAAGGGGGCATCATCTAAATTTTTCCACTTCTCCCCATAAACGTTTAGTCTCACAATATTAATCATTTTTACTATTTCATTTTCTACAGAACTAAATATAACTCGTTGAATCTAACTTGTAACAGTAAATCTAATTTATAACAGAAAAAACTGTTCGAAGGTTGTAAGAGAGTAACGGAATATCATTGGTGTTTTTCATCTGGTCATATTGACTCGAACAGTACATGAGTAACAAAGTTAAAAATATACTCAAAAACTATAATTAATGTAAAGATCTTTTTATGACAATGAAATACTCTTATATAGAAACAAATTAACAATATCTAACACTGTTATCAATGATGGCTCAGATTTTAAACACTGAAAAAAATTATTTCTGGTCAAATAGACCAAACAGAACAGCAGTGTTAAAACATTTTTTTTCTATTATCTAATATTTTCCTAATAACGAGAGCAATAAATGAATGCACTTTAAAACAATTGTTGATAAAAAATGAAAAAAAAAATGTTTGTTCCCCCCTCTTTATATAAATACAACAGATCAGATTTTCGATGAAAAATTACGATTGAATTCCTTTTTTTAAATTTCTCTGAAACTTCGAATTTAAATTAATAAATTAATGTTCATTTGAATCCCTGTAGTCAGTATATGTCAAAAATAAATACTAGCTCCAAATTCTAGGAAATTTTAATAAATTAAATAAATTGCCTTCTTCGATATTTGAATCATTTAAGGAAAAAAATATTTTAATAAACTTGAGCCAAAATAACTAAAGTTTTGATTGAATTTGATATTTTCACAAAGGAATTGTTCTCAAACGTTAAGTAATGTTTCAACTGAACAAAGGATTTAAATTAAAGAAGAGTCTCCTTTCAAAGGGTGAATTAATTGAATTTGGTTTATTTTTTCAAAACATCAATACTATAAAAAATGACTGAGTTTTATGTTTAGAAACATCTCAACGATTTCATGAATACTTCGATAATAAGCATTTATATTTTCTAGGTTTTAATTGGTGTCTATTAAATATTTAAAATCTGAGTTAAATAATTTAATTAATTTAAATAATAATCTATATAAATTAAACATTATTTTGTTTCGGCTATTTATGACTTTTTAGGAATTATATTTTTCTTTATATACATTATGTTAATATAGAGCCATACTTATTTATTTTCATTAAAGAATACATTTCTACTATCCTTGACACCTATATTTTAAAATGCTACGTTTGAATCATACTTTTTCTTGTATAACTGAAAAGAACAATGCTGAACATTAGTTTTATCTTTTAAAAGAGTATTTTATATTTTTCATTACGTTTTGTTTCGTTTTATCAGTACTTAAACTTTGTAATCCATACACGTTCATCTTCTATGGATCTCTAGATAATTGATGGACAAAAATCTCATTGTACAATATGTCAGACAGAAGATCTAACAGACAGAAGCACCTAAATCAAATATATACATCTGCAGTGTGTACCCAAGTAACACAAGACCGTCGGGAAATTGCTGGGCAACCGTATTTAGCGTAGTTGATTAACAGTTGGATTTGGCCATTGGAGTTACGTTGAAACAACGGTTGGCATTGCAGCTCATCCAACTGTTAGATGCTAGTTGGCCCAAACGTTGGGAGAAATGTTTAACTTTTATATGCAGTTGGGACAAGAACCTTTTATAATTTTTGACCCATTATAAACATTTTGCAGATGGCCCATATTTGTGTCTGGAAGCTCTGCCAACTGTAACCATACCCCAACGATGTAACGAAAATTTGCCTTTGGGCCAACGATTAGTATTACTTGGGCAGGTAGCCTCGGACCTAGGTTTCGTCCTTTATAGGGCTCCTCAGCAAGGTATAACCCATGATTACCCATTTGGCAGGTGTTATGAATTTTGTCATCTTGCTTTCTAAATTTTGTATTACCACCATACCTGACAGACGATGGTTCATTATGAAATGAGCTAGACCATATATTCTGTGCATCTCGAAACAATAAATGGACAGAAATGTCTCGGTACAGTATGTCAGACAGAAAATATAAAGATGTTAGCACATCCAAGAAGATGACAAAATCTATTTATCCTGGCAAAAGGTTGAAGCTTCGAGCAAACATATACATCTAGAGAGTGTAGCCTTGGACTTAGGTTAAGCCTTTGACATGGCTCTTCAGCAAGGCTTGATCTATGAGTACCCATTTGGCAAGTTTTATGCGTTTCGTTCTTGCGATCTAAATCTTGCTATCTAACTTTTGTACCACAATACGGGGTAGAACATGGTAATTTCCGCATTGGATTGGGGGACTGCATTTCGATAGTCACCAGTTATATTTTAGAGAAATTCCGTAGTAGGATTTATTTTCCTTCAAGCGTACTCATTGGTTACGCCTTGATTAGACGCCCATAAAAAGGGCATCGACAACTGAGGTCAATGGCTACATGTTGTTGCAGGATGTCCAATTTCGGCACCCTTTCTCTAGCTTCGGTTTTCCTCACGTGACGGGTGGGGGAGAGGGAAAGAAAGACGGTTGACCTAAGTTTGTGATCTTGTCTACACGCAGAGAACCCCTCCCCCCATTTTGATGAAATTCTAACTCGCATAATAAAATTGAAATATAGTTTGTGTTTTTTAGAAAGATAAAACTACAGAGCTAGAACCATTAGAGAGCTATAGTGCTTCTTGTATCTCTATATTTATAAAATTGTGTGTCTTAAAATTTCTGATACAAAAAGCTCTAGTTCTTTAACTGTTCGTTTGAGATGTGCATTTTTTCATTCATAAAGACTTTGAAAGATGAAGGAATACCTGTTGCCACAAAAATGGAAAATAATAAAATACAAAGGATAAAACTGTTTACTAAAGTTCGTGAATCCGGTTAAAATTGCTGTTTAACTAGTTTGAGGACTTCGGTGCTTGGTAACGGTGAGCGCGACTTTGATTCGCCTGGGGGAGTGGGATCCTCTGAGTGAATCACCGTAGCACCATCAAGGCTTCGGTTGTCACCACTTCCACGTAGTCTCGGCTGGAAACCGGGTGATGGCCCGGGCTAAGAGTGACAATGGACGTAGGAGCCTGGAGTTCCGCCATGTGGCGTTACACCTGTAGCTCCGTAAAGTCCTAAACAAACTCGTACCTGCGCATTCCGTGCGCGGTGGGATGATATCGCGCCCGAAGACAATAGATTCATCAGGTACTACGCTAGTTGGATACCTTAATTAATTTACCTTTAAAAATTTGTAAGAAATGTGCAAAAAAAGAGCATGGTCAAGAGCCATGCAAAAGAGGGCAGGTTTGCACTAATTGTGAAAATCACCAGAAAAGAACGGGAAAGAAAAAATTGACGTAGCGCATCTACCAACGGATAGACAGTGTGGTAGACTTATATTTTGAAGAAGAACGATTGATGGAGAGGACTGACTTTGGGTCGAAAGAGGAAGATGCGGCTTCGAGCGACACGGATGATGAAGAGTTTTACGGACTATTGGAAAAGATCAGGACGGATTGGCAGAAAAGATCCGGCTGTTCAACATTAGAGGACCGATCTTCGAGTTGATGTCGGCATTTGCACAAGGGGTGCTTTGTTTAATTGTTTGTTGATTAACTCTTTTTTATGCTTGTAAATGACTTTTGTGCTCGTGTGGAGCAAGTTTATGGTATTGTTTTTCAAACTGTGATTGTTTGGCTGCACGGGTGGTGCATGCCTTAGTATTTTATATTAAAAATAATAAAACTAGGTTCAATGATATATTTGGCAGAGTGGTGGCTGCGTGCTTAAAAAGGAAAATTAATTATATTTTGGATGGCTCTAACTACTGGATGATCTGCTTGTAAGACGACATGGATGTGATCGGTGTTATGTGGCACTGACTAGAAGTTTGGGGAGTGAAGTGCTTGGTGCTACGGCCCGGGACTTGGGCCTGTGAAAGGACTTGTGGAGCCTAGGTCGAGCGGGTTGCCGTCATGGCGACTAGTTTCAGGAGTTAGATTTTTTGGCTGATACGCGTTTGAACGCGTGGGGGGCCATGAAGGATCATAATACTTACCATAGTTGTACTTATTTGTTGTTATATACGATGTACTTAAAAACAGTTCCTTTCGAATGATTGAAGCATTACAGTTTCACAGATGAAATCTGTTAAATGTCTTTTGATCACCGCTTATGTATTCTGGTCTGAATCAGTTTTCTTTATTAATGGGTGCAAAGAGGGATTTTACATTTTGATTCAGTAAATTTTCACAGAATTTTTTTATTATATTTTATTTTCTATATTGCTTTCAAATGCGAGTTAAGTCTTCAATTATTTCCCATGCGTGATTACTTTACTACTGTTTGAGTCACGGTAAAGAAGAACTTTGCGAGAACACAGATATTCCACTCTTTCACAGAACTAACATTTATTAGTACGGGAAGAAGGACGCAAT
Source organism: Dolomedes plantarius (assembly GCA_907164885.2). Lineage (NCBI taxonomy): Eukaryota > Metazoa > Arthropoda > Arachnida > Araneae > Dolomedidae > Dolomedes > Dolomedes plantarius. The sequence continues at coordinate 93,686,279 of OU015501.1, forward strand.
CTAAGGAAGCAGAAAATGGAACAACTGAACATGCAATACAGATACATACCTTCATAGTGTTATGGAGTGTGTAATATATCCCTTTTATCGGGTATGAAGATGTTTATTCTGGTCATAGGAATAGCAATAAGGAATATTTTATTTGCCTGGACCGAGTATTTTCAATATCCTGCTTATATTTATTTGGTTTAGATGTAAGTAAAAATAATAATAATTTGAAAAATTACGCATTTTTTAAACCAAACAATGAGAAAAATTCCGTTAAAGACTTAATTCTAGATTTTGGCTATTCGTATCATTATATAATAGACCTACAAGGTATTTTAATCATACTTCATCTGATAAAACCGATAGCTTCCTACTTGCTTTTCACATTTATTGTATAAATGAATAGTTTTCCTTCAAAAAATTATTTTTATGCTCCTATTTTATTCCTTTGAGATTAAAAGCTAACACAGGAAGGTTTGCATTTATATTCAAATACACACTTGGATGTTTTCTAGAAAATTTTTCAATTGACAAAAATTCAAGGTGGACTAAGTCAAATATTGTCATAGTAAAACCATTACATCACTATTTTCTACTATTGTCTTGTAACAGTATTAGTACTTTGTTCTTGTTCTATAACAGTCATATATTACTTATTTAACAAATTATTGAATGCGGAAAATTAGGGGCCTTTAAAACAATTTTACGTTCGTTAGTGTTAATTATGGAAATTTCGTTCTAACTTGGAAAGAGTGCAACTATATATTACCTACTGGTTTTCCTTTAAATGATCTGAAATAATTCAGTTGAATTTTTTTAAATATGACTGTAACAAACAGATCCTTACAGCTATATGAAATTTTTGACAGTTGCGACTTTCATATTCTTAAGTCATTTCCCCATTGAACCACATAAAATAAGAAAAAGTATGTTTTATTAGTGCATCAAGCCATAAAAGTACTTTTTTACTTCGTTTTCAGGTTTAGTTGAATTATAATTTCATTACCCTTAAATATAATGTAAAACAAATTCTATATGAAATATATTACCAATCGTATACATAACAAAATATAAAACGATGAATTTAGCAAATGGAATATCTAAAAATCAAATTATTTTATGCCATATTAAATAATCTATGTTTAAAATAAATGCCATGAAAATCAAGTAGTGCCAAAAACAATGTTAGACAATGTCATATATATATATATATATATATATATATATATATATATATATATATATATATATATATATATATATATATATATATATATATATGTTAAAAAAGTAGGATAACAATGACTTAAAAAAATAGAGACTTCCTTTAAAATAAAAATGCTGTTAAATTACTATTATTTTTTAAGCATTTACAAAAGTATGCGTTCAAGTTTTGCATTTGTATATATATATATATATATATATATATATATATATATATATATATATATATATATATATATATATATATATATATATATATATATATATATATATATATATATATATGTGTGTGTGTGTGTAAGTAAGTGTGTGTATATATAATAGCTGAAAACCCGCACTACGGAGTACATGCAAATTAAATACAGCGGTCAACGTATGCAATTAATGCCAAATATATAATATGACGAACAAATTTTTTCCAGTTTTTCAAGATGCCGAATAAATACATAAAATACATAAGAAGTACATATGAATACATATAAATACATAAGAAAGCCTCATTCAAACTGAGGAACCTGGAGTCAAAATGATTTGTCTAAGGCAATGGAGGCTGTGCAAATGGGATCATATTCGGTAAAAGAGGCGTCTGTAACATTTCACATTTCATGCAAGACTTTGCAGCACCGATTGAAGGCTAATAATTCCTATAAAGGCAGCATGGGTACTGGTCCAATGTTTGGAAAAGAAAACGAAGAAATATTAGTAAATCACATTAAATGAATGAAGAAACAAGGATTCCCATTTACTCAAAATGATGTGAGAATTCTCGCTTTTGAATTTGCCAAAAAATGGATATAGAGAACCGTTTTAATGATACAAGTGACAGAAAACAAAAACACGACACTTCCAGTAGCGAAGAAGATAAAATACATTTGAAACTATCAGATTCTACAGATTCTGAGGGAATAGAATTTGATGAGGATCACTGTGTTGGTTGTGAAGAATATAATACCACAACCAAAAAGGATGACTGGATAAAATGCAAAAAGGTGTCCGAAGTGGTTCCATTAAACATGTACAAACTATCTTGACCTTTGCAAAAAATGTGGTAAAATTTAGCGAAAAGTGAAGGGTTGAAATTATACTTCAAATGTTGTTTATTCGAATTTTATTCACTCACTTTCCGTGATATAATTCCATCTTTATAAATTGCTATATGTTTTTCATAATTAACTATATGAAATGTGTTGTTTTTTGCTATTTAACTTCACTTTTTCTTTCTTGTATTGGATGGCCATCTCTCCTCGGCTTGAAGGAGAGATGACCATCTGCCATTTTAATTTCAAACTACGTTTCCCACTTTTTGTTCTCAATGTTTAATTATTTTTTGCCCAAAATATGATGAGTATCTGCATAAGAATTTTAAGTATGCATAAATATTTCTTGTGTTTGCATTCTAACAATTTTTATTTCAATCTTTAAAAACTATGGCCATCTATCCTAGAGTTACCCTATATATATATATATATATATATATATATATATATATATATATATATAAATAAAAAAATTAACCGTCGATTACCATAAATTAACATTATCAAGGAGTCTAACTTATTCTAATATTATTCTTTATGTCTATAATTAAAATTTAATTTACACCTTAGGAAAGTTCCATTTATTTTTTTAGCATTTATAGATGAGAAAATCTTTTAAAGATGAGAAAGAATTCATGTAAATTATTTGAAAGGCTTTGTAGATTTAATTAAAGGCTCTTTTTATAGCAATGTCAAAACTTTGGCAAAGCTCTTGATGCATCATCTTTCCGCGACATGTAGTCTCAAAATGCATTCATGAAATACGGAAGGAATACATCATATTCAACAATTTATCTTGGGAATAAATGATTACTTGAGGTCTCCCTCTCTTGTAAGAATGACGTCCTTAACTCATGTATGCCACATGTAGAGAATTTAGATAAACTCAGAACATCCTATAAAGCATTGTTAATAGTGATATGATTAATGAAGTTGGGACTAACATAGTATATAATGTTTCGTAACCATCAAGCTACAGAAAATTTAAATATATAATACTTAAATTTTTCATTAAGCAAACTTAATGAAATATTTTATGGATTTTAATGCTTGCGCTTCCTTCAAAATAAGTGACAATGCACTGAGAATCTTTAAAATTTTCTTTCTAAGTATTTTGATGGTGTTTTCACTAGTCAAAACCATATTCATTCGCAAGCATTAAAAATATATACTATTTAGATTTACTGCATCATCTGTCTTTCAAATTAAATTAGTTTTCCACATAGACTAGCAACAGATATTATTAGTAAGATAAAATTTGAAATGAATTTATAAAATACAAATAGTGACATAAATTTGCATTTTAATAGTAATCACATTTTAACTGCAGTTATCTAAAACATAAATTATGCAGGACATTGGGAATTTTTTTATACAAAACATAAAGCAAAAAAAGAATAATTTAGCTCAAATGAGGTCTGATAGAACTTTCTCCTCAATGAGTTTTATAGGAGACATTTCTAGATGCATTTATGGAAATAAAGTGGTGATATTATTAGACTAGTTTTAAAAGACATCAATAATTTTATGAGATAACAATGGTGCTTTGAATACTGTCTACTATCAACATTGCTATCTTATATAACTGAGCTAGGTTAAGTTGTTTGTTGACTAAGCTTCTAAAAACTGCTGAATACCCTTAAAAAATACTACTTGCATTCAAGGGATATGTACAAAGTAACAAGACGACATAATAAACACTACAACAGTACGGAGAACTTGAACGTTACTAAGGATGATCTTGTTGTAATCTTCCTGCATTTATATACCCCTATGCCAAGTGACTCCGCATTGGTTTAAAAAAATACCCCTATGCCATACTAGAAATTTTCAAGAATATTCGAAGCGTCTGTTTAAAAGCTTGTCCTGTCTATTCAATTATTCAGAACAGTATCTGCAAGATACTTTCGTCCATGCTATTGTTTCTTGAAATCTGGTGAAATAAATCGTCAGACTTGCAAGATCCAGAAAGTAAGGTAGAATGCATCAACCTTATTCTGAAAATGTATTATCTCATGTTTATATTACAGATAGTTAGTTCTGATGTAATTTTTCCTCTTTTTTAGATTTTAATATATAATAGATTATTTTATGTGTAGTTTCGAAAAAGATATTAGTTGAAACTTTTTATTTCCCTCATTCTGTACAAACATCTAAAAGATTATATAAGAGTATTAAGGTTTCATATAACTATCATATAACTTTTAGTTAACTAGTAAATTATGTAAGAGTAGAATATAGTTTCTATGCTAGTTAGAGTAAGGTATTTAAGCAGTGTAGAAACATTTTTTTAACTTCTAAAGAATTCTCTTCACATGCTGTTCGACAATTTAAAAAAAAAGTATTTTTTTTTAATTTTCGGAGACGTTAACTTTGACTCTCAAAATGGGTCAACGAGAGAGTAATTTACCACGTGTAGTAGACTAAAATAAAAAAAAAAATAAAACATTTCCATTGTGTTCCATTTCATGCCGGTAATTGTTTGTAGCTTGCAAAATATATTTAATCTGCCACGATTTTACGGAATTTTATGAATATGCTACTTTTAGGATTTTTCTTAAATAATGAATCCTCTTCCCATTTCATTGAAACATATAGGGCAATAGACAGAATACACTATTTTTAAAGTGATACTAGAAAATTCGCTGCATTTTCTTTTAGTTCTCCATCTTATGGAACTGGTTAACATCTATTCCTTATGATCGTTATTATTATCCTTTATATTAACCTGACATACAGTTAAAATGAAACTTTAAATTTCTACACAAAGTGACAAGAAGAGATATGAGGAAGATGATGTTTCAGTGCAAGATTATTTCATAATTAAGTGTTGCAAATTTTATATATTTACTACCAAAATCCTTTGAAAGGCTTTACATCGTCTCATAAATGCACAAATATCTCATTACTTATGCCCTCATTGTAAAATGTTAGTTGCAATTTTTTGAAACGTAATGAATTGCATTATCTTAATTTAATCAGTTTAAATTATATTCTGTAATTATGATATTATGAACTGTAACATATATTAACTAGAAATAAGAATTCATATTTAAATCTGCATTACCGGCCCTTTTCCCACAAATCGAAATTCTTTTATGCCTCTTTAAACGAAGTGAAATATATGATAAGGTATCTGTCCGGTGACACTTAAATAAATTTAATCCACCCTCAAACAAAGGATGTATCCACATTTTAATTGAATTCCTTTCCAATCATTTCGTTTTAATTTAAAAGATATTTCCTCATCCACAGTTATTCGTTTGATGTATTGAACATGCTTTAAAAGCTCTTTTGTCTGATATCTAAACATTTATTCTGTCAGTTTACTTTCACTTGTAATTAGACATTTGTTTAATTAATACGCACAAAGAAACTGATTACATTCTGTTTTTGGTTTCGTGATACCTAGTTGAAATTAAACGCTAACGTTCCGTCATTTATGATAACGGGTTCTGAGTAAATGTGTAATTCGATATACTTCATTTATGCATTTACTCAACGTGCATGATAACCATGTTTCTAGATGCATTAATATAATGCAGTAGTATCGTATCATCTGTAACAATATGTCCTGGAAACAGATGATTACACGTGGTTGCAAGAATGACACACTTAACTAGTTACATGTTACATGTAGACAAATGAGATAAATGTAGTAACATATACGAGGCTCTGATAATAGAGGGACATCAAGTATGCTTCTCTATAAATCATGCATTTCATGATTATAATGCAGTTACTTCGTATGTATTGTTTTTAAAATGCAAGTTTTTAAAACTGAATTGCACTATGGAATAATGGGACTCTTTTTAAAATAGCCAAAAACACAAATTTTGGCGAGATAAGTATTATGCAATTGTATTCTGTAAAGTATTCCATTACCATGCAAATTACGAAGTGAACTAGATTAGATTGACTGAAGTTTTAGATAGAAACGTGCACTTACTATTAAATTTTACAAACTATTAGTGGAATGCTCTTCTAGTTAATCTAAAGATCAACCTCGTTTTATGCATGTACCATTCTAATTTCTTATTGTATTCCTTCAGTTTTCCTACGAATAAAAATGTGTTTTAAAAATTAAAGCATTTTGTTGTCCTATTTTTTTTTACTTAATTGTTTCAAAAACAAAAACATGAAATTGAAGATATTTAAATGCATAATAATTTTCAATTACGTAAAATGTAAAAAAAAAAAATTGTAAAAAAAAAATAGTACTCAAGTTAAATGTTCTGCAGCAGTAATTACGTAAATGGGGTTTTATAAAAAAAAACTATAATACAAAAACCAATTTTTAGATCGTTATTTGTTAAAAATGTTGAGCTGATAATTTAAAATGTTTTCGTTGAAAAGAAAAATATTCGTACATTTCCTTGATGTTTTTATTATGAAGAAAGTGATTAATCATAGATTAAGTTACAGCGCAAAGATGCTAACTTTTAAATTTTCATATTAAAAAAGTTGTTTGCCCTATATATTTTTGAATTTTAAAAGAAATAATACGCAATAATTTGAAATTTTAACATTTTGAAATTGAAAAGAAACAACGCTGAAAGTTTCTAATATAAAGTAAGTTTAGAACTTTTAATAAATAATCATTGATGTTAATAAAATTTGACATTGCCAGTTTAATACTTTTAAGCGATAAATATACGTGTATGAGTGAATGTTTGCAATAATATTAAAAAAAAAATTATGCAGGTATGTTTTAAACATAAAAAAGGAATTGATGCTTAGTTTTTCTCCTTAGCTCTGGTATTATACTCAGGTATTTTGCAATCAAAACGTGTCATGACCCAAATTACTATGAAGTTCAAAAATTTCATCATAATTCTACAATGAAAAGTTATTCATAAATAATTTAATGTTTAGTGTGGTCATCCATAAGGCTTTTGTGTACTAACTCTATTGTATTCGTTCACCTTAATGTTAAATTTTGGAGAAAAGGTTTCTAAGGATAACGTATTTGGATTTAACCTGGCAGCAGTCGCTCGTTCGTCGATTCCGTGTCATTTTTCATTTGTTCCTCTGTAACCCCACTCCCCTTAAACTTGTTTTGATAAGATTCCTGGTAACTGACCTTATGTATTATTCCTACCCATGTGTGAGATACTAAGATCCTCTCCCAATTTTCTTGGAAGTTAATGCTTTTGAAAGAGGAAATCGGTCTTTTCGACCTCTGCGTGACTACTGAGCACCTGGCGGCATACTTTTATAGAGAATCTATGCTCACTTCTACCCAGACCTGGGTGTATATAATTTGAAGTGGCTCTCTATTTGAATTTGAACCACACACAGTTTATACATGAAACAATGTTTATTGAATTCGTTGCACATATAATTGGCTTTACAGCAATAAGCATGCGTACTACTTGTACCGAATGTATAAACACAGCTTTCAAGAACAATATATTTTTATACTCACGAACAGTAAGTCAAACCAGCAGTACTGCCATGTAAACTTCTGGCCCGCTAAGCACTAGCGCAGGATAACACCTTTTCAACCTTAACAACCTCCCCCCTTTTTCATTAATGACGCTGCGTGGTATTTATACTAAGCGCGTATGCCGAAATTAGCATATCTAAAGCAGCTTCTTTAATTCATTCACTCAAAAGTTCGATTCTTGTGAATCGAATCTTGTGTATACCTTACACTGTTCTGAAGCGCATTGTGAGTCCCATATCTGGCACAGGACGAAACGTTACAATGGACAACTGGTTTACATCTGTTCCTTTAGCCAAGATACTTTTGAAGGAGCATAATTTGAAAATGGTAGGAACATTAAGGAAAAATAAAAAGGAGATCCCACAAGCATACTTACCTTAAAAGCAGAGAAATATTTTCCTGTGAGTTTGGATTTCAGAGAGATGTGACTCTTTTTTCTTATGTTCTCCCCAAAAATTCTGCTGTTTTATTGATTTCTACAATGCATAATGATAATTCTACTGATAACCCAGAAAAAAAAACAGAAATAGTTAATTTCTATAATGAGACAAAAGGAGGTGTGGACGTTGTATATGAAATGAAAGCCTCATATTCCTATCTAAGAAAAGTAGTAGATAGCCACTTACTTTATTTTTATCTCTTATTAACATTGGTAGCATAAACTGAGAAATTATATTTCAATGAAATACAGGAGATAACATGTCACGTCGTCATATTTTGAGGAAACTTGTACTTGAATTACTGAAGGAGCACATAAATCAAAGAAATAAAATATCGACTTCACCCAATCCTTTAAAAAGAAAAAAAATTTGAATTTTGTGGAGACCCCCCCCCCCAAAAAAAAAAAAAAGAGCTCTACGATCCCCCAAAGAAGAACTATGTATCTATTGCACAGCAAACCAAAATAAGAAATCGAAGCAAACGTGTCGGAAAGTTTGCTCATATATATGCAAAAAGCATTCATTTTACATATGTGTGAAATGTGCAAAGTGTTCAGAAATTAATCATGATAAGGATTAACAAATTAATAATAAATGCAAATACTCTCTTTGATAGTGTGTTCTGCTTATATAGCTGATGTTTTTGCTTAGTACATTACTTCTTATTTCTTTTTCCTTAAATTTAAATAAAAAAACTATTAGCGCTTAACATTTTAGCCATGTATTATTGAATTACATTTAATTTATAAGTATGCAAAACTAAATCGCCAGTATCATCCGTTAGATAACAAAAAATTATGTTAATACCCATTGAAAAACTATTTTTGCATCTATGCTTTTCCCGCATTGCTAACGGCAGGGAAATGACCGACACGCGATTACACTAGGGTTAAAGATTTTTTAAAAATTGTACACAGTAGCAGAGAAAGAAACTTTACACCTTGGGGCATTTTACGTTTAAAAAAATGCAAACGATAATTTTATATGTAAAGTATTTAGGGAAAAACAAATCTGGTATAGCGTATTTAAAACGCTCAAAAATTCATTTGGTGGGTGAAATTTATAAAATGAATTTTGTTGCAAGATGAAGAAAATTTCCTACTATCTGAAAATACCATTTTTATTGGATTATCTGCATTTTTGTAACTGTAAATAGTAGACAAATTTTCTCTTTAGGTTAACATTGAAGTGAGAGAATCCAATACGGTTAGTAACAGCAGCTTTAAATCAGATGATCTCTATTTTTTCGTCAGTATTGTGATATGGCATTAAATTAGTTAACGTTTTTTGAGTTAGAAGTTTATCAGACTTATTTCAATTTGGTGAACCTATATTATTTTCAAATATTCTTTTTTTAGTCAAAATTTTAATGAAATACATTTAAACATTAATTTAAAAAAATTCTGATCATTGACAAGAGATTACAAGCAATTATTTACGATATACACAAGAAAGAATACCTATGCATCTCATTTGCTGAATACTGAAGCAAGATCATAGGCGATATTTTGGATACACACACGTAAAAATTGCTAATTAATACTGTGATGTCCTGTGTTATACTGTGAAAATACTGACGAAGCGATCACCCTATTGAAGGCTGATTTTATAGCCACTTTCACCTTATAGCCTTTTCTTCCAATGGAGGTTACAATGCATTTTTTATTTATAAATACAATTATTGAAATTATAATGGTAGTTATTGAAATGTCCAATCTTTAGAAAGGAATCCTAATGGACCTTAAATGAAATACGCAATGTGCTGTTGGAGGAAAATTTAATATTGTTGCTAAAATAAATATGACTAACATCATAATATATCACTGATCAGGTTAGTTTTAGAGTTAATCTAAGAAAGATGACTATCAGATTACCTCGCCACGTCTACATTGCTCTCCATATAATGTGTTCGACTCTAAGTGAGAGGAGCCGTGTTCGGTCAGTTTCCTGTTACCTGAGTTGTAACTAGTTGAATAACTCAACATTTCTAACGTTTCTATTTAAAGTTTATTAACGTTATTTAATAACGTTTCTATTTTAAGTTTTACGGTTAATTAGGAGAGACTATAGACATTCATTAATTCGCTGCTTTGCTGGTATATGATTCAACGCAACACTTAAAATATTAAATAATACATAAGATATCTTATCAAAAGAGAGGGATTCAAAATTTTTTATTGTTCGGATAATGCTACTAGTAAGGGAGGAATATGCACCCTCTTAAAACCCATTATGGCAAATAGCTGTCACTCTGTAATATTTGAATAATGGTCATGGAGAATATTTACAATTGAAGTATGGAAATGAGAACGCAGTGGGTCAAGAAGGAGTCATATAAGGTACGATTATGTTACAACTAAACAAAACATTAGAGAATTGGTGATATTTTGGGGTAAATTACTTATTATTATAAGGCTCTCTCTTCTGATTTGTGTACTAGATTTTGAGTAGATGAATTTGCAGCTGAGGTATATAAAAATTATGTAATATTAATTATAACTAAATTATACTGAAATGTAATCCGAAATCTTTCGTCGGGAATGAATCATATCTCTCAGTGAATTAATCTTCGAAACAAAACGAGAAACACAGGCTTCTAATTGAGCAATGTAGTATTAAGTGTCACTTTAATTAATTAAATAAATATTTTAAAACCCTAATTCAGGGGTAATAGTTTAATTAAATAAAAGTTAAAGGAATAAATATATCGTAAGTAATTTTAATTTCTATCATTTCAGCCGTAGTTAAAACACGCAGTGTTCCTTTCTACTTGTTAGAATGAGCTAAATTATTTAAGTCACGCCTAAATCCGTATTATCTGTAGTTCATTTAACGTTAAAACCTCATCCAATTACAGCATGCAAATCACATTTTAGATTTCATTTCACGTAACACTCGGTAGATGGAGGAAATGGAAACTTCAATTGCTCAAGGCCAAAAGGGAACGGAAAATTAATTTTATACTGCACAGATATCGAATTGTATTTACTAAAAGTAAGATTCACTATGGAACATGGAATCGATTCATGTAAAGAGGTTATTATGCTTTAATATATAACCGTCATTGGTTTACGTACTCGCATTATCTTGAAATTGGTTCTACATTACTAGATATGTTGCTCTTTAAACATTACCTACCTTAATGCTTGCAACAAATGTTCATGACATTAGAACTGAGGTATAATGTACATATAATTTCTTTCATTAATCAGTCACAAAATAATTTTTAAAATAACTTCTACTTTTGTCCGAAAGAAAATTAACAAAAAAATTAACGAGATTGATTTGTGTCATATGAAATTCAATGATATCCAAAAACTTTTGTTTCAGTAAGGAAAGGTAGTGTAACTGGGCCCAAGGGGTAACTGGGCAATCCCCTCCCAGATTTTTCCTTTACATATTAGGTGAGAATTGCAATCTGTTGTGGCAACACTGGTAAGCAGACGTCAGCAAAACAACAGACATTTTGGAATTGCTTTGAAAAGTTATTTTTAAATGGGGGTATATATTTTTTTTCTTTCTCTAGATATACAATCATGGGACCCAGTTACCCAGTCACAGATTCTGTTGTATCTTATGAGAAATATATCTGGGTGGTCCACTTACCCCATTTATCAGGGGAACTGGGTCCACCTGTATTTAAAAATACATACAATATTAATATATATATATATATATATATATATATATATATATATATATATATATATATATATATATATATATATATATATATTTATATATATATATATATATATATATATATATATATACATATATATATATATATATATATATATACATATATATATATATATATATATATACATATATATATATATATATATATATATATATATATATATATATATATATATATATATATATATATATATATATAGTTTACAAATGTAAATTACTTAATATGAAAAAATAATAAAGAGTAAATAAATTTTAGGCGCTAAGCTGCTCACAAAAATATTTACGATATATAGATATTTAAAATTAAGATAATTAAAAGGGCAGATGTGACCATTTAATACACCTCTAACCTGAAATAAGATTGACATATATAAATAGGCAAAAAATGGAATTGGAGGTGGTATAGTTGATGACTGGGGGGGGTTGTGACCCCCCAACCCCGGTTAAACATGTTTTAAGCCAGGCAACACTCCCGGAGGTCGGCTATAAATTTAAAACCGGATTATCCAATAAAATGGATTAAAAACATCATTTAAGTTTGGCTAAATAATCTGTGGAAGTTGGTTATTGGGAAGTCTTTAAAACATCTTTTTCCTAATAATACACATTTCATTCCTATTATTATAGATCTAGTCAAAAATAAAAGCTCTGATTGTGGCATAAATTTACATGAATACGAGACTAAAAGCTGTAGCAATATTTATTGTATAACTGAGTATGCAAACAATGGTTTCGATAAAATACCTTTTACAAAAATTTTAAATCAAAATTTGCAATATTTTCCTTTAAACAATATAAAAATATTTAATAGCTTCAAATATAGTAGACCGTTTGGTCGCTATGTTTTCAACTATAATAATATATCTAAAAATGTTGTTGATGCTTCTCCTGAAAATTGTAATTGTAAACATAATATGACCGGTTACAATGAACACTACAACCACATTATAACAGGTAATACTCAAATTACTGACAATACGGCTTTGTCTAATTTAATGAATTATGGTACTGGTTTTCGCATAGGTTATAAAAAGAATGTATTCCAAATTTTCAAACGTAATCTTGATGAATTTATTTATAAAACAGCTATAAAGCATAGTATACCTGTAAGTACTTTCGAACAGTGGAAATTTCATTATTTAAGTGATTTTAAAATTGCATATCTGAGAACTAAACCAAAAAATCTTCATGTAAATTTGAATACCTTAAAACCGGCTATAACTGCTTTACAAGATCATTTTGCTATAACTTATGTTGATAAAGTTTCTGCTAACTATGCATTTATATGCAAAAACTTTTATTGTGAAAAACTATTACAGTGCTATAATGATAATAATGTTTATAAAAAACTAGATTCTACGTCTTGTACTATACAAAATCGTATCAAAGCGTTATATCGTCGTGCAGGTTACGATATTAAAAATCTTAGGTTTCCTTATTTAGTCTTAATCCCTAAATTTCATAAATCGCCTGTTAAATTTAGAACTGTTACTGTGGGCTGCAATACATACTTAACGCTTGCTAATAATAAACTTTTAAACATACTTAAAATAGTTTATAAAAAATAAGTAAAGAGGGTGGCTATTTCATCAATAATAGCTTAGAAATAGTTAAACAGATAAAAGGTAAAGGTGATATAACAAACGTTAAAAGCTACGATTTTACGGATCTTTTCAACTCTATCGACCTAAAAGATCTATATAGTATTATTCATGGATTATACGATCAATATGATTTAAAGACGTATATAGCTGAAAATAAATATCGTGCGTTATTAGATCTTGTACTTTATGAAACAGTTTTATATAATGGTAGTAACTTCTTCAAACAAATACAAGGAATACCTATGGGTGGAGGATGCTCATCTGCTTTAGCAGATATATACCTTCACTTTTATGAAAGAGGTGTAATGATTCTAAATGAACTTATGTTTTTCCGATATGTAGATGATATACTCATATGTTTTAATGAAAACTTAAAAGAAATAGATATTAATTTTTACCCTAAAAATCTTAAACTAGTGGAGACTGATAAAGATAACTATGGAAATTTGGTATTTTTAGACTTGAGTTTAAATGTTAATCAAAATCTAATATCATACTGTCTATATGATAAACGCGAGTTTTACAACTTTAAAACTGTTAGGATTATGAATTGGAATAATGCTCTACATTTAAATATTAAACGCAATATAGTTACTAACCAGTTAATACGTTGTCAACGATTACATTCAAACAAAAAAACTATGGACGTCAGTATAATAAAATTCTTAACTATAGCTATTGACCAGGGTTTTCCCGTCAATTTCCTCGTATCTATTCTAACCCAGTTTTTTAATCTAGACAATAAAGATTGTATGAATCGTTTTAAAATAAGTTGGCAACACTAAAAAAATTTCCCTAATACGGCGATATTTATCCCTACTATGTCTATAAAATGTGAGTGTGCAAGGGTTTCGTGTCCCTTTGCTTGGTGGGAGCTAAGTATTTTGTATATATATAGTGTATATGTTAGTGAATAGTTATTTAGTTAATTAGTATTATTCTATTTCTGTAACTTAGTATTAAGATTTTTTTCATTCTATTCATCTTGTAATTATGTTTTAGTTGACTACATTAGAAAACTATCTGGTTTAACTTATCTATTTCACCTAAAATATTTTTCCTCTTCATAATTTTTTATTACTGTCTTGGTGTTATAGCCGACCTCCGGGAGTGTTGCCTGGCTTAAAACATGTTTAACCGGGGTTGGGGGGTCACAACCCCCCCCAGTCATCAACTATACCACCTCCAATTCCATTTTTTGCCTATTTATATATGTCAATCTTATTTCAGGTTAGAGGTGTATTAAATGGTCACATCTGCCCTTTTAATTATCTTAATTTTAAATATCTATATATATATATATATATATATATATATATATATATATATATATATATATATATATATATATACATCACGAAAATTATACATGTTAGTATAATTTTAATGTGTTAAAATTATAGTATATGAAAAAGTTGAAAACCTATGGCCCAGTTACCCCAACTTACCTTCTAATCTGATTTTATTTTATATATGAACGAGTAACAACTTTATCGGTTATAAATAAATATTGTTCTAAGTGTTCTACAGTTTGAGAAAGAAATGTTTCGACTCGTTCTTTAATTTTTATTGTGATAATTGCATCACTTAGCACCTAATTTTAATTAAAACCGAAACTTTGCTTTAACAGCTAAGTTTTTTAAGAGTTTTTTAAGAGATGCTTTTATTGAGCACGGGAAATTAGCGTCAAATTTTCATGGGAGAACCACTCAGCAATTTACAAATTAAGGAGTTGCACTTTTTCTATGCACTAGAGATTTATATTTCTTTTTCTGCCTCAATGAGCGAACGGATGTTAATCGTAAAACTTATTCGACATTTATTTATTTGTTGATAGAGCTACATTCAGATTTTGGTTCATTTTTATTGCTTTCGGTCCATTGTAGCAGATTTGGAACTTTATTACGAAAAATTAATACTCTCTTATCCTCCAGAGTAATTATGTTTTCTTTATTTCAACTAAGTGAAGATATCAAGACCATCAATTAAACTAAACAATAAATTAGATTTATAATTTTACTTTATTTTTTAATTTAATTAAAGGAGCTAAGTGTAAAATGTAGTCCATGCGTCATTTTCTAAAAAAAAAATAATAAATAAGTACCTCACAACAATGAAATTATCTTTAAGTACATTTTTCTATATATAGAGATAATGAAGAAAAGGTATTGAATATTAAATTGGTGATTTGTCACCTCAATAATTTTCTAGACGAAATTTTCCTTGTCAATTTGTTCAATTTGATGAGTAGGCATATTTTATTTTTAAAAGAAATGAAGAAAAAAATTACTTATTAAAATATTTTTTAAATATTTGATAAGAAAATGGAAAATCTACCCTCTTATTCGTGGATTTTAATATGAGGTCATTGCATACTTTCCTATTAAAGACCATGGTCTTCGTAATAGAATTAATAAATAGTAATATTTAATTGTGGGAAGGAGTTAAACTCAACAATATAGTTATTTTGCAGCAAAAGACCACTTGCCTTAATCATGCCTGATTCACCACATGTAATTCTTAGAAACGATAAGCAGGTTGCAAGTTTTTAAAGTGAAAGAATGATGTACTGTAAATATATTCAGTTTCTAGTGCAGTTAGTAAAGGAAATATCTCCTGGACATTTGTTTACTTTTTCTAATTTTTTTAAATAGATAATACATGTAAAGCAGGAAAACAAAATCTTCTAATCTCATACATTATTAAATAATTATGCGAAGAAATAATAATAAAAAATACATTATTCACCTTCATCAATCAGAGAGATATCTATAAAAGATGATGTGTTTGTTTATTTGTCAGCTTAGTATATTTGTATTGACTTAGATATTTCTAGTACATTTATTTGAAATGTAAACAAAGCGTTTCTCTTTCAGAACTTTAAAAATAAGATTGCCCTAACAAGAATTTAGCTTATAAGATAGAAACCCCCTCCAAAAATCAAAAAAAGAAATATTTTCTTTTCTTTGAGGGCAAAATAAATTGTATTTTTCACTTCAAAGGAAAAATTTGAAAAATTCATTAAATATTTTTAAAGCGTATTATGCTAGCTTGAATACCAGTTTTTGAATTATTGTTTAAACTGAAAAAAATATGTAGTACAGTCGAACCTCCATATATCGAACTTCCCTATATCGAAATTTTCTATATATCGAACTCTTAGAAAATCTCCATGATCATTACATAGAAAAACTGTTTCTATATATCGAAAAAATCTCTATATCGAAATTTTTTTCACGACATATTGGGAGATTTTATTCCACTTTAGAATAAAATCTCCCAATTTTTGGCGTTTGAAACAATACTTCGTGGACCCCTGATAAAGTTTTTAATGGACTGAATAAATGCGAGCATTTCTTTGATGAACTTTCCGCAAAACTGGCTGTTCAGCAAGATATTCGTAGTTTTTTTTTTTTTTTTAAAGAATGTAACTGTGATCACTGTAACCACTGTCTGGATTATTGTTTTTTAAAGGTATATAGTACTCAATAAATCTTTCACATTAATTCATTTTTAAGTTAACTTTCATTTAATGTGATTCGCATATAAATTGGAAATGGAGATTTGTATACGAAAATTAGCTTTAATTTTAATGTTTTAGGAGAATTATGATAAAACTAAGATCAATTCTATATATCGAAATTTCTATATATCGAATTTTTTTCCGGCATTTTGCTACTTCGATATATGGAGGTTCGACTGTATTTTTAATGAAAATATATGGTTAATCTTATACTCGTTATATGAATATTAACTCGTTATATATATATACACTGTTGGCTAATAAAATTGCTGCACAAGGAAGGAAAGCAAAGAACAAAACTTTATTTATTGCACGTGTACAGCATAGTAGGAAGAGAACATGATTAAATTTGTAGGCACTTTCGGGGTATACAGGGTCCGAAATTAGTACACACAGCTGCCTCATCTGGCAGCTAACGAGGCTCTGACTCGGTTAGGCGTAGAGTCGAACTGGGCTTGGATGACAGTTACGGGTAAATCATTCCATGCAGCTTCATCTGAACTTAGATGTCTGATGATATCCGACTGAATATCTGGAAACACCCTTTCTATCTTTTCATACTGTACAACCTAATTGTTTACACATATTTCTAGTAATATTCCAATAGTGCAAGAATAGGAAGTAGACCCAGTAGTTTCGCCATCTAAGTATGAAAACAGGTGTCTTAAAGGCAATTCATTCGTGTGTAAAAGGCCCAAGATCCATTGCAACGTTTCGGTAAGTTCAGAATGTTCCGTGTGTCAAAATTTTTCTTGAATTTTCATAAAAATTCATAAAATGATTATTTATATATGTCAGAAAAAACTTAGTAATCAATTCATTATACTATTTTAAACCAACTTAAATTTTTTACAATAAAAATTTTTTTTAGATAAAATTTTGCATAAAATGACCTATTTTTATCGATTTCTTTTCTAGTTTTTATAAATATGATTGTAAATCAAATATTGCTACTAATTTTTATTATAACTATATAAA
This sequence comes from Dolomedes plantarius, assembly GCA_907164885.2. Classification (NCBI taxonomy): domain Eukaryota; kingdom Metazoa; phylum Arthropoda; class Arachnida; order Araneae; family Dolomedidae; genus Dolomedes; species Dolomedes plantarius. Next base: position 93,704,224 of record OU015501.1, read on the forward strand.
GCTAGCTTAAGAGAGAAAATGAGCTGTCGGAGACAAAAATTAATGCGCATGGAGCATTTTTAAATAGAGTAATTAACAAACTGATTTTAATTAATATCTTAATTAATTACAGTCTGATTTTTTTATTTAGAATTTCCATCTATAAACGACACTGTATAAGTATACAAAATTTCATAGCAATTGGTTAATAAATAAAAAAAAAATTTTCATGGTCCATTGTCGCCTTAGAGCGTTTTACTAAACAAACTATAGTATTAAAAGACGAATAGCATTGGTCGGTGAAATTAATTACCTTAAATACATATAACTGTGCATTATAACTAATATTAGAGACAGACAACATAACTAAAAACATTTTTATAACTAACAAAAAATAAACTATGCCCTATAATTTACAGCTAAATAAATATTCTAATAATATTTATCTTCCATATCAATACCTTACTCGAAACAAATGCATATTAGTATAATGTTTGCCTTCAGCTTAAGTGAAATAAACAAGAATTAATTATAACTTGGTCAAAGGTATATTTACGTTTGTCTAACTAAATCCTTCTAATATTTTCATTTTCAGAGTTAAAGGGAAAGGAAATGCCCACATAATCTTTTTGCTCTTCATTAGTTTGTTAATACCATTAAAGAAACGCTAATCAATCAGAAAGAAAATTAAGCAATAATTCACTTCGCCCTCTTAGTAAACAGTTAAGAGTAATTAACATATTAACTAAAGTTTTGCCCTGAATTAATAATAAATAAATGTTTTGTTAAATTTTTAATTCAAGAGTTTACGGGATATACGGAGATGAATGATAACTTATATACGCAACATTTACAACTGGTTTTATTTTCCTTTCGGGAAAATTTTAATTCGGTATGAAATGCCATGGGTAAAAATGTTTCGTAAATAATGCAGAATGTAGTGATTTGAAAAATATTCTACTCGGGCAATATTTTTCATATGACCCTTTACTCATTGTACTTAAGGTACGAAAGTAGATTTGAGAGATCAAGGAAATTAACGGCAAGATTTTCTTAAAACTAAGTTTTGAGGACTAAAGGTTGTTATTGACAAATCATTACCTTTTGTCACTGTACACATCATATGTTCTAATCGTTCACAGTTTATACGAGAGTTCATAAAATTAATACAGTATTTCTTGAAATAAATATGAATTTCCTAATGTTTTTCGAAATTCAGTTATAAATGAATTTGCATAAAAGCTGAAAATAATGCTCAGTACTTATGTCTTAAAAATATAAGAAAAACTAATTTATTTTTATAATATCAAATTTACGTCTTTTGCTAGATCGAGAGTAGAATTTGTCTTACTAATGCAATTATAAAACTGATAAAAAGAATATGCATAAGAGGAATGTCTAGAAATACTGTAATGAATTTGTAGTTAATAACAGGTAAAAAGGAGACATTTAAAAAATATAGATAATGGTTTATAAAAATTTGAAAAAAAACTGCTTTTTATGTAATTATATCTTCACTTTCCATGCGTTCACAGGAAAAAAATTCTTTTACCACCTAAAAGATGTAAAATTTCTCATATTGTTATCCTGTATCAGTATATGATATAAGTGTCAAATACTGTTCGGAAGGATTTGATTGGCTTCAGTAGAAAGTGATTTAAATCACTCGAGAGTATTTCTTGACTGGAACTTTAACTCTTGTTTCGAGTGATTTTACGAGCATGAATCTTCATTTTACTGCTCTTTAGCTGTATTTTATACCTCCATTATGTGAAGGATTTTCTAATTAACTTTAACTAATTCCTTTTGGGAAACAAGTACTAAATTACCTTCAATAATAATTACATAAATATCAGTTTAAAAATATAAATCTTCTAATTATTAGTTACGCCCAAAAAACTGAATTTTATATACTTTTAAATGTATATACAATATTGTAACTAACTGCAATTGTTATCAATAATTAAAAAAATAGTAATAAATCATTTTCAGGTGGTAATTATTTCTACTTAACTAAATTTCCTGTAATAATTCAATAAATATTAATAAACTATTATATAGGGTTGTAAATATAAAATCTTTCATATATTTTATTTATCATATTTTCTGTTACATTAACAATATCATTTTTATTATATTCAAAAATTTATAAAAAAAGCTTTATTTATTGATAACGTAGTATTTTCCTCCGAACGAATTTTCAAAATTTTGTTTTTGCACTCATCGATGCTAAATTGCTCTAAATTAAGCTCCAAGTTTCATTGTTTACGATTGAATATCGTAACTTGAAAGTCACCTCTTGTTCCGAGTGACTGGACGGGCTGCTCTATGATAGCCTGATTCCATTGTTCTTTCGTTGTATTTTTCTTTCCTCTATATTTTGATGGATTGTCCAGTGCCAAGTTGCGTCTATCTCGAAGATTACAACTTTCAGAAACAATCCTTCGTATAATGATAATGTCTGCACTATGTCGGCACTATAAACTGTTATTATTAATCTATTATCCTCTTGATTTCATAACTTTGTTTCCCTCAAAAAGGTTAGTATTCACATAGAACTGTATACATTGTTGTACTTGCATGTGAAACTGCTGCAAATTCCGCTTTATTGTGCAAATATTTGTACTGAAAATTTACTGCATTTAGACTTTTTAATTTTTATTTTTTTATAAAAAAGAGCTGAAGTTTTTTCAGTTAGTGTATAACTACACTCAGACAGACAGACACTGGTACATACACACACAAACATGCACAGATCTCTCTCTCTCTCTCTATATATATATATATATATATATATATATATATATATATATATATATATATATATATATATATATATATATATATATATATATATATATATATATATATATATCCTAATAATAGCCCAGTTCTGTACCTCTGGAACGCTTCCGGAGTGACCGCTTCATTATAAATATATCAGCCTATGGCATCCATTTTGTTTTATGAGTTAGGCTTAACATGTTAAAAGTAAAGCTAAAAAAGATTTGCTATCTAGTGCCAAATAATTTATTAGAAACAACGTAATATACATACAAAGCAACTTTATTTCGATTTTTAGACGGCTGTAATAATCGGTTATGACAATTTCAAAACAGCTCGCCAACGTTTAAAACTGTTCTCAGCATAAAATATCCTTTCATTGTAATTTCATTTTCGATGTGATATTGATATTCATTAGAAAATTATCTCTTTTCCGCCACCTTTCGAGTTATCATAGTGTTTCATTTAAATTTATAAGAAGTATTCATTTTATGTACTCAGAACTTGAAAATGTAAACATGAGTGAGTCATTCATTAACCGTGATTCATTCATCGTCGTTAATTTAAGAAAAATTGAATCGGAGAATCTTTTTCACAGTAAAACAGTTTTTCATTATATTATTTTTAATATATATATATATATATATATATATATATATATATATTTTTTTTTTTTTTTTTTTTTTTTCACCATATAATATATATTTTAACCAGATATTACAATAATGTCAAATTTAGTATTTTCGGAAAGTTGCAAACTCGTGCACTCGTTGCATGCGTAGTGATATGTTCAAAATCGTCTGCTTTCAAAGCGTGCTTTCATTTACTTAGAGCGCAATGTAATACATTTAAAATGAATGTTGACGAAAGTCCCATTGCTAAAAAGCGTCGAAAGGCCAATGAACGGAAATGTAGATGGCTTTCAATACAAAGTCAGGAATCGCTAAACCGAATACGTGCAGCAGACTCTTAACAGACAGAATTTAATATTGCATAATTAACACATGCAATGGAATTAAGTAAAGTGATGCTATTATGTGTAGCTTCGATTTTATTTAAATTTTAAAAAATTGCATCTTAAATGGATCATAATAGTGTTCATATTGCATAATTTTAAATAATTAAAAAGGTGTATAATTTAAATAAAAGAAAGTAGAGAAGCTATTAAGTATACAAATAATATTGACTTTGCAGATATAAATTAATAAAAATTAAAATTAACACGTCATTTTTGACAGGCTAACCACTAGTATATATATATAATAGCTGAAAACCCGCACTTCGCTACGGAGTACATTCAAATTAAATACAACGGTCAATTTATGCAATTTTTGCCAAAGAAAATAATTAAATAAATAAGTAAATATATATATATATATATATATATATATATATATTTATTTATTTATTTATAATAAATACAACGATTAATGTATAAAATTTATGTAAAAAAAAATACATTTATAAAAAAGTCGTAATGGATATTTTTATAGACAAAATAATGTAGAAGAAAATATTCAATTTAAATCTAATAGGATATACGAAAGAATATAGTACAGTCAAGATATTACAGTTTGAGGAACATAACTTTTAGTGAATTTTAATATTTTTTTGGATAATGTCCAATCGTTTACCGCATTAGCGAAAAAAAAATTTTTTTTTTGTCTATTTCGTTGTTATGCACGTGACGATAAATTTATCACGTGATCAGCATTTAATAAATTAAATTCTAAAAATTAATATTTAAAAATTCACCAAAAATCAGAAAATGCAGGAAAAGATTCGAAAAAGATTTCATTTTAAAGGAAATTTTATGATCTTTCTCGTGATATAAATTTTTATAACCCTCAAAATATTCTTTTAAATGCAAACTTAAAAAAAAATTACTAAAAACACCTTAAATATTTAATTTTTAAAAATCTCAGAAGATTTTTCCAAAAATCTTTCTTTGTGCACCCCTAGACTATAAAAAGTATCGCCATGAAAAATTTCAGCCCTTTATGTCCACCGGTATGGTATGTGCGTTGTATGTCAGTCAGTCAATCAGTCAGTCAGTCAGTCAGTTACGGAACTGTTATATATATATATATATATATATATATATATATATATATATATTTCCCCTTACACTGAGACAAACGTAGAAGGTCACATGCTTTGTAATTACTTCAGATCCTTTTAAAAAACTGTGTTCACAGACTATTTTTCCCCTTGATCTAGTCAGTGCAAAACAAGTAAATTTGATATTATAAGAATATATACGATTTTTTTTTGCTTTTTTTACGTAAGCATGGGATATTTTTTTTAAGATTTATGCATATTATTTTATAATGTAATTTTCAAAGCCATTAAGAAGTTCATATTTCTGCCAAAAAAAACTTCGGAGGATTCCTAGAGTTAAGGAATAAACATATGAAAATAGAAATGTTAATATAGGAAGCTGTAACGATCAATTTTGTTGTATGTGATGTGATTTCTTTCTTTAGTATAAATATATTATGGTACAGTATATCAGTTTATCATACAAAAGTCTTCGCTTAGAAGGCCATTATTAACTATGTGTAGTTCTATTTATTATGTGCTGTCATCTACGAAAACAATCTTAGTTGTTCACACACACCCTTATGACATAGGAAAGATATACATCTGTAGCGTAGCTTGTATACTGGAGATGTGTATATTTGAAATTGGTTCATCCGGCAGGGCATACTGTATGCTTATAGTCCCCTTAACGCACAGGTCCATTAGATATGGATAATTTGAGCTCCTAGGATATCATATACATAAAAAGGGTTAAGTTACATTATTAGAGTTACATTATTTACACAGAAATTACATAAAGAACTTTGAAAACATAGTCAAATAAAATATTATCATCCCTGAAGTCCTTCAGAACTGAAAACTAAATTTCTTTGTCACACATGATGAACATATTTCAAGAGATTGCAATTAGGATATATTTTAAAAATTATTTTGATATGTGATAAAAATTTTGGTTAAATTTCTTAACAATTGAAGTTTTACTTTAGCGTCATTGTGGTGGTAAAATCTAATATGGTCGGATTTAATAAATTAAAATGTTATCAACGTAAAATGGAATGTCTGGAATTTCTTTAGATAAATTTTATATTTTAAAATTATCAAACATCTAGCATTCTAGTGTAATTTAATACGATACTAAAACTAAAAAAATATGCAAACCTGTCGCTTTTCCTTTAAATATTCATAATTTGGAGCGATTCGAAGGTATAGTATGAAACTAGACACAGAACCATCTAACCGAATTAAGAGGATTAAGCTTTACCGATATTTACAGAATCGGGCCGGTTTTTCTGATCTGCATTAGCTCCAGCCACGAATATGTAGGGATGGGTGCAAAATTGAAATCATCCTGTTCTGAGAAACCAGCGCTCGAAAACTATGTCTCTAGGAAATCCCAGTCTCTGGCGTCGCTATACCCTGCGATTGGAGGGAAAGTAGTAACCTTCATGCAAGCATCAACCACTCATCATTATCAGAAACTAATTCGTGTGCGTAATTGGTGAGTCTATACGCACTTCCCGTTTGCATACTGTTGAGTTTATGCCATTCTTTCTAGTTCTGGACCTATCTTTCTATATTTAACGCATTTTCTCATTTAAATCAGACAAGTTCTAGACATATAAAATTCATATTTACCTATGAATTTCTTAGCTTTATATCTGCACCATAATTGACCAGAACAAGTTATATTAACACTATAGCAATAAAACTACTGCAGTAAATATCGTACCTGATACACAAATTATATTTAAATATTAAATGGATTTGAATACTTAGTTTTGAAATAAACGGCAAAATGTGTATTGAATATATAACTTTGTTCATAATTTTGTTTCATGTATTAAAATTTTATCCTTCATAATTCGAAACAACTACCACTTCAGATAACATTGCAAATATCATAGGGAAAATTTGCGTTGATGCAAAGTAAATGTTAGCAGCATTATATCTCACTGCTCATATCATTAGCATACGTAGCTATATATTAAATGATATAGACTTTTGAAAGTATAATTTTTAAAATATAGGCAAAGATAGTTGAATTGTGAGAATCTTTTTTTAATTCTTAATAATTAAAGTAATTTGGGAAGTAATAATTAAAATAATTTGTGATTCTGAATAATTTGTTGAATTTAATAAAATGTGACAAAGCATTTAAAAAAAATAATGTTTTCATATTCAAAAAGGCTCAAAAATTAAAACCTAATCACATTTATGATGCATTAGGTGTCTAATTTCCTGATATATGTTATAATACGAATGTTCAGAAATTTATTTCCAATTCATGAAAACAATATATTCAGTTTCATTTATGCATATTTTCAACCTTATGAAATTCAAATTCACTTGCAATTTTTCACTTTATTTATGACTTCCTAGAAAACATTTAATACTCGGCCAAATGAAAATCAATGTGGGAAAGATGTATTCACGTATGACAGAAATATTTTAATAATGCGCTACAAGTTTTTTTTTTTTTACCAGAAATATGATAACACTACTTTTTCTATTTTATACATACATGTATATATATATATATATATATATATATATATATATATATATATATATATATATATATATATATATATATATATATATATATATATATATATATATATATATGTATATGTATATGCATAAAGATTTCTTTTCTACTTATCGGCATTCACCTTCATAATTGTATCTTTTTCGAACTTTTTTTTTAGATAAAATTCTACAAGGAAAAAAAATCAAATTTTAATTGATATTGCTTAAAGCGTAGTAGAATCTGAAAAATATCTCTTATTAAACCTTTGTTAAATAAATGTATTATTACAATTATTGCTTAACTATTCTGAAGGTTTCTCCTAAAAAATGAAATGACGTCTCTTTCGGGTAATTTTTGTAATAGCAAAACTACAAGGAGAAAAGTCATTATTATTCTTTTTTAAATCTTGCAATTCACCAATTTCTTGTAGATCTTAAATTATTATTATTTTTTTTTGCATTCAGATGACTGAATATTCACCTCCTAATCAATATCAGTAATTTCAAATAAAAGTATGGCTCAGTTTTAAAACCTTAATTAATTCCATTTAATGTTTTAAAGTTTTTACGTAATAATACGTAATAAAAATTGTATCTTACGCTGAAGAGCTTAAACAGTACTTCTAGGAGAGGAAAAAAATAAAATCTTTAACTGAGAATTTCTTTCTGAGGCTGTTTTCATGTGTTCTAGGGAAGGGCATATTCTTTGAATTTTAGTTTTAATGTTGTACGGTACCTCTACTTCGAGGGCTAAAATTTCATATTTTTTTCCTTTTTATCATTCTATTAAATACTTTATATCTGTAGTCAACACATACCACGAAGGCTTTTAAAACCTAACGTCAGGGTTAAATCTAGTCTTTTCTTAGATATGACCGATGCAAGTTTATACTAAAAAATTTGATTTTTAAGACAGTTGTTAAGAACAAATTTGAGTCACTTTTACAGCTGATGGGGTTTCTGTCATTTACTCGAATAAATATGGCTGTATTCTTATTTTAATAAGCGCCAAATATATTCCTAGGGCCCCTTACTCTCATAAATACAGGCCACTATTGAGTAGATAAGTAAACGATAGATGTACTCACGATCCTAAGCATGCATTATCACTGCTGTCTGCTCAGTGTCGCATTCGTGGAACAAGCATCAAAACTCAAAGTCTAAAAACTCAAAAGCTAAGAATCTGGTATTAAAATACTCCCCAGTATTCTGGTAGTAAACGAAAAAAAATACTAAGTTTCACAGTCGAATTAGATGTCACAAGTGGTAGTGTAAAGAACTTCTTCGCTTCCCATCTTTTAAACTTAACCCTTTGAGGGGCGCCGTTTGCACAGGGCAAACGCCTAAATCTAGTCTTTTTTTCACTTGCATTCAATGTATTCCAGTTAAATGAGCAGAAAAAAGATTAGTACTGCCATCTGTTATCTGTTTAAAGAAGTAAAAACATTTTTCCATCTTTAATTGGAAAATGCTTCAAGATTTTTTAGGTTAAATAAAACAGGAGCAAAATCTGCACCGTGCAAACGGTGGAGGTATTTGCCCCAGAAAGGATTAAACTATAGAACAACTAACCAACAACAGTTCTTATTTGAACACGTGATCTCTGGCTTTATTCTAATTAAATATTAGTCACGTCATCTTGACAAATTTGCGTCAAAAATTTTTGAGAAAGAAATCCATAAAGAAAACTTTTAGGACAGCAAAAATAAATATAGCCCAGACCACACAATGTTATCGCCTTTTTTCAAACTTTCAGCGTAGGCAGTATTGATATAAAATAACTGATATACAATAGGACAGGGTCCGTTAAGGATAAAATTGAGTAGCGCAATGCCATAACCAGCTGTATCCATCTGAGACGATTTTTGTGTTACTTAACAAAAACTGCTAGTTATATTGAATAACAAATTATTGTTTGGTTTTGATGTCAAAAACGTTTTAATTTTATGTTGTTGCCTAGTAATAATCTGTATAATGAGGGAAATCATAGACAATTTCATATTGAAATAAATCAAATTCGCATAACTTATTTTGCCCCTGTCGGCTGGATATAACTGTGTTTGGAAATAAAGTGTTTGTTATTTTAAACATTTTAACAGATGCAAAAGCAGTCAAAACCTGGCAAAGGGGTAAAAGAATGAACATATGTTTAGTCTTTAGAACAATTTTATTCAGTAAAAAATATACAGTTTTAATGCTAAATAAATCACAATAGTTTAAGGCTTTATAGATCACTGCAAAAATAGTTTTCAATTAACCAAATTTTATTCAATAACTTTATCGTCAGGTGGAAGTACGATATCATTTAATATCTCAGATTAATATTTATCATTATCAGTGAGTTCGATATAGTGTCCAGTTAAGGCAAGTAACTGTCTGAAGTACTGCAAATTAGGATTTTCATGCCACAGTTCTCCAAGGTTGAGTAGTAACTATGAAAGAACATCTATATTCTTTGCAGGCTTTCTTTTATTATCTATTGGAACTTGTGTTATCTCATTTCTTGACCAGTTCTTGCCATTTTTCAGAAAAGATCTTGCTTTTCCTATCTCATAAACATAGTGAGGTTCACCTCTAACTAAATCTCTGTCCTTATCCTTTGATCTTGAAACAAAAATCTTTTTGGATTTCTGAAACTGAAAGTGCCACTTTGTAGTTTTCTTATGCGTTGCAGAATATATATATATATATATATATATATATATTAATTTTTTTTTGAGTTCAAGGCACAATATTGGTAGTATTTTTGGTGCATTCTTCTTATGTTCTGTAGAGAGAGCTCAGAGCATCTATATCCATTATTTTCTTTATGTTGACAGTTTGACATATGAGGGAACCCTTTTGGCCGGTGTCCGAAAAAATACCTTAGGTAAATGATGCCAATAATTTATTTTTCTGTAAACTTAAATGTTTAATTTAAATATTGGTATGTACAATTAAATTCAAATTATAAGAAGTTTAAAGTAAATTATCTAATTAATGATTTATGAGAACAATCATAAAAAAACTTATTTTGATAAATGTTCACACATACCTCGCATTATTTGCTACATTTCTCATCCATGCCTGAGGGTTAGTCTTCTCTTCCTAGACTTATTATTTGGAGTTTCAATAATCATTTAGAAGTAATTTTCTATGTCATTGTTTACAGTATTATTTGAGATTGGGCCACTCAAATATGGATCCATATTAAGGTAGAAAATTAACGAAAACTAAAAGAAATAATCAGAAAAGAATGAAGTAGTCTATACTATCCGGCCAAAAGTATCCGGACACCCAGTGTGACGGACTCGGAGAGTACTGAGACATATATTAATATGATGGTGGCCCTCCTTTTGCATCGATAGCACAGGTCTGCATGGTCTGGGGAGACTTTCCACCAGTTTTTGATAAGTGTCCATAGTAATTGACTTCCAGGCGTCCGTCACAGCTGAAGTGAGTGCTGGCCGTGAGGATGGTCAATTTGGCTGCCTGTGTAATCTGCGTTCTAATTCGTCCCAAAGATGTTCAATTGGATTTATATCGGGGCTCTGAGAAGGCCAGGCCAATGTTTGAACACCCATTTCGTCAAACCATGCCTGCGCAAGTCTCGATGTGCGAATGGAGCAGTTATCCTACTGGAAGAGAACTGGACATTCCCCGAAATATTGCCATAGAGTTGATAGACCAGCATTGTCCAGAATGCCCACATACATCTCAGAGTGCATGTTTCCAACCACAGGAACTTAGGAACCCAGACCAAACCATGAAAAACACTCCCACACCATGATGCTGCCACCACGAAACTTAACAGTCGACACAATGCAGTCACACAAAAAGCGCTCGCTGGGCAACCTCCAAACCCAGATGCGTCCATCGGACTGCCATATTGTAAATCAGAGATTCATCACTCCAAAGAACATTTTCCACATGTCCACAGTCCAATGACGGTGACCATTGCAATCGACGCTTCGCATTCCGGGGAGTGATGTTCGGCTTGTGAGCGGCTGATCGACCATGAAATCCCAGGTATTTTATCTCTCGACGAACAGTCCTACTGTTCGTCGCCTGATGAACTTAGGAACTCCTTGGTGATTTCAATCAACGAGGACTGGCGATTTTGTTTCACTACCCTTTTCAGAGTTCTATGACTCCGTTCACTATTTTTTTTCGTCTTGCCACTTCGTTTTTCTGCAGTTTCACTGCTTCAAACTTTCAACTTCACAATTACATCACTCACAGTGGATTTTGACTTCTGTAGAATGTCCAAAATTTCACGAACTGATTTCCCACACAGGTGGCATCCCACTATAATGCCACGATCAAAGTCACTAAGCTCCTTTGACTTACTCATTGTCTCACATACGCATACATATGACCTGATAAACCACTACCGACCTTTTTATAGCTTTCGATTACGCATCAAATTGCCAGATCCACTGCTTTAGGGGGGTGTCCGGATACTTTTGGACAGATAGTGTATAAACTATACAACAACAAGCTAATAAACATGTGGTGAAACTGATCTCTATTTTGTAACTACAAAACAAAATATGTTGATGATCATGGTAGCCAACACAACGTTATTAAATTTTTGTAGTATTTACATTAAGCTAAAACTAATATTATTATATTAAACACTACTTAAACTAAAGTATATTTAATAGGTTAGTGAGGGATTAAAGTGGTTTTGCTACTGCATTTAGAAGGCAGCCATTATTGTTTGCGGGATGTAACATACACTCTTAGACCAAAAAAAAAACCTACGCTCCAAGAAGGATTTATTTGAATGGAACAAAAATCGGTAGGTATGTTGTACATGTACAGACAAACAAATGATTATAAGTTGAGAAAATAATTATGATTCATTCAAGAGAAAGAGCTTCACAAAGGGAAAAAGTCAATAACGCATCGGTCAACCTCTGGCCCTTATGCAAGCAGTTAGGGACTGTTCACATAGGAGTCCGTTGCGTTGCGTTAAGGAAAAGATGACGTTGAGACTAAAATAAACCAATCATAGGCGCTAAAAATTTCATTGTTAATCGTTTGGAGGCATATGATTGGTTTATTTTCGTCTCAACGTCATCTTTTCCTTAACGCAACGCAACGGACTCCTATGTGAACAGGCCCTTATTCAGCTTGGCATTCATTGACAGAGGTTGAGGACGTCCTCCTGCGGGATATCGTGCCAAATTATGTCCAATTGGCGCGTCAGATCGTCAAACTATTGATCTGGTTTGGAGGGCCCTGCCCATAATGCTGCAAACGTGCTCAAAGGGAGAAAGATCCGGTGACCTAACTGGCCAAGGTAGCGTTGGGCAAGCACGGAGACTAGCAGTAGAAACTCTCGCCGTGAACGGGCTGGCATTATTTTGCTGAAACGTAAGCCCAGGATGTCGTAATATGAAGATCAACACAACGGTACGTAGAATATCGTCGACGCACCGCTGTGACGTAATGGTGCCGCGTATGACAACCAAAGGCTTTCTGCTATGAAATGAAATGGCACCCCAGACCATCACTCCTCGTTGTCGGCCCTTATGGCGAACGACAGTCAGGTTGGTATCCCATCGCTGACCGGAGCGTCTCCAGATTCGTATTCGTTGGTCATTGGGACTCAGTTCGAAGCGGGACTCATCACTGAAGACAATTCTACTCCAGTCATTGACATTCCAGGTCGAATGTCGACAGCACTGCAAACGGGCTTGTCGGAAAAGAGAGGTCAATGGTTGTCGGCGCAACGGGCGCCGTGAGCTCAGCTCCTTTCTCTGAGCCGCCTATGAATAGTCCTTGCGGTCACTGAAGCACCAGTTGCACGTATAATAGATGATAATGATTAATCTGGACGTTGTGAGTGCCGCTCTGATGATTGCTCGGTACTCACGTTCTGTCGTTTCTCTAGGCCGACCTCTTCCTTCTTGACGCTATGTTCGGCCATTCCGGTCAACATCGTCTAATAGTGGCATCGTTCCTATCCAAATGTCGAGCGATTCGCCGATTAGACCAACCGGCTTCTTTGAGCCCAACTACACTTCCTCTCTCAAATTCTGACATCTGAGCATAGTTTTCTTGCACCTGTATACGAGGCATAGTTACTGTCTACCTGAGTACACGGAATGAAAATCGGAAAGAATTTATGACCTGAAATCGAATTTTCTCCTCTTGAATATCCTGCCAGTTACGCAGTTAAGATGCTCTGCAGCGTCACATGTTCATTCATTGGCCGCCAAACTTAAAAATTTTGCATTCGCCGTTTAAACCTGTATGCATATGAATTTGCGTCCAATTTGCACTACCGCTTCTTGGTGCGTCGTTTTTTTTTCGGTCTAAAAGTGTATTTTAGAACTTTTCAAAGGATAGAACTGATCTCATAACTGTGTCCATTTGGGATATAACTGGTCTTGCACCTTTCAACATTATTCTTCATTTATTTTCAATGGGATTGAGCTTAATTTGGAACTGTTTATTTACTTGAACATGTTGTAGATGAATGGAAGTATCCATAGCAACTAAAATCTCAGTTTAGGATTTTTTGGTATATAACTGATTGTGTCCAATACAGTGTGGTTGCCAAAAGTCCGTTCAGGCCGTTTAATTGCTTAAATGATTCATTTAATTAAGTTTTGATTTCATTTTTCCTCTTGGAAACATATCGGATGTGATATTAAGTTCCCTTCTTCTAATTTGTTTTCAGGAACAATCCTCTTTGTTATTCTAGAATGTTCTCGGGTACCTTCAGTAGCATTAGTGCAGTGTTCCATTTACCAGGCTGGAGACAAATATGTTCACTCTAAAGAAAAAAGAGAGAGTGAGAGTGTTCCTCTGCAAATACGTCTATCATAAGTGTTCAAAAGAAAAACTTTGTCTTCACATAAGTGTTGAGCAACTTGCTCCGTTTAATTTATTAAATTCAGGCAGGGTAAAACTAGCATGCCATTTATTGTACTCTTCAATTGCAGAATAGAATTATATATATATATATATATATATATATATATATATATATATATATATATATATATATATATATATATATATATATATACATATATATATATATACATATATATATATATATATATATACATATATATACATATATATACATATATATATATACATATATATATATATATACATATATATATATATATATATATATATATATATATATATATATATATATATATATATATATATATATATATATATATATATATATATATATATATATATATATATGCTTTAAAACACTTTTTGCGTGTTTTCCCCAATCATGAAAATATATGGGAACTGATTTAATTATAATTTTAAATAAAATTTCTCAGCTTTTTACATATGAAATTCTGCTTTAGTAAGAAGGGAGAAATTTATGTTCTGTGAAGAAAAAAAGAACTTTCAATCTTTACACGATTCATTATGTGCACGAATTTTATCACCATGATTCGAGAAAAAGTTTTTGAATATTTTTGCAGTCATTGAATTAATAACTTTTTTGAAGTAGTTTCTTCGAAATATTAGTGGTCCATTTAAAGAAAAATATTCCACCTCCATTATTGATCTTAACTACTCAGAATCATCAGTCATAAAAAGTTTGTAGTTTTACTTTAATTAAAACAGCACAAACTGAAATTTACATTATTTTTTTATTATACGGTTTACGACAACATTTATATTTCCGTATTTTAACAAGGAAAGCTTCCACTTTTCTGAAATTCTGATCCAGCTGTCTAATATGTGTCAAAAATCCAGTTTTTAGTTAAAATGATTTATTAATGGGGTCAGTATTAATTAATGAGTTTTTATTTCTACTCACCATTAATTGCAATGTTGACCTTCCTTTTCAATAATATTGGCACTAGTACTTGCAGTCTTACTTACAGAAGAAGCAAATTATTTCGAATTGGGGTACAAAGCGTTTAAGCGTAAATACTCTGATGCAAGCATAAATAGACCCCCATTTCAGCTATTTTTTAAAGAGTTATTTTTAAAGATTTTTGCTTACACTTAACTATCATAAAATTGAAGGCTTTTAATTATATTTTTGCGTAATTATAACCAGCTGAATATTTAACTGGAAGCTCTTCTTAATGCGGTGATCATAAACTCAGAAACCTTATTTTCTTTTTTTCCATATAACTAAAGTATAGATGTCCCAATTTCTTTGAAAATTAGATACATATAAGGGTTCCCCATAAGTTATCGAGTAATATCTAATGTGGGATTTTATGATTTAAAGTTTATTTTCAATAGAAAAGAAGTTTCACTATTCAAAAGCGTTTAGCAAACCATTCTATGCACGGGAATGAGCCAACTCGAATGGATTGCTATTCTGTCCAAAAACCTATAAAACGATGAGGTTGTTCATCTTCGTGATATACGGGATGCCATGTGATAGCTGCACATTTGATCGAGTACATCAACTCCTCCTTTTATCTTATTCTAAACCAGTATAATCGTTGGTTTACCACGGTTAAATAACGAATACCAATGAATGGAAAGGAATACAAGGGTCAGAAAATAAGACTTGCATTAGAAAGGGATAGCTATAAATAGAAACTGCTTAGAACATTCAAAACTTACATGCAAAAACAAAGCATTCACAATTACGAAAATTTTGCACTCTGTACAAGGACGCAAACGCTGAAGGGTTAAATAATTAACTGTTTATACTGGTAATAGTTTGATAAATTATGATGCAACGTTTTGATTGAACTATAATTTCTTTTTAAACTGAAAGAAAAGGGTGTTTTTAAATTTAAACATTTTTTTTCCGATGCGGAGGCACTTTGTCGGATAGACATTCGTCTGTTGTTATTCATCACAGATTTTTCTGACCATTTTGTTATGGGAGCACCATATAGGCCGACCAGTATCGCTTCCAATAAAGGGGCGACACGAACAGAGGTATTTTACTGGCGCGCGCCGGGATTCGTTAAATTTAAACTAATATTGGATATTTAAACGATTTACTGTGCGAGGTTCAAATTCACTTCATGAGTCAAAGACTACTTTTATACGAGAAAAAACAGAAGACTATATAATTCCCCAATAAATCCTTAATACATGATAGGAATACTCTTTTCCAAGTATTTTATTACAAAGTTTTAAAGATGTCAGTAAGTAATAATATACAGGGTGGTCATAAAAAAAAATTGCCTCTATATGGACATCTAGCGGCCGTTTCATTTAAGCGATCAACATGAGATTTCAGATATTGTTATTCAGAGGTATGAGCTCGGGATTTTGGGAACGGCAACATAGCTCACGGTTACGGTTATAGGTACAGAAATTCCAAATTTTCTAATGGCAATGCCCACTTTTTCTAAGTTGAAAAATGCTCAGCGCATGCGAAAATCCTAAAGAGCGTTGGAAAGGTATGTGTATCATAAAAAAACAGGCGCGTTATGCACGCACAAAAAACAGCTCCACTAACGGCCAACAAAAATATAATGATGGCACCCACGTGGAAAATTTGTAATCCCAATAAAAGTTTTCTTTTGTCCGATATGTGTTGTCATCAGTGATTGGCGTCTTGCCTCTGTCTTATGCAAATTTCATCCGTGTGCCCTCATCGTGTTTTTGTAGGCCGTTCGCAGATCTGTTTTTCGCGGCCGTTCGCAGATCTGCGCGTGCATAACGCGTCCGTGTTTTGTGACACACGTACCGTTTCAACGCTCTTTGGGGTTTTAGCATGGGCTGAGCATTTTGCGACGGGAAAAAGTGGGCTTTGCCATGCGAAAATTTCGAATTTATGTACCTATAACCGTAACCATGAACGCCACATTGTTGTCGTTCACAAAATCCCAAGTTCATACCTCTGAAAAACTATATCTGAAATATAATCTTGATTGGTTCAACGTTAGGGGCTGCTAGAGGTCCATATATCGGCAAAAATATTTTATGACCACTCTGTACTTGTAAGTTTGGGTTTTTAGAGTAAAAATTGCGCAAGAATGCTTTTACTATCACTAAAATCTTTAATATGTATCTAAATATTCAATATGTGTCTATAATGCGTGTCTAAATCTCTTATATGAATCTTTAATATGTAATCTTTAATAATATATCTTTACAGTGTAAATCTATTATATCTTAGTTCTTCATGTAATTTTTCTTATGTCTATTTTCTTACAAATGAGCTACCATTTATTTTAAGATGAGTTTAAAATGAATCAAAGTTGTAAACATTTTAAATTATTTAAAATATTTCACTTAAAGAATATTCCTTTCTTTCAATTACCTACAAACTTGTAAAATGTTTTAAATTTATGAAATTGTCATTAGTTTCCATTAAAATGCACTAGAGTTAAATACAAAATATTTTGAATTTTCAAAACATATTTTATCTAAACCTTATAAAATGAGAACATTTATAGCTTTAAGTATTTCCGTACGTTTAAGCAATGGAATGAAAGGGAATACTTTAAACTCCCGTATAATGTATATATAAATAAATATATGTATATATATATATATATATATATATATATATATATATATATATATATATATATATATATATATATATATATATATATATATATATATATATATATATATATCTGAATTACTACAAATTAACGAAAATAAATCGCAAAAGTTTTAGATTAGAAAATTTAAAGAAGTTTAAATTACTACTGCATTATTGGAGGAAATCATGTCCTGACATTTTTTCCTTCGGAATGTACATGTTTAACCAAATCATAGGTTAGGATTTTCCTCATACTCATTTTCATATATGAAATGTCAGACTTCATTTCGTAAAACTTAATACACTGCTATGCCAAGAAGTTTTAATGAGAATATTTGCTAGTTTAAATGCTTTGAATACTTTTGCTTGACATCGAAATAATTTTTAATACTTTATTGTCACAGTAAAAGTTTGTGGAAAATTAAAAAGTTAAGACGATGGGTAGGCTATTAGTTTTTCAACGTTTCACTGGACATTGTTTTTGCAATTTATCAGTATCATGTATCTACCCTTTTTCAGTAAACCACGTATATCCTTTTTAAAAGACACGATCTCATAAATATATTCATTATCTTGAACATTTAGTGATCCTTGGTTTGGTGTTCATTTTAAATCTAAAATTACAAGTTTGAAAATTTATGTTTACAGTAAATGAAGTATGTTACTATAGTACTAAGTATATTACTATAATATTATTATTGTAAATTATGTATATTGTTTTAAAAAATCAAAATCTCTGATAAATAATTTCCTTACATTGAACATTTTGTTTTTGCTGAGTTTAGTGTTCTTGGGTGTTCCTATTAAATCTAAATATACACTTGTATAGATTTCTGTCTTATATCTAATTGATTTCAACCACAGAAGCATATGTGGATTTTGCCTCTAATTATTTTACAATTTTTCTCTCAAAGTAGTCACATTTTTAGTTGGACAGTTTAGTGCCCAAATATCCTTTCTTGACGTAACCTAAAATCACTTTTAGATTGATTTCTTAAATCATTGGTTTGATTTGGAACGCTATAGTCTACTTTTGCTACACGAGGGATAATTAGACCGGGTTCTTCTGCTTAAAGCCGATTCCCAGCAGCTACAAACACCCAGAAAAATAGTGGCACTCGAACCCACAGACTCTAGTACGCCAACGTCCTAAACATTTGGCCGTCATCCAGCTTCTTTAATCATTATTAAGCGTTTTTAAGCCGGAAAAATATAAATAAAAAATAAAATAAATAAATAAATAAATAAAATATGTGATTAAGATGGAATAAAAATACTTTTACGAAAACACTTTTCTAACAATGCTTCCATACTTCTTTTTAAAACAACCTAGCATATGGTCTTTTTCCATAAGAAAAAATATTTATTACACTGTCAAATAGAATTTATATCTAAGATTCGAATCTATATAATCGTAAGACGAACATCAAATACACATTACGGAAAGAATTGTCAGAGTATGTATTATTCAAAAGAATAGTCAAGTTTCCAGCCTCCCACTCACTGCCTAATACCCTGTTTAAAGGCAAGTATGGGTAATTCACTCACTCATAATTATTCACTGGCGTTAGTTAAATTAACGCGTTTGCACCTCTTAATGATAAATACAACAAATTATCAGGAACGTGGAGAGCACTTTGGCTTGAATAATTAAAATATGCTGCATTCATCGGCTCTGAGAGATCTGTACGCACATTATTTTCCGCGGAAATAATTGATGTGGTTTTTGCCTCACAAATCCTATAGATGCTTTGGGGTAAACTCACGACGCATATGCTTCACGCATGAGAATAGAGGTTCTTTATCGTTTTAATAAATAAGCGATGCAAAGTAATATATATTTTTAAAGAGCTTAACATCATGTTTATCAGGATTAAGATTTTAGTAGTAGTGTTTTCGTTTAATGAATGAAGATTAAAACTCTCTTTTTTTATTATTATTATATTAATTTGTAGAAAATTATGTTTGCCCTTTAACTGATTAAACTTATGTATAACCTCTCTATTACATTTTTACCGTATGACATAGTATTTGTGAGGATTAAAATTTTAATGGTACTGTTTCCCTTTAATTAATGGAGATTAAAACTCTCTTATGATTATTTTTTCATTTTGGAGAAAAATAGATTTGTCCTATGAATAATTAAACTTACGTGAAACCTCTCGGAATAACATTATGTTTGTCAGGATTAAGATTTTAATAGTAGTGTTTTCGTTTAATGAATGAAGATTAAAACTCTCTTTTTTTATTATTATTATATTAATTTCTAGAAAAATATGTTTGCCCTTTAACTGATTAAACTTATGTATAACCTCTCTATTACATTTTACGGTATGACATAGTATTTGTCAGGATTAATATTTTAATGGTATTAATGGTTTTAATGGTTTTAATGGATTAAGATTTTAATCCCTTTAATGAATGGAAATTAAAACTCTCTTTTGATTATTTTATTATTCAGTAAAAAAATAGATTTGTCCTATGAATAGTTAAACTTACGTGAAACCTCTCGGAATAACACTATGGAAGAACACGATGTTTGTCAGGATTAACTATTTAATAGTAGTGTTTTCGTTTAATGAATGAAGATTAAAGTTCTCATTTTTATTATTATTATATTAAATTCTAGAAAAATTTGCTTGCCCTATAACGGATTAAACTTATGTATAACCTCTCTATTACATTTTTACTGCATAACTTCATGTTTGTCAGGATTAAAATTTTAATAGTAATGTTTTCATTTTATGAATGTAGATTGAAACTCTCTTTTTATTATTTTATTATTTTGTAGAAAAATAGATTTGTCCTATGACCAATTACATGTACGTGCAACCTCTCGGAATAACATCATGTTTGTCAGGATTAAGATTTTAATAGTAGTGTTTTCATTTAATGAATGAAGATAAAAACTCACTTTTGATTATTTATTAATTTGTAGAAAAATAGGTTTGCCAAATTGTTTAATTAAACTAATGTATGACCTGTCTATTACATTTTTAACACACAGATAAACTAACTACTGCCAAAGATTAAAAATTAACATGGTTTTCCATCCATAAATTAGATTAGGGCTTACAAAAAGAATTGGTTAATTTTCCTGTAGATCAGTCACCATTCGATGTACGATTTCCCTTGACATATTATATAAACATTATATATTAATGAAATGAAACCCTGAAATTGTGCCAATCTACGTAATAGCTCTCTCTCTCTCTCTCTATGTATATATATATATATATATATATATATATATATATATATATATATATATATATATATATATATATATGCAACAGCAGGGCTTGGTCCCGAAGAGAACGACGATCAGAACCCGGCATATTACGGCGAACTTAAAGAGTCGTGTTGAGATGGAAAGACAAATGAATCATCAAGTAGACATATTAATTTTATTACGAAACTTCTACGTCTCCTCAGGACGGTTGTAATATCCGAAATCGTACATGTAGCTGACCACAGGCCCTTATATAACTTCATAGACGGCTTGTCATGTGACACTGCAAAAGTAGAATGATTGGGTGAGCCTGGATCTCCAGGCTTGAAAAACTTATATAACGAAGAGGGATTATATCCAAATTTACAGGGATCGTATAGTATATGCGAAATCAACTCCTGTGTTCTTAAAATAAAAGCGAACAACGCAATTAATCTACGCACAAGGGAATTTAAAGAGAATTTAGAATTTTTAGGAGGTTTTGGGGTTTTATATGTTATATATATATATATATATATATATATATATATATATATATATATATATATATTCGTGTCTTTGTTGTCCTTTGCATATTTAAAGCATAAATTCTGAGAGAAATCGATATACTCATACACAGATGAACATTATGTTGCATGGCAAATTATAAGCATCGATGCCCTTTGGTTAAGAAGTTATGCGACAAAGGATTATAACTAGAAAAATAAATAGACATGTACGAAAAATATCGGTTATGAATAGGTGAATACCTGGTTTGTACGGAAAGCGAAGTAAAAATGACCCAGCTTTAGGATATTAACAATTCAGTTCTAAGGAATTTATATTTTTAGAGACAAAAACATGAAGATGACTCATTTGAAAATTAGGAATGATGGGGACCAATACATCATGGGATTACCAGCATGAGTATTTCTGGTGAATCTAAATCCTTTAGTATTGGAGGGACGTTGGTATAGAGCTACGATGTAAGATGAGCTGTCCCCAAACCAATGAGCAGTTGTGTAACGGTGATTAAAGTATGAAATTTTATATGATTCTAACATTTAGAAGAATAATGTTAAATTTGTCTATGTTTAGGGAAGACTGAGTTCCCACAAGGGTTTTTGTCGAAAAAATGGGAAAATTTAAAATACAGGGTGATTTTTTTTAAACTGACACTACTCAGAGCCATCTGTAGCTCCATCTATCAGCCGGAATTACTCCAAAATTGATAGAGGGGCTATAGACGACATGGGAAAGAGTTTCTGGGAAAAAAGGAAAAGTTCCAAAAGTCGCCGATAGGGGAAGATAGGGCTCTCTTATTGTCACCGCATCCGAGAACTTGCATAAAAGGCATTTAAAACATCAAAATACAAATTCACAACTATGTGTTCGACAGCAGCGCCAGTATTTCGAGCTACAAAGATAAGGGATGAATACCGAAAAAGTTGTAAGCAGACAAATGAATAACAAATAAATTTCACTGCAACACCACTTTATGCAGCAAATTCACTTATTCCTCCTTCAATGTGACCACAGTCCCGGTGAATGACACACTGCCTCCTGAACACTACGTTCTCAACGGCCAACGTAACATGTCACCAGGAATGTTCCTCAAAGTCCAGGATATGTTGTCCTTTAGGGCCTCCAACTTCGAGACTCCACCAAGATACACCATAGACTTTAAAAATGTCACATAGATTAGGTCCGGGGAGCGACGTGACCAAGTAAGTGGAAAAAACCGACTGATGACCTTCTCTTCTGTAAAGTGAAGGAGTAACAGATTCCGCACTTTATAGTCCAAAATACAGGCTCCGCTGTCGACTACGTAGTCATGAATTTGTATTTTGATGTTTTACTTGCCTTATATGCATATTCTCGGGTGCGCCGACAACAAAAGCGCCATATTTTCCCCTATCGGTGACATTTGGATCTAATTTTTATTTCACTGAAACTCTTTCTCATGTCGCCCTTAGCCCGTCTATCAATTTTGGCGTAGGCTGCTAGATCACACTACAGAGGGCTGTGAGTAGTGTCAGTTTTAAAAAAAAATTCACTTTCTGTATTGGGTATTGTGTAAAAGTCGTAATCTCTGTAGCTTTAGAAAATGTATACCTGACACATTTATCAGCGTAGTATGTAAATTCTATGAATACTGTCTAGTTCAAGTCAGAGAAACATCAAATTGTTCTTCAAAGGGTGTCCTAAAATGCCTAGACAATCTGTTTGATAACATTTTACTATGTATCATTGAATTTTTTTTTTTTTTGATTTCCTTATAAATTTTGAATAGAAGATTATTTTTGCACTTTTATCATTCGTAAGCAAAAAATTTAATTATTTTAAATCTCTAATATTACAACAAAAATAGAGAAAAAAGATCCATCATGAACTTGCAGGAAGAGAGAAAAAATGCACAGATAATAGACCAATGGATTGACATTCATTCGGTGATAAAGATTTACCCAGCTATGAGTACTGATAATGGACAAATAGGAACTTTAGCACTTGGCTTAAACGATTAATAAGAAGACTCTTGAAGTTTGAAATTGACGATTATCATCAAGAAATTAAACTCATCAGGGTATTGATACACCTCTGGATTGCTTTGAAAGGCAGAAATACAATGAGGTATAAATATAATTAATCCAATTATTCTAGAGACGAAATCTGTTTGTAAGGAAATTTTACATATTTTAAAGAGAGTTTTTTAATTACGTTCATGAATGTAATTCAAACTTTAATAGACTAATTTTTCTGCCTGCTGTTCCAGTACCCTTTCTTGAGAACAGAAGTTAACAATTTTAAAACTTAATCACTTATCTAATTTCCGGTCGTTAAACCATCTAAAAGCGCTTAATTATAATCCATATTCTTTTAAAACATATAAACTCATTTTAAATATGTAAATCTCTTTTTTCACTGAGGAAGTTCACACTTTCACTGACTTCTAGTAGATGTTACTAAGTTGAAACATATTCATATTCTGTTATGTATCTCACAATTATTGATTACGTTTTGGATCGCATGACAACGCCATAAATAAATGTCAGATACAGGCAGCGAAAATTACTTTAAAATGCGAAATTAGACAATATTTTTAAGATGATTGCTCACTTAAAATCGATAAACCTATCAATTTTATAATTTCTTTATTCACACAATTTTTCTTTTTTCAATAATCCGGCAAGCATAAATTTATTTTAGCAATTAATAAATATTTTCCCCGAAATTCTTGCACACAATTTTAGACGATTTACTTAGGAGAAACTCTTCGGTAAAAGTGGAATTCTAGCAAGAAGAGTTAATTCTGTTTCACAATTTTCAAAACTTGTTATCAAATAACTTGAGTAATGAACGCCATTATGCTATAAATATGCATAAAATGTACTAACACATGTTTAAGATATTTCTGCTTACTGCATTTTATGCCTTCAGCTACCTTAAATATTTAAAATATGTAGTTTTGGAATTAAACAAATTGGCCTTAATCCTATAATAAATAACACGCACCCTCCCCCCAATAATATGACTTCTTATAACGCGTAAATTATTTATAATCCCTCCCTAATATACTGTTTTCAAATATTTTATTGTTCATAAACAATGTCGTTATTAAGATAAAATAATGTTTTGATTATATTTCATACCTTGCAATGATATCCCGTCTCTTGCTGTACTCATCTTCAATTTTTATCTTTTTATTAAAACAAACCATGGTGGGAGCGCAAATCAACGACACCATCTCCTGTTACCATAATCAATACTGACTGCATGATTGTTCAGTTAATTACCTTTGAATATAGGTATTTAGCTGAACAATCGTGCCACAGCATCCGTACCGCTGAACAACCTCATCATGTCCGCGTACGAACAAAGAGAGACTGAAAGGTCCCATGCATTTGATGAAGATTACCTCATTTAAATAGGGGACCACTTCAAAGATACCATTACCGTCACAGAACATTATGATATTATTTTTCCTCTTGGAAGACAGACTATGATCAAGGGAGGGATTGTATAGTTACAGTAGATCTTCGATATATCCAAAATCCTCGTTCATTCGAAGTTTTCTCGTTCCCCTTGAAGTTCGATATATCGAGGCTCCACTGTAATTACTTTTTAGGTTATTTTCTGTAGGATACTAGTAGACGTGCTGTGGTAAACATACAAACTATCATATACAGAAAAGTATCATTACAGAGAAAATTTTCACTTAAATCTTTCAATTTACGTGATACCCGATTTACAAGGTTTCGGTTTAACATGATATATATATATATATATATATATATATATATATATATATATACACGTG
Source organism: Dolomedes plantarius (assembly GCA_907164885.2). Classification (NCBI taxonomy): domain Eukaryota; kingdom Metazoa; phylum Arthropoda; class Arachnida; order Araneae; family Dolomedidae; genus Dolomedes; species Dolomedes plantarius. The sequence goes on from OU015501.1 coordinate 93,729,541, forward strand.
TGTGTCCCGGGCCAATATTCTAGCCCAGGGGTTATCGACAAAGGGGGAATTCCCTGTGGGGAGAGTTTAAGGTTTTCAGATGTAAACTGGGACCATTATCCAGAAAAAGTGGGATGTCCTGAAGGTTATGTAGGATCTGTAAAATTGTAGTTTGTTTTCAATTTAATCTGCGACATTCAGTAAAATATATTGGATGTCACAGATTAAAATCAGTTCTTGAATATGAAACATATTTTTCAGTCTGTTAACTTTATTTTTAGTCTGATGTCATTAATTTTAAAATCTATTTTTGTTCAAGTTTTGAAAACTATGAGCATTTTCCATTTCTATTAAATCTGTAAAATTCTACTTAAAAAAATCTCAAATAAATGTATACGCATTAATATAGAACATTTCTTTTTTCTTTATTATGTGAATATTGACTATGTAGGATGGAATGATGCTCTGAACTATGGAAAAAAGATGGAGGGAATGGAGAAAAAAAGGTTGAGAACCACTGTTCTAACCAGAATACTACAGTGTCATGTGATCAATTATGGTTACAACCTTTCAAACGCAGGGCTACGGACTCCAATCCTATCCACACATTTTAATTAGATTTTTAAACATCATCTGCTCAGTTTCCTAACATATATAAATTCAAAACCTTATATGGTCTAAAACATCCTTGATTACTAATGCACGGTTGAAAACAGAAAATCGGAAAATATGTGTTATCCATACAGATTGTTTTACTCAAAACAGAACGTTGAAAGAAAATACATGAATGAATTACAGAGAATACTTTAAATACTGTTGAATGGAATACAAATATTTTCAGATTTTTGTCTGGTAAAAGGTTTCTTATATTCTTCCGATAACAGAACTTGTAAAAAAAAATTCAAGAAATTAGTAATGGAGTTCTAAACTTTTACTTTTGGAGTGCAGGGATGATCTGAAAAAATGGATATTCTCCTTCCCCAAAAATCAGGTTCTCCTTTAATTAGTAATTAGATAACAATGACATTATTTTTAAAACTAATTAATTGAGTGTGTATAAATTATTCCTTTATACACTTTATTCACTCCTGAAATATTAATTTATTTAGCAAAAGGATGTCTGTATTTCTTAGTATACCATCCTTGTGCATATTCTTTCAGGCAATTAGCAATGTATTTCTTAAATTTATAGGTAATATATTTTTTTCTTGTGATGTAAAGATAACCTTTCAAACTGATAATCTACCATTCCACGAGTTCTCATCAAAATGAAAATTAAATGACAATTGTATTATATTTCTCAGAAATTAATTTACAGTGTGTTTTTAAATTATTACGATATTCATTTTACTGGCTCTCCAAAGATTAATTCATTTAGGAAACATATTAAGTGCAATGAAAAAATCTATTTCTATCTAATGAATTAACAACAGTTAGAATTCTACAATATGGCATTTCTGTCTTTAGATTTGAAGGTGATTTCGATACTGTCAGATAAGTTGTGTGATAAAATGGTATCTTCTGCATTCCTCTGTAATTGCAGCTGTCAGTTAAAATGATTCTCATTAAATGAATTCCATTCGATTAGATCATTAGAACTCTGCTTCCTGAAGTCAACCTACGACTTAAAAAAACATATCTAATCAAGTTTCGGGAAATAAAATATTAAGAAAGGCTTAATTCGTAGAGATCATCCAAAATTCAATTAGTGCTTACATTATGTGATACTCTAGATCTTGAGGCATTTTATTAAATACACAATTATTGAAAACGTATGACAGTGGTAGAATAGGAAACGTGTATTGTACGAAAAAAGGAATAAAAACTAATTGCATTTATAAGGAAATTTTGTTTTTGGATGGAACAGGTATTTTGGCAAATATTTTATATAAATTTATATTTTATTCTCTCTCTCTCTCTCTCTCTCTCTCACACACACACACACACACATATGTATATATATATATATATATATATATATATATATATATATATATATATATATATATATATATATATATATATATATATATATATATATATATATATATATATATACATAGATATACATAGATATATATATATGTATACATATACATACATACATATATATATATATATATGTATACATACATATATATATATATATATATATATATATATATATATATATATATATATATATATATATATATATATATATATATATATATATACATATATATATATATGTATACATATACATGCATACATATATATATATATATATATACATATATATATATATGTATACATATACATGCATACATATATATATATATATATGTATACATATACATACATATATAATGATCTTCTTACTAACATATAATCCCAAGCTTATAAAATTAATTGATGTTGAAAAAACATTTTTTTAAACTTGTTCAATATCGCTTACGAAATATAGTTGCCTTCAGCTTTATCTCGCATTTGTCAAAAAAATCTCGGTTTATTTTGAATCACTTAACAGAACGATCTTCATAAAAGATGTAGACATTATTCACTTTTCTCCCACACTTAATCAAATATAAGAGGCTTGCCGAAAAATAAACGATGTCTTAGTAGCCGAAGCCTTTCACTCGAAATGACATTGTTATGAATCATTGCTACTACTGAAGCAATGGAAAATTTTGCACTAAAGATATTTTCTTCGTTTCAAAATTTTTATTGGAAACGCTTATTGCGGGCCTCTGCAGATACAATGACAGTACGGGGGAAAAAAAGAAAGGTGAAAAAAAACTGGAAACCTCTAGATGAAGGGAAACCGATGGGAGTGAGTGAGATTTTTTCAACTGCCATTTATCTTCCCTCTGTGCTATTGCTTCTGTTTTATGAATTACCCTCCACGATGGAGAATGGACACATCATTTTCTAGTACAAATATGATGAATGTTTGTAAGTCTGGGTTTCCAAAATGCAGCCCTCGTTCCTGGATTTTCAACAAAATATTGATCCAGGGGGGATAGGGGTAGAGAAACGAAGGGGAATGCTTTGAGAGTCGGGGTGAGGGCTGAATCGATGGAAGAAAGGAAATAGGGTCTGTAAATATTTAACTTGCTTCAAGTTACCTTCAACAATAGAGAAGAGGTGATTAGGAACGAGGGTTTAGGATAAAGTCTTGGCTGAGTAGGCGAGGATTATGAGCGTTTCCTTCCGCTAGTTCCTCCTTTCCAGCTTTTCCTTCTGATTTTGTAACAGTCTTGCTCTTCTATTATGTTACCTGCAAAACTAGAAGAGTGAGTTTGAAACAAAGTAAATTGAAAAGCTAATTCCATTAAAATCCAGACAAAATGCTAAGTTTTGAAGCGGAAAAAAAATATTAAATAAGTACACGATAAAAAAGTGTGTTTTAGGTGTGAAAGAATAATTGACTGATATTGATAAATATAAGTAAACGATAAAAAAGGGTTTTTTAGGTGTGAAAGAATAACTGGATAACATTTTAAAAATATAAATGGTCTTAAAAACACAGCTTTAAATGTTCTTTGAACGACATAAAATCCCTTTTTGAAAATTCTCTCTGAATTAGGATCTTTAATAGAAGAAAACGGTCTGATTTTGTAACAGTCTTGCTCTTCTTTTATGTTACCTGCAAAACTAGACAGAGTGAGTTTGAAATAAAGTAAATTGAAAAGGTAATTCCATTAAAATCTAGACAAAATGCTAAGTTCTGAAGCCGAAAAAAAAAGAAATATTAAATAAGTACACGATAAAAAAGGGTTTTTTAGATGTGAAAGAATAACTAGATCAAATTTAAAAATATAAATGCTCTTAAAAACACAGCTTTAAATTTTCTTGAATGACATAAATCACTTTTTAAAAATTCTCTCTGAATTAGGATCTTTTATAGAAGAAAACGGTCTATAGTTTTAGATGGAAAGTAGTTCTTTCAGGAATAAAAGAGCAATCGAGTGATTGAACAAGATATTTTCATGTTTTTGAAACATTTTATAACTTAAGTACCAGATAAAAATGAAATACAAGATTACTCCCTCTGATTTTCTAACAGTCTTGCTCTTCTATTATGTTACCTGCAAAACTAGAAAGAGTGAGTTTGAAACAAAGTAATTTGAAAAGCTAATTCCATTAAAATCTAGACAAAATGCTAAGTTCTGAAGCCGGAAAAAAAAGAAATATTAAAAAAGTACACAATAAAAGAGGGGTTTTTAGGTGTGAAAAACAACTGGATAAAATTTTAAAATATAAATGTTATTAAAAACACAGCTTTAAATTTTCTTTGAACGACATAAAATCCCTTTTTAAAAATTTTCTCTGAATTAGGATCTTTAATAGAAGAATATGGTCTATATTTTCTAGAAAAAAGTTATTTCAGGAAAAAAAAAGAAGCAATCGAGTGATTTAAAAATATTTTTTCATGTATTTCAAACAATTAAGATATATAAAATAAGTACCAGATAAAAAGGAAATACAAGATTACAGTTAAGTATAAAAGCTAATTCCATTAAAATCCAGCGAAAGTGCTAATTTCCTAAAAGAAAAATAAAGTAAATATTAAATAAGGGCAAGATATAAAGGTTTTTAGGTGTGAAAAAATAAGTAGATAAAATTAAAAATAAAATATATATGATAATATAAACACAACTTTAAATTGTCTTTGAGCGACATAAAATCCCTTTCTAAAAAGTCTGTCTGAATTATGGGCTTTATTAAAAGAAAATGTCTGCAGTTTTAAATGAAAAACAGTTCTTTAATGAGAAAAAAACAATCCACTGGTTGAAAAAGATATTTTCATGTATTTTAAACAGTTAAGATTTAAATATGTATTAAATAAGTACATGACAAAAATGAAATATAAGATACCAGTTGAGTATAAAAGCTAATTCCATTAAAACTTATTGAAAATTCTAAGTTCTTAAACGGAAAAAAATATAAAATATTAAGTAAGTACAATATGAAAATGTTTTTATAGGTGGAAAAGAATAAGTAGATAAAAAAGTGTTCTTATAAAACTTAAAAAATTAAAACAATACTTTAAATTATTAAAACAACACCATTCAAACACAACAAAAAAACTGTCTTTGATGAATTTTAAAATTCCTCCAGTTATAAGCTTTAATAAAAGAAAATGCATTTTTTTAGTTCGAAAGAAACCAGTTGATATGTTTAAAAAAATAAGACTGATTCTATGATTAGATAATATTGAAAGGTAAATAAAGTTTCATTTCGCAGTATATGAGAAACTAAGACAAATGGATATTTTTTAGCATTTAATTTGCCATAAAATTTCACAAAAATTCTAATGAATATTTTCTGTACATCATATGGATTTGAAACATTAAAAAATATAATATTGCAAATTGGTTGATGCAAAATTGACCTTAAAAAATTTTATTTGAGGAAATAATTTTCTAAAAATTAATCAAGTTTAAAAGCATAATTCTAGTTTAAGTCTTAATATTTATTTCTCAACGTATTACGTACAATTCTATAACAAAATAAAACAACGTCTGTCTTAAAGAAATGACATGATTATCCTTACAAATATAACCATTTCAGCTAAAAATTTTTAATTTTATATACTTCCCAGGTCAGTTTTATCCTCGTAACAAAAGTATTTATCAATGATTTAATTGCATTTCTGGATAAATTTAAACCCAATGAAAGCGACATATTTCTGTAAATGAAAGGGAAACTCGTTCTTAGAAATATCTCTAGTCATCTGGGTGTCATGCAGATTTCAACCTACAAATTACCTTCGTTAAATAAATTATTTTACTGAAAAATATTTTCCAAAGCGGAATTTGCTTTGAAGGCATGTTAAAATTATTTTCGGGTTCTCTTAAGCAGTGAAATCTAAGAGAATTAAAGTGATTACATATTAATGTTAAAAATTTAGGAATCAGCTTTTTACACAGCATTAATTAATCAGTATTCCGATATTACAAATAAAGACTTAAAAATAAAGAAATGCTGATTAATTTTTACATTAAGATAACTTTCATCGGAAGTAATAAAATACATATATTTTTTTCTTAAAATGTGAGGAAAAGACTGTAGTGATGAAGATTCAATGTGCGCATATTAATTCAGTCTTTAATGAAAATATATATAAAAAGCATCTTCTCCAGTTTTCATCTCTAACAAAGATATTTCTTTTGAAAAGAAAAGCATATTTGAAAGATAAACTTTGCCTTCTTTTTGAGAGAAAATATATGAATTTCCGATCCTTTACTAATGGTCAAAATCTGATTAAATATTTGTCGCTGAATAAATGCGTGATTTAATGTTTTATTTGACTTTGAATGAAAGAAACCTGAAGTAAAAACTGCTTTCTTAACGAGCTTAACCTATGTCTATAGACGTAGGCAAATGAAAGGCACTGACATGTCTGAAAATGAAAAATAGTTATTTTAAATATGTGTGATACTAAACAAATATTACAGTCTGCTGAATGTTTCTGTTGGAACAGTACTCTGCTGTCGCTTTTACCAGTTATTGAAAGAGGAGAAGTGTTACAATGTTGTGAAGTTTTCAAATAGATTTCAAAATTTATTAGTGCTAATAATTGTGAACCCTCCTAAAATTCAAATCTTTACATTAAGTTTAAATATAATGGATCTACATGAGTTCGTTTTAAAATGTGTTAGATTTATCCTTACAAATACTATAATACCTCTATAGTAATTGCATATTTTCTCGTGGTTTTATCTGAGTTATATAACTTTTACGAATAAATAAATGTACTTTTATGCATTGCATATATATACATTCCCCTTACGTTATTCTTAATATACGAAGATTTTGTTTCTGTATCTTCCCACTCAGGAACTGTAATTTTATTAGAGAAAAACAACGCCAGGCCATCTTTACCCTAAACAAGATTTGATCCAGAGCCCACTATGTGGGATCTCACGACTTCGACATTTATAAGAGGTTCGTTGGTAAACCAATAAACTTTAAATGAGAAATATTGCAGGAGAAGGGAGAAAGATAACTTAATCATAAACACTGTTAAACTTTCAATATTTGAAGCAATTCATTTATAAATCTTGACATCTGAATACCTACCAGGGGCTGACATTTAAGCAATGTACTTGAAAAAAATACGCATGTTTTTACTCTCATTTCATTGTAATATCTTCAGATTAGAATTTTTAAGAACAATTCCAGCATGAGAAAGACTAAAGGCAGCATTAACCATGGAAACAGTAATGGCTGGATAGATTTGTTCTATTAAATCGATTGAGTATCATCTGTATAACTGTTACAGATCCAATCTTTTTTTTCTGAACGACCATTTTGTGTTCAGAGTGGATTTGGAAGGAATATTATTATTAGAGTAGTGTTCAAAACTCTAATAGATTGAAAAAAAATTATCTTTATTATAAACTATTGCAACAGATACTAGCAAGACATGTTCATCCTTGACCGCTTCAGGTTTTATTTTGGCCAGATTAGAGTGAATTCTTTTCAAATTTTAACATCGTCTAGATAAGTTTCAATACTTTTTTCTTATTAAGAGTTTTTGTTGAACAACGCAATTAAGAAAGGCGTTAATTGGAGTTACTCCTCTGATTTTATATATTACGTAAATCATAAGAATTACCTAGAAAATAAAATACCATTGATTTTGCTAAGTATTTCAAAATTATAAATTACATTGCATTTTGTTTTGTAAATTGGGAGCACTCCCCTTCACCCCAAAGACTCAAATGCATACAATCACAGTCATATATACACTCGGTCACAAAAAAAAATATATGCACCGAGAAGCAATCGAGCTACTATCACGAAACTTGGCAGGAACGTAGTCTCGTAAGAGATATGGAAATGATTAAAATTTCGACGCCAATAAGACAAGGGTAAGCGCGCTATGCGCATATGAGATGCGCAGCTGGAAGAGTTTAAAAGCATGATTGCTCGTGCCAAAGGGTTATTCAAAGAAATCTGTCGACTTGGATGGACGGTATTGTGACAAAACATGCCTCTGAGACATAACCAGAGACAGTACGAAAAATTGTAAGACTTTGAGAGGGGCGTATAGTAGGCCTCAGAGAAGCAGGTTGGTTGAACAGGCGTATCGGCCGCCACATCGGTCGGAGCGATATGGTAGTTGCTCCGTGATGGCAACAATGGATCACGGAAGGCATAGTCTACCGTCGTGGAGGGTCCCAGGACCACAAATGCACACAAGAATCGTGCAACGAGAGAGCGGACACGTCCGCACCAACAACGTGGATAGAATCGGTTCCACGCCTTTTACCAATTTCCAGACATCCGGTGGTATCAAGGGAAACCATTCAGAGACGACTGGCCGATGCAGGTATAAGGAGCCGATGCGTCGGCTCCTTATACCGACGTCCTCGCGACGTCCATTAAGACGTCTATCACTAACCCGACATCATAGGCAGTGTCGATTGGATTTTTGCCGACCTCGGACAAGCTGGAGTGTGACCGACTAGAGGCGTGTGATCTTCAGCGATAAAAACCAATTCAGTCTCAATGCTGATGACCAGCTCATACGCGTGTGCAGGTGGACAGGCCACCGGTCTGATCCGGCATTTGTTGTCGAGAGGCATAAGGTGATTACACAAGTTGTGAAAGTGCGATTTGTTTGGACACACGATCTCCTCTAGTCGTCCTTCAACGCACTTTGACAGCACGCATTTATGTGGAAGAGATTTTAACGCCATTTGTACTGCCTATGCTATCAAGTTGCCCAGGTGCCATTTATCAGCACGACAACGCTCGTCCACATACTTCGCGACTCTCCCAACAATGTCTTCAAGAATACGACGTACTCCCATGGCCTGCCAGGTCACCACACCTCTCGCCAATACAACACGTCTGGGACGTGCTTGGAAGGAAACTGCAGCCGTCCCGGAATACTGGTGAATTAACTGTTCAGTTGCCAAGATTATGGCATGATCTTCCGAAGGAGGTCATAGGTGACCTCATTGATTCGATGCCCGGCCGTGTTTCGGCTTCTATAGCTGCCAGATGTGGATTTACTACTTACTGATTTACTGTTTACTGATTTGTAACATTTTTCATGCCATATCTTCATAATAAAACAGTCTGTTTTTCTGAATTTGTCATCATTTGCTTATCTCCTCATACACTACATACATGTTAAGATTCATGATAGTAGCTCGTTTCCTTCTGGGTGCATAAATATTTTTTTGTGACAGAGTGAATTTAAGGGATTTTCTTTAACGTGAAATAGGATTTCAGAAATTACTATTTTAGATTATATATTGTGAAGTAGATCATATATATATATATATATATATATATACATACATATTGTTCTGTTTTCTCGGGTTCAATGGGATTGAATAAATTCTTTTCAGAAAGTGCACACAAAATAAAATTTATTATTCTGTAAATTCTTCAGGTGAATAGACGAATTCAAACAGAGAACACTTGACAACTGTCTTCTATACAACAGAAAACTCTAAAAACACAAGTCGGGATAACAGTCTTCAATACAATATGTGCCTAACGCACTTTCAATACATTCAATTTTCAGCAGAAAAAATTTCCTGAGTTTCAATGCCAATGTCAGGTATACTTATAGACTTCCAAAGCGCCCCTTATCGGCCGGCCAGCTAGAAATTTCCAGTGGCTTCTAGAAAAGTATAGAAGGTTGGCGACCATATGGCACCATATCGCGAAATTTGGCGACCAAAAGAAGTCACCTTATCCATCGCCAATTTGGCGATAACTCTCATATTTGGCGGGATTACCGTAGACTCGCAAAATTCGTAACAATATATATATATATATATATATATATATATATATATATATATATATATATATATATATATATATAGGAAAAGTTCTAATATGTAAAACTTTGTAAGATAAATTAAATTACTTTTAGTATTCTAGCTAACTAACCAATGGCGCATCTGTCCAATGTGGACCAAGGCCGGCGGTGCCCATCTCCGCTTTCTTGACTGTGGGCTTGTGGTGCCATACAGCATATGTCTCGGGCAGGTGGTCAGCGTGACGCAGAACCCCCAGAGTTAGTTCCCAAGCATGCTTGATCCTCATTTTATCGACCCACTCAAGGGATGAAAGGCTGAGTCGACCTTGCCCAATTGCAGGGTCGAACAATGGACCTTTTGTGTTGCAGTTTGAAGCTTTTAACCACTACGCCACCGAGCATCACTTTTAGTATTCTATAACAGAAAATTTCTTTGCATTTAATGAGTAAATTGGAAGACACAAAACAGGAATTTCTGCATTACAGAATTTTATTTTTTATATATTTTTACACATTTTTAAAAAGTGTTAGCTTGCAATTTTTTTAAATTATCGTCTAACTAGGGAAGGTTTAATTTTCTGTACATAAATGTGAGTATTTTCACAGCATATTCACTTACACACAAACGCGCGTGAGAAATAAATCAGAAAATAAAAACATATGTAAACAATTAAATATAAGAAATTTAAATTATTGTAAAAAGGAGGAAGAATAAGTAAAAGATCCTCAATTAGAACATACAATTTTAAAAATGAACTATTTCGCATAAATAAAATCAGCAAATAACTTCACATTTACTAATTATTGTTCTACTGTATGAATTTTGATTTCTATCTGTAATTACAAATAAAGTTCATACATTTACATACGTGGCTCTTATTTCATTTTATACCACATATTATCTATAAATATTATGTATCTTTCATAATTAGAACTAAGACAAAAAAATGGTTTACCAATAACTATCAATTAGTTATTGCTTCATTAATACAGCAAGATAAATTCTAAGTCGAAGGGAATTTCGTTCAATCGTACCCAAGAGAATACCGATATCGTGCGGGAAACTTCCATGCTTGGAGATAAGAAATATAACAGGTTTTGTGATTTAAGTTCAAGAATATTTTTTATCGGTTCCCATTAATTTCCTTGAAGTACATTGAAATCTCCCTCTGGGATAAGTAAATTTTCACCGCTGAGTTTTATATTTTTTAGTTAATTGCATTTTACGTTTATCCTATCGGCATTTAGTAGATTGTAAAATTTGTCCATGAATAAAAAACTAAATTTTGTAAAAAAATGTATGTGTTGAAAAAGTTGCACAGGTACATAGGTATACAGAATAAGCTCCCATAGAATACAGAATAATCACGTAGAAAGAATAAAAATTTATACAGAATGCACACAGGAACATTAATAAATATATGCTATTAGGAAAAAAAACAAAAAAGTGTGTAGGCCTCAATACATTTTTTCAATCGTAAATTAGAAAGTTTAATATATATTCACAAAAATTTGTAAGGTAAAGGGATTTCTGATTAATTGCAATAAAATTCCATTTTGAAGTTTTCTTATCGGTGTGGTTGGGAAGATATTTACAGTTCTGTAAATAAATTTTACGTCGTAAACATGGATTATTTCCATGTTCATTAATTTTTTATTCTTTAATTTCACTACGTAATTCAATTTAATTTTAGAAAATTTTAATTTTTATGCAAAATATTAATCTTCATTGTAAGTGTGATAGGAAATACTTCACATATGCTCTTTATAATTAACATAATTTTTATTTTATTTTAACTTAGATTATTAGTCGTTCTTTAATGATTTTTTAGCTTTTGGAAATGTCTGCCCTTTTCCCCTTTCAAGATTTGCTTTAATAATGAGATAACTAAATAAATTTATCCAAATCTGCATTTTAATTTCAAATTTCGAACACTTCTTTAATGGATCTAGCAGCATGGCCATCAGTCTGAGGAACATATTGAAAATAAAACTTCAGAAAATATTTACAAAAAACAGATATAAGAAGAAACGAACTGGGAATGATTGAAACAATCCTCAGTATAACTGGTACGTTGCATAATCTCCATTTTTTTCATATTTAGAATTCATGGTTTAATTGTTCTATCAATATGTGATGTCAGGCTCAGATAAATATTGAAAATAGAACTTCATACAATGATTTGTGGAAAATAGATATAGGAGGCAACGGAGTGGAATGATTGAAGTAGTCACAAGTGTAACTCTTAAAATTCTATAATCTCCCTTTTCTTCATATTTAGAATTCCTGGTTTAATTGTTCTAGAAGCATGTGACGTCAGGGTCAGAAACATGTTTAAAATATAACATCAGAAATTGATTGACAGAAAAGAGTTACAGAAAAATAGCTGGAGTGTTAATAAAGTAAAACAGTCAGAGATAAAGACATAAAATAATAAGGAGATAAAAACACACATATAGGCGGATGTTAATGCGAATGTGTTCTAGCAATGCATTTGTCATGATTACATAGTCATCCATTCTTAAGTAGTTTTTGAGTATCTTAATTTACACAAGATTTTCTTGAGGGGGGAAGAGGGAGTAATTCCTAATTTTTAAAGAAAAATGTTTGATAATAACGTTTGTGCAGTTCCATATAAAGTTCAATATATAATATATATATATATATATATATTGTTAATTAAGTTGTGTTCCCTTAATTTAATTTTCTTTATTCAAAATTTAATTAGAAAAATAATTTATTTCAAAGATTTATTTCAAAATTTAATTAGAAAATTGTTATTGTAGTAAAGATGATTTAGTGTTCCCCACTTTCCCATATAGGGGCATGTTATAGCGAATGTGTTCCAGCAATGTATTTTTCATGATTACATAGTCATCCATTCTTAAATAGTTTTTGAATATCTTAATTTACACAAGATTTTTTTTAAGGGGAAGGGTGAGTAATTCCTAATTTTTAAAAAAAGTGTTTAACGTTTGTGCAGTTCCATATAAAGCTCAATATATAAAAAATATATATAGTTAATTAAATTGCGTTACCTTAATTTAATTTTCTTTATTCCAACAACATTTAATTAAAATGTTATTGGAATATCGAAAATTGTTATTGTAGTAAAGATGATTGAGTGTTCTCCATTTAAAACACTCAATCATGTTTATGAAGTAAAAACTATATAGTCTTTACTTAACGAAAGAAGTGTTTACTAAACTAGATTTTTGACTGACTGTTAATTAATAAGATAGAAACTATAACACTATCGTTTATGACATAAAATATCAAGAACTTAACACAATGCAGTTGGTTTCATAATGCAAATTATGAAAGAACCTTAACGTTGCAAGCGAAAAATATAAATTCATTTAGAACCAAATGAAAGTTTAATAATTTTAATTTTGATTTATATAGCATACATGTAAACTACCTTTTTTGTTAATGTACTTAAAGTATTTATTGGAAAAGAATTAGAAAAAAAAATGTTAAAATGTGTTGAAATAAAGAAAAAAATGTGCTAAGGCAGTGATACTGTACTATGGTCATTATAAATTGGTACTGTCTAAAAGCTTTTGAGTCATTGTTTTCTGAAAGATACATTGCATAAATAATAAATCCGGTTTGATAAATTATATTTATAAAAATATTTAACAGTTACTAATATTGTTTTTTAATTGCTATTTTTTCAGATTTAGTTAATTGTACAACATTCTAGTACATTCAATGTCCTTCATTTACTTAAAAAATGTTTATTTCTAGTTTTATATCTAAATTATAACAGACTAAATGTATTTATTACAAGAAATTGTAACATAATAAAAAATAAGTATTAACAAAGAGAAATAAGAATTATTAAAACTAATATATATTTCCTATCTCATAATTATGTAATTAACTAAAATTGGCCTTAATAAACTTAAATTTTGCCCAAAGTAAAACGTATTTTCATATTAAATGTTCAAGAAAAACTCATAAAATATAGATATCTGAAACAAGATAAAACAAGGCTAGCTAAATTAAACCTTTTATTAAATAAATAGTAAGTATATTAATTTTTTTATCAATCTTCATTATATGACAAAAGAAATGCAGTGATTACTTTTCCACACACTGGAATTAGGAGATTTAAAAATGAAACTTCCCCAATTTGGTAATTAATTGCACAAAAAAAATTATGCACAACCCCACTTTAAAATTTGAATTTCAGATCATATAACAAAATTAAGTTAAATTTTATTACAAACTCACAAAAAAACAATAAATTTCTATACTATCTCTGATTCCAAGAAACGTTATTAACTAAAAATTATAAGTAAGGATAAATTATAAGTTTATTGCGATTAATGTTTGTTAATTATACAATTATCAAATAGAAAATAAATATCAGTTTTAAAAATTTTTAAGTCCCTTTATGAATGCTGAATTTTTTTAATATATGTTACAAGAAATGCTTTAGTCTCTTATAATTTCGATGCAAAACTTAGATATAAAACTATCCACATTTTGGTAGATAACTGCACAAAAAATCTTGCAGAACCCATCATTAAAATTTGAATTTCAGATCATAGAATAAAATAAAGTTAAATTTTATTACAAAAAAATAAAAACAGAAAATTAGTATACTATCGTTGACACTAGGAAAACTTATTAACTAAAATTTATAAGGAAAATTATAAGTTAATTACGGCTAATTATAGTAAATTATAAAATTATCTGATAAAAAATATAACCAGTATTTTAAAAATTCTTGCTTTTGAATTATTTTATAAAAGCTAAAATTTTTATATGAACATATCTTATAAGTACATCTAGTTTTTTATAATTTTGATATAAAACATAGATATAAAACTATCCACATTTTGGTAAATAACTGCATATAAAATCCAGCAGAGCCCCACTTTAAAATTTGAATTTCAGATCATAGAATAAAATAAAGTTAAATTTTATTACAAACACACAAAAAACAGAAAATTAGTATACTATCTTTGACGCGAAGAAAACTTATTACCTTTTTTTCCCCCTTTTACAACATTTTGAAGTCTCGTGTTCAAGCCGAAATTAATTCTCTTCCATCTTCCCTTTAATACCGAGGGAAAATGATTTGGAGCGTACGTGTATCGTCCGCAGATATTTCATTTTTTAAAAAAACTTTATCTTTGCCTTGTCATAAGAAAAGTGTTTTCGACAACTAAACTAAAAAAAAAGCATTTCTATCCAATGTGTCATAAAAATCTAATGCTGAAGCAAATATAATGCGACAAGACTTGAAAAAATATTGGCGAATAACTAGCCTTTTTTCATCGTCAGAAATTTATTAGAGAGATAATTAAGCAGATAACGCTAGAACATCAAGGAGACAGCCCGGTTGTTTTTTTTTTTTTGGTTTTTTCCCCTTTGCAGAAATAAAACAGATTCGTTCTCCTGATTGGTTACTTTTGTTTACAGTGTTAGGCTATATTTTCTACTAAATTTGATGAGAAACCGAGCATGAAATATTTTTACTGTGGTCATCTGAAAAAAAAAAGTGACTTTGGGTTTTCTGGTATTATGCTATGTTATATAGGTTTGAAATTGGGAAAAGAAATGAATGCTTAAAATATGAATAAAATTAAAGTGTTTTTAAACAAAAAGTGTGTCATATTTTAGTACTTGTAATAATAGTAGAATAAAAATCATATATCGTCACTTTTATGGCTCTGATAAAAAAAAATAATCGCAAGTGATATGTCTTTGGCTTTATGGGAATCATAAGGCATTTTCACTCCTTTATTGCTCATATAAAATAAAGTTATTTAGTAAATATTCAGTTATAACTATTCAATTATATACCCCGTAATAATATTCAATTATATACCCTAAGTATAACCTGTCACAAAAGTTAAAAAATGGCGTTTTGCAAATTTGTTGGTTTCAACTACTTGAATGCAAAGGCTATGTTTGTAAATAAATAAAAAGTTATATCTTATCAAAATATCTGGATATGGCAAAATTTAATGACAATTTACTTTATTATGATAGAAAAAATTATTTTCCTTACCGTGTACTTTTATTATGCCTCATTGCGTTGAGGTGGATTATTATGCAATTTTCAGCTGTGTTTACATGCATTTGCCCATTGAAGTTTCTTTCAGCGATAGCAGTGAAGATGTTCATTGAGTTCCAATTCGCAAAGAGAGCGTCTAAGGATCACGGTTTTATACAGGACGATCAATTGTACTTCAGTGTCGAGAATCCAGTCCCTCCTCCCACATGCACGGTTTATTGTAACAGGGTGAAATCAAGTTGCATAAAGCGAAAATCCTTACAAAAATGCAGTTATTTTGTTAGCAGTACGAATCATCCGAAACACATCAAAGCATATGGTTATTGGTCATGTAAACAAAGGGCAGATCGACGTAAATAAAAAGCCTTTCATGTCTCATAAAAAGCTCTTCATTAGAGTCTTGTCTGAAGCTTAGACGTTACTCTTCGTGATAAAAACATGGATTGGGCTTTCGCTATTACTAGACACTCCCAGAGAATAGAGTGGCATTAGGTGTGAATAATCATTCCAAAGAGCAACGACTTGCCAGACGTCTACAATTCATAGTAAAAGACACACCATATATATATATATATATATATATATATATATATATATATATATATATATATATATATATATATATATATATATATATATATATGTATATATATATATATATGTATATATATATATGAAATTTCATTAAGTATTTCGTTGAGTTAAAGATTTTATCCTCTTTCATCACTTTGATATTCATAATAAATAAGACGTCTTTGTTGGTGAATCAGTTTTAATGTTTAAATATTCATATTCCCGAAATCATATATTCACATATGGACAGTTACTACAATGCTTTTCTAAATGAGTTTTCCATCTGATAAAAGCCGAGCAATGTCAGAATAGCTAAGGTGTTGGCATTCGCTGGCGGTCTGTGGGTTTGAGTCCCACTATTGGCGTGGGTGCTTCTAGTCATTCGGAATCGGCGTTAAAGAATAGGCAACTGTCTAATTAGCCCTCATGTAGCAGAAAGAAAAAATTTCCTTTGCTCTTTCAAC
Source organism: Dolomedes plantarius (assembly GCA_907164885.2). NCBI lineage: Eukaryota > Metazoa > Arthropoda > Arachnida > Araneae > Dolomedidae > Dolomedes > Dolomedes plantarius. Next base: position 93,746,367 of record OU015501.1, read on the forward strand.
CATCCAGAGAAACTCAGGTTAAGCAAAGCAAATACGAACTGACATGTTAATGAAATAATGTTTTTGTCGATTTTAATTATTATATTTCTATATAATTCCAAAAATGTCAGAGACGGATTTGGGGAGCAACCGAATGTAGTTTAGTTATATATATCCATACCTATACAATTTTTATCTGATTTTAATTTCAAATTCCAGTTATGGTATAACAGAAAACCTGTAGTTTTTGCAAGGAGCAATTTTGAATGACTTATTAGTTCAGTGTATTTAAGAATCTAACTGATTCTTTGAAATAAAATATTTTGATTTATATTTAAATATAAAATAATAAAGCGATTTCTTAGCTATATATGATATAAAAGTAAGATAACCGATTTCTTAGGTATAATCAATACTATTTAAATAAATTATATTATACCTATGAAAATATTTGTGATCGATTATTACATTTATTTGATCATTTAATAAATTGTAGCATTCTGATATAACTAATGTTTGCCACAATTTTGTTAAAACATAGGGAATTTAACACTCTCAGCAAAATTTCATCAATATATGAACATCTCGTGAGAAATATTCCATTCTTATATGTGCAATATTAATCACGCCTTTGTCGCGGTACAATAGTTTTTTAAAATTAAACTTTTTATTATTAACAAGAGTTGCATTTCCCTACGGGTTTCGGAATCATAAAGGTTATGTTCAATATAAGTTGTTTAGCATTCCCTTACACGATAATGTACTGCATTCGTTTGCATTTTCTACGTTCTAAATTTTTCCATTTCAAGATATCACTTTAAAACCAGCCCTCTTGTTGAACATTGTCCTTATTTTTGAGTTATATTTCCAACACCAAGTATTTTCTTGTACACTGCTCTTATTCACAAAATGAAATTTGTGCAGGTTTCAATCGTATCACCATCTCCGTGTGAGGTAAGCTATAATAATATGTGATACTATTGGCAATACCATCAGTACTTTTGCATAAACTCACAGTTTATCAAAATATTATCAATTACTGAACGAGAACTGTTTCCGAATACTTCTGGAAGTAATTTGATAAAATTAGTTTTTTTTTTTCAGTTAATGCTATGAACCATTAAAAACTGAAGAATGTAAAACGTATTCAGTAAAGATATTTTTTAAATATACTGTACTACTAAAAATTATGGCACAGAAACAATCATGCATTCATCTTAGTTCAGGCACCAGACTAACGAAAAGTCAATACTAAGTATTTTCTTTTATGCAGTAGGCACTTTTCTGGAGAATATTATCCCATACTAACACTACAAATTTGTTGGCTTCTTCATTATGCGAACAACGTTCAGGTAAGCTAACATTGATCCGTATGGAGGTGTGCCCACAGTTTTAACCGAGCATCCTCAGCGGCGTCATCTAGGGTGGTTTGTAACCCCCTCCCACACTTACAAACCCCACGGATTGACTTTCTGGACAACAAATTCAATCTGCCCGTACCTGGCATTGACACGAGAGCAACCAGTGTGACTCTTAACTGAACTCCCTCACTACCGCTAACTAATAAGCTGCTCCAGGCCCAATACCAAATAAATATTAATAAAAAAGTAGAATGAAAATTGTGGCTCTTAATGTCTAGACGTTTTGTATGTCCTTGCCTCCTTTCTTCGTCATCTGTTAAGCAAGTAGAATATCATAAAATATTACATTCGCCGTATATTGATAAACAAACTAAAATACTTTCAAATTTCGATTTTTTATAAGGGGTCAAAATTTCCGTAGTCCTTAATTTTAGGCATACATATTTTTTGCTGTGAAAAGGAGAGAATAAAAGAAAAATCATATCAGCTTCGATCACGAAGATCTAGGAAACTTAAAAGTAATGCTAAATTTGTATAAAGGAAATTTCGAGAGTTACTAACAAAAATGTCACTGAGGTCAAATAGACCATCTAGGTCAAATAGATTCTAGCAATCAAATTATTTCCTTTGTGTCAGTAGGGAAAAAATATGGAGTATAGTAAAATATAATTTAGAGAAACATTCCATATTCAGTAATTCCTGTATATACGAGTATATTTGCTATATCAGAAAAAAAGCTGAACAATCTTAATTTATTAACTATCTACATGCGGGTATTTATTTCTAAATATTATTCCTAATTTTTTCCGCTAATACGTAAATTTTATGCACAATAAGCTCAAAAATTGATGATTTGTTAGATCTTTGATGTTTATCTTTTATTTTATCCCTCATTATTATTACAATAATTAAAGGTTTTATATTACTATGAAAATAGTGATACTGCAGATTGTTCTTTACAACTATCTGCAGACTTATTATTATTACAATAATTAACTCAGTACTTATTATTATTACAATAATTAAAGGTTTTATATTACTATGAAAATGGTGATACTGCAGATTGTTCTTAACAACTAACGGAATTTTATTTTTAATTCAGTTTATGAATCCCATTGTGAATTAGTTAAAATTATATTTACTCAGTCCATAAAATGGTAATATATTCTATCAGTATAAATGCAGAAGCTTATTTTGATGAAAATAAAAATGAAGATTGACAGCTCTCATAAAACTGTAGATACTTATTTTTTAATGACAAGGTAAACAGCTTTGATACGTTATTTATTTTCATTCACAAATTAGGCTGCCATTCAAAATTGCGCAGGAAAAACATTCTTATTTACTCAATCAATAGGAGTTTAAGAATAAATAGCGAAAAAAACCTTCCCCGCTGAAACCTTATCCACTCATATCAACGCTTTCAATGGCTAGGAAAAAGTGTATAAATAAATATTGAGCGTACGTATATTTTCACGCATTCCCTGCGCAATATTCTCTCGCGTAGTTTAAATTCCAGAGAGATGTATTAAGTCAGGTTTAAGTCTTTCTAAGAGTATATTGTCTAGCTAGAGGGTGAATTACACAGCGTTTTCATCTCGTATTTTCTCAAAAGGCTGGTTTCCCCCTCCCCCATGCCACAAACATGGTTCTTCTCACTATAGTGTTGTCAGTTATGACCTCGTTTTCCAGTAATTGGTTTTTTAAAGATATTTTATGGATATATCCTTAGAGATATCGTTTAGGTGATAAAAGAAAATAGAGATGAGTAAAAATGTATACGATAAGCTGTTGCGTAGAGTTTTTTTTTTTTTTTCCCTTTGAATGGTGAGGTTGTTTCTTATCCATTTCTCATTCTGAAAAAAAAAAATTTAAAAGGAGAAATGGTAGTTAGTTGTTGTGTTGTTACTAAAGCTTAAATTTTCAAAATAAGAACCCTTTTTAATTAATAAAGAGCAAGGGTGTCAAAGTCGACTGCATATAAGTTTAGTTTGCATTTCTATTAAAACTTGATTAAGAAAGCATACTTTGCTGTCAAAAACTGCGATCCTAAGAATTAGAAGATTCATGGTCAAAAAACAGGTATCGGGTACGATTAATACCGTCTTTATGTTATTGTCTAAAATGAACAGATGTAAAGATAATACTATCATTAAAAAGTACTAGTTGGTGCCCGTCAATACAAGACGGCTAGATAGTAAATAAATGCACTAATATACAAATTATGCCCAACACATCATTGCCAAATGCTGAAAATCATAATAATGCACAGATACAAATTAATGTGTTTAAGCGGTCTTGTGCTTAGTGAGTATCTAAAGCCAAATTTAAAAATTTCACTGAACATACGCAAAAAGCAATTTTTTTTAATTGTAAATTATCTCTAACTAAACCGCACGAAATAAACAATTTCCATTAGGTATAATCTTATATTTCACAAACAGAATTATCATAAAATAAGAATGGCAGAGAGAGATCTAGAGAGACTCCTCGGAATAAACATGTTTATCATTAAAATATGTCACTGAGCATGCTCAGAAACAGTGAGTTTCTAAAGCCAGATTTAAACATGTAACTGAGCATGCGCAGAGATAAATTTTTAATTGTAAATTATCGCTAATTAATATAAATTGCGGTTACAAAAACCAAATTTGACAAATCTACAAATTACAATCTTTCTTTTGAGACCAAATATAAGTAAATTGATGTAGTAGTTTTCTCTCACGGACTGCCCAAAAAGTCGGCTTAGCAACTTAAATATATAGATGTGATGTTGGTAAATGTGGAGAATTTGGAAACTAAGCCAAAAGCTACTACAGCTAATCCGATCCCTTATGCCATAACCGCCGAATGCATTGCATCTGTCCAACTGTTCAGCGTTTAAAATTTGTCTTGAACTACACAAATCGGTGAGCCGACAATTTTGAAACAATGAAGATAAGCAAAACAAACCGTCGTGACCTATAAAAAGTTTAAGGTATTCAACTACGTTTAAAACATCGATTTTGACGAAAATTCCGAAATTGTTTTTATTCCTTTTTTTAAAGATTGTAATTTTATGTTTCTAAATCTGCTTTTATTTTTTCAATTCGATCCTTAGAAATGAAATTAGAGCAATTTAAAGATCAGCAGCAGCAATGAATTTCAATACAAGTTGAAAACTTTAATCGCGTTTTGGGAAGAACTTATTTTTCATCGAAAATGTAAAGGACTCTTGCGATAACTCAAAATCTAACCATGATATGTTTATGATATTTTTACGTATGTTTTTCATAGTACTAAGAATGTAATGGACTACAGATTTGGTTCTATGTATATTATTTGTTGATTTATGGCTACATTTATAAAAAATCTCAGGGAATATTACTGAAATTTTACATGTAATTGCATATAAGGAACTGCATTTTTTTTTTGATTTTGAGATATCGATTAGCTTTTAGGTCAATACACTTAGAAGGTACTTACGTACATATGGCAAACACAGAGTTAAAGCTATATGTATAATTTGTTTTTTGTTACAGCTAGAGCCGTTTTTGTAAAAATTTTGTTAAATGTCAACCGAATTTTCTCAATTTTGTAAAAATTAGCATAGTCAATGTGTATTTTTCATCACTTTCGAGTTTTGGTGTTATATCCCTTCGAAAAATAAGGTATGAATTTTCGCAAGTAGAATTTTTCAAAAAATGGTCTCCATACGTAGTCGGATACCTTAAAATGGGCAAAAGTAGCAGATCTCGTTTTTTCCGAGACCAAAATTTCACCAACAATAACAAGTGAACTCCAGCTCTAACCAACCGCAGCTCGGGAAAGTACGTCTTTCTTTCTGCAATTGATTCAACGGTTGATACGAATCCGTGTGGAGAGGAAATTCTGAAGTGGAAATGGATCCACTTGAAGAAGATGCGATGAATGATGAGTCTTTCAGTAATTATCTACAATCCAGATTTCGAGAGGTGTTTGCTGTTTTTTATTATTATTAGTCAAGTATTGGAAGGCACACTTGAATAGAATTGTGATTTTCTTAAAGTTACGCTTTAGTTTTTGTAAAGCGACACCAATTGCTTCCACCTCTCTGTCAAGTTGTGAAAGGGTATGGCCCACTGGATTGTAAATAGAGGAAAGCTCGCTGTAGATCCCCGACCCTGCTCCCCTTTCAACGTCCGTCTGAGAATCGTTTATATGCATATGAGGACAGGTGACGGCAGGGTAGAAGTTTTCTGCTGGTGACACTGCCTCGATAAGGATTTGCAGAGAGTTCGCATATGTTTTAACTAGCTGAAAACCCGCACTTTGCTACGGAGTACATTCAAATTGCATACAATGGTCAATGTATGCAATTGATGCCCCCCAATATATATATATATATATATATATATATAATTATTAATTTATTTATAAAAAAATTGTAAGAGATATTTTAAAGACAAAATAATGAAGATGAAAATATTCAAATTAAATCTAATAGGACTTACAAAATAATATAGTACAGTTTGAGGAACATATGTTTTACTGTATTTTAATATTTTTTTTGTATAATGTCCAATCATCTGCTGCATTAGAAGGAAAAATAACTTTTTTTTGTCTATTTCGTTGTTATCACGTTACGATAAATTTATTTAAAGTACCAGAAAACGAAATCACATGATCAGCATTTATTAAATTAAATTCTAAAAATTAATCTTTAAAAATTCATCAAAACTCATAAAAAGGAGGAAAAGATTCGGAAAAGATTTCATTTTAAAGGAATTTTTATGATCTTTCTCTTGATATAAATTTTATAACCCTCAAATTATTATTTTCCAGGCAAACTTAAAAAAAGTCACTAGAACAGCTTGAAAATTTAATTTAAAAAATCTAAGAAGAATTTTTCAAAAATCTTTCTTAGTGCACTCCTACACCATAAGGAGAATCGCCATGCAAAATTTCAGCCCTTTAGGTTCTAGCGGTTTGATCTGTGCGTTGTATGTCAGTCAGTGAGTCAGTCAGTTACCGAACTGTTATATATATATATATATATATATATATGTGACATTATAAGTTGAATCTCGTCTATTTCTATAATTCGGGTCCCACATCTGTTAAGAGAGGACCCTTTCTCTCAGAAATAGCCCACCCAAAAGCAAGTGAACATCTGCAAATTCCAGTGGGGAAAATAACACAATAAATTCTTTTCAGTTGATAGGATTATTAGCCATGCCGCCCAGAAGGAGTAACAAAACCCCGTCTCTAGTCATCTAAAATCCACAGTTCACAATATCTCAGAGATAATGGCTGCAGGTGTCAGAGATAAAGTATCAAAAGTGACAAACAATACCATAAAGATAAAACGCACCCAATGTGCTTCTTAGTATAGCAACCGCACCACCCACGAAAAACATCTGTGTTCATGTAAACAGTCGCTGACTTTGGTACAGCCCCTGACTAAGAGGCAGTCTGCGATTGTCTGTCTTTGTAAGCACTTGTATGTTCCGCGTCATGCTAGAAGGACGCTCTGATATCCGCTCCCAACTATTCTGAAATAAAGGACTGCAATTTTATAGAACTCTACCTCGTCGTTTGTGATTATTATTGTGTGTGTTATGGAATCAGGGGTGAAATGTCACATATATATATAGATAACTTTCATATCAAAATGTAATCGAGCGTTAGGTTACGTGATTTCTAAGGGGCTTGGGTGAAGTTTGCTAAGTTCTCTACTTCTTCGTCTGGTTATGATCCCATAAGGGATACCTCCGGCACTAAATTTTTTTAAATTACATTTTTGAATTATATATTTAAAAAGTAAAAAAATCTTTTCAAAATTACAACGCTTTTATTATTTGTAAAAATCATTAGTCAGGACCTAGATTGAACTTGTGTTTCATAAACTTGTGGCTGGGTATTGATTTATTGAACTATCTCCTTTTACATTACTCAAACCTTTCTGATTCGAAATTAATTGAAAAGAATACCTAAAAAAATGTCTACCAGGTACAAGTAAGTTACAAGCTAACAGAAAGCAATTTTAGTGATTACAGGAAAATAATGAAGTTGGCAAAAGATAGCAACCCTTTTCTTATAAAAAATGAAATATTTGGTCGGTACGCTTTTAACGTTTCTACTTAAACTCATTTTTGAAGTTTCCGTTTATATAGAACTTTTTAAATGCTATATTGGGAATAAATGCTGTTTCAACTCATCAAAAAAGGTTCATATGCGATTATTACGCTGCTTACTTGCAATATATACCTAAACCTAAACAATAAGACCTGAGAAGTTGAAGTTTGTATAAAAGATTATATTGCCGAAATATATGAATAAATAAAGTTAAAGAAAGGTTCCAATTAAATGCATTACTTTTTCAGTAAAAAGTTGCAAGTAGAATGTCAGGGATAAAGCCCTAACAATGCAACAGATGTAAGATAAATCGAAGCTTAGCGTCGTCATCAGAGAAGCTAAGCCTTAATTTGCTTCTTTGGATAAGCCAGTTGTCTAAAATGAAGGATTTATAATTACTCTAAGGATTCAGTTTAATACGTAATACTTTCAAACGAATGGAGCATAAAAGTAGAACGGGATTTCAAAACAGTTTTTAGTGAAAAATAAAATTCATCAGATTAAAAACATAGTATGATTGTAGGAAGTTGAGGGTTTGATGCTAGTTTATAGCATTACATCCCATAACTCTTGCATTTTGTATTCTGGACTGATATATATCTAAACAAAGAACCTATAAGAAAGTCATTGTACATAAGAAAAACTTATATTATGAAGTGACGGCTGGTTAAAGAAGTTTTCACAAACCACTATACTAAAAATCCCTTCATGGTACATAATACACGTGCATCCTATTCATCGGGCTATGTCTGGAAGAGATGCTTACTTCAGTAAAATAAAATTAGTTCAGATGTTGCCAGAAAATAACAGATTCCACTATTAAGAGAAGTGAATTTAACAAAATATTTTTCCTTTCGAAATATCAGTATGTATTGTTTACAAGTGGTGCACAGCTTTCAATTTTGAAATTTTTCCCTTTTAAAGTTTCTGAATAAAGGATTAACTAAGTACCCTCATTTATATGTAAAATATGTATTACTGTTCTAGAAAATCAAAATTAATAGTAAATATTTAAACACATTTTAACGATGTTCAAAAATATATACATCAATTCCTGTTCCTACTTATTAACTTTTTATTTTATGTAAAATAACTTGAAGGGAAAAGTGATATATTATACCTAAAACAAATACTGAATAATGAGTGTTAATTAAATATTAGGAGGTACACGAAATACAAATGAAAAATTTATACCAGATATATGCTGTATTCTGAAAAGTTCCGTTAACTTTTAGTTTATTGTTTAAGATGGTAATTTTTCTCAACTTTTATACACAGTCCTAAGGAGGGCACAGTTTCTTTGTAAGCAATACTTTAGCATTTGATTGAGTTACTACTTAACTTTCCGAACTTTCAATGAGATGGGCATTAATTGAGTTTGTGTAAATAAAAAAGTGTTTATTTTTAAATGTCTGAAAGTGATCATTTGAGCTTATTGTCCAGGAAAATAATTTACGGCTCAATATCTTTTAATGATTCCGCTTATTGTTATGAGAATAATAGTGACCTAATGGAAATAAATGCTCTTAATATATTTCCTTTGTTTCCGGCAGTTGAGTGAATAATCCTTTTGTTTATTTTTTTCTTCCTTCATTCCTTATAAATTTATGACTTTCCTTGCACGTTATTTTGCGTGTAAGGCATGAGTATCAATCCAATGCGTTCGAATTTATGACCTTCAACTACTTTCAGTTTAATATAAGCAAATTAGTTTTGATAATCACACTTATGAAAGAACTACTCAGTTAAAAATTGAGATAATTTATGAAATTGAAGATTTTTTTGCTCTACTTTTATTCTTTGAACCGATGCTAAAAGTGTTTCTGGAATTAATGAATGCAATTATATATGATTAGTTTAGGACTGCACACGCAATCACACACGCCCACATATACATACATGTATGTGTAAGTGCGTGTATATATATATATATATATATATATATATATATATATATATATATATATATATATATATATATATATATATATATATATATGTAGACAGTCAAATAACATTGCGTGACATATATTATAAGCCCACCTCATGTGTTCTTTGAACTAATGCCTCAACTTACAACCCGAATTATACTTTCTATTAACCCCGTTTTTAAAATTCCCAGCTATGCGAAATAAATAGGCTTAAAATTGAAAGAAAATTTCGTTCGTGTAATGAGCTGAATTCATTATATTTTGATAGTGACCTTTCATGCTGAACTGTGATGATATTTCTATGCTGAATGTCTGAAAAGTTGACTAAATCAAACATCCCCAATTCCTAGTATTAATTTATAAGAGAGTGACTTGTGTTAAACCATTATATAATGTTATATGAAGATATCTGTACCTTATATTAAAGTGTAATGAAACCGTGTAAATCGTGTCAGAAAAATGGTAGAATAAATCCGTATGAAGACATTATCTTATAATTACCGTCCTGTACAACTAGATATATTTTTAAATAAAATAAACTATGCTTAAAATATATGACCAAATTACAAATTCTATATAAAGTTGTAATAAATTAAAAGTTAAGGTATCGTTGCCAGCTTAATTGAGAAAACAGTTAACCATAGTGCTGCAGATTACTGCTGAAAAGATTTTAGAATCCATGCATATGATATTCTTCTTTCAAAAATACCTCCGAATAGAATCTTGTACCTTTGAGGCAGTCAACTCCTCAGATATCCTATTTTCACTTTTCAAGAAAAATATCTCCTGCTGTTGTATGAATTAATTTACTTCTACACATCGTCAAAAGATGGTGAATCGTGGATCAAAAGGATCTTTATGGTTTATTTTTTTCGCTTACAGGGAAACTGTAGGGATTGGAAGCATGTGATAAGGTTGAGGGGAGAGATCAAATGCGTATCCTTATTTTCCCCGTCTAAGGATACCAGCTTTTCTTTTGTATTATTTAGTTGAAGACATAAAAATCTCTTTTTCTTAGCTCACGGCAGTAAATGTAACATACTGGAATCAATTTATTGTGGACGGGAATTCTGGTCGTAAGGAAAATCATAATGCCCATATAAGACGCAATAATTTTATATTAAAATAATTAAAATTCAAACGTACCATTTAACAGATAATTCCATTACCTGACGTCATTATCAGAATGTTAAATAAATAAGATAAAAAACTAGTTTATTATTCTGACTAAATCGATAATTAGAATTCATTTTTTAATTTTTCCGCCAATAAATTCCTATACTTTGATTCTGTGCTAAATTGTTGCCCAGAACTTCACTATTAATCCCAATTTAAATTGATGAAGATGAACAAGTATTTAATTACTGATTATTTGATAGTTGTATGATCAAAACTTGCAATCTCCATTTGACCTTTTTTGTATGTAAAGGGTAAAGAACTATATCTTATGCATTTTTGGAGATATAAATTTGAAATTCCCTATAGAAAAAAATCTCACATCTTTTATTTGTATGCCATTCTCCAAAAATTTTCGTCTTTAACTGATTGAAATAAAATTAGAAAAGATTCTTTACTTATTTTTGAAAAAAAATTGTTAATTCTGATCTTACACAACTCATTTAATGCCGCTATATAAAGATATGCAACCAATTTTGAAATTTGTGCATGTCCTGTTGATAAAGATACAGTTTAGAAACACGCAATTAAACAGCTGTTAGAATTTTCCCACATTTACATGCACGTTTTATTTCGCATCTGTCACATGTGGGAACAGTGGTAGAACATACCGATTACCTGGAAAAAAATCTTTTGTGACTTCAGTTGCAAAATCTGGCACTAAATACGTTCCATATTAGTTTATTTCCTCTTCTACAAAAACATATGATCCTGATTCTTTTGTCTTTTAGAGAAAGCTTTCCACATTTACTGTCTAGCGTTTGGGAATGATTGGATTAAGATTTCAACAGAAGGTGGATGGAATATTTTGGTACGCAGAACAATAATTTTCTGCACAAGCCTGGCAAGTTTCCTGACCATATCTCATGTTATTCATTTTCAGGTAAAAGTCACTATTTCTGTCAGCCTGTGGGAAGGACGTTCGATTGTTACAGCTCTTGAGTTCACCACAATGCATATGCTAAACAGAATGTGGGTAGAATGGAATTACCTGCTTCATGGGTATCAAATATAAATGAAAATCTCACTGAGCTCCTGTAATGACAGAATATTACAATTGTGGTATACATCTTTCGTTCTATCCATGTAAGCTTATGTTTTACAACATTTAATTGAAATAAAACATCTCACAAATATTGAAGCTCTTTTATAAACGTTGCATTACTAAAATTAAGGGCATTGCGACTGAAAAATAATGGAAGAGATAAACTATTTTTCCTTTAAAATGTGTGTCATTTATAACTATTTCCTGAAATTTTACATTTAATTTAATATGATTTCTAAAACTGCTTTCCCGAAACGGATTTGAAATCTTATGCCTTTGATTATTCTGTAAATTTTGTATAAGCGATTATTTTCTTTTCAAATTCTCGTAACCTACACAAATATGTAAATTCTTTTTTTTCCCCTTTCTCAACCATCTTTTATTCCTTAGCGCCAATTTGGATTAAATAATTCCAGCAAATTTCTCCAACGGGAGAAGAAAATTGAAAAACAGCGTCATCTTACATATTGAAGTAGAAACCTGTTTTTTTAGATTTGTATGAAATATCTATTATTTGAAAAAAGTGCAGGCGTCTTCTATTTCAGAGTTATGAAAACAGAATATTTTCAGCGCATTGTTTACCCACACAAATTGATTCGATTTGAAAAATGCACATACTTTGGCAGGAAAAAATGCTTGAAAATTAGCATTACACATCATTTCCAATAAAAATATTATATTATTAGATATAATATTTCAATTCGAGTACACATAAAATAATATGAAGGAATTTTTCTGGCATAAAATTTTAAATAGAAATCAAGAATTTTTAAAAAAATTACTTTCAGTTATACGTGACCACTATTTAAATAATATATATATATATATATATATATATATATATATATATATATATATATATATATATATATATATATATATATATATATATATATATATATATATATATATATATATATATATATATATATATATATATATATATATATATATATATATATATATATATATATATATATATATATACGAGAGTTTTACTATCCCAGATGTATGTTAAAAAAGTAAGATAGCAATGACTTAAAAAATAGAGACTTCCTTTAAAATTAAAATGATGTTAAATTACTATTATTTTTTAAGCATTTACGAAAGTATGCTTTCAAGTTTTGTATTTGTATATATATATATATATATATATATATATATATTTGAATATGGGGTAATAAATTTTAATTTTTTCGTAATATATTTTATATAATATTTTCTATCATCGTCGTTAATTAAAAAAAACCTAGCATATAACATTTCAGTATTATCTGGGTGCGTGTAAGGCCTTTTGAAGGTATTTCCCTACTCATTCGGGTAGTTGTTAAAAAAAATATCTATCTACTCGTAAATATGTTTTTATTTCAGTTTTCTCAATCAGTTTGGTTTCTGACATGCGTCAAATGTTGTAAAAAGAGTATCTTTAGGTCCCGCTTGCAGAAAAAGTGAGAGCAAAGAAAACCTGATCTCTCGAAAGATTTATTGTATCGGCAGTTAAACGCCGAGTTAAGCGTTATACACTGTGGACGCTAAAGCCGATATTTTCTCAGCCCTCTTATGTGCCCACATTCATCCTCTTAATTGATTGGTTGCTTTTCTCACTTGGAAAGTGAAATATTTAGCTGCCGTAAAGCTTACGGTCAGATTTATAGACCGTTATATCATCTTGTTCAGAAACCACTATTAATACTACTTTTTCACCTACACCATTACAAGAGCTTCCGTATAAACTGTTGGTAAACCATGACGATACTTGCGGTGGCTTAACTCATAAACCTCAGTTTCTAAATAACACCTTTCAAGAAAATATCTCATAAAACGCCGATTTTTTGTTAAAAATCGGGAAGATTGCTATTCAGGTAAGGATAAGAGAAATTTCTACATTTCTTTAATCGGAGACAAAGAGTAAATTTATTAGGTTCGTAAAATAAGTGTTTCAGGCTATTATATTCGGATAGCATGGAACGTAAAATGCGGCCACAAAAAATATTTGAGGGGGTAAAAAAAGTCTATTTACGTTTTATGATTGAGTTAAAATACCTAAATATTTTAGGTAATAAATATTCTCTATTTAATACAAGATTGCTTTTTCATGTCATTTTATGTATCACCCATGCGTCTAAACGTTCAATTTAATAGGCTTTTACTATGCTTTAATTTATGCATCTGTAATTTCAGCTGTATATCTCAAAAAATATCATCATTTGAGGAAAATTCATGCTTGAGAAATTAATAAGAAATTTAACTTAATTACTATATTCTGTTAAGAATATAATCTCATTTGCTATCGATTCTAATTTATTTCTGTTTTTTTAATTATATCAGATTGCATTGAATATAATTCATTAAATGATTAACATTTATCAGGATATATATTTGTGGCTTAATTACGGGCATTATACATATCGTGCAATGAATAGTAATCGGTTTTTTATAGCTATTTCCTAAAAGATTAATTAGCATTAAATATTATGTTCATATCTCGCGATTTCTTGTACTGAATCTAATTACATAGGCTTATCGGAAGGAAAATACCTGGTTCATAAGCATTTTGCTCGTGTAAAAATGGATTCCTCGACAGAGGTGTTGAAAAGCATTTATTAAATGTAAAATGCCTTAAATATAAGCTAATATCAGCCTATATGTAAGTTAGGTAAGATTTTTTCATCTCCAGCTAGTTGTTACAGTTATTTTAGATAATTGCTGTTCCTTCCAGCTAATCTGCTACTTTTTTTCTTCTTTATGGCATAATCACGATCCAACATAACAAGTGGCCTCAGACATATCAAGGGAAGACGAAAAGTGATGTATTTAACTACAAAACAAAATGGAGAAGGTTTTCAAGGAAGGAAAAGGGACCTGAAGCCTTTCTGAAATATGAGCAATTGATATATGTCCCAAAGGATAAAATTCCTGTTTCATCTGCCTTTTGCTCATATAAAGAAGAATTCCTGGACACAAAGGATTAAAAAACATTTTTAAAACGAAATATAACAAAATTACAGCCTATAGGGAAATTATATAATTTTTTTCGTGTCCAGCAGTTGTTAAAACTATTTCTGTTAATTGCAGTTCTTTCCAGATAATCTGTTACACTTTTTTTCTTCTTTATGGCATAATCACGATCCAACATAACAAGTGGCCTCAGACATATCAAGGGAAGACGAAAAGTGATGTATTTAACTACAAAACAAAATGGAGAAGGTTTTCAAGGAAGGAAAAGGGACCTGAAGCCTTTCTGAAATATGAGCAATTGATATATGTCCCAAAGGATAAAATTCCTGTTTCATCTGCCTTTTGCTCATATAAAGAAGAATTCCTGGACACAAAGGATTACAAAACATTTTTAAAACGAAATATAACAAAATTACAGCCTATAGGGAAATTATATAATTTTTTTCGTGTCCAGCAGTTGTTAAAACTATTTCTGTTAATTGCAGTTCTTTCCAGATAATCTGTTACACTTTTTTTTTCTCTTTTTCTAGCGTAATCACGACCCAACACTACGAGCGGCTTCAGATACTTTAAGGGAAGAGGAAAGCGATGTATTTAACTACAATAAATGAATGTAGTTTTAGAGGAAGGAAATGGTCCTGGAGACGCACTGGAATATGGGAAGAATCTATGTCCAGCGGAATATCATTATATTTATGCCCAAGGCGCTGCTATTATGTGATGATCATATATGATACAAGACAAAACTACGGAAAACAAACAACATGCACCGATATCAAATGTAGAAACCATAAGGTAATTTGTCTCCACTGATTTAAAATAAAATATATGTATTCCTTAAGGTTTTATTAATACCGTAAAGATACTTAGACATGGAATATAACTTTGTTTAGAATAAAAATTTATATTAATAGTTTTGCGTAATGCAGAAACTTATTTACACTTTTTCAATATTTAATCAGTGAATATTTAAATTTTGCAAATATGTGACAAACGTAAATATTCTATATTGTCATTTTATGATGCACATGAAGCAAAAATCATTTAGATGCTAGGCTTAACTTTAAAAAAAGTTAAGCTTGAAAAATTATTTTTCAGGCAATATAATTGTTTTGCCTTAAAACATATTTTACAATTATAGATGATTTATTTGTGAAAACAAATGTACTTGGAGACTTTTATTCAACAGCAATAGTTAAAAATACATTCCACTACGTATATGTCATGGTTTTTTTTTTATTATTTATATTTGAAATCATAAATTTCTTGTTATGTTGTTGCGTAGCTAGAACAGACAAAAATATTCCTGATAAACTTTGAAATGATGATTGAAAATGATTGATAAAATATTTAAATTTGAACCAAAAATGTTGGCAAATAATCCATAACTTAAATCTGAAGATATATGCATTAAAAATATTTTAATGCATATGTGACGTTTTTTCTGTATTTGAATGCATAATAACCTTCTACTCCTCAATGTGAAGAGAATTAATTTTGTGATTCAAATTCTAGTTCAAAGTATTCGACTTTAATAAGTCATAAATGGTTGGGTGGAAGGAGAATTCATTCCTCACAGAAAGCAGTAATCTATAATTTATATTGATAGTAGAAAATATATTAGCATGGATATGGAGCTGAAATATAAGATTTACTTTAATATGAACAGTTATTTTGATTTTGTGTCAGGGAAATGTATGCAAAATGCTATGCAAATATCCTTTTTATATTGAAAAAAAACCTAATAAACTGAGTGTATATATATTACGCATTATATTAATGTTTATAGTTTTTTTTCTATCATTACCTTATATTTTTTTCTATCATTTCATATATATATATATATATATATATATATATATATATATATATATATATATGTGTGTGTGTGTGTGTGTGTGTGTGTAATAATAAGGGAAGCTCGACGGCTTTGTAGTCGCATAACCGGGGTTGTAATCTCAGTAAGTCGTAGCGAGTGGCGAAGGTATATGGAGAGGACAACTAAATAGACCGGATCTAGGAAGACGCGCTTTCAATTCGATGAATCTTTGTTTTCAGTAGTTTCCGAGGAACATCAATTAAAGTTGGACAGACACATCGCGAGGCTGGCCGAGGAAAAGTGGGCCCCGCCCGCGCATTTTTGACAGGAACGAAAAACTCACATCTTTTCTCGTCAAGAGTAGACAAACAAAAGCTACCGAGGCGTGAAAATCTCTCACCCGAGTACGGGTCTATTAAACTTCTAATTGGCCATAAAATGGACACGTGATTAAGCGCGTCATATGGGGTGATCGGTAGAAAGTTCTCCAATCTTATACAACTGTTATATAACGGGGCGCGTGCCTTAGGGGAAAAACAATAGATTATTTGGGTTGGATTTGAGGGGTAATGCTATTGCAAAAGGGTGAAAGAATTTAGATTGGCGTTTTAATAATAAAAAGGTTTGAAATTTATTTCATATATATATATATATATATAATCCCCTTAATGGTCGTTTTTACCAAGGGGGCATAAATATTCCCGGTGTAATGAAGGAATAGGAAAAATGGGCCCCGTAAGCTAAAGGTTAAAATTTTACTTAAAACACATATGATTAAAGTTTACGATAGCCTGTTTATTATAATTAAATACTTCAATTGTAAACTAATTTATTTGTAATTAATGTTATCTCACAGGCCAGAGGTAGCTTAGTGTTAGCACATTGTACTCGGAACAGGGGGGCTGCTTGGTTGGAACCACGACGATCACCATTAAATAACTTCGTGTCTAGGCCAGGTATGGGCACGTTAAACCCGTAGACTGGAAAGTCTTTCTATGAGGTCAGAGAGGGTAGGAAAAAGTACGAGCCACCAAATTATAGCCCCTGTGGGGGCTCGGTCAATATTTCAATGCGGGCGCCTGGTGTCCCCATCGAAAACAACTAACGATTCTCGTCGATTATGTGATAAGTGTCTTGATTGATAAGTGCAAACAACGACAACATATTATCTTATATTTTTGAGTTCAGATATTTTTCTAAGAATTCACAGGTGTCTATATTTTAAAACATTAAAAAAAATATGAGAACTGATGGATACCTCTAGCAAGTTGTTAAAGATTATTTTGATGCATGCATCTCAAATAAACGCAGCTAAAGTTATTCATCCTTTAATTTGAATATCCTACAATTTTTTGAAAACGTTCTTAAGATTGAACATACATTAAAAATCAGACAATTTAAATGTAATTTATTTATATATTTAAAGGAAGGAAACAGCGTAAATAAACAAGGATCTTAAGTTTCTTAAAACATGTTCTTATTCAAAAATTTCAGTTTCCAACTTGTTTCAAAGGCCTTATTTGAAATTTTAGGAATTTGTGCATTCATATTTTTAATATATTTTGTAGGAAATAAAGGATAACTGTAGGAAATATAGGATAACTTTAAAAGTTTCTTCATAGGATGAATAATACTCCGTAGAGTAATCTAGGCCGGATATGGCCACGTTAAATTCATAGACTCGAAAGTCCTTCTATGATCTCAGAGATGGTGGGAGAATTCCTCTCTCTTTATGAACTTTCAATGCTGTAAAAAGTATGGAGATAATACTTAGTTTATATACATTCAAATTATATACTTTCAGGTTACATTCTTCGACCTTCATTTGCATTCATATTTGGGAATTTGTTTGATATTTTAAGCAAGAAAAATCCTAAAAAATATTTTTAAATAGCATAATTATTCAAGTAACCTAAATGAGTTATGTGTTTTGTAAAGAATTACTTGTTGACGACCAGTGTCCTGTGGTTCATAGGTATTACTATTATTTAATGATAACTTCTGCTCTGAACTTGATTATACTATGGGAAATGGGGAGCTAAAATAAAGCAGTTGCACCTAGCTAACAAAATACAGGGTGTTTCAAAAAGAATCGCCCTATTTGATATATTAGGAAAAATATTGTTAAAAAATAAAGTATATTAGGAAAAATATTGAACATAGAAACTTAAAATAATTTTTATATTACATGGTTAATCATAAGGATTTTTTTTACAAACCAAATTACAGGTGTTCAATATGCCCACCTTTGGATGCACGATATATGTCTATCTGGTAGGCAAATTCGTCCCAAACTTTTAAGACCATGTCTGCATATACTGCTTCCACGGCTGTTACACAGACAACCCGTGCCTTGGAATTGTTTATACCATCGCCTAATGTTCTGAGAGATAGTAACTTCAATCTACCAAGGTCTTGTCGACGAAGATCACGCTGAACAGTTGTTGCGGACTCAAAAGCGTACTCTTCGTAAAGCGACTCTTCGTAAAGCGTAGAACACAAAATGATTTCTGTTCTGCTTTCGCACATCTTTACAAACACTGAAGAGGCAGGCAAAGAGCGAGCGTTAGCGCTACTTTTAGGCAATTGCGTGAAACTCGAGATTTCTCTCTTTCTGCCTTTACATTATTCGATCAAAACGGATTAAAAAATGAATAGTTATGATTTATTTTAAATAGGATGATTCTTTTTAAAACATCCTGTATATAACTTCTCTGCAATTCTCGACCTTCTCTAGCACTTTCACTAACTACTGCATGCAAGAACGATTCCTTTATATTCTCTGGTCTTGTTTCACATGTTAGCTAGATTGGCTTCCTAGAGGATCTTTGACGATACTCATCTTCATTAGTTAGTCTTGATCTCTGGATGAGGACGTCATACACTCCGATTAGTCACTTTCTCTTTTGAATATCTGGAAGCAAGCTTACGTCATACTAACTTAAATATGACGTACAGATTATTTATTTATTACCAAATGTGAAGGCATTGAGAAGTTGGTGACGGAAGAATTTATCTTAAGGCAAGCAAATTTGTTAAAAAAATAATTGTTAAAAAGAGGGAATAACGTTCTATCGTTAAATTCTGCTCACAATTATTCTTTCTTCAGATAATTTTCTGACCGGTAGTTTTTAACATTAAATCAAAGCTAATACAAATATGCCGTGGACACTCTTTCTTATCTATATGTGAATCCAAACTAGTTGAAAATGGTCATTTGTTCACTCCTTGAATTTGGTTCTTACATATTCATTATTATTTCGGATCTATATCACAAAGGAAGTCCAACAACGTCAACGAAACAAACACAAAGTTTTTTT
This sequence comes from Dolomedes plantarius, assembly GCA_907164885.2. Taxonomy (NCBI): domain Eukaryota; kingdom Metazoa; phylum Arthropoda; class Arachnida; order Araneae; family Dolomedidae; genus Dolomedes; species Dolomedes plantarius. The sequence goes on from OU015501.1 coordinate 93,766,052, forward strand.
AACAATTTTGTTAAGCTTTTCAAATCATATTAATGAACATAAAATTAAATATTTTCATTGTATAAAAATAACGACAAAATTATTCATAGACAGCAAAAATCATACTTGCCACTAAGAGAAAAACATTATCATGTGTTAAAAATAATTATGTTACTTTAAATACTCAAACATTCGTATCTGTTCTTGATCAAGGGGAATGAATCTATGGTACCCGATATAAAGGGCTTAAGTCAAAAAAGTGATTTTTTAGATATTTGATAGTATTGGCATATATATATATATATATATATATATATATATATATATATATATATATATATATATATATATATATATATATATATATATATATATATATATATATATATATAGACAGGTGGTTATCAAAATAATGGAAACACATCAATATTAGTGGTGTTTATTGAAATACTTCGTATTCCTTATAAAACAGTTTAGGGACCAATATATTTTTATAGAATATAGTGTATACATTATTCTACTCTAAAGTAGCAGTAATGAAACTATGGGCATGAGGCTCTTTGGGGAATACCGTAAGATGTCAAACCTTGTAGACCGTGCAGATGGGCATATTGTTGAAGCGCGTTTAATTTTAGCATCTGTTACAACAGCCCCCATTGATTTGGGTGCTTACAGAGCTAGGATATCGGAAGTCATGATGGCATACAGAGTTCACGGAAAGACATCCTCTGTTAAACAGAATAGTGGACGAAAGAGAAAGCTAATTGAAAGACACTGACGGGTGTTGAAGCGGACTGTGACATCAAAAAAGAAGACAGCCGCAGCCAAAGTGACCGTAGAGCTCCATCTGAATCTGCAGGCTCCAGTACCAGTCATTACAGGTAAGAGAAAACTTCAATAACAAAACTTTTACGGCAGAGTAGTAATTCCCAAGCCACTTGTAACAGATGTGAAAACAAACCGTTCTCTACAGTGGTGCGACGAGCACAAATCCTGGTCGAGTGATACGTTGAAATATGACATTTGGTTAGACGAATAATTGTTCACTTTGTTCCCTGCAACAAGACGTGAGTATGTCTGAAGAACACTTACACAAGCGTATTATCATACTTGTCTCATGCCAGATGTCAAACAAGGAGAGAAAATTTTTTAGGGTTTCGGCGGCCATCTCATGGCTTTCAAAAGGGATCTATTGTAACCCCAAAAGGGAGATTGACTGGGAAGGACTATGTCGAACTTTTAGCCGACCAGATCCCTCCTACAGTGCAAAAATTGTTTCCTGCAGGAGATGGCCTTCTCCATGATGATAATGCTCCGATCCATACAGTTAGACGTGTCAAGTCGTGTTTTGAGGAACATAAAGACCAAGTCAAACATCTTATCTAGCCCGCACAGTCCCTTAACCTCAATATCATCGAACTGTTGTGGTCTGTTTTATGGAACAGAGTCAGGGATCAATATCCAGCAATAGCATCTCTACAAGAACATTTACGATTCATCCATAAACAATGGTATAATATTCCCTTAACCACTATTCATGACTTGCATAATTCACTTCCTTAGTGAATCCAGGTGGTATTAAATGCCATAGATGGTCCTATGCCATATTAATAAAGAATTTCATGTTTTTTCTAAGTGTTTCCATTATTTATTTATATATATATATATATATATATATATATATATATATATATACTTAAAAAAATAAAGAAATAAATAATAAAAAAAAATCTTTTGACTTGTATAAAAGGTTTAAGTCTATCAATCTCTATGTATAAAACAGTTCCGTAACTCTGACTGACTGATATATATATATATATATATATATATATATATATATATATATATATATATATATATATATATATATATATATATATATATATATAACGCACAGACCAAACCGCTGGACCTTAATGGCTGGAAATTTTGTATGGGGATCCTTCTTATAGTGTAGGGGTGCACTGAGAGAGATTTTTGAAAAATTCTTCTTAGATTGGTTTAAAATAAAATTTTTAAGCTGTAACATTCTGTAAAGTTTGCATTTTAAATAATAATTCAAGGGTTATAAAATTTATATCACGAGAAAGATCATAAAAATTCCTTTAAAATGAAGGTTTCTTTTAATCTTTACCTCCAATTTCTAATTTTTGGTGAATTTTTAAATATTAATTTTTGAATTTAATTTATTAAATGCTGATCACGTGGTTTCTTTTCTTTTTGTGCAATTTTGCTTCACTTGCATAACAACGAAATAGATAAAAATATTTCTTGCTAATGCGGCAGACGATTGGACATTATCGAAAAAAATAGTAAAACACAGTGAAAGAAATGTTTCTCAAACTGTATTATATTCTTTAGTAAGTTCTATTAGATTTAATTTGAATATTTCTTTCTAGATTATTTTGTCTATAAAATTATCCGTTACGACATTTTTATAAATATATTTTTTCACTTTTTTTGCATCCATTGCATACATTGATTGATGTATTAATTATAAATATTTATTCTATATATCTTTGGCATTAAATCCATAGATTGACCGTTGTATTTAATTTGAAAGTACTCCGTAGCGAAGTACGGGTTTTCAGCTACTTTTGTATACAAAAGTACATTTCTGATAGATTCAACATTTTTAAGTACATTTGTGATACATTTCTGAGTGCATTGCTAAGTACGTTTCTGATAAATTAGACTCAAGTCGTAATTATTGTTCTGCGATTGGTAAAAAAGCCAATAACTTGGTACATTTAAATCACTGTTTTTAACTTAAGCCCTATACCGGGCAGCATGGAAATATTATCGGTAAGATTTAGGATCTACTCAGTCTGTTTAACTTTGTCTAGGACCATCACACCTTTAAACGCATATCACCCGAGATTATTCTCATAATCTATGATTCAACTGAACTTCTGAGTGTTTTACCCCTGTTTAAGAGTTTTTCTTAATAATAATAATAATAATGAAAACATTATATTTCCGTGTACTAGTTTCCGAGGTACTTGCATAATTCACAAGCCAAACGCTCAATCACTAGGCTGTGTAATAGAAAACAATCTATCAGACAGGGGAATTAGAACACGGTACAATCCTTGAAATTTAAATCAAAGGTTACAAATAATTATGCTTATTTACTATCAAAGTAAAAGTGTCGCCCTTACGCATGTTTGAAATTAGAACCAAAAGAACGGTACGATTACAAATTAAGCAAATTTTGTAATACGTTTTTCAAATTTTATGAAAAAAAATCTAGTTTTTAAAATTTTAGTCTTGATACGAGGTGACTGAAACCTTATCTTACCGAAATCTTTGATGATATATAGGTACTCTTGGCACCCCTTCTAGTAATGTATCCATCAATTAATTAAATTTGTAAATATTATCTCATGGTGATTGATATATAGTCAATTTTTCTATCAGTGAGAAGCATAATTTACCATACACATTTATAACCGAGACAGATAGGAAGAAGAAATATAAATTGATTTATAGATATTGACAAACTGTAAGAAACTTTAATTTTTATAAATGGATACATTTATTTCCAATTTTTATATCAAAACATGGAAATTATTTAACTTCAACATCATATGCGAAATAAACAATTGAAAAATGAATTACTTTTATTTCATTTTACTTATTTTCTATATTTTTGATAAAGGATTTTATCAACCAAGGATTAAGATCGAAAGTATGGCTAAAGCAAAAACAAATTTGCGCATTTAATTTTTTTATCCTATATACCCTCCCCTCGTAAGTACTATTGGTTAACAGATTTTATTCAATTATCTGAAATATACTAGGCTAAATGATTATTAACCCTTGTTTTTAATGAAGTTTTAGCTAAAACCTCCAAAAATTATAATGGAATAAAATTAATGTAAAAAACATTTCATTTCTCTAAAATTATCAAAAGCATTTTTCCAGTGGCAGATATGAAATAAAATCCTTTACATAATAAGAATTAAGATCTGATTTGATCGAATTCAGATTGTATACAGTAATAACTGTATACAATAATATAGCACTTAAAGATGCTAAACATATCCCATTTACAATTAGCAGGTTCAATTATTTCCTATAATGAATGAAATAAGACTCATAAGACATAATGCAGACTAAAGTGACAAAAGAATTGAAAAAGAAAATAGAGGAAACAATGAGAGGATGAAAACAGAAAAAGGATGGCCTGTTTTATACAAAGGGCAGAAAATGAAATATTATTTATTCTTGACTTTCAAACTGAAGAAAAATTCCCTCTTATAACTAATAATAACTTAATAAACAAAATTTTCAAGGAACTGCAAGTGATTCAAACTTTATTATATTTATTGATTTTATGAGCTTTTAGATGATTACTTTTCAAAGATTTAACTATAACTATTTTTTTATTCTTAAAATTTAGCAATAGTTTTGGGATGAAAAGAAGATAGAATCTTATTATAAAAATCTATAAAATTCTTAATTTGCTTTTGTATTTTCATTTATTGTGTTAGCATAAAATTATCTGACGTTCTTTTAATAGGATATAAAAAAAGTCTGAATTAGATTTTATAATAAAAAAAATGTAAAAGAAATAAAGAAATTAAATTTTCCAGTGTTCGGACAAAGGAAAGAAAAATGTTTATTGAAATTACAAAATCTAAAAAAAAGGAATTAAAAGATCATTTAAAAAAAATAGAATCTCTAATTTAAAAAATAATTGCACTATAAACTATGGTAGTCCTATAAACACTGAATGTACATATATAAAAATATCACAAGAAACTCAGGAAATATATATATATATATATATATATATATATATATAAAATACAAATGCCCGGAAGATTGGCTGTGACGCCATTTGATCTCAGTAAAGGATGACACTGTTGGCAGTTCCTTTATGTAAGCACAGTATAGGTAGCCAGCATTACCCCCTATAAGTCGGTCACGTAATATACAACAGAATCAAGTGACGAGACCGGAACACTTGACCCCACATTTTCAGAGGTTGTAAATTTGAGAATTTAGAGGAAATTGTAGCCACGTCAGATTTTAAGTATACCGTATATATATATATATATATATATATATATATATATATATATATTATATATATATATATATAATATATATATTATATATATATTATATATATATATATATATATATATATATATATATATATATAATATATATATATATATATATATATATATATATATATATATATATAATATATATATATATATATATATATATATATATATATATATATATATATATATATATATATATATATATATATATATATATATATATATATATATATATATATATATATATATATATATATATATATATATATATATATACATGCACCACATTTTTTGCAGACTATTTGGCAAAAAGTGTTGTCTTTACGTTGACACCGAATTGCTTATTTCTACAGATTTTTGCGTTAATTTTTTACATGTTAGGTTAAGACTGAGTCCTTTCTAAAAATTAGTCGCCTGATTATCATAAATATTCTTGAGGTTCATCTTGAGATATGCCACTGAAAGTCTTCAATAAAAATAGTTTTTATTGCAAATTACAGAAAATTTATTTTTGACCAGCTTAAGCATAATATGTATTTGCCTTTGTGAATGTTTCCCTATATGTAAGTACTTGAGATTCAAAATTAACTAGTATATCAAATTTGAAAAGCAAGAACAAAAATGAAACCTTTATTTTATTTCTTCAAATACTTGTTTTAAAAATATCGATGAAAACTAAGTTGACACTGTTAATAAATTTGCCATTGGTTGCAATCAAAAGATATTGCTAATGATTTATTTAGAAAATTTCAAATAGTTTGTTATAATTTTAAAAAAATGCAAGTGTTTTGAATAGTGATTGTTATTAAGTTTCAAGACGCAGGAATCAACGAGAGTAAATATTACATGAAAATTTAAATTACAAACGATTAAATGTTTTTTTAAGATTATTTAACATGATACTAAAAGAGGTTTAAGAGATAATTTCAAAATGACTTTAAAAATGTAGTTAATAATTACTTAGAAATACACAAAGTATCCTTTATATACATAATTATTGAATTTATTACGTGATATCACAGTTAACATCCACGTTTCGGATTAAAAATACAATACTGCGAATTTAAAGCAACAAATTACTGTTTTATAAAATTCGCAAGATAACTGTTTCTCCAAATCAGTTTTATAATTGTAACAATAATTGTACCAATTACTGCCGAAAATAACCAATTAATTTGAATGAAATGATTCCTATCATTACCTTAATTTGCAGATTCGTGATAATAGGAGGGTCACTTTACAATTCAATAATTTTGAACATTTAATGTGAGGCAAAATGTTCATTTAACAAACTGAAGAACTAAAATTTATTGCAATACTTAATTGAATTTTCTGGAAAACAAGCATCTAAAGTAATATTTAACATACTATATATATATATATATATATATATACTTATTTACTTACTTACTTAAGGGGAGACAATATATGTATTCAACAAATTGAAGAAATAATTAAAAGTTATGGTCAATTTCTTTTCTTTGTGTTTCATGGAAAAAAGAACGTAAAGTAATAGTTAACATAAAATATGGACAAAAATACAACACATGCTTGTTTTAATTCAGTAAAATGGTATGATATAGTGAAAGAAATAGTTCCCCATTCTTCCTTAGTTAAGGTTTTAAACATACATTTTCCCCCTGTTTTCCTTAAAAAATCTTTAGATATTTTACTCAAGTTCCAAATTCCTTGTTGACTGTTTGAATTTTAATCCCTGTGACACATTTCCATTCAGAGCAATCGAAAAAAAAATTAAATAAGGAAGGATATAAATTCTAAAAATATTTGAAAGTAATAATCACAAGCTTGTTCAGTACAAAAACGATAAATATATTTTTCTGTCTACATATTTCTTTGCATCCCACAGGATTCCTTTTTAATCCATTTCCCTTCCTTCTTCAAAGTGATTACTATTGCAATAACAATAATACAGCTTCAGTCATAAGTTTCTGTTGCTAGCAAATTCTTTATATTATTTTTCAAGTAATATAACTTCCCTTTTTTAACCGGGTCAACAGCTACACATTTTACGTGTGGAATGTTACAAAGAATTAGCATACCAAAATTCCAAATGCCGGCAATATTTTTTTTTCTACTGGAGCCCTAAATTATTTTACTGAATATTTTAGTTTATTAATAATTCCGTGCAGGTTTTCGTGAAATACGTTTATATGTCATAACAAGAATCCGACATATAATAAACGAAACACTTTAAGGGAAAAATCAACTTTAAACCTTCCACTTATATAGTTTATCTTTCGGACCGCTAATAATATTGTAAAATTCTTATATTTAAAAAAAAGTAATTCAGGTAGTCTCTTCTAATGAAACTACCGTGGGTTATTAACGTAGTATTACTTATCGTTGGTTACCTCTTATATATATATATATATATATATATATATATATATATATATATATATATATATATATATATATATATATATATATATATATATACATATATATATATATATATATATATATATATATATATATATACATACATATATATTGTCGCGTAGATGGTAGTCGTATGGATTGAACACACACGTAGAGGGAATACAACGCTGTTTATTAGCACACAACACTTAGCTGATAGAACTCTGAACTGAACTCACAGGTTGAGCTACTTGCTCTTTTATCCATCAACAGAATATTCTGGAACGCCGTTCCAGGAAATTAAAGAATGTTCTAGCAACTTCTAGAACTAACAGAAATAGAATTAGAATTAAATTAAATTAAATTAAAATAATGTAGAGCTTATAACCGGGGACCTCTTGCTCAGCAGTCCGGCGCGTTGACCATTCAGCAACAGAGTCTTTGACGGGAAAGGCTTTAAGCGGCATTGCTCCCTCCTTAGAAGAACAGCGTCCCGCTGTCCTAGGTTGCCTAACTACTAGCAACTTTTGATCTGGAACGTGTCTGTGGTCCGGTGTAATCATTCTTTACATTGGTAGGCGGATCCTCTTCACAATGGCCGTCTTCAGATGTTGAAGAATCACCATTCGGATGTTGTGCTTGTAATTCAGGGTCGTAGTAAGGCTTCATTCTAAGAACATGGACCCTGTTTAGCGGTGTCTATCGTTTTCCGGCGTCTTGTTCCGGCGTCCGGTATCTCGTCCCAGTTTCTCTGTTCTACGTCTACGTACATGGATAACATGTCGCCTAGTGTTTTGTTGAATCGCTCAGTAAGGCCATTGGTCTGGGGATGGTAGGCTGTCGTCATTCGATGACTAATGTTACACAACCGGATGATATCTGAAACAAGTCTTGATTGAAACACTTGCCCTCGATCGGTGATGATAACTCGGGGCGCCCCATGTTTTAGAAGTATATCTTCGACGAGGAACCTCGCTAATTCCGCAGCTTCAGCAGTTTTCAGGGCTTTTGTAATAGCATAGCGACTCAAATAGTCGGTGCAGACTACGATCCATTTATTTCCAGTGGTCGAATTTGGAAAACGCCCAAGGAGATCTATCCCAATGCGATGAAATGGCGCAACAGCAGGCGGTATAGGCATTAGATGACCCGGTGGCTTCTGTGGAACGGCTTTCCTACGCTGGCATTCCCGGCAGTGCATGACATATCGTCGCACATTTCGGTAGAGCCCTGGCCAGTGAAAACGCTTCCTTATTCTGTCGTACGTTTTGACGAATCCTAGATGTCCGGCCGTGGGTGCGTCATGGAAACATTGAAGAATGTCTTGACGTCGATGCTTTGGAATGACAGGAAGCCATTTCTTGCCGGTTGGATCGAAACTCTTTTTACATAGTACGTCTTCAATCAGCTCAAATTCTCCTTTCACTGTTTCGCCATTTCCTAGAGTCCGTATTAACTCCGCAAGTCTTGGATATTTTCTTTGTTCGTCAGCAACGTTAGCAAAATCTATAGCGGCGATGACTTCCGATGGTATATTGTCTTCTTCCAATGGATTTCGGGACAAACTATCAGCGTCCATGTGTTTCTTTCCGCTCTTGTAAACAATCGAGATGTCATACTCTTGTAGTCGCAAGGCCCACCTCGCAAGTCTTCCTGAGGGATCCTTTAGATTAGTTAGCCAACACAGCGAATGGTGGTCTGTTACGATTGAAAAGTGTTTGCCGAAGAGGTATGGTCTAAACTTGTGAACAGCCCATACGGCGGCAAGGCATTCTCTTTCAGTCGTGGAATAATTTTTCTCTGCTTTCGTTAGTATCCGCGAAGCATAGGCAATAACTGTTTCTTTTCCATGCTGTATTTCAACCAAGACTGCTCCAATACCATAGCCGCTGGCGTCCGTTCGCAATTCTGTTTCGGCGTTTTCGTCGTAAAGTCCCAGTATAAGGTCAGATATCAGTGCTTCCTTTAGCCGGTCGAAAGCATCGGACTGCTCACGTCCCCAACGAAATTTAGAGTCACCTTTCAGCAACATTTGTAAGGGTTGAGCTTGATGACAAAAATCCTTGATGAAGCGGCGGTAATAAGAACAGAGTCCTAGGAAACATCTGACGTCGTGCACACTTTTGGGTGTGGGAAAACACTTCACGGCCTTTACTTTATCTGGATCGGGGCGGACACCTCCTTCCGATACTAGATGTCCCAAAATCTTAATTTGTTCAGCCCCGAAGAGACAATTTTTTGGATTTAGGACAAGCCCAGCTTCTTGGATGCATTTAAGTACGACATTCAGACGTTTAAGATGGTCGTCGAAGGTCTCAGAAAACACCACAATGTCGTCTAGATAACACAGACACATGGTCCATTTTAGGTGTCGTAGCAAGTTATCCATCATTCTTTCAAAGGTTGCCGGCGCATTGCAAAGACCAAAGGGCATGACCTTGAACTCGTAAAGTCCTTCTGGTGTGATAAAAGCTGTCTTTTCGCGATCTGCCTCGTCCACTTCAATCTGCCAGTAGCCAGAATAGAGATCGATCGACGAAAAGAACTTGGCTCCTTTTAAGCTGTCTAATGTGTCGTCAATACGTGGCAGAGAGTAGGCATCTTTTTTCGTAATTTTGTTGAGCCGACGATAATCGACACAAAATTGCCAACTTCCATCCTTTTTCTTCACGAGGACAACTGGGGACGACCATGGGCTCTCCGATGGTTGAATAACATCTCTGTCTAGCATCTTTTCTACTTCCTCTTGAATAATTCGACGCTCCGCAGGAGATACTCTGTAAGCCCTTTGGCTAATCGGTAGATGATTGCCAGTGATTATACGATGTTTCACATTTACTTTTGTTCCGGCTTTTCTTGATTGATCAAAAATTTCAGGAAACTCAGAAAGTAATTATAAGAGTCGCTGTTTTCATTCTACCGTGAGATCTTATGCTAGCATTTGGGAATAGTCAACCGGAGAAGGGCTCGATTTCAACTTGTCGGCTGAGCAGATATGCGCACTGGAGATGCAGTTCAGATACCTCTCGTCTAGAGTCTCTGCATAGCCCACACACATGCCTTTGGGAATGAACCTAGCTTCTGGTTGAGCATTCGTGACTCAGAGTTCGGCTGTACCATCGTAAAACGTCAGGATAGTTGAGGGCACCGCAACTTCTTTGTCCAACAGCAGTAGTCGATTTCCCTCCACTATGACGTCTGTGATCTCATTAATTTTGGGATTCGTGACAATTACTTTAGAAATAGAGTGCGGAGGTGCGACGCAGTCTTGAAGGGTGTTCACTCGCCATGTCTCAGCAGATTCAGGATCTGACATCATTTCGTCAAACACTAGTTCCGATCGGCCACAGTCGACGACTGCTCTCGAGGCTTCGAGAAAATCCCAACCAAGTATAACATTGTGACTGCAGTTCGGCATAACTGTAAACTCAAAGGGACGTATTAGACCATTGATGTTTAAGCGAAGAACACATTTCCCTATTGGACGGACGTGACTTCCGTCGGCGACCTTGAGGATTATGCTTCCGTTGATTGGGAACATAATCTTTCGCAGCTGACGTCTATATTGGTCTGAGATGACAGAAAATGATGCGCCTGAGTCCACGAGTGCACGTACTGGTTGACTGTCAATGTTTAGTTCTAGATAATTCTTCGTCATCTTTGCGGCAGCGGGAGGATTTTGTTTTTCAGCGGACTCACCTACAAGGAAGGTCGCACTGCTTAGTTTTCCTCATTTCTTCGGACAGGTGAGACACTGGAACGTCTATACGGCGATGGGGATCTGAAGCGACGAGTAGACGATCGACCTCGGTTAGGGCTAGGCGACAGACTTCTTTCAAACGTTCGGCTGGATTCGTCGGCGGTGTTCTGCGAGATCATGCGTCGCTGGGCTGTGTTTCCTCTATCAGCTCTGTAAGCATTAAAAATTGCTCTTCTATCCCGGCAATAGCGAACGACATGTCCGGGGCGGCCACAGTGAAAGCAAACGGGACGATTGTCGGTCGTACACCACGCGTCGGTTTTTCGGGGTAATTGTTCCTGTGCCGGCTCCGGCCTGTTATACGTCGAGTGGATGCTGCGGTTGTATGTGGGGGTCGACCTTCGGAAGCTTCCACTAGATATGGGAGCCAAAGATTTCTCGACCTCATCTCGCACAATTGCTTCTATGGTTTGTACGCCTGTTTGGGGCTCTTCAATTTGGGGTGTAGTTAATCGCTGTATCTCTTCACGGACAATTTTACGGATCAGTGAGGTTAGATCCTGTTCCTCGTCGACGGAGGCAATTGGGACAACATTCGGCAAGCGACTGAATTTCTGACGTCCTATTCGCTTTTGCTGCATTTCCTCAATGTACTGACACCATTTACTGAAATCGACTGTCGTCTTTATCTCCTTAGTTAATAAGGCCTGGTACACCTCTTCTGCGATGCCCTTCATTAAGTGGGACACTTTATCGTCTTCTGACATGGCCGGGTCAATTTGGTTGCAGAGTCCTAAAACGTCTTGGATATAAGATTGTGTAGCTTCCCCAGCTCTCTGCGCTCGGCATTTTAAGCAATCCTTAGCTCGCCGTATATATAGCTGAGAGTCACCAAAAGTTTTTTTCAGTTCTCTTTCGAAGTCGTCCCATGAATTCAGCAGATCTTCGTTATTTTCAAACCATATTTTGGCGGTCCCATCATGGAAAAAGTAGACGTTCGCAAGACATAGAGTATCATCCCATTGATTAAATTTTGATACTCTAAGGTATTCTTTTAACCACTTGGTTGGATCTTGTCCAGGATCGCCTCTAAAAATTGTCGGCTTTCTCGGTTCCCTAATTAGTGCTGGAGACAGCAGGACGGTTTGTGGCTTGACTTCTCCTTCAGGCATTGCCGGGAATCGCTTTCGTGGAGCGGCTACGTAAAGACCGTATTCCGGAGGAAGATTTAAAAGTCTACGGCTTCTTCGTATTTCTTCTGCTTCCAGACTGAACTGAGTACCCGGCGCCTCCACCAAAGATGTCGCGTAGATGGTAGTCGTATGGATTGAACACACACGTAGAGGGAATACAACGCTGTTTATTAGCACACAACATTTAGCTGATAGAACTCTGAACTGAACTCACAGGTTGAGCTACTTGCTCTTTTATCCATCAACAGAATATTCTGGAACGCCGTTCCAGGAAATTAAAGAATGTTCTAGCAACTTCTAGAACTAACAGAAATAGAATTAGAATTAAATTAAATTAAAATAATGTAGAGCTTCGAACCGGGGACCTCTTGCTCAGCAGTCCGGCGCGTTGACCATTCAGCAACAGAGTCTTTGACGGGAAAGGCTTTAAGCGGCAATATATATATATATATATATATATATATATGTGTGTGTGTGTGTGTGTGTGTGTGTGTGTGTATATATGTATGTCAAAAGTTTGACGCATTTTGGTACTTTTCTGTTCGACTGTTTACTGCTGGTCCAAGCGATACAGAGTGTGTTTAGTGAGCTGCCAAAATTATAACTCGCGAGGTACCGATGGATGACTTTAGCGTGTGAAATTTTGCTTTCCGATGGACCTTTATGGAAGAACGTAATCTTACGTAAAAAAATTATTATCACTTCAGACCTTAACAGTACATTGTAATTAATATGTTTTATTGTTGCTAATGCTCTCTGCTCAGATAAACTCTAATCAGGTCCAATAATGGCTGCAGAGTGAAGTGTTTAGATCACGGCTATTTGTCATCAGAAGGGTCTCAGACCGACTTTTTGCTGAGTGCCCCCATAAATTTGCACAGCAGATGTGTGTAACATCTTCCCATCCTTACAAACCCCACAGAGAGACTTCCCGGCCTATAGATTTACAGTGTTCATACCCGGCTATGACACAATAGCATTGAGCGGCACTTGATGGGAGTATAACTGAACACGCTCATTGCCAAATTCCGCGAAGCTAACCACTGGGCGTATTCCTCTTCCAAGACTGAATGGGTGAGGAACCAGTTTTAACACATACTATTGGACCCCATGAGATTCGGAGTTTGACTTCTTCCCTGGTGCCAGCACAATTTAAACCAGTATTTCTCAACGTGGGAAGTGCACCTCATGGGGAGGCGAAAAGGATTTTAAAGGGAAGGGGGGGGGGGTAAGATGAATGGTTGGCAAAAAATGTGTAGAATGTATTTATAATAATGCTACGTTTTTGAGAAGTTTGAGAGTCACTGATTTTGACCGAGCACTCCGAACTGAGAGTAATTAATATTCATTTATATTCCAAAAAATACATCTTTGGGTGTTGTGACTTATACCCCGGTGGACCAGATCCATATATCTGCGGCAAAGAAAAACGGGGATCTGGTTTACAATGGCACCACAAGTGTCGGAGTCCGACTTAACCACGTGCTACTTCAATTTTGACCGAACACCCCTAGGGGGCTACATCTGGAGGGCTCGTACGTTCTCTACTCTTAGACTACAAGGATTTTCTAGTCAACGAATTTAATTTGTCCATAATACATCGTTATAAATCCAATAAATATTTCCAGACATAAGAATTGTCAGACATAATATATTTTCAGACTTAAGAATGTTTAAACTTTTATTTTTTTCATTTTCCAAGAAAAGTTTCTACTTATCAGGTATTAACTAGACATAAATGTAAAAAATATACTTTATTTGGAATGTAAATTATATGACTCTCAAAGTTAAACGCAAACATTTAAAGTTCATGCTATAAAACATACGTATTATGTTTCTCATAACTAGAAAAAGAAGATTAAATTTTAAGAAAATCTCTAAATATTAGTTCCTCTCAGATTGTCTAGACTTTTAAACTTAATCAGCATTTGCCACAAAAATTAGCTTTCTTTGCTTATTATTTCTAATTTGATAGCTAAATATTTTCTATAATAAAACACAGGGGTTTTTGACACTTTCAAACTTTGCTTACAATGACGTATTTGATGCCTTTTTGCCCTATTGCATATTAGTAATAACTAACGTCTAGTTTTTAATGAATAACTACAATAGATTGATTTTCATGTTTTGTCAGATTTGCAGTAAGTTTTTAATAACAGCAGTGTTGACTTAAGAGAAAATATGTAATATTAGATAAACAAAATATTTATAATTACATATGAGACCAATCAGTCACTTTTTAATGAAGATACTGGAGAGTAGTACACGTTTACATATTTTGTTAGCTTTAGAGAAAACGCACGGAAAAAAAAACATAGGTAGAGAATATTTATAATGAACTATAAAACAAATGATTACTCTATAATATTTTTCTCTAATTTATATTCAACATCTTTTCGTATTTATCCTTATAATCATTCATTTGTTTTCAGCTATCTTTTTCCATCAGGAGACGTTTATTCTTTTCAAACAGTGATGGAAATTCGTGTCTTCCTGATTATCTAAGGATAAAACTCGGACAGTTTTATTTCTGCAATGTCTTAAGAAAAGCAAGTGATATTATTACTACTTTTCGAATCTCAACAACTGCACTCTTATTCCTCATATATCTTTATCTATCTATTTATATATAACGGTTCCGTAACTGACTGACTGACTGACAGACAGATAACGCACAGACCAAACAGCTGGACTAAACGGCTGAAATTTTGCATGGCGATTGTTCTTATAGTATAGGGGTGCACTATGAAAGATTTTTGAAAATTTCTTAGATTTTTTTAATAAATTTTTAAGCTGTTTTTGTAACTTTTTTAAAGTTTACTTTTAAAATAATAATCTGAGAGTTATATTACGAGAGTTATATTACTGAAAATTTATATTACGAGAAAGATCATAAAAATTCCTTAAGAATGAAATATATTTCGATTCTTTACCGCAGTTTTCTTTTGTTTTGGGGAATTTTTAAATATTAATGTTTAGAATTTAATTTATTAAATGCTGATTATGTGGTTTCTTTACATTTTGTGATTCTTTAAATTAATTTAGCGTCACGTGCATAACAACGAAATAAATTGAAAAAATATTAAAATACAGTAAAAGATCAAATTTAACCACTCGACTAACTGAGATGGAAGTTTTTAAAGAATTTAATTCAAAATTGTATGTTTTATGGATATTAGCATACAAATTAATTGCATACATTAACCGTTGTATTTAATTTGAATATTTTCTTCTACATTCTTTTGTCTATAAAAATATCCGTTACGATTTATATATATATATATTATATATATATATATATATATATATATATATATATATATATATATATATATATATATATATATATTAATTATAACTACATTAATTGTGTACATTGTCCGTTGTATTTAACTTGAATGTACTCCGTAGTGAAGTACAGGTATTCAGTTAGTAAGTATATACACATAGAAGTAATTGCCCTTTTCAGTGTTTTCCAGTGAAAAAATGTCTATAAAATATCTATAAAATATCCCTGTTATTCAAAATAATAGTGTTGACATCTTTCTCACGATTACCTTTCATTTCTAATTTCTCCATAACTTAACAAATATACATACAATATGAAATTTCTTTGAATCAGATATTAAAATTTCTCCAGAGAAAGTAATAACAACATATTTGACTAAATTCTTGTAACTTATTCAAAGAAACGTTTTCCTTCTCACCGTAGATTTAATAGCAGGCATCATGCTGAAATCTTTCACTTCGGCGCTTGTCGAAGTTTCTGTGTTCCGTATCTAAGAACCATTCACAACAGGAAGTCAATTTCAAGTAATATGTTTTCTATCAAACAAATATTCCTTTCTGTCTGTCATTCCTTCCACAAAATATTATCGGATGAGACTACGTTATGAAAAATACTTTGCCCAAGTGTACTACCAGCATCAGTTTGACAAGTAATGTGTTTTCCCGATCACAGTCTTTCATATAAAACTAGAAGAAAATGACAGATCTCTGTTTCTCCCGGAAAGAGTGTGAACTCAGAAGTGCGGCTGTAACAGCTTAAGAATATTCCCTTGTTTCGATCTGCGTGAGAAAAATGTAGACGACAGTTTGCTGAAGAAGTGACGGCATGATATGAAACTTTCCAGATGATCATAACACGTTTTCTGATCTAATAAAGAACAAAGAAGGAAAGAGGCTTCATTTTTCGCTTTCTATGATACTTCTATCTTTAAAATTTTATATCTTTGTCTCCGTTTTGAGACGTTTTCAACAGCTTGAAATTGTTAAATGTAAAAGAAAAGTTCCTTAAGAGACAGCGAATCGATGTATTTGGTTTAAAAGTTTTTAGAATCGATTTGACTTCATTTTAAAGCATTTTTCCCTTTCATGATATTTATAAAATGGGTAAGCGTAAGTAAAAAATATTTATTCTGAAAAAATACTATTTTAATTCAAATTCAACCCTTATGTTCAACAAAAATATTTGCCCGTATAAATATTAGAGGATATAAGGGAATAATATTTTTCCTCTCAGATGCTCTAAAGACCAGTTCAAGAAAAATTAATTTTAATGATATGGCAGTTGTATGATCGAATTATTTCTCATGTTAACAGCTTTGGTTAGCTTTCCTGAAAATTTAGTGTTTTCAGCAATTATAAATTTCTTTACATTTGAACCTAGTGAAACGTTCTCAAAGGACAATGAAGATATTTCGTAGATTTTTCCCTTAGGGAATCTGAATCTAAACAATTATATCAGAAATACTTTTGAAAAGAGAAAAATAATGATGTTAAAATAATTAGTATCAGTACGTTCCCGTCAAAATTAATTGTCCTCTATTTTGTTTAAATACAAACCAGGGGCTAGTTCCCTTAAAAAATATTGTACACCCCTAAACATTGCCATTGGTGCTGTATAAGCCTTTACTTATCTGTGTATATTGGTGTGAACATATTGGCACCTGCAGAAACCAGTGTCGCTGTAATAATAATCGTGATTCGAGTGGTCTTTTCCGTTCTCTCACTCAAATGAAGAGGCGCCAATTGGGCAAAGACGTTTATTGGATTTGACACTCAAACATATACGTTAAAAAGGAACAAAATGATTTGCACACAACAGTAGCTTTATGAATCTTTATGTTGATACTATAAGCCTACTAAGAGTATTTCTAGCTGACTGAGAATCTTCAGGGGGGGGGGGGGGCTTCATAACGTTTCTAGCCTGACTCGCTCAACGTACTACCTGGAGCTCTCCCAATTCTCAACTCACTATCTTCTCTAGAGACCATTTCAGAGAGCACCTGTCATTTTGGAATTTCTGCCTAGGCCACACACTAAGGTGTTCTGCACACTCTTTCTATACCTTAGTATCAGTCACGGCCTCTAACTGAAGGTGCCTGATACTACAATCACCATTCTCTATTTAAACCAATGCAAATCAGTACATACAGGTATAAATATACTCCAGTAAAAACCAGAAGACTGGTTCTCTGTATAAAACAATATACATTTATACATACTAATATCCGTTAGCATCAGTAGAAACCAGTAAAAAATCATTTAATTGAAAGCCTGTCAATACCATGGACATTTTTATAAATATCCGTATAATATACATGCTCTGGATTTAATATTGATCTCCAAGTTAGGTAAAGGTGATAATAATTAGTCTTTTTTAATTATATACAGATATCAACAATAATAAAAATAATTCAATTGAAAAAGAAATTAAGCTGTATTTTCGTGCAGCTTCCCCTGTAGAATACCTTGAAATGGAAATTCTCTTCAGCCAATCTTGATAAACTTTCAGATCTCTCAAGATATAACGTTTAACGTATTGTGATCCATAGCAATATTTTTTCTTGAAAAGTTGAACATTCCTTCCGCTGTATCCATCACATGATAAAGCATTGATAATTCTGCTTAAGACTGCTGTTCAACAAAAAAAAATCGAATTCTAGCACTATCCAGGCATTTATATCATACTCAAAGACTTTTCATTCAAATTATAAAGTAAACGAAAAACAAGATGACAAATAATATTGCTTAAAGATTATTAATAATAGCAATTTCTATTAATAATAGCTAGACTGCTAGTAAGTTTCAAATTCCTCAATATAGTTTTTAAAGGCATTAACTATTTAGTGGCAGTTCTATGTAAAATTAAAAAAAAAATTATATATTTTGCATTAATTTCAGGTTTAAAAAGTACTAAATGTATTCTGAAAACTGATTATTACGTACCATGTTAATATAGTTAAGAATAATAATTAAAATTTAACCATATTATGAAATATTTTGATAGAAATTACTAGACAAATTTTGCTCAGCTTTGTTATTACGTCATGATCTTGTACACAGGATATCTGAAGTATACTTATCATATGCTTATAGTGTACATATATTTTACGATTATTAAAACTAATATTCCAATCATTTTTTCCAACTTTATTTTTCAGATCATTGTCACTTTTTACCTCAAATACTACCTAATCTATGAGACAATATCTCACTTAATGTTTGCGATTAAATGCGTACAAGATAGAAAAAACACTGCTTTCAAAAAAATCCTTTCCTATTTAATATTGAACATAAATTTCGATTCTAGGAATTTAATTTTTACAGTTTAGAATCAAAACCTTTTAAAATCATTCGATATATTTTTTCGAGGCAAAGAAAAAATAGATTAAAAAAGGATACAATATATGTCAGAGGAGTAAAAAATTAGATATCAGAAAATGACATACAATGTACTGATCGGTATAACAAGTAAATAAGGCTTTATACATAAGGTTAACGCACGGATCATATTGATAAGTACTCTCACTTTGATGCACCCTTAATATTCAGAATTCCCTTTGCATGAAAAAAAATGTGAATATGTTAAAAGATGTTTATGATTCTACATTTTTAGGGATTTACGCATTCAAATAAAGTTTTTAATATAGGATTACGTTCCTCCATAACGGCCCTCCGGAAAGCAAAATTTCAGACGCTAAGACAGTCCGCTAATAATTATAATTTTGGCAGCGTGACAAACCCAGTCCGTATCGCTTGGAACGAGCAGTAAACAGTTAAACAGAAAAGGACCAAAATACGACAAAATTTTTATATACATATATGTATATATATATATATATATATATATATATATATATATATATATATATATATATATATATATATATATATATATATATATGTATATATGTATGTATATGTACATACGTACATATATATAGTTACATATATACATAAAACATACATACATATGTACAAAAGAGGTAAGCAATGATAAGTAATTCGTTGTTAATGACCCGCTGTAGCTTCGTTAGAAGATACTACCTGGATTTTTTTTCTATCGTTATTCGGGGTGTATTTCATGCATTGACGCACTCAGAGTTTAAGCTAGAAGTGGGGGGGGGGGGCGAGATGAACGGAAATAATAATTTTTATTAAACCCCCCCAAACTGCTTTAGGTCATAAAATTTTATTTAAAGAATAAAATAGAATTTTCATTTCTTTTGACAAAGCTCTTGAATTACTTCAGTCAAAGTTACATTAATCTCTATGTGCATATATATAGCAAAGCGAGTCCGTTCAATCGGGATGTGCCATGGGAGATCTTGAATAGGTTTTTAAAATGCGTAAGGTAGAAAAGGATCTTTCAATGACGCATGTTGTTACCGAAAGCGTTGCAAATATTTCCAGTAACTTATAGATGCTAGGATATATCATTTTGTCACACTTCGAAACTGCCTCAATGGCATTTTTGCACGGAGCTATTTCAAATAGGTTTTAGATTTTTTTTCATAACACAACGTGAATTCTGCGTTCAAAACTGCTGGATTTCTAAAAGGCAAATCACGGGCATAAAATTCACATAACTGATGTAAATCTTCCATTGCACTTGCTATTGGAGCATTTCTTCCATTTGGTAGACGAATAAAATATATATATATATATATATATATATATATATATATATATATATATATATATATATATATATATATATATATTTCGAAATGTTAAGGTGCAAAGTGAAACGTTTATAACGTAGAGTCGATATTTGGTCACAAAATGGAATGAAATCAAATCTCCTGAAATATCGGTTAGAACATTGGTCCTTAACTCTCCAGAGATGGAAAGCTAAATTTCAAGTTCATGACATGCTTTTCAGTGACCTCAAAGCAAAATAACACATATGACCATTGAGTAGACGATTTTAGAATAGACTTCGCATTGCATACGACCTATGACTGTCCATCTGCAGTGATCGCCAATAGATGAAAAACCCTTCAACTCTGATGCCCTGGGGATTACCTCGATCACCTTGTGTTCACTTTTCAGTGAGATGTAGGATACTTCCACTTTATGTATCTGCTCATTTATAAATACTAGTTTAGAAACAGAAGACACGATCCTACGTAAAATTTAAAAAAAATGACTAGGAAAAGATTTTGGGATATAATTTCTCTTGTGTTTTTCCAGTTCCATTGTGGGATGGGGTGCAGACCACTCTGGGTGCGCCACTGATTCCATACGAATTGTTTTGGTAGAAAATCATATTCTAAATTGCATTTTCCTACTCGTTTATAAACAAATTGTTATAGAGTCCCATGAGAGCTTTTGTCTCTTGTTGAAAAAATTTACAGAATATAGCGACAGAACTTTAATAAATATTAAAGACGATATTAAAAATGCTGGAAATAAAATTCATTATCTATTGATAGGGTATGAATAAATGATTATAAAGAATATATATATATATATATATATATATATATATATATATATATATATATATATATATATATATATATATATATATATATATATATATATTTATATATATATATATATATATACATATATATATATATATATATATATATATATATATATATATATATATATTTATATATATATACATATATATATACATTTATATATATACATATATAATATATATATATATATATATATATATATATATATACATGTATATATATATATATATATATGTATATATATATATATATATATATATATATATATGTATATATATATATATATATATATATATATATATATATATATATATATATATATATATATATATATATATATATATATATATATATATATATATATATATATATATATATATATATATATATATATATATATATATATTGTGACATCTGTAAAAAATTTAGTTCCACAAGGTAGCAAAAGTTTTAAAGAAATATTCATTACAAAATATTTTTAAATTGTTAAGAAATGCCTTTGTACAAACATATTTTTAGACAATATTAATTTACTACAGTAGGTACTGATAATTATTTTAGTTCAAAATAATGAATGATACTCCTTTATAAAGTTTCATGTTTAAAAATGCCGTCCTAGAGACTCAGTTCTTTAAAAAATTACATTCAGTGCTATGTTTACATAGCATCTTTTTAAAAAGGTCGTTTAAAAAATTGCTTATTTTACAAAACGATAGCTTCAAGGTGTATATATCTAATCCTCCGTCTAAAGCCCTATTTATAATACATATATTAATGATAGCTATACAATAGTGAACGAATTAATGATATGCGGATGGCGAGAGAAACGCCTAAAAAATATCTCCTTTTAACCTGTTTGATTTATTTTTATCCGGAGAGCCTAAATTCTTAACCTTTTGTTACAGCAGACTCATTATTTTTATTTATTGTTTTCGCTCATCTTTTTATCAACTTCGTTTCCTCTTTCATCTTGCATCTTTCTAATACTTGCAAGTAATCCTTTGCCCTCGGCGCAGTTGGAAGCAGCTTTTTGCTATCCGAAAAGCTGTCATAGATGGGATCCCGTAGAAGAGCTAAGTGAACGGGCCGTACTTAGAACGTGACCTGGGGCCCTGAACTGTAGTATCCAATCCAAGCCACGTCCCAGCTGCTCTCAAAGCTTACTAACGAGCGCTCCGACAGCTTTTACAACTCCCCCCAACCCCCTTTACCCGTCCTCACGCATTAATACGTCCAAACTGAAAAGAAAATCAGTTGTTTTCCCCCCTAAAAAAGGGGAGTAAAAAAAAAATTCGTTCAATCTCCTATAAACGCACGGATTTTTCCTCGAAATAGTTTTTAGCTGTAATGTCGTTTTTCCTTTCTGAATTCAGGATATCTAATTTCCGCTTTTAAAATCAGTATTATTTTTTAGCCCTGTACCCGCGTTCATCTTAAGGTAAAACATTTCATCCCAAGTCTTGTTCATATACGAAAACGTTACGAAAGGTCATCTGATCGTGGGTAACATATACTTGAAACGTTCACAATGCTTAAGGCCATAAAACATGATTTCATGAAAATAAATTATTGAGGTGGGAACCTCATTAATTAATTTTCGACAATTTACCAGAAATAAAAAGGGAAATCATGATAGAAAATAAAATTGTTGCCTCACAATGACGCAAAATTTTATGTATTAAGTCACAATCTCATTACATTTATCAGTGACTGATGACTGAAACAACGTTGAGAAAAGGAATTTTAAACGAACACTCCGAAAGTCGACATCAGATAGGCTTGTACCTCCTCTGAACCTTCGACATCATAGAAGGACTTTACAGTGAACGCATTTAACGTGCCCATATCAGACCTAGACAAAGAAGGTATTTAATGGTGTTCGCCGGGATTCAAACTGAAAACCCGTTGTCTGAAGCTCAACGATCTATCATTAGACTACCTCGGCCCCTTAATAAACTTTTGTTAGTTGTGTTATTTAGGAGCCCTTTCTGCTACTATTACACTGTTGTCGTTTTAGTCCGTTACTGACATTATGCAATAAATTTAAGGGGAAATCACTGCAGGAGGAAATGTAACTGCAGTGCAGTAGGTAAACTATTCCTTAACTTTTGAGGATCAGTCAATGTAATGCCGAGATGAGATTGAAGGCTTTTGAAACATTGAGGGTCGCGTTGAGATTCAGGGGAATCACTGGCTTTCAGCGTATTAGTTCTTTTGAAGGAGAAATTTAGAGTGTTATTTCAATATTACAGAGTTATGATAGTAGTGATAGTAGCCTATTATGATAGTAGTGGTGTGTGTGTGTGTATCTTATATGTTTCATGAATGTATGACACCTTGTGTGAGTGACCGCCAAAAAATTCCGAGTTGAAATTACAAAGCATCGCATAATGTTTTGCAGAGGTGCATTTCGTTCTTAATTTATGAATGATAATGCTCGTCTACATAAAGCTACGCTGACTGGCATGTACAACAATTTTAATGAAATAAAATTGGCTGCAAAATTTTCAGAAATAGACATGATCTAAATTCCTTGAATCCTTGGGAAAATTGGAAGCTTTATGAATGGCGCAACCTCTTCCAAGATCCGTGAGTGGTATAAAAGCTCCTTTAAATAGGTAATAGATTGAATCTGGAAGAAGGAAAAGATTTATATTTGGAATAGATTTCACAGCCTCAAGATTTAATTAATCCCTGGTTTTACCTGGTTACGCCCCTGGTTTTACCAGGTGTCCAAATAATTTCTCAATTTTAATTTTTTTATTCCCTTTATCTTTTAAAACCTCTTTTTTAATCATTTCCCCCAAATTTTACTATAGCATTACTATAGAATTATGTACTTAGACTTTTTCCAGATTAGGATTCATCTCTTGGAATGTTATTTACCATCTACTCGAATTGCAATAAAATTTACTAAAGGAATTTTCAGATACTGATTTTATTTAAATAAACACTAGTGTTCACACTGTAAAAAATTCCTCTCACCCGTTTATTTATTCATTTACCATTACGCTTGAATTATAGGAAATAATGATGGCAATAGTGTCACATAGTACATCCACTTTTTTAACTTACATAATATAGAAATTAACAGTTGAATTCCTTTTGAATCTGTCACAAGGCCTTTTCAATTCTTTTCACGTGCGTATTAAAATGAGGGTTTGATTTCTAATATGCTAAGCAATTACGGATTGGTCTCAGTACTAGAAATAGCCACCAATTACTTTTTCTCAGATAGTTTGGCAAAGAACTCACTCCAAATACATCATGACCGTGAAGTGTAAGCCTATAAGAAAAACTGATACGCTTACACAGTACAAAATATTAAGGGCGCGGTATCCCAATTAACAAAATCAGCGGGCCAGTGATGTGAACATCCCTAGTTTGATGCTTGTCGCTGCAAATCCACCGCCGTTTTCACTAATAGTGGCCGGGGCAAGTAAAATAGGTCGTAGCTACAATGTTCTCCAAGTTCTAAAATTTACGTCTGGCGGTGCGGGGTCAAGTGTTCCGGTTTCGTCACTTAACCCAGCCCTAGTGGTACCTCGCCGTAAATAGAAGCTGCTTACACCCTTCGACAAGGAACTAGTATTTGAGGACCTATATCCTTTGGACTTAGTGTAGGCTTTCCTACACCAAGTCCAACAAATATTGTTGCTACTTGGAACAACAAATATTGTTGCTACTTGGAACAACAAATATTGTTGCTACTTGCCCCATCTCTAGACCTATGTTTATATTCAAAGGCTTATATGAATGGTTCTCAACCTTCTCCCCTTCTATTCCCCTGTTTCACCATAGATCAGATTATTATCCCCCCTTCCCTAATAATATGCATATAATATTGGAAATATTTTTTTTCTATTTTAGTATCTACACTAAAGTCCATAAATTAATGATAAAGCCAGCTCCGGAAAATAAAGGTTCAGAAACAAAACAAACGTGACTTATTCATAAAGCCCATTTATTAAACAAAAGATAAATAACAAAAATATAGTGTATGTATGATACCATTCATAAAAACTACGATTTTTGCTCCCTGGAGCAATTGTAAAAAATATCTCCTTTACAAAAACTTAATATTACATGGTTGGTATGATGGTTAATACATTGTATGTCTCCCATGCGATGAAATATAGTCCGTACAAGACCTACGCATGCAGAGTATCACATTATCGAGCTGATCTTGTGGAAGATTACTCCATCTCAGCAAGAAATGCTCTCCCAAGTTCCGGTACACATGTAGGAGGTGGTTGATGTGCTGCAACTCGTCGGCAAAGCATGTCTCACACATGCTCTCGGATTCAAGTCAGGTGAAAATGCTGGCCATTCCATACGGGTGATATCCTCAGATTGAAGGCATTCGTTTACGATATTTGTTCAGTGAGGACGGGCGTTGTCATCCATAAACACAAATTCTGCTCTCATGGCACCCCTAAACAAACGTACATGTTGTTCCAGACTGATGTCCCGAAAAATGTGGCAGTTCATGTTTCCGATTTGAACATGCAGATCTGTTCTGGAGCCAAATATAATTCCATCCCAAACGAGCAATCCTGCACCACCGTAACGATGTCGTTCAATCATGTTGTCTTGGTAGTAACGGGTACCTGGCGTTCTCCATAGGAAAGTCCGACGTGAATCAGACTGCAAGCCGAACCTGGACTTGTCGGTTCATCACACAAGGCCACTGTGACGATGTTCACATTGTGTTAGGAAAAGGTAACTATAAAATATTTCCCCAGCACTTAGAGATAAAACTTCAATATACTAAATGTCTATATCGACCTGATATATGCAGGCAAACAAAGAAACCAAAAATGACACACTGCTCAAAACAAAGAATCAACCCATACTGTAAAACGAAATCATTTTCAGACTTACCTGGGTAGTTCAGCAGTACTTTAAACGGCAGCGACACATTAAAATCTAACTCAAATAAAAGAAGATACATCATCTTAATATATCCTTTATAAAAACATAAAAATTGACGCGCCGTACATAGCGAAACTTACAGAGCGCTTTCTGCGTAGTAACAGATTCTCTGCAAAAAGAGCTGTGACCTCATTTTCGCACAGCAAGCAAAATATACAAAATATCAAAAAAGGGATATAAACAAGCGGTTCTATTATAGGACACCTAACGCCATCTAGGGCCATTAGTGTCCTGTAAAGTTCTGTTTCACAACACTCCCACCTTTTTGATTTGTAGAGGAATAAATCAAAAATCAAATTATGGAGGCCTTGGTACACGAGCACACTTCCAGTGGGTATATTTTGCGTACAGGGTGAATCAGTATACTATTTTTGGTCTTGACTTTGACCACTCTGGTGCGGCCATCTCTGCCGGTACAAAGTTCTTGAACTCGAGCGACTGGCCACTGAATCCTTTTAAGGTTCTCCGAACCTATTAACACTATGTCTCCGACATTTATTTCACAGTCCTTCTGTCCATGTTTCTGCACTAGCTGTCCAAGATACTCCTTGCGAAACCTACTGCGGAACTGTTCCCGAAGTTCTTGACAAAAACGCTGTCAAACTAGGAGTTTGCTTTTGTCTATAAAATCTAAGTCAGCTGTACCGGATTCTTTAATGCCCTGTAGAAACATTGATGGTGTCAACGGCAGAAGGTCTTCAGAGTCATTGGAAATATAAGTGAGGGGTCGACAGTTTATTACTGCTTCAACATCACAAATAATAGTGAGCAACTCCTCATAATTTACTAATGCTTGTCCCAAGACTCTCACGATCAGATTCTTGGTGGAACGAATTAATCGCTCCCACCATCCGCCCCACCACGCAGCAGTTGGAGGAATGAATTTCCATTTGATTGGGTTTAACGTTTCTTGAGAAACTACCTTTTCCCAATCAACTTTTCTCAGTACCGTCGAAGTTCCGATAAAGTTCGTGCCGTTATCTGAATAAATGACAGACGGTCGGCCTCTTCGCGCTATGAATCTACGCAAAGTTTGGATAAAACATTCCGTACTTATGGACGTCACAAGTTCCAGATGCACGCACCTGTAAACGGCGCATGTAAATAAAACTACCCAGGCTTTTGATTTAGATCGGAGAATCAGAGGGCCGCATAAATCGATACCGGTAATTTCAAATGTAGATGCGTCTCGAATTCTGTCTAATGGCAATTGAATGGGTACTGTTGTCATATGTTTTGCTGAAAATCTCTTACATCGTACACATTTCTTGACAACTGATCTTATTGTGCGTCTGGCGGCAATTATCCAAAATTCCTCTCGGATTATGACAGTAAGAGTTTGTATTCCAGCATGGGAATTTCTTAAATGATATTCTCTTATCAAACATTCAACAATATGATGCTTAGAAGGTAGCAAAATAGGGTATCTAAAAGCATAATTATCGTCCCGTTCGACAATTTTTGTCTTTACTCTCCTTAGGCCACTCTGATCTCGCTGCGTTAAAATGCCATGGATTACGTCTCCAGCCTCAGGAAAACTCTCCATCTGAAGCAGCAAAAGAAGTGTGTTTTTAGCTTCCTGCACCTCGAAAGCTGACAGGGAAGGTTCTTTATTCACCATTTGCCTTTGGCAATTTTTGATGAATCTTTTTACCCAACTTAAAACTCTTACCATTTTTGAAAATTTGGAGAATCTCTCAAACCATTTAGTTTTCTTCAGGAATTACTGATACATTTATATTTACATTTAAATTTATTCCTTTCCTACACTCAGAAAAAAACTAAAGTCTCATCGGGTTTAACATCTAGTTTTGGCCAATTATCTCTAGGCTCTTTTAGCCAAATAGGTCCTTTCCACCAACCAAGCTCAGAAAACTGAAGAGGGGAACAACCTCGGGAAGGCAAGTCAGCCGGGTTTGATTGACCCGGGACATATGACCACTGATTTACATTTGTGACAGAACAAATTTCCCTAACTCGGTTGCCCACAAACGTCCCCCATATATCATTTCTTTTGATCCAAGATAAGGCTGTGGTGGAATCGGTCCAAAAATGTTTCGGAATGTCATTTAGTGAAAGCGCTTCCGTCACATATTTGGAAAGGCGCACACCCAAGACACACGCCAGAAGTTCTAGGCGAGGAATGGTAATTCTCTTTAGGGGTGCGACTCTAGATTTAGCCGCTACAAAATTAACGAATATTTCTCTGTTGTGTTCACACCTCAGAAAAATTACTGTGGCATAGGCCTGTTGGCTGGCATCACAAAACACATGTAATGACCAAGAACTTTTATCACCGAACCCTATTCGCCGCGGTATTTTCAAGTTAGATAGAATTTTCAAATTACTATGCCACTTTAAAAATTTTGTTTTCATATTCTCTGGTAACGAAGTATCCCAGTCCGCTTTTATCGCCCAAATTTCCTGGAGTAATAGCTTTGCTGGCAATAAAACAGGTGTTAAAAAACCTAGCGGGTCAAAAATGGTCTGTGTTACAGACAGGACTTCTCTTTTAGACAAATTTTTTGAAAGTGATGCAGTTTTAATGTCGATAGAAAGGTTATCTTCTTATCTGTCCCAAATAACCCCTAACACTGGCACGGGATCCTTTAATGGGGATTCTGTATTCAAATCTATCGGTATGAAACCAACATCCTTCTCTACTGGACCAAAGATCCACATACGCAAATCCATTTTTGCTTCGGCTAGAATTTCAGTAGAACATTTTATAAAATCCACGAGCTCTTTCTCGTTATCTACAGAAGTTACACAATTATCGATATAAAAAGACCTATCTAATTTCTGGGTGATAAACTTTTGTTCTGTTGGTACTTGTGACAAATGAAACGCAATAACTCCCCCCAATAAGAACGGGCTGGATGTCACTCCAAAAACTACCCTGGTATGGCGAAATACCTTAAAGACACCCTCTTTCTCCCACCATAAAAATCTCAAAAAATCCCTATCTTCTTTTCTCAACTCTATCTGTAAAAATGCACGCCTAATATCAGAGGTCACCCCAATGCATTTTTCTCTAAACCTCATTAAAATTGAAGGGATTTCTTCAATCAAGTTTGGTCCTTTAAATAAACAATCATTAAGGGAGGGTGATCTGTTAACTTTACACGACGCATCAAAAACAGGTCTTATTTTAGTCGTGCTACTATCTGCTTTGAACACGGGGTGATGTGGAAGGTAGTGACCCTTAGAATTAAGTTCAGCCTCTGGCACTACTTCAATTACACCCTCATCCATCCATTCTTTAAAAACCTTATCGTAATCCTCATATTTGTTCAGAGACTTAAGTCTTCGTGTTACACTGAACAATCTTTTTTCAGCAACATGGCGATTTGATGGCAACTCTACATTATACCCTAACCAAGGTAAACCCACACAATAGCGACCGTCTTCGTTTCTTGTGAGGGAATTCAAAAATTGTTCGCGGGCAATTTCTTCCTCGGCAGTTTTCGTTAAGTTCTGCTGAGCGTCTAATATACCGATCGTCTCTAAATTCCATAGATCGGAAATTTTAAAGTCCTGGACTGCTAAACTACACAACAATGATGCACTTTGTTCTTTAGAAGTAGAAAAATCATCATATGCACCACAAACGACCCAACCTAATTTTGTACAAACCGCAGTCAATCCTCCATTTAATTGCTTTACAAATCCCGTGAGAATTTTTCCATAAATATCACTGCCAATGAGCATCTCGATTTTAGGACAATCTGATCCTACATCAGACAACCAAATTTTGTTACGCTTTAACTCTTTTAATAGTGGACCTCTCGATACACGCGGTCTATCCCCACAAATTACATCCTGATCTAAAAAGTCAAACTCTAAATCTGGATATTTCTGCTGACTCGAGGAACACAACTTTACTCGATATTTATTGTGCAGTTTTGGGTCGGTTCTAGCACCCCCAAATAAAGTATGAGCTACTGTTTCCTTAGATACTATTGGTAAACCTAACTCCACTGCCAATGACCCCAAAATATAAGATTTCTGGGACCCACAATCTAAGAGTACTCTAACGTTTCTTATCTTATTGACTCCCGCGACTGTTACCTGCAACGTCATTAACGCAACTTCCGCGGTACACATTTGTCTGGCAGTAGCTGTTTGTATGTTTTCTATTACTGGCTTCTCTGTTGAAAATTCACCTCTAGTATGCATTTCCGGACAAAGAGAAATTAAATGCGCTTTACCACAAGCATAGCAACGAACAAATTGTTTACAGACTCTTGCGAGATGGTTGGGTTCTAAACATTTTAAACAACACCTGTTCTCTTTAATTTTAGAAATCTTTCCATCAAGAGTCATAAAACGTGAATCGTAACAATTTTTACTATCATGTGCTTTACTACAAAATATACAACAACGATCTTTAGTTGTAAGGAAACCTGAAGCAGTAGGAATATTTGCTGGTTTCTTAAATTTAAACTTACCCTTAATTTCACCCCTTGCTCTATCATGATGTTCCTCTTTATGATTAACACTATCAAACCCACTACGTGCCAGTTTTAATCTTTCCTCACCCTCCACTTCAGCTTTTAAAAATTTCATCAAATTTGTGAGGCGAGAAACGTCGGTTCCTTCAGGCTGGTTAAAGAGCGAACTCCTCTGCGATGCCTTTAAAACTTCTTCCGTAAGGCTCGATTCCACCATCGGATGCAGCCACGATGTGTTATCTATTGATTTCAAACCTAAAGATTCTAAAGCCCTCAACTGAGCTTCAATTTTATCATAAAGTTTATCAAGGGGCAATTTATCTTTGCTATCTGCCTTAACATTAGAAATAATTAATTTAATTAATTCCCTTACATAAACTTCAATTAATAACTCACTTTTACCGAAACGCTCTTTAAGAGCAGTAACAGCCTTATCATAATTTTCTGAAGTCACCGGATAACTTTCAATGAACTCTTTAGCCCGCGATCCCGACTTCATACTCTGAACCAAATAAGAAAATTTGTCACTGTCATGCAAATCAGGATCATTGTGGATCTTTTCAAACTGGGACCAAAAGGGAAGCCAATTAAGCAATTCACCGTCAAACTTCTTAAGTTCAATTTTCGGAAGATTATATGCTTTAATTTTATGACACGATATGTTAGAACCATCCTGTGACCTAGTCTCGAAACCCGTTTCCTCAGGAATTTCTAATTTCTCATTTACTTGACGGGTCAGGGTGATAAAACCATCTGAATATAATTCGCGGGTTTCAATTTCAGTTGAGACTTCCTTTTCCGCAGCCTTCCCCTCTATCCTCAAGTCAAGAATTTGGTCGTCTAGTTCTTTCAATTCTAAATGCAAATTCTGCAATTTAGTAAACTTATCTTTTATTAAACCTAAGTCAATGTCCTCTTTAACAAGTTCTGATTTCAAAACATTGACTGTCTTTGTAAAAGAAGCGCGCAAAGCCTTCCGTTTAAGTATTAACGTTTCCATTATCAAAAACTAACTCTACACTTGATAAGATAATTCAAATATTAATTTGAGCAGTTAAAACCGAAAGAATCCTGTCGCGGACGCCACTTAAATGTTAGGAAAAGGTAACTATAAAATATTTCCCCAGCACTTAGAGATAAAACTTCAATATACTAAATGTCTATATCGACCTGATATATGCAGGCAAACAAAGAAACCAAAAATGACACACTGCTCAAAACAAAGAATCAACCCATACTGTAAAACGAAATCATTTTCAGACTTACCTGGGTAGTTCAGCAGTACTTTAAACGGCAGCGACACATTAAAATCTAACTCAAATAAAAGAAGATACATCATCTTAATATATCCTTTATAAAAACATAAAAATTGACGCGCCGTACATAGCGAAACTTACAGAGCGCTTTCTGCGTAGTAACAGATTCTCTGCAAAAAGAGCTGTGACCTCATTTTCGCACAGCAAGCAAAATATACAAAATATCAAAAAAGGGATATAAACAAGCGGTTCTATTATAGGACACCTAACGCCATCTAGGGCCATTAGTGTCCTGTAAAGTTCTGTTTCACAACACATTGCATGTTCTCTACTCCAGGCTAATCGCTGCCGACAGTGAGTTGCCGTGAGCGGAACACATCTTACAGGCCTGCTAGCATATAGACCAATATTTCCCAAACGTCTGTACATGGTTTGCCTTGAAACTTTGGTACCCGTGGCTGCAGATAGCTGATGGGACAGGTCGGATGCTGTGCTCCGTCTGCTTCTTTTGGCAGTTACTGCCAAATACCGGTCTTTATTCGGCGTTGTAACTTGGGGGCGACCTGTAGTATAACGTATACTGACATTTCCATCATCTTGGAATCGTTGCCAAAGCCTAGAGATGACACTTTGGGCAATTCCAAGTTCCTCGGATACTCCCATCTGAGTACGCCCACATTCCAGGCGTCCGATAATTCTACTACGTAAAAAATCATCCACATCCGTCCTCTGTGTCATAACTATTCGTTTATGGCACTGAGGGGCTTACAGAACGCTTGTGAACAATTTTACTTATTTGCCACCATTCCTCATATACCCCTCTCTTACACTCTCGTCATTGTGACGTACGATCGGCGTCATCTGGTGGATTCTTGTAATTTGCATATCATTCTTGAATATGTGTGTGATAATTCTGCAGGTGAAATTTTTACTTTAGAGTTTGATTTCCATGTTATTCTGAATTATCCTTAATTTACGGACATGAGTGTATGTGACGGCCAGATTCCGAAGTCTACACAATTCGCGAAATGGCCGACCACTTCTAGCACTGGCCAAGTCATTTGACCAAAGCCCGAAATAATTGAGTATTTGCAATTACTTCGGGCTTTGGCCAGCCAATTCGCGATGCACCCGACAATTAATGGCCAGTTTATGAATGGCCCAAGTACAATTCTTCTTTACTGTTGGATTTTAAGGAATATTTCTACTTTGACTAGACTAAAGGGATATTTATAGTTACTACATGATCTAGATTTGCCAAATTTCTAGCTTTGGTCACTTTTTCTTGAACTATTCGTGAATTGGTAATTGATTGTCGGGTGCATCGAAAATCGGCCTACAAAGCCTAAATTAGACGTAGGGTAGGTGTCCCAAATATCGCCTACTCTAACTTTTTTTCGACACTTAATCCACTTTTCAGTTTCTGATTAGGCTGGGAACTCAAATAACATCTCTAAGAACTATTTACTTTGGTATCCTGAGATCAACCAGATCCAAAACCATTGCCAGTTTAATTTATGTAGCTAAATTGGAAAAATTGAAATTTCCAGTGAACTCCAGAGCGGTTTCTAATATCGCCTACCTCTGTTCCTCTTACCACCTACTAGGTGAAATTAGAAGCATCTGTTAAAAGGTGTTGCTAGCAAAGTCTCTGTTTACTGTACTTTCCAATGGTATAAGCAAAATTAGAATTTGGTCGCACCTACCTGGTCATTCATTGGTTTCTGATTCTTTGGAGACAAAGTTTACGAAGACAACAGCCAAAACAACATCTGACGTCATATAGTTTCTGTTGTCAGTCATAAGAGTGTTGCCGCTATCACCGCTGTTAGTACAAACCCATAAATAAGAAGTTACTGCATTTTCTCATACATAATGCGAATCATACTTTAGAAACACGAGTAGGCGATATTAGCCACGTGGGCGATATTTTGGACACCCACCTTAAATTTTCGATTAATTTGGGCTTTGGCAGGCACTTGGCCAATGCTAGAAATGACCAACTTCGGACATTGGCCATAAAATATGTACAATTTTTGGAACATTTTTAATAGTAAAAATTTGCAAATTTTATAACGAGAGAAAATGTTGATAGTTTTCAAAAAGAAAAAAAAAAATTTTTTATATTCAGAAGTCTATACATTTAAATTGCTAAGCCGATTCTTTTGGCAATTCATCAGAGAAAACTACTGCATCAGTTTACTTTATTTTGGTCTTAAATGAAAGATTTTAATCTAAAGATGTGTCAAATTTAGCTTTTGTAACCACAACTTCTAATAATTAGCGATAATTTACAATGAAAAATTGCTTTGTGCGCATGCTTATTAGAATTTAATTTATTAAATGCTGATCACGTGATTTCTTTTACTGGTACTTTAAATTTATTTATCGTCACGTGCATAACAGCGAAATAAAAAAAAAGAAATTCTTGCGAATACGGCAGATGATTGGAAATTATCCAAAAAAAATATTAAAATACAGTAAAAGATATGTTCCTCAAACCGTACTATATTAACTGTACTATGTATATTCTTTAGTATGTTCTATAAGATTTAATATGAATATGTTCTGCTGCATTATTTTGTCTATAAAAATATCCGTTACGATTTTTTTATAAATATATTTTTGTCTTTTTTTACACCAATTGCATACATTGATCGTTGTATGTATTATAAATATATTTATGCATATTTTTGGTATTAATTGCATACATTGACCATTATATTTAATTTGAATGTACTCCGTAGCGAAGTACGGGTTCTCCGCTAGTTTATTTATATTTATTGAATGTATTATTGTAGAAACAACAATGGTAGAACTAATAAAAAATGTTTAAATTAAATTTCTGCTAAATTCCTGTTTCATTGATTGCAATCTCTTGCTCACTATTCAGATCTCATTTTCCAAAAATAATCTGATGGGATATTGTAAACTGCAAAAATATACACTTCCGAAAACATTTTTTATCCCGAGAGCAGTTCTGCAAACAAAAAATCCTGATGTATGAATTTCGGGTTCAAGATACACATACAGTCATTTTTATCTTCATCTTATCTGCGATGCAGTGTGAAAAGATGAAAGCATAACGCTATTTATGGCACCCGGGAAAATATTTCACCTGCCACCCTCCTTCGGCCATATTTTTTTTTCCACGAATGTCTCCTCCGAAAAATTCATCGGATTCGCAAAATGTGTGCGGAATCGATCGCCGTCTTTTTTTCCCTTTCTCTGGACAGTCCAGAGCGCTCAAGAAAAGCTGGGTAGGTGGGTGGGCAAAAAAATGATTACCTCCACGTCAAAATACCGACAGCACTCTCGATTACTGCATTTGATCTAGCAGATCATTTTGCATTCTGCGCGCTACCCGCGGGGATCTTCAAATCTCGGCTTCATAGGTACACATGTAAAAGCCACAATAGCAAGCGGAGTACATCAATCTCGCCAGAATATTGAGTTTCCCCCGTGCAATAAAATATTGGCTTTGGCGTGGGGGCTTAGGGAAACGAAGCGTTCATAAGGCGGGAGGGTGTCGGAGTAGCCACTACAGCGGTGAGTTATTGCAACAACATATATGAAATCTTTGAGACACTTTATTGGCTGGCCATGGTCTCAATTTTCAGTTTTCTATAGCTCGCTCTAACGAAAATGTGGGATTTGAGCGGAGGTTGCGCGAGATAAACTAAAAAGGAGTTTATAAAAAATGAGTTATTTCCCGAGGGGTAAAGGAGAAGGGATTTTTCTCTGGAGTGAATTTGATTAAAATTTATATTTACAGTAATAGCGGCCTAATATATCTATATATATAAAACAGTTCCGTAACTGATTAACTCACTGACTAACTGATTGACTGACTGACATACAACGCACAGACCAAACCGCTGGACCTAAAGGGGTAAAATTATGCATGGCGATTCTTCTTATAGTGTAGGGATGCACTAAGTAAGATTTTTTAAAAATTCTTCTTAGATTTTTTTTAATTAAATTTTTAA
Source organism: Dolomedes plantarius (assembly GCA_907164885.2). Lineage (NCBI taxonomy): Eukaryota > Metazoa > Arthropoda > Arachnida > Araneae > Dolomedidae > Dolomedes > Dolomedes plantarius. The sequence continues at coordinate 93,801,801 of OU015501.1, forward strand.
GCTGGTTTAGTAACCTTTTTAAAGTTTGCATTTAAAAAAATAACTTGAGGGTTATAAAATTTGAATTACGAAAAAGATCATACAACTTCCTTTAAAATGAGATCTTTCTCAAATCTTTACCTTTATTTTCTGATTTTTGGTGAATTTTTGAAGATTAATTTTTAGAATTTAATTTATTAAATGCTGATCACGTGATTTCTTTTCTGGTACTTTAAATAAATTTATTGTCACATAACAACTAAATAGACCGAAAACAATTTTTTTCTTGCTAATGCGGCAGACGATTGGACATTATCCAAAAAAATATTAAAATACAATGAAATATATTATGTTCCTCAAACTGTACTATATCAACTGTACTATATTTTTAGTATGTTCTATTACATTTAATTTTAATATTTTCTTCTACATTATTTTTTCTATAAAAATATCCGTTACGATTTTTTTTATAAATATATTTTTTTTGTTTTTTACATCAATTGTATACATTGATCGTCGTATTTGATATTTATATATATATATATATATATATATATATATATATATATATATATATATATATATATATATATATATATATATATATATATATATATATATGTATATATATATATATATATATATATATATATATATATATATATATATATATATATATATATATATATATATATATATATATATAATATATATATATATATATATATATATATATATATATATATATATATATATATATATATATATATACCGGGTGGTTATAATTAAACTTCCTTTATAAACGGCATCCTACAGGGCAAACGGGTGAACGGAATGCAACGAAATTTTGTATATGGGCTACACACGAGATGCGCTCACGGAATTTCGAAAAAAAAATTAGTTCCAAAATGTCCACCAGAGGGCGCATTTTCGGGAAAAACATGAAATTTAACACAATAAACGCCGAAATGGGATACAGAAACAATATTAACATTTATTGACTAGTTTCTGATCACTTTGTCATCGAACCACATTAATTAAAGGTAAGGGAGAAACAAAAACAGTTCAGTTCGCAGAAACAAGAACAGATTAGGGCGAAATTGCACAAGAGGACCATCTTCGCCGGATCTAACTCCGTGCGATTTCTGGTTATGGGGCTATTTAAAAAGTCTGGTGTATCGTGGAGGTGTATCGACGTTGAATGACTTAAAGAACTCCATAACGCTTCATGTGCGAAGCCTCACAACTGATCAGTTACGATCTGCTGTTGAACACACTGTCCATCGACTTGAAATTTTTCAGGTGAATGAAGTTGGTCACGTGGAGTAGCTTTTCCTACATCATCCTGGACACGATTAACAACTGCTCCTCTTGTGCAATTTCATCCTAATCTGTTCTTGTTTCTGCAAACGGAACTGTTTTTGTTTCTCCCTTACCTTTACTTAATATGGTACGATGACAAGGTGATCAGAAACTAGTCAATAAATGTTAATATTGTTTCTGTCTTCCGTTTTGGAGTTTATTGTGCTAAATTTCATGTTTTTCCCGAAAATGCGCCCTCTGGTGGACATTTTGGAACTTTTTTTTCGAAATTCCGTGAGTGCATCTCGTGTATAGCCCATATACAAAATTTCGTAACATTCCGTTCACCCGTTTGGGCTGTAGGATGCCGTTTATAGGGGGAGTTTAATTATAACCACCCTGTATATATATATATATATATATATATATATATATATATATATATATATATATGTGTGTGTGTGTGTGTGTGTGTTCCGTCGTTGAATCTGCAAAGTGTAGAGAGTAGTTCCTAAAGATCTGTGGTCTCCATGTGCCGTCATGAGAGAAAGAAGACGCCGCTGTGCCTTAAAGAATTTACCTGATTTTAATTTAAAGAACGGATATGAAGTGAGAGGAATGTTAGTTCAAGTTAGTTAAGATTAAATATTCGTTGAAGTTTTATCTTGAATTATTTTTTGGTGAAGTTTACTATTAGCGTTTTTGAAACGTTGAACTATTCTCTCCCACCATGAATCTCGACCAAGCATGAAGAATTGACACACCACATTTTGTTTTGATGCCAGAAATCAAGGAAACCTGTTTGAATATTGCTTGTGAAGAGGTAAGAATGTTGAAATATCTATTTTGAAAGTGTCAAATCACAAGAAATGGTAAAATGGCTGTTTCAGTAACGGCGGAAGCGGAGCTCGAGAAGTTGAAATGGAAGCGAGCTTCCTTGAGGGCCGGGGACACAAAAGCAATAAATAAGGTAAATAGTTTGCTATTAATTTCAGAGTTAGACCCAAGAGGTACACAGGAGCTAAACGAATGCATGGCAGTTTTGACTGATAAACATGATTCTTTGAAGGATCTCCACAAACAGATACACTGCTGGCCACCCAAATTGCAACACCGAGAAAGACAAGAGATATCACAACAAAATTTATTTTGTAGATAACATGTTGACCAAGTATCAAATGATTAAATTTATAGACTTCTGTGAAGTGTGGTTCCTGCCAAAATCAGTAGCCAGAGTAGCCGCCATTGTTGGAGATCACCGTTGCCACACGCCTCGGCATTGATTCAAAGAGACTTTGGATGAGTTCTTGGGGTACAGCAGACCAAGCAGCTTCCACACGTTGCCAAAGTTGATCTGCTGTGGCAGCTGGGGATGGAATCTGGGTCAATCGTAGAGCAACCATGGACCACGTGTTTTCTATCGGCGAAAGATCCGGAGAACGAGGCGGGCAGGGAAGCAATTCAATCTGGCGATTGACGAAGAACCGTTGGACAATGCGTGCCACGTGTTATCCTGTTGAAATATTGCTGTGGGCAAGCCCTGAAGGTAAGGAAGGACAACTGGCTCCAACACCTCGGAGATGTAACGCTGGCTGTTTAAAGTACCGGCAATGCGTACTAGAGGTGTGCGAGACTGATATCCAATACCGCCCCATACCATAATACCCGGTGCAGGACCAGCGTGGCGGTGCATAACGCAGCTGTTCAGCATCCTCTCTTCACGGTGTCTCCAGACTCGAATGCGACCATCGTGGTGTTGCAGACAGAAGCGTGACTCGTCAGTAAAGACAATTTCATTCTATTCTGCCGTCCACATCCTTCTGTCATCGCACCATTGGCGGTGGAGACGTCTGTAGTTCTGCGTCAAGGGTAGACAAAGCAATGGACGTCTTGCGGACAGACCACTCTGCTGTAAACGTCGTCGAATGTTACGCGCAGACACTGGATGATGCGTTACTGACTGCATGTGCTGTGCTATGGTTCGTGATGTGACTGAGCGATCCGTCATTGCCATGCGCACAATTTGCCTGTCATCACGTGAAGTGGTGCGGTGAGGTGGATGCGATCGAACACGCCGGTCCGTCGTACCCTCCTGCATCCAACGATCACATATCCGCATTACAGTTGTTTGATCGTTTTTTTGAAAAAACCACAAGAAAAACACAATTGTCAAACTTGAAATCGTCGAAATCTCCAAGTCTTAAATAGCGCTTTGAAGTGGCGCCACAGGCGCGCGTGATGTGCGTCTGCGCTGAAATTCTAATCATTTGCATATCTCACCTCCGCTAATGCATGTAGTAAATTTCATGTTATTTGCATGTTTCCTTCAGGGTGTTGCATTTACAGTGGCCAGCAGTGTATATATATATATATATATCACTCTTGTAAATGCTGTGAAAATAATAGATAATATCAAGTTAGAGTGAATATCGAGTTTTAATTGGAAATGGAGAAAGCTGCCGAAAAATTAAAGGAGATGTGTATTAGGGTGGAGCGCAAAAGAAAAGACATCGATTTTGTTTTTGCCCTAGTGCGGAAATTTTGGGTACTGGTGGGTAGGTCACGTATGCAAAGTTTCGAGAAAAAGAAAAAAAAATATCTTCCGTTTCCATTTCGTCCGTGATTTTTAGCGTATAATTGGCATATAGTAGTTAAAAATGTGTATTTACATTGTTTTGTATGCAGCTCGTCATTTTATTCTTAAATAAAATGCAGAGGTAATTCGAAACTGAATACAGAAAGGCAACAACTGACACACTGCGTGCGGAAAGGTAAAGAAATATTTTGGCATTAAAACACTGTCAACAAAAACTTTAGAAATGAAGCTTTAAACCTTCGTGAAAGACTCACAGAAATTGTTCGACATTTCTTCATGTAAGTGTGTTTCTTTTAACAAATGTTCTTGCCCAAAGCATAAAAGGATCCCTGAAATGGAAAGAACTTTTCTTATAGGCCAACGGGCACTTAGGGAAATGTCCAAAGGCGCAGTTGACTTGAAAGAAACTGAAAGCTGAGGAAACTTTCCAATAGGAAGTATAAAGAGACAGAAACAGTGAGTCTTATAATAAACGTCTCGCCATCTGTTACTCCATATAGGCTCACATTTCCTGATCCAGATTTTGACGTGGATCCACATAACTCCGATAGTGACACAGATTACTTGATGCCTTCCACATCCACATCCAGGATGACTCAATCTGAAAGGAAAAAGACGTCACGATAAAGCCGATACCCAGCAGTAGCTATAGCTTGTGACAGGACCGGAGTTTCAGATCGGGCTGGATCCCTCATTTGAAAGAGCTGTTTTGGAAGATTTGGGTATGATTACCGAAACAGACACATTATATGCAATTGATAGACATAAAATAAGAAGAGAGAGGAAAAAATTCGGACAGAATATCAGCAAGGAAATGAAAGACAGCTGGAACCACTGAAGGGACTTTATTTTGACGGAAGGAAGGACAAAACTCAGGAATGTAGGGGGAAAGATGTACCAGAAAACAGTTCTAGAAAAACACGTTGCAATGATTAAGGAACATAGAAGGAAGTACCTTGGACACATAGCACTAACATCTTCATCATCTTTGAGCATTTCTCAAATGATGCTGCAATGCATGGAGAATAAGAATATTGACATTCATCAACTAGTAGAAATAGGGTGAGATGGAACAGTCGTTAATACTGACTATAAAACCAGCGTAATTTACTGTTTTGAGGAAGCCATTGGGAAACCCTTGCAATGGTTTATCTGTCAGTTACACACAAATGAGTTGGCTCTTCGACATTTAGTGCATTATTTTGATGGTGGAACGAGTGGCCCTAACGCATTTTCTGGTTATATTGGGAAAGCATTGGCAAATTGTAAGAACCTCTCAGTTGTGAGATTTGTAGTCATTTCGAGCGAATTTCCGAAAATCAACTTATAGGATCTTAGCACAGACCAGCGATACCTTTGGGATATTTTTCAAGCTGTCACAAATGGAAACTGCTCATAAAGTTTGTCACAAAAGCACCCTGGGGAAAATGTCTCATGCACGTTGGCTAACAACTGCTAATCGAATAATGCGTTTGAACTTTAGGGTGGGCCGAAAAAAACAAGTTTTGATTTTTAATAAGCCTATGTTCGGAAAAGTGGTCTACTAGGGAGTAAAAAAGAAGGGGGAAATTTAAAAGAAATCGGAGTACATTTTCAGGCGCCGCAACACTTTGAAGTTTGTAACATTGCAGTAATCTGTGCCTACTTCACAAGAAACCTCTGAATCAGTAACCCCGCATGCGATCGCATGAGTATTTCTGATAGGTCAGCTGCTATAATAGAAAGTTCTGTACTGAAAGGTGTAGGCTTAATAAAGGAATATAATAGTAATAGTATTATCAACCGGAATAAAGTCAGACGGGAGCAAGAACGCAACCGTCAAGAAATCAGGGATAACGTGGTGGATGAAAGCGAGGTAGTTAATGCTATTTATTTTGATGGTTGTAAAGATAAAACTCTTGTGCAGAAGAAGAGAGGTGCTAAATGTTACAGAATGACAGTCAATGAAGAACATATTGTACTGTTATCCGAACTTCGATCCAAATATCTTGGTCGCCTAATTGTATTTTTTTGAATACCTGGAGAAATTGCAAAAGCTGTGATACTTTATCTTCAAAAGGACATAAACCTTAGTGATTTGTTTGCCATAGGGTGTGATGGTACTCCTGTCAACACTGGAATTCACATTGGAGTAATTCGTTGCACTGAAGTTTCCATCGAACATCCATTGCAATGCTTCATATGCCTTCTGCATCTAAATGAGATACCATTATGTTGGTATTTATTTCAAAAGTTGGATGGACAAACAACAGGTCCCTCAGAATTTTCTAGTGGAATCTGGAAAATGATTAAATCTTGTGAACAGTTAGCTGTTGCTGTGCTTCAAATAATACCTGCAAATTTACCAAAAATACAGACAAATTTACCAAAAAGAACTAAGCACAGATCAAAAGTATGATATAGTTCATTGTATAGCAAAAGGAACTATCGCGGATAGTTTAACCGCCAGGCAACCCGGTAATAAAACACATTCTAGACGGTTAACAACCGCAAATAGAATATTACGATTGTACGTTAGATCCGTGAATCCATCGGAAAATTTAAAAACTTTGGCGCAATTTATCACGAATATTTATGCTCCGATGTGACTCGACATCAAAATAGATAATAAGTTTAAAGATGGGTCTAATCATTTGCACAATATGATAAAAAGATCTCGATACTTACCATCAGATTTAAAAATTGTTGTTGACAAAGTTATACAAACTAACGAATACTTTGCGCATCGAGAAAACATTTTTATTGCTATGCTCTGCGATCAAGGTGGAACATTAGAGAACTTTGTGTCAGGCGAATTCAGAAAGTTCGAACTTGAAAGTCATTAACTTCAAAACCTCTTAGAAAATTCAAAGTGCCAATGATTAATTTTGATGCCGAAGGTTACGTCAGTATGATACAATGAAAAGCAGAAACCGTTACAGAACCACCTCTAACGAAATCTCTTACCAAGAACCATCTGAAAGAAATGGTAGAAAATGCACCTGAGGAAAATCACAATTTCAGATTCCCTTGTTATTCTCAAGCGGTTGCGAGGTGTGTTAGACTTGTGACACAAGCATCTGAAAGTGTTTGTGGTCGAGAAGCAAGAGATAGACTTATCAGATCTCGGATTTCTTCTTTGCAAGTACTGCCCAAATTTTAAAAAAAAGTATAAATACCTTCATAATATACCTTTTTATAAATACCTTCAAATAATTTTCTTTTTTCGTTCATTTTATGTACGTTAATATAAATTTTTCTTATTGATAAATATTATCTCTGAATGGTAAAATTTAAAAAATTCTATTTTTCGATGGTTTTTGCAATTTTTAAAGCAGTTGCGGCACCGCAAAAATATTTCAATGAGTGAATTTTCATGGTCAATAAACTCTAATGTAGATCACTTTTGCGCATATAGGCATCTTGAGTTTCGAAAAAAAGTTTTTGACCCCCTGTTTCGGGCCACCCTATTGTACATTAGCTCGTCAGAGTTTTCAAACCAACTTCAAACTTTGTCAGAGTTCATCATGAAATTTGTACGCACTTATGTGGTTTACAGTCAGATTAAATCTATATTGCAGGTTCCACGAAATTTGTGGAAGACAATAAACGTCTCACGCTGACTTAAAAACGATTTAAAGACTGTGGTCAATCTCATTATCCAGACGAATGGTATTTCGACCTGCCGGAAGCAATAATCTTGTCAATGATCACAGATTACATACAACCCATTCGAGAACTTGCACTATGTCGGATTTTACGAGCAAGAAAGGAATAAAAGGAAGGAATCAGGCACTGCAACATTCCGTCACTCAACTTCGAGGAAGTTTCATATATAGACCTTATTGATTGGCAGAAATGTAATTTGACGAAAACCCCAATAACATCTCACTTGACAGAAAATGATTTGAGAAATTGGATTTCCAGTTGAGAATCTGTAGCTCAACACTTGGGAAGCCTAAAATTTCCTTACCACACACAATGTGTTGAACGTTTCGTGAAACTAGTAACAGAGGTTTATGCAGCTGTGTGTGGAGAAAATAAGCGTGGCGGTTTAGTTAGAACCCGAACAGAGAAAAGGTATGCAATCATTTGAAACCAAATGAGAGTACCGAGTAAAACCGGAATAAATGCAAGGGCAAAGGAGTTAAGTGCCCATATGGTTGGGTGGATGGGTGGGCACGGATAGAACCCACAAGGCAGCCACCTACCCGTGGGGAGTTCTGGGTTTTTCTGAATTTTATTTAAGAAAAAGCAAAAATCTGCATACAAAACAATGGAAATACACATTTTTAACTATATGGTAAAAATCTGCTAAAAACCGAGTACGAAATGGAAACGGAAGATATATTTTGTTTTTCCCAAAACTTTGCGTAGGTGATCTACCCACCAGTACCCAACTTTTCCGCACTAGGGCAAAAACAAAATCGAAAACTTTTTTTTTTTTTGCGCTCCGCCCTGTGTATTCATTGTTTATTTGGACATCAATATAAATCAGTGGTTAATGTGTTTAACTTCATCCGCATGGACTAGGGCTTGAATACCGTACGCCTGGGCGTTCCTGGCTGTCGATTCAGTGTCTACCGTGTTGGCTCGTCTATGGGGTGCTCCGTTAATGGAGTAGCCAACTAAATCACAGTGTGGACGAATCAGTGCCTTCAGGACAAAAGTTCCTAACACGCTGAAAAAAAAAGATCGTCCCTAAAAACTATAAAATTTGTGCCAGTGAGTATTTGTCTCAAAGGACAGGACCTTATTTATGACAATTTGAGAATTTATACCATTTGTGGAGCAATTATTTAGATAATAATTGTTATTGCAAATTAGTATGTCCATAGCTCCACTATTTGTGTATTAATTGGATAGATAATAATTACTATTGTAAACTAATATTGCTTTAATATACTAAATTGTAAATTAGATGAAGTGAATTAGATAAGGAAAAATTGTAGAACTGGATTTAGATACTATATTAATTTGAATATTATTTATCTTGAAATATAATTTTTTCCGTTGATCTCCAAAAAATGCAATAACATAAACTATGATATTTTTTACTTTTAATTTGGTAATAAATATTCACTAAAGAAAGTCATAAATTTAATTAATCCAGTATGCACTTAATTAATAAGATTCACATATTAAGAATTTTCTTTATAGTTTATATAACTATATGTGCCATAAAAATTAATTTATTATATCACATTTTATCATATCTGATTTCTTTTGATAAAGTAATAAATTCTTACGTAATCAAAGATAATATATGCATAGTTACATTTATGAGTTTTCGAAGATATAGATCATATTCTGACAAAGTGACACGATTGAGACGAAAAAATATAGGCTTCTCTGGATAAAAGAAACGTCATGACAGCGGTGTATGTAGATTTTGAATCTGTACACGACTCCATTTGTTGGGAGAAAATGCTCCGAAAACACGAAAATATTGGAGTAGGATATCGAATATTTAGTTAGTTTTGATTTTTTAAAGTCAGAATAAGCTTTGGAGACGCATTATCAAAAATTGATAAGCTTTGTGAAGGTCTTCCCCAAGGTACTGTAGTTAGGGTTTCCTTGCTTAATATATATTGACGATTTTAATTTTGCTTTGCAGTCTGTCATCACAGATGAGTGTCTGCTCTTTTGCTTGTGATCTTGTATTCAGGACTCAACGACCTAAACGAATGCTAATAATTTAACCTTCCATCAGGTGCACGTATGTGGGAGATACACTCAAGTTAAATTCGGTTTTATATCTTTAGACCACAGGGCGCTACGAACGCCAACACTTGGCTATTCTATACGCTCACTTAGACCTACTTTCAGTAGTCGTCTGACATTCGAGGCGTTAATAGGGTGCCGTATATCTGCCATTTGCCTTTTAGAGATACGCGCGACTGTTCGGGTAAGATTTCGTTGCATCTGTTTTGTATTATTCTTTTTTATAAGAAACCTTTATTCTTTTATTATTAAACATTATGGTTGTAACCTTTGCGTCTAATATCTGCTAGAGCTAAATACATGTGACAGCTTTCGAATGACCCTGTGAAAGAAAACTTTGAATGAAGAGCACCTACCTCTCTGCAAAGCGAGCTAAAAATTAAAGTGTTGAAGAGAAAAGCAGAAGTATGAGTTGAAGAAGTGGAAGAAGTGGAAGAAATGACGTGAGGGGAAAGAAAGATGCAAGCCCTGCCAAAAGGACCAGCACACTACGATCAGGAGGTTCAGATGTGAGATTTGCAAGAATTTTTTATATTTACAGCCCTCTAAACACATTTCCTCAGACTAGAACGCCACGACTTAATGACTATAAAGTCTAATCTCTTCCTTTTTATATCTAAATTTAAATTCGTTTTTTTATATTATGTTTATACCTTTATATTACTAATGCAAATAGTTCAGTAGAGTTATCCGCAATTTCATCTATTTTATTTTCACCTCATTTAAACAATTCTTTGGTTATTTTACATTGTTTTCCTGATTTATATTTACGTTGTTTCTGTTTCGTTAAATAAAGGAATAATCTTATAATTTAAATAACATTTGTTTCAATAAAGCGTACTTATTAACTCTTACCTAATTACAACATAATTTCACTAGTTAAACTCTTAAAAATTTATGTTTCACAATCACGTATGAGGGAAATACACGCGATCTTTCACGTTGGTATAGAGAACGCGCCTGCTGGAAGGTTAAAAACTGATGAAAATCTGTGAGTGCATTATATTAATAATGCACTAAGAGTGTCATCTGACTCGTGTTAGGTTAAATGTATGACTGGGAATCTCTTGGAAACTTCAGTGAAGACTTCCACTTTGGAACACCAAAATCAACATTCTGAATTATACTATCAAGCTCTTCGTCAGCGAAAGTTTACTTATTTTCGAATTGTATTTAATGATAAGCTCAGATTGAAGTATCATACTGAATTCCTTACTGAGCGATTTGTAGAGTTTTACCAAATGTTGGGGATTGGAATTTATCATACAATTTTCTCTTTTTATTTTCCCGTGTGTAAGCATTTAGCCCAGTCAAAATAGGTTTTATGGCTAAAAAAATTATGAAAGTTATTAAAATTGGTGGAGATGTTTGTTTAGGCATGCTAATGAACATACTAAAAGTCCCAACCAATTAGACTTGAGATTTCGCCGACAGCTTGGAAAATGTGTACACTTTTTTGGTTTTTTGCAAATAACTTCAGAAATATTGATTTTATGTAAAAAATTTAAATTTAAAAATTAAAGAGCACTAAATTGTGAACAAAAACGTCATTTACATTTTTTTATTAATCAAACACGAACAAAGATAATTGACTTTGAAAGGAGCGAACAATCACACCTGGGACAGGGATGCGCGGATCATCCCTATCGCGATGGGGGGATGACTCGCGCATGTGCGCCAAAAGTCTTGTATAATCACGTTTGTCAAATCTCTGCATATCAAAGCTCAAGAGAAAGTTGCAACAACACCCAATCCATTGTTATCAGGTTGTACTGTGAGGCTTGGGGGATTCTATATTTTTATGTCATACTTAGGCTGTATTGGGTACATAATGGCTGGAGGTGGGTAAAAATAAATACTAACTTTGATGTATGCAACTATGTCAGTACAAAAAATATTGCCTGGCTATGCATAAGCTAGAAAAATCCTAGCTAATTTAATTACACAAACAGCTTTAGCAAAAATGATTTTTGACGCCATGGACATATCTGATTTCAAAGCAATAATCTAAATAGGTTGTTTAGAGATTTTGAAGGCTTTTTTGTGTTTTTGCAAATAACTTGGAAAATATTGACTATTAAATGCGCGTTGATTATGGAGGTAGAGTCCGAGTCTCGTTGCAGGTGTTTTCCTTTGAATTATCTCCACTCCCTCATTGCGCCATTCTTTAAACACAAGAAAATAGACTTTGATGTGTTTTGGTATGTAGATAATTGATCATTATTAATTTTATAAACGAATGTAATAAACTCGGATGTATTCACTACCGCATTTTCATTGTGTATAATTTTTTAAGCTTACCTACTTTATTGTTGACGTGTTTTTTTCGGTACGGGATTGTTCACGTCGTCAGTCTTGAATAGATCATCTATGGGGCAGCTAGCATCCCTTCATTCATCAATTCCTTTTATTGGATCGTCATGATCTACAGGGCAATAACTTCAATGGGGTATGTGACATACTCCATTGCAGTTATTGCAGGCTGTTGTGCAGTTGATGCCTGCTTTCCGACACACGCATTTTTATCCCCAGTCAGCCTTGATGTTGCAAAACACTATGCTTAAAACTGAATCAGGAGCCACTGCATCCATAGTTGTGATGGGCACAAGTCCCACACTTCAGGATTCAATTCATTCCCCAAACCACTTCTGCAATTGGTGATAAAACCGAAAGGAAATTAGCCTGGCTTCCTCTTCAGTTGAGGGAAGAGACGAAATGTATGGTTTTTATTTTAGTGTCAAATTTTGCGAAGCATTTGTACCTAAACTTATTTAGGGACTGTTCACTGGAATGTGCTCCATACCAGATCAGAAAAAAGCATTCTCCTGCTTGAACCATCATTGTGCGATGAGTTGCATTTATTAACTACTGTCACGTTGTGTTCCATATCTTTAATTTGGAACATTTTTATGCAAAGTTTCTTTCCTTTGTTGAATGCTGCAGAAGTAGTATCACATCCACTGAACGCATGTAGAAAAAGGATACTTTGGTAAGTCCCGAGGATTGTATTTCATTTGATGAATATATTTTCTTCTTTGATTTCCTTTTGCGTGGTTTGACAGGGAAAATGTCTTTTTTCTGTATGAGTGAGAGCTGTTAATAGAACCAGGTGGTCAACATCTTCATCGAAGGTTACAACGATGTTGTTACCAGAACATGCTTCATTAATTTCAGTATTTAAAATGGGAATGTCGGCGGCGTCATTACTTTGTCGGAATCGAATCCCATTGTTTCCCACCTCAGCAGATAGAATGCTGATCAATTCGCTCTTATTTTTTTCATTTGAAAGGAGCTATTCTTGTTGAACAGTAACTCGCATTTTTCCATCAAAATTTATGTCTACAGATTATTTCACTATAGACCGTATATTTTGTTCAATTTCTTTGTAGTGTTAGTAGTGTTGGATTAGCAATTCAAAACGACTATACAGCTGGTACCATAATGCTTTTTTATATAGTTAACTTAATTTATGCAAACTGCCGAAAAAGTTAATTATGTTCCCCATTTGACTTGGTGTAGGAGAAAACCACTGTACACAATGTTGACGCAGTTCAGGAAGTTAAGGTCTTAGTTCGGAACTTCAAAAATGTCGTGCATGGCCAATGTCGTTGTCTCTCGCATATCAGCTTCATTAAATAGAGCCAACGGAAAAGGAGCTAACTCATATTCTAAATAAAATGCTAGGTCTTCGTCATTTTGTTTAGCAATCACTATCCTCTGAAAAAGCAACAACTGGTTTACTACTATATTGAAACCGTTTCTTTTACCGTACAATTGGCGATTTTCAGGCTTTCATAAGGTCTACCATTTCAAAGTACTAAACCCAGAGAGCTGCAGTGGGGCCATTCTCTTTCAACTGCTTCAAAGTCATCCTCATTTTAATCTCATATACGATGGCTCGTATATGAGTATGTCCGTTTATGGTTTCTAGCGATAGTAGTGCAGTAGCAAAATCTCTCAACATCTCATGGAGATTATTGCTTTTGAAATCAGATATATCCATGGTGTCAAAAATTATTTGTGCTAAAGCTGTTTGTGTAATTAAATTAGATAGGATTTTTCTAGCGTATGCCTATCCAGGCAGCATTTTTTCTACTGACGTAGTTGCATACATAAAAGTTAGTATTTATTTTTACCCACCTCCAGCCATTATGTACCCAATACAGCCTAAGTATGACATAAAAATATAAAATCCACCAAGACTCACACTACAACCTGATAACAATGGATTGGGTGTTGTTGCAACTTTCTCTTGAGCTTTGATATGCAGAGATTTGACAAACGTGATTATACAAGACTTTTGGAGCACATGCGCGGGCCATCCCCCCATCGCGATGGGGATGATCCGCGCATCCGCGTCCCAGGTGTGATTGTTCGCTGTTTTCAAAGTCAGTTATCTTTGTTCGTGTTCGATTTATAAAAAAAAATGTAAATGACGTTTTTGTTCACAATTTAGTGCTCTTCAATCTTTAAACTCAAATTTTTTACATAAAATCAATATTTCTGAAGTTACTTGCAAAAAACCTAAAAAGTGTACACATTTTCCAAGATGGCGGCGAAAGCTCATGTTTGATTGGTGGGGACTTTTAGCATGTTCATTAGCATGCCTAAACAAACATCTACACCAGTTTTCAAAACTTTCATATTTTTTTTAGCCATTCGACAAAATCAGGTCTGTTTTGACTAGGGTAATTGAACATCTTTCGATGGAGAGTTCGTATATCTGACATTGACGCAGCTCGTTTCTCTCTAACATTGTTTTGAATAAAGAAGTTGAAATTTTTTACTCTAAAGCAGCCTTCCACAGGGTCAGATAAATAGAGCTTCCCATTTCTGGTTTAAATTTTATGTGCCAGTTGTTCATTGATAATTTGATGTTGAGAGGGAAAACTATTCTACTTCAGTGGATCCCGGACCATTTTTGCATATGTTTCAATGAACGTGCCTATATGTTGGTGAGGAAGGGCATCGAAATTACATAGAATATAAAAAAAAATAAGCAATTTTTCATTCAACAAGACTTTTCGTCCAAAGAAACATGCAGTTAAAGGGACAGTGGACTTTAAAACCTACTTTTTTTGTTTTGAATGAATTTGCTTGAAATTTGAATATGTGATTAGTATCATAGAAATGTAAAAGTGGTCAAAATTTAATGATGAAATATTAATAAATTATGAATTAATAACTATATCAATAATTCGTCTAATTAAAAATTTCCCATGCGCATTTCTTTTGCATATAATATGGTAGTTTTATTTGCAGGATACTGTATAGAACTAACAATGAAACTTATTGTTTATTTTAAGCATTCATTAAAAATATAAAGGGAAAAAATAATAATTGTGAAAACACCCTTTTTATTGCGCGAAATACCCATAAATCAGCTTTTCAAGTACGAAATTTAGAAATACTGAGCTATGAAGTATAATTTTTTTCAATAAGATTTGTTTTATACACAATTTAGTATATAAAACTTAAATTTCAAAGTTAATAAATTTAACTTTCTTTGTTTATAAATACAAAAGCCTATTACTAGGAAAGTAATCACAGAAATTAAAAACTAATTTTGCAACACATTCATAGTCGTACGTAGTTTCACACTTCAATAAAATAAAAAAATCGAAATTTTGGACAAATTTCACAATTTCGAAAGTCCACTGTCCTCTTAAAATGGAAATGGAAACGACGAAACTTGCCTTTACAAATTAGCCCAGTCAAAATAGGTTTTATGGCTAAAAAAAATATGAAAGTTTTGAAAATTGGTGGAGATGTTTGTTTAGGCATGCTAATGAACATACTAAAAGTCCCCACCGATCAGACTTGAGCTTTCGCCGCCATCTTGGAAAATGTGTACACTTTTTTGGTTTTTTGGAAATATCTTTAAAAATATTGATTTTATAAAAAATAATTAAATGCAAAAATTAAAGAGCATTAAATTATGAACAAAAATCCTTCATAACATTTTTTTTATATGTCTAACAGGAACAAAGATAATTGACTTTGAAAAGAGCGCACTATCACACCTGGGACGCGCAAACGCGGTTCGCCATCGCGGTGGGGGGAAATATCCGCGCATGTGCATACCATAATTAGCCAAATTAGTTTTACACTAAATGAGAAGGTTTTTTGTATTTTTTCAAATAACTAGGGAAATATTAACTTTACGTAAAAAAATTTTATTTTAAAAATTAAAGAACATTAAATTATGTACAAAAACGATTTTATACATTTTTGTCGTAAACCTAACAGGAACGAAGATATTGACTATAAAATGCGAGTTCATAATGGAGGTAGCTTTAAAGTGTCGTTGCAGGCGCTCTTCTTTGAATATCTAACCTCTCCCACATTTCGGCATTCTTTAAACACAAGAAAATAGACTTAATGTTTTTGGCTATGTAGATAATTAATCATTATTAATTTTATACATGAATGTAGTAAACTTGGGGGTATTCACTATCAGATTTCCATTGCGAATAATTTTTCAAGCTTACCTACTTCAGGATTTACGTGCTTTTTTCAGGTACGGGATTCTCCCCTTCGTCAGGCATGTATAGATCGTCTATGGATCCGCTAGCATCGGCCCATTCATCAACTTCTTTCATTCGATCGTCATCATCAACAGGGCTGATGCCATTCTGACATACCCCATTGCAATTATTGCAGGCCGTTGTGCAGTTGATGCCTGCTTTCCGACATCCGCATCTTACTCCATTGTCAGTCTTACAGTTGCAAAACACCATGTTTAAAATGGAATCGGGAGCTACTACATCCATAGTTGTGATGGGCACAAGAATTTTCTCTTGACGCTTCCAGCCCCACAGGCAGTTGGGCCTTTCTTTTTCAGGTGCTCCAAGGTCTTCCTCATTTTAATTTCGATCACTCGTATTTGAGTGCGTGCGTTTAAGGTTTCTTGCGATGGTGGTTCAGTAGCAAAATCTCAAAACAACTCACGGAGATTTTTACATTCCAAATTCGATATGTCCATGCCGTCAAAAATTATTTTTGCGAAAGCTGTTTGGGTCAATAAATGAGCTCGGACTGCCCTAGCATATGCATGGCCAGGCAACATTTTTTCTACTGACGTAGGTGCATAAATCAAAGTTAGTATTTCTTTCAACCCACTTCCAGCCATTATGTACCCAATGCAGCCTAAGAATGACATTAAAAGATGGAATCCACCAAGCCTCACAATACAACTTGATAATATTAGATTGGATGTTGCTGCGACTATCTCTCAAGCTTTAATATACAGTGGTTGGTCAAACGTGAGTATGCAAGACTTTTGGAGCATTTTAACACACTGCTGGGCAGCAAATTTCAGCTCAGTGAAAATGGTGTCATACTTGCTTCGTGGTAAATTAACAAAAGGAAGGGATATTACTTTGGTCTTTTCAAAAGGCTGGTTTCTGGTTATATAATGGAAAAATCCTTTCCATTCAGGTATCTGGGGAAGACCAGGTGCTCCAACTCTTAGCACACACTTAGCACACACTTAGCTCCAACACCTAGCACACATCCAGGAGATATTAGATGGTTTAGGCAGTGGTAAATCTTCCGCTAAAAGATTTAAGTCATTCAAATCTTCCGCTAAAAGATTTAAGTCATTCAAATCTTCGATAGTAATTGTTTGTAACCCAGGCCCTCGAAAATTTTCAAACGTTTCTAGAGGAATGATTCCCATTTTGCCTACCGTCGATGCGGATGTAAGTTCGGTTAATTTTTTTATCTTCGTCCCGGGTTCCACTGCTGACGCTGGAGTAAAACAAGCAATGCCCCCCATGCTATGAAACGTATTCAGGCCATCGATTGTCGACACATTGAAATCTGCATTGTCAAATACGAATTGGCAGAATGATCCCTCGCGCATTTGGGGTTGCGGATGATTTATGGTTGACATCTCAAGTGTTTGGGCTTCATAGTAAGAAGAACAAAATCCCAAATTCGAGAGCATTGTTATTAAATTCTTGGAACAGAACTTTTTGTACAAAAATAAAACAAGACCATTGAGCAGAGGAGACATAAATGATCGTGGCCTTAGCGCTGATATAATGACGTGAGCTATTGAAGTGACTTTTTTTCCGCCTTAGTAGTCTTTTTTTTTAATAATCAAGTGCTCCAAAAAAGATTTTGGGCTTTCTGGAATTCCCTTGTTCACATCTCTGGAAAAATTATCACTTGGAGGGTAGCAATGAGTGTCATAAACTGGTGTCTGGATATCTTCTTTTATTATGGCTGCAGCAGTTTGTACTATTCGTAGACGCTCCTCACGATCATTTCTTATCCTTTTGTCGTACCAAGAGTCTGATAAGACTTTCATTCCAGTATTACGTAAACATATGACAGTAACTTTTTTGGAGTTTTAAGCAAAAATAATGCCATCCCCGTATTTTTGTTTCAACTTATTTCTCAAAGTGATGTCGTCTGGAACTAGCCCTGTAATTTGAGATTTGAGTTCAGGTAGTGAGAACTGACAGTCGTCATTATTATCAAGGAAGAAGGATATTTCGTCTACAGCTGCTGAGACGTAATCCGACTCAGGCCGCCCTCTCTTTCTGATTGGTGCAGTGTGTAGAAAATAAGTCATGAAGTAATCTTGGTGATAAATCGCATCAGCTGCAACTAAATCAGCAACGTTTATTATACGACACTGAACTTTCTCTCCCCACTGGTCATGTCTATTCTCTGCAGCTTCAAGAATTTAGTGTTTCATTTCGAGACTCCTAACTTCGTATATAGTTCTTCGTCTGTCAGTTGGTTTTTTTCTTTTGTCTTGCTTTGAATTCTTCGTCTATCACTGTCGTACAAAAGAAACATTTTGTTCGAAAATCGAACTGAGGTAAAAAAGATCGTAAACTTACCGCGCGCTCTTCACTTTGGGATGTTGACGCGATTTCTGCATTTCTTTTTAAATCAACTTTTATATTTCCTGGTCTGGTGTAATTTCTCCGACACAACGAATGAACCGAAACAGATTTTAAATATTCCAACTGTTCATGCTTATTGTCTTTTCTTTGGACATTAGCTCTCTTTAAAGCGTCGATCCCCTTTTCTCCTACATTCACGAAATCATCATTTGACATTAATTTTTTACTTATAAAACATAGTTCCGTATCAGCCATTGTTCACAGACACACACGAAACGGTGACTAACTATTAACTGGCTAGGAAAATACTAGGGTAAGACCGATTTGGCGCCTTACGGTATGCACATGCACGTGTCTTCCAGCCATCGCGATGGGCACCCACGCATGCGCGTCCCTGGTGTAATAGTGCGCTCTTTCCAAAGTCAATTATCTTTGGTCGTGTTAGACTTAAAAAAATATAATATATGTTTTTTGTGCATTGTTTTTTGTAGAAGCTACCTCCATTATCAACGCGCATTTTATAGTCAATATCTTCGTTCCTGTTATGTTTACGACAAAAATGTATAAAATCGTTTTTGTACATAATTTAATGTTTTTTAATTTTTGAAATAAACTTTTTTACGTAAAGTTAATATTTCCCTAGTTATTTGAAAAAATACAAAAAACCTTCTCATTTAGTTTAAAACTAATTTGGCTAATTATGGTATGCACATGCGCGGGTATCTCCCCCCACCGCGATGGGGAACCGCGCTTGCGCGTCCCAGGTGTGATAGTGCGCTCTTTTCAAAGTCAATTATCTTTGTTCCTGTTAGACACATAAAAAAATGTTATGAATGATTTTTGTTCATAATTTAATGCTCTTTAATTTCTGTATTAAATTATTTTTTATAAAATCAATATTTTTAAAGATATTTCCAAAAAACCAAAAAAGTGTACACATTTTACAAGATGGCGGCGAAAGCTCAAGTCTGATCGGTGGGGACTTTTAGTATGTTCATTAGCATGCCTAAACAAACATCTCCACCAAATTTCAAAACTTTCATATTTTTTTAAGCCATTCGTCAAAATCGGGTCTATTTTGACTGGGGTAAATAGCTAATCGGATGGACCTCGAAGGAGACCTGTGATTGGGCATGACTGATGGTGAAATACATCTGTAGTATTGCTTATTTTACCTACCCGAATAGTTGCCTCTGTGAGAAGGAGGAGGAAATGGACTGAGAACACATTTTGTCCTGAGTCGCATTGAGTACAGTTTTAGAGATGCAGAAAGTGATGACGGGATATTGACTTTGTTTAACAATTTATGCATATTTGCCCGTTTGTATTTACTGTACTATATTTTTTGTTTAACTACGACATTTTTGCTTTGCCATTGGAAATAAAGAAAAAAATAAAAATTTGTAGATAAATTTTGTTAAATGTGTTGAATGTTTTCATTATACATAGTTAAATCCAAGCTCCAATCATAACTTTATATAAAATAATTTTTAAGATTTTATATTAAATGTTAATTGAACAATTCATGCTTAAGGGAAAAATTTGTAATAAATGAATGCTATCACTACATCTTAAATGCTGAAATATTCCCACCAGCTAATAAAAGCAAATAAAGGCTGAAATGGAATTTTGAAAAAAAAATAGTGTATAAACAAAATATTATACAAATTGCTTATGAGATACATACAAAACGATTCTACATACCTATTACGATTCTATATACCTAACGATTCTACATACCTAAAATGATTTAGAATTTACTTGACAAAGAAATTTACATTATTTCTCTCTCTAGGTAAGCTTTTTTATACTTAACTTACATATTTTATCATAATATATATATTCCTAAGACAATTTTTAAGTTTTATATATGATAAAGTACTAATTTATTGTTAATAGTCATGATAATTTTTATACATTCAATACGAAGAAATTTACAGATCATTTCGTCTTTCTAAAACATCAAAGCAAATAAATAATACAAAACTTAACAATAAACATTGTCTTATTTCATAAAGTAATTGTGCCTCTATAAATTTCATATGCCGTGAAATCTTCATAGGCAGTGAAGAAAAAAGGCCGAGTAATTCAGACCAATTTTTTATTGTTTGAACAGTCTAAAAATATCTGCAATAATTGAGCAATATTAAAAAAAGTGATTTGTGTGCTCTATTTCATTACAAACTTTCAAAATTCAACTTAATCTTTTCTAAGAAAAAGCTTTTTTGAACAGAAAAATGATAGCGTGCAACAAAAGTATCAAAAATATTCATATTGTTAAACAATATTACTGTAGTTTATATAACCATGCGTAAATAAGTAAGCAATACTGGAACGAATACGTTTCCAAACTGTAGTATGGTCATTAATAACTGCTTAAAAATTAGAATAATGTTCTAAAGCCTCTAAAGAAGAATTTCCCTTAAAAATTTATACGATTCAAAGTGAAAATAATTAACTCTTCATAAGAGAAAAGTCCACGGGAAAGCAATGGCTGTGTAATAATTAATATGGATTCTAAACGATAAATAAATGCTTGAATATTTTGAACAACTTCAGATCGAGTTTCATGAAAGATAAGGATATAAGGCATAATGAGAAATAACGGGTTCATATCTCTAGAGAGATGCAACATTTAATCTTTGTATTCTCGAAAGAAGAATGAAGAAATATTTACTAATACTGGAATTAACTGCAGTAAATTTGGGTAAATTTCTCACAGCGCTGAGGTTTCTTCTATTATTTGTACGTGAAAACTCTCACCTGCGTATTTCTCAGCGGGAGTAAGCTATTTGAAAAGATTCATAACATGTAAACCGATAATTCTCGAAATTTGTTTGGAAAGAAAAATTCAACAGTCTATGAAAAAGCACTTAATTGCAGGTTGCAGAAAATACGATGTGTAATTATAGAATGTTTAAACTCCTCTGAAATAGCGGTAAAATTTAATTTAAAAATATTTCTTAGCATGATATTTTGGAAACAAAAAATACGACATTTATGTTTTTTCTATCTTTCAATTATTTCAAGTAAATATTAAAACATTATTTACTTTTGAATAAAAAATAACAGCATATATTCAGAAAAACATACGCATCTGATATTATTTGAATACATGTGGAAGATACCTAACTATAGCAGAAGGAAAACAGTTTTAGTATCAACGTAAATAGATTTAATCATAAAAATATAAAAATATATTTTTATGCTTTGATATCCTTGACTATGTTCTCCGTTAAAATAATAAGTACATATATAATTAAAAATAAATAAATAAACAGCAAGATTTATATATGAAGGCCTTATTTGAATAATGGGCCAACTCCATATTTGTTCATTTTGAGATACAGAGCATTAAAGTCAAATGACTGCTGAGAAATGTCTGCTGAAGTCTGATTTGTAATGCCCTCTGTTGGCAGTAGAAATACGCTGGAGGTGTACCAGTTTAAAGATAAGATAGAAATGACTTGTATGAACATGAAAAGGAAGCTAACTCCATATTTTTTTAAAAGAGGAGTTGGACCACTATTCAAATAAGGCCTTCATATACACATTTTATATAATAAATCTAATGCATAAATAATCTTTTTATTTCTGATATTCTTTTAATATAAATTAAGAAAGTATTTGAATATTTTAATGTAACTTCTAGACACATGTTTCATTCTTAATTTTTTTCTGATCTTTGATAATATAATTTTCTTGTTCGAAACTCCTGTACTTTGGAATTCAAGACATAGAAAATATATTATTAATGCTTATAAAAAATTGGAGAATGATATTATCTCTCTAGTAGTTACATTAGAAAAAATAATGTTTATTTCTTAACATACAAAATTTGTCCAGAGAGTTCGGTGAATGACGTCATTGTGTTCACGGTCGTAATGTTTGCAACCGGTGCATACCGTGCAGGACAGATGAAGACTAGTCTGAACCAGTTCCTGAGCGGCGGCGCCGGGAGTTAGCTTATCGTGTGGAAACAGTTCACTGTAGAGTGAAGGTGTATTGCGCTCGATCGAAATTCAAAATGGATCAGCGACGGAATATACTGTTATGTTTCAAACTTAGAAAATCCCCAAAAGAGACTCATGAAATGCTGTTAAACGTTTACGAAGAACGTGCTGTCACCTTGAAGTTTGTGTATGAGTGGTTTAAACGCTTCCGAGAAGGGCGGGACACCATTAAAGGCTCCCCTCGAAGTGGTCGGCCTGCAACTTCACGCACCCCGGACGACGTACAGAAAGTGAAGGAATTGTTGACCAATGGTCGTCATGTGACAGTGCGAATGATAGCGGAGGAAGTGGGAAGTGGTCGCGAGATGGCCCACCTCATACTGACCCAGGATTTGGGTAAACGCAAGCTTTGTTTCCCGACTTGTGCCCCACATTTTGACGCCGGAACAAATGCAAATTCGGCTTGACGCCTGTGGAGACTTCATCGACATGGCGAATCGAAACCCAAATTTCCTGAAAACCATTGTCACGGGTGACGAGACCTGGTGCCTGAAGTACGACCCCGAAGGCAAGTGTCCGAGTATGGAGTGGTGGGGTGCGGGGTCACCGAAAAGCAAGAAGGGGCGAAGTGAGAAATTCCGCATCAAGACAATGCTAGTGGTGTTCTTCGACTCTGAGTGTCTCATCCATAAAGAATTCCTCCCTGAGGGCACCACGTTAAATGCCGCTAAGTACGTGGATATACTGAAACGTCTGCTCCAACGGATCAATCGTGAACGCCCAAGTAGTCCAAGCAAGGCAACTGGAACCTGCTTCACGACAATGTCCGGCCACATACTGCCTTTCTGGTGCAGCAGTTCCTGTCCAACAGGCGAGTTGTGTCCATGAATCATCCACCTACTCCCAAGACTTGTCTCCCCCGGACTTTTTCTTGTTCTCCAAATTGAAATCAGCGCTGAAGAGCCACAGGTTTTTGGACATTTCGTACATCCAATGTAATGCTACGACGCAGCTGAAGGTCATCCCTAAAGACGACTACGCCAGGAGTTTCCAAGTCTTGCACAGCGGTTCCCAGATGTGCATTACCGCATATGGAGATTACATCCAACTACAGTAACAGCTGTTTAATGTAAGACAACAATACATTGTAACTATACACACTTTCACCGAACTTTCTGAACAAAGGTTGTATATTAATTGTATTATTAGTAAGAGCAAGATTAATGTCGAAATAAATTTGGTACCAATCAGTTTGCTAGTTTGTATTTCTGTTTATTCTGTAATCGTTTACTGCTCACAGTGCATGTGAAAGAAAGGCCTTTACAAGTGATGGAAGATATGTCACTAAATATAAGTTTTGAAAAAAATATAATTTTATTTCAAGTAATTTATTTTAGGCTGTAATAGAAAAATATTTTCATTGAAGAAACAAATTAAAAGATTTAATTCATGGTTTTATGAATAATTAATGCACAAATTAATTCAATGTCCAAGCATTAGAATATCATTTCTATTACGAAGAAATAACCTTATAATAAGAATGTGTATTCGAACATTATGGTGCGTCTGTTTCTTAAAAGTTGATAAATATTTATATTTCTTTAGTCCCCAAGAATTCATAAATTTCCTACTATAATTTATCAAATGACATTTCTGCATTAATTTTTTATCGAAAATAATTCATAGTAGCTTTTAGAAAAATTCTCATGTCCGTGTAAAGCAGTATATTTATATCATTAGTACGTGAAAATTTTTTATATGTAATTGTTTTCAGATGTATGATAACAATTTATATAAATATATTACTGAATAAGGTAATTAAAACTTTCACATGTAAGGGTTACATCTATATGTCCTACATATAAATGAATATATTTAAGAGTTAAATACTATTTTCAAGGAATAATAAATAATTCAGTGGGTTTTACAACGTAATTCGGATTTGCAACTTTTCATGTATGTTAGCATACATGTAAAAAATGAGTTTTCAAAGATTAAAGAACTATTATCACCCGGTTTATTGGATCGACTTTTATACATCTTATATTATTTTCATTATATAACTGTTACATGTAAAAATATTTCCTCTTATATTGTTAAATTAATTTACATGATATTACAGACAATATCATTTACTTAAATTCAGATCGTTATTGTATTTGATTCCTAAAGTACATTCTGAAAATTTCCCATTTCTTTGTTAACAATCAAAAAAAAGTCTTTGCTTTATTCACAAGTAGAAAGAATCATGAATAACAGCGATATTTTATAGACATTTTCTCGCAGCAAAACACTGAAAATTACAGTTACCTCTATGTCTATATACATAGAAGGGGGCCGGGGGGATTTGGAGCGGTATGGTCAACAATTGCTACACGAGGGTTAATTTAACTAGAACCTTCTGCTTAAAGGCGATTTCAAACGACTACAAACGTCCATGCCATCAGTGGGATTCAAACCAACAGACTTATGTTCCGAATACCAGCACCCTACCCATTCGACCATCATCCGGCTGGGTATATACATATATATGATGTTTTAAAGCCCAACTGTTACGTCTGGAAAGTAGATATAGTCCGGCTTGGTATATATAGATATATGATGATTTAAAGCCCAATTGTAGGTCTGAGAAGTATATAATATCACTTGCTTTTCTTCAGACTTTCTAGGATCATAATGCCCGCGATTTACCTTCAGATAATCAGCAAGAATAGAATTTTCATTACTGCAGATATATTTGATGAAGTAGAAAACATTTAAAATTTTATAATAACCTCTTAATGCAACACCTTCAGATAAAATTAATTCTAAAAACATCCTTGCTAACAAGTAAACACATCATTTTCTTAGGCTGACAACGAAAGTGAAAATATTGTTTTACAAGTTTGATATCACCTGCCCCATGTGTGGAACCGAACAGGGTCAAAACAATCAGAAGTTATGAATTATTCATTTCTATTCTTAATGCGTATAAAAAAAGGGTTTATTTTGATGAGCTTACTGCAAATATCTAGTTCCTAAAATTTCTCATATAAGTTTATATCCAATACTTTTTGGTTTAGTTTTTTGCAGGATATCTCTTGCAAAGTTGAAGGTAAAGCTAAACTTTGCACTTCTGTATATTTGAATTAACTGCTGATTCAGACACCCCAGACTTTAAGATTAATGTTCAAAATATTTTTTTTCCTATTGAAGAAAATATACAATATCAAATGGACTGAAGAGTCTCTAAAATGTAATTTGTTGCAACTACAGTGCAATGTAAGTCTGATACTCGAAACTTTTAGATTCATGTTCAATATTTTTTTTTTCTGTTGAAGAAAATTTACAATATCCAGTGGACTGAAGATTCTCTAAAATGCAATTTGTTGCAACTAGAGAGCAATGTCAGTGAGTCAGACACCCGAAACTTTTAGATTAATGTTCAATAGGTTTTTTGTTTTTTTGTCTATTGAAGAAAATTTACAATATCCAATGGACTGAAGAGTCTCTAAAATGCAATTTGTTGCAACCATAGTGCAACGTCAGTGAGTCAGACACCCGAAGCTTTCAGATTCATGTTCGATATGATTTTTTTTTTCTGTTGAAGAAAATTTACAATATCCAATGGACTGAAGATTCTCTAAAATATAATCTGTTGCAACTATAGCGCAATGTCTACGATTATTCCAAATTTGACAATTAAGCATTTTAGCTACGTTGCTCAAACAAAAATGTACCCATATACATAAATATTAATTGCAGTCTGTAATTACACTGACATGCGTATACATACACGCATATAGTATGCTCTACGCATAAAAGTAAAATATATTTTAAACTTGAGGATAATTTTATAAATATTTCAAATGAAATCATATAAAATAACTCCTGTAGAAATGTCTTTGGTTTTACTTTTCATATATATCATTCATTTCTAAGAATATATTTTATTTCTAAAAAAGTTTGTAAATATCACGATTTTAATACATAAAAATATTGGTATACATTTGGAATCACTCCTTTTATTTTTCATGTGATCAATTTTTTCCTCATTAAATATTTCACCCAGTGTGTACGTTCTGGGAGATTAAGGTCCTTTTAATAGTTTTTTGAAAATGAAATAAAAAATAGTAAGCCTGATTATTTCCGTAAAATTTATTGAATTTCGATAGCAAGATTATAGTTAAATATTCATATTCAATCTTATTAAGAAATTTCATATGGGTAAACTCACGTTCGCCTCATTTTGTGGGTAAAAAATCCATAATGTCATTTCTATATGATATTAAATTTACAAATTACGTTTAGCAATATGAAGAACATACAGATCATGTACCATATTATAATTGAGTATTATCATCTAGAAATATTTTTGCACTTGATTGAGAGTTTGTTTTTTTTGTCCGATACAAAAATTATACATTAACGTCCTAGGAAAAAAATTTAAAATTCTTTTGTTTCTAATGTTAGCTAAATTTTATAACTGCATGATACTGTAAATTTTATATTAAATTCAATACTTTTTTAGCAATCATATTAATCAGGTCTTTGACAGACAGGATAGAAGCCCGAAAATTTCATATTCAAGAACTTTCACTCTGAAAATAATTCAAATACTGCTAGAGTCTACGGAGTAAATAAAACTTTGACGTATGCATTTTCTAATGGAGTATAAAGCGGAATCGCTTGCTAACCCTAAATCTTTTCAGCATGATATTCATGAGATGGATGCAACATAGATTTTCAGGGAACAAAAAGTACCATTGTCTTTTCTCTGGATTTACTGATACGCAAAATAACAATTTACGCCGTGTAATCTATTGCTATAGGGCTTCGAAATACCTTTAAAATATCTTCTGTTGCTTAGAAGATAGTTTTAGTAAGGTTCTAAAAAGTCTCAAAACCTAAGCAGGAATGATAAATTCATTCTATTCTCACATTTGAAACAAATCTTTATGTTATTCAGTAAACTCAACTGCATTTTAAAACATGTCTTTCGTATATTGGAAAGATATGCAGCACATTAAAAATAGTCCCAATACGTGCAAGAAAAGAAAAGTATTCTTGTCGAATACTTTTCCATTTACTAGACTTAGAGAAGGTCACGTGCATTATACTATTTTTTTTAACTCTTGGATTTTTTGCGGGTTCTTTGAAACAGATTGTCAGTTTAAATTTTTGCATTTTGCTGTCCTATTGCATTATTTCCCTTCCTATTCATGAATGCGATTTTGATTAATGCGTAAAATGCTACCAGTCATTTTCGAGCTGCTGGCATTTTTACAATAATGGCGCACTAAAATATATAATATGTTTATTCATATTGTGTATGGTCCCCACATATAGAAATTCTGCGTAAGAAATGCTGCGGGTAATTTACAGTGTATGAATGAAAAAACAAATCTTGAGATACTTTCCCCATGTGCTCCTTGAGGTGCGATACGATGTCTGTAAGCAAATAATCCATGTTTAATAAGCAAGAAAGAAATACATAAAACAACTGAGTTTACCCTCGTTTCAGTATTTTCTGGTCACACTGGGTACATGCCTTTCATAGACTATTGGCATTAAAAGAGATTTCGAACGCATGCAAATTACTTTCGGCATTACTGACATGAACCTAGGTAACCTATCATTTAAAACTCTCAAAGTTTAATAACGAGTAGCTCTACATAAATCAGAGGATAATCTACATAAAGGACCGGATAAAAAAAGTGTGAGTAAGTAAAAACCATGTATGTTCTGTGATATACTATTTTTAAGACTCAGAATCAAAAATAACCACCAAGAAACCTGTTAAATCGCTCTTCTTTTCTGAGTAGTGAAAAGTTGATACAATGCATAAAGCACGCTTTCCTGGGAAGAGGCAGTTGAAAATTCAGGGTGGTTATAAAAAAACTTCTCCGATATATGGACCTCTAGTGGCTTTTCCGTTCAACCGATCGAGATGATATTTCATATATAGTTATTCAGAGGTATGAGCTCGAGATTCTGTGAACGACTAAAAAAATGGCGTTCACAGTTACGGTTATAGGTATAAAAACTCGAAATTTTCGAATGACAACCCAAACTTTTTCCCATCGCAAAATGCTCAGGGCACACATAAACCCTAAAGAGCGTTGGAACGGTAGATGTATCACAAAAAAAGGACGCGTTATGCACTCACAAAAAATAGCTCTGCGAACGGCCAACAAAAACACGATGAGGGCACCCATGTGGAAGATGTGCAATTCATAAAAGTTTTATTTTGTCCGACCTGTGTTGTCATCAATAATTGGTGTCTTGCCTCTGTCATATGCAAATTTCCTCCGTGCGCCTGATCGTGTTTTTGTTGGCCGTTCGCAGAGTTGTTTTTTTGTGCGGGCATAACACGTCCGATTTTTTTGTGATACACGTACCTTTCTAACGCTATTTAGGGTTTTCGCATGCGCTGATCATTTTGAGACGGGAAAAAGTGGGCGTTGCCATTCAAAAATTTCGTGTTTCGGTACCTAGAAACGTAAGCGGGAGCGCCACATTGTTGCCGTTTTAAAAATACCGAGAACATACCTCTGAATAACTATATCTGAAATCTCATTTCGATCGGTTGAACGCAACGGCTGCTAGAAGTCCATATACCGGAAAAGTTTTTTTATGACCACCCTGTACATATATTTGCAGTGCACCAGGCAGCATTGGAACTAGGTTTCAACCTTCGGCATAGCCGTTGAGTACACTGGACGGAAAATAATTCTAAATGTGGAATTTCTCTCAACTTTTACTGCTAACTGACAAAGTGAGTTATCCAACCAACTTTGGAAAGACCAATGTCTATCACAAATTATTCTATATTCTATTATTTGTATAAAATATAAAAATGGATCGTATACATTAGAGTTTTGAATTTCACTTTTTGAAAGATGTTAATGATCCTTAAATTCAATAATTACTGTTTTAATTTTGAATTTAAATTAATTATTTTCGGAAATAATATAAAGGGCAATTTACACTTTAAATAATGTCATATTCATAATATTTTTAAATAATTTAATTACTTTATATTTGAATAAAATATCTAAAACAAACAATATAAAAATTTCAAATGAATATTCTACTAGAATTTTAAATGTACGAGAAATTTTCGAAGAAAACAAAACTCCTTTACCAATTATTAACTATAATAAATTTTGCTAAGAGAAAAAAAGTATATCATATTTTTTCTCTTATTTAAAGAAAAAACAAAACGACGTTGATTAAGTCTTGTAAGATATTTTCTTGAAGAATAAGGAAGTATGGTACAAAATTTAGAGTTCTTCAGATTGACACAATGCATAGAGTACGCCCTGCTTTGAGGAGACAATTGCAGTGAAGAGTTGCTTTGAAAAATAATGTTAGAATTGACATAAATGGCCTTATAACTGAAAATTGTGCTCCTTCCCTGACGCACTTCCTAAAAGCTTCTATCAAATCATTACGAATTATCTAGTGAGTACGGGAATATTTAAAAAATATGCCAAACATGTTGCCTGGAGCATTTAGAAACAACACACATTTCTCTATAACTCTTACCAGTAGTGAGTGAGACTACTCAGAGAGGCGAAAAAAACCCAGCAAATAATGTTTTATTTATTTAGCGTTAATATATAATGTTCCCTCAAGAATATCTTATATACTAAAAATTATTACAAGACACGATATAACACAGGATATAATTCACTGCTGGCCACTGTAAATGCAACACCCTGAAGGAAACATGCAAATAACATAAAATTTACAACATGCATTAGCGGAGGTGAGATATGCAAATGATTAGAATTTCAGCGCAGACGCACATCACGCGCGTCTGTGGCTTCACTTCAAAGCGCTATTTAAGGCTTGGAGATTTTGACGATTTCAAGTTCGGCAATTGTGTTTTTAATGTGGTTTTTTCAAAAAAACGATCAATTATGCCTCGTCGAAAACAGCGATCATCTTTTGATCAATTATCCGAGTTCGACAGAGGAAGGATAGTGGCCTACCGAGATTGTGGATTATCTTTCAGGGAAATCGGTAGTCGTGTTGGATGAAACCAAACAACTGTAATGCGGATATGTGGATGCAGGAGGGTACGACGGACCGGCGTGTTCGATCGCATCCACCTCAGCACACCACTTCACGTGATGACAGGCAAATTGTGCGCATGGCAGTGACGAATTCAGTCACATCACGAACCATAGCACAGCACATGCGGTCTGTAACGCATCATCCAGTGTCTGCGCGTACCATTCGACGCCGTTTACAGCAGAGCGGTCTGTCCGCAAGACGTCCATTGCTTTGTCTACCCTTAACGCAGAACCACAGACGTCTCCGCCGCCAATGGTGCGATGACAGAAGGATATG
Source organism: Dolomedes plantarius (assembly GCA_907164885.2). Classification (NCBI taxonomy): domain Eukaryota; kingdom Metazoa; phylum Arthropoda; class Arachnida; order Araneae; family Dolomedidae; genus Dolomedes; species Dolomedes plantarius. Next base: position 93,832,538 of record OU015501.1, read on the forward strand.
GACGGCAGAATGGAATGAAATTGCCTTTACTGACGAGTCACGCTTCTGTCTGCAACACCACGATGGTCGCATTCGAGTCTGGAGACACCGTGAAGAGAGGATGCTGAACAGCTGCGTTATGCACCGCCACACTGGTCCTGCACCGGGTATTATGGTATGGGGCGGTATTGGATATCACTCTCGCATACCTCTAGTACGCATTGCCGGTACTTTAAACAGCCAGCCCTACACCTCCGAGGTGTTGGAGCCAGTTGTCCTTCCTTACCTTCAGGGCTTGCCCACAGCCATATTTCAACAGGATAATGCGCGACCACACGTGGTACGTATTGTCCAACGGTTCTTCGTCAATCGCCAGATTGAATTGCTTCCCTGGCCGCCTCGCTCTCCGGATCTTTCGCCGATAGAAAACATGTGGTCCATGGTTGCTCTACGAATGACCCAAATTCCATCCCCAGCTGCCACAGCAGATCAACTTTGGCAACGTGTGGAAGCTGATTGGTCTGCTGTACAACAAGAAGTCATCCAAAGTCTCTCTGATTCAATGCCGAGGCGTGTGGCAGCGGTGATCTCCGACAATGGCGGCTACTCTGGCTACAGATTTTGGCAGGAACCACACTTCACAGAAGTCTATAAATTTAATCATTTGATACTTGGTCAACATGTTATCTACAAAATAATTTTGTTGTGATATCTCTTGTCTTTCTTGGTGTTGCAATTTGGGTGGCCAGCAGTGTATTAAAAACAAGAATTTTAAATCTTGTAAATGTAAGTAGTTAAATGTTGATTCATTAGAAAATAGAATACTAATTCAGTCAGCTAGTTTATAATAACATTATTTTTTTTAAAAATTATAAGAGTAATTTAAAAAACTTCAAGGAATTTCTCATTTTGAAATTTTTAGAAGAAAATGGTACATTTTTGAGAAAATATTTGCTTTATTCTCAATTTAAAGCGTGTTATCTTTAGAAATTTTTGTATATGTTATGTTTCAACATGCTTTTTTAGTCAAAGCATGTTTCTCAAATTTCTACTTCCATGTTTACATTTAGGAAAAATACATACACATTTTAAATAAAATATTTTTGTTCTAAATTGAAGAGACATATTTTGTAGTTTTCATACTTTTCGCAATATCATACTTCATATTTCTTTTCAAACTGTTATTTCATTCATAATGTTGAAAACTATAGATACTTTCAAATTTCTATTTTATATTTGCAGCTCATTATTCACCCTCTTTAAAATAGCCCATAGTACTGTGTTGTAATTAATAAATAATAATGTTGGTATCAATTTTTGATCAAACATCGCAAAAGACATATATATATACATATATATATATATATATATATATATATATATATATATATATATATATATATATATATATATATATATATATATATATATATATATTTATATATATATATATATATATATATATATATATATATATATATATTTATATATATATATATATATATATATATATATATATATATATATATATATATATATATATATATATATATATATATATATATATATTATATTTATTCCTATATATATTCAAAAATTTATATATATTAAAAATATAACAGGTTGATAAGGGATTGTTTATACTTTCTACACTCTCATTTCATTTACAATATTAAAAAGCTTACCTGTAAATTACTTGCAAATTTCTGTTTTATATTTACAGCTGATTATTCATTATCTTTTAAAAAACCCTTAGTTTATGAATGTGTCGTAATTAATAAAAAATAATGTTGTCAGCATATTTCAGACAACACATCACAAAAGAAATAAATATTCGCAAGTAAACAGTTCGTAAGTGAAATTTTTTAGTATGAAAATTTCCAATCCGAGAAAGACGTTACACACACTTCCTTGTCAAAAATCAGCTGTATTTGTCAGTTCCATTTTGTTTTCCTCTTCAATCACATATTTCTATTGAATCTGGTGAAGGAGGATTTGTTATCATTTGTATTGCAAACGTGAATACAAATGGGCTTCTCTTCCGCACAATTTCATTTATTCTGGGATTCTTTCCTTCGGACAGTTGACAGCATTGTTCAGTGTCCTTTCCCCTGCTCAGAAACGTTTACTGGCGCTGTCAAAATTGTATTTACAAATAATTTCTTGAATCGTTGTGCCCGAGGGTGTTCTGGGCTGCACTTTTGAAGAATATGCTTTTAAATTTAAGAAATCTTAAAAGAATAGAAATGCAAATTGCGCGTTTTCAAAGAAACACGTATTCATATAAGTACTGAAGTGTTTAAAATAATCAACACAAGTAGCGCTTTTTGAAACCTCACTCCTCCAGATACACCCATAATCTAAAAATTATACGTTATGATGCCAAGTTTAAACTACTATTTAAATATTAATTATAAAAAAATAAGGGATTTACCTAAAATATTGAATTTTAATTTTTTCACACATAATACTAATATTGATAAATTTTTTTGCATTATTTATGTAAATTACAATGATTTCTATGTTATTACTTTATAATTATATTAGGATCACTTTACTTTACTCGAACAGATTTTTCGTACATTTAATAGTTTCTGACAAGCGAAACTGTCAATCAAACCCTAGTTCCTTAACCTCGTATCCAGTGTTCTATAAACAGAACTATCATAGCCGTATAAGATAATATCATTATTATAGTTTCACTCCAAGTACGTACCCAAATATTTTGTAAAGACAGTTAGACGGCATCTACCTGTTTTAATATTTATTTATTATTTATTTGTTTATGAACATCTGAAAACTTTCGGCATATTGCCTTATGCTTGGTTAAAAACTGAATACTGTTCTGTCATCCGTTTTCCGGCGCAAAAAAATTAATAATCTGTAGCCTCATCTGAGGTTTGAATCTTGTTCGCCTAATTTTGACTAATATATTTTTACCAACTGAACACTTATTTTTGTCACTTTCATCGAGGAAATTTTGAACCGACAAAATGACTGCCCAAAATTTCGAAATCAAATAGATTGAATTTTAGAAACAATATATATGAAAAAAAACACACCCAATATGCATGCAAAAATTGGTTTCTAAATAAAAAAATGTATACTCTGGGTCTGACATATTCTCCGAAGTCTGATTAGAGTAATTACCTTGCACATTATTTTCGTACTGATTTGGCATAATTAGAGTATAAATACTTACTGATGAATAACTCCGATAATAAACTCCAGTAACTGGTTTCGCTACATATTTAGTTTTACAAAATGCTATAAACACGAAATTTATTGTAATACAAAGTTGGAAATTTAATTATCTGTATTTTTATATTTATTTTCTACTCTATTGTTTCTTTGAATGTATTTTTTTAATAATTCTAAATCCCATAGATTGAATTTTAGAACCAATATAGCAAAAAGTAATGCAAAAAAATGCAAAAGTATGCAAAAAGTAATGCAAAAAAACTTTATAGTAATAAAATTATTCTCTGCGTCTGACATATTCTCCAAAGTCTGTTCAGTCTAGTAACCTCCTACAACATTTTCGCCCTAATTTGGTATAATTAGAATATAAATACTTACTGATTAATAATTTCAGTAATCAATACAGAACTAAAGATTTACCTTGAATAATCATGCGCTGGTTTCGCTTCATATTTAGTTTCATGAAAAGCTATAAACACAAAATCTATTATAATACAAAGTTGGAAATTTGATTATCTGTATTCTTATCTTTATTTTCTACTCTATTGTTTCTTTGAATGTATTTATTTTAATAATTCTATTCTCGGTCCCATTAAGAGAAATCCGTAGACTGAATATGCTCTTAACTTCTTTCACTTTAATTAAGAAAATCTGACTTAGTTAAAGAAGTAATTGCGATTCTCTCATGCATGAAAATCTTTTCAGTTTACTTTCTATTCACTCAAAGATCTTATGAATTCTGATCTTTATGAATTGTGAACTGGAACAATAACAGATAGGGGAAAGATATAATGAACTTTTCTCTTCTGAAATGGTCTCTCATTAAATAATGTTCATTTGAACATTAGATTTATATCATTTAACGGTTTCTATGATATGAAAGTAATTAATAATGGGTATGGAGTTTCATGTTTGGAATAGTTTTCTGTCTTTTTTTTATTCCCATTTGTCATAAAATTGTATCTGTATATGCAAAATATCCCTGCAACTAGATCACAAGAAAAGAAATTGCACTTTATTGTAAATTTATAAAAAATATAGAAATGTGACGTCATATTTTCTATGGAATCATATTGTGGATTAACTGTTGGGATAAAGACATGCATGAGCTTCAAATATATGATGAAATAAATATGTTATAGAAAAATAATCATATTTTTTAAGTTATTATTAAGATTTTTTTATACTGCAGAGGCACATAACTGCAAGCATTCACACTATTAACTGCCGCAAACTGTTGCTAACATTTTATCTGGGACCACCATACAGGTGAAAAAAACATCGCGATCTCGTTCCACCTCGGATTTGTCCAAGCCCTAATAGGGGTAACATCTGGTGGGCTCGTACCCTCATCCAACCCACATACCACGTGATAGGACACGTGATTTGACATGGAATTACCAGGCGTAGAAACTAAAGCATTCAGCGATGGTTTTCGGGATGCTAACTGAGCACCCTCAGTCCAAATTCCAGCATGCCAACCATACAGTTGCTTCAGCTCATGGTTTCATTACAGAATAGAGTGCCCCCGCCAAATTGGTGAGAAAGTGCCAATGTTTGTATGTTTGTATGTTTGTATGTATGTTTGTATGTTTGTATGTATGTTTTTATGCATGTATATATGTATGTTTGTATGTATGCATTATGTATGTATGTATGTATCGCAATCGCGCCAAGAAGTATGCCAAGAGGCACCCTATTCTGATGTAATACCCGGGCTCATTGTAAAGATATAAAATTTACCATTCCTTCATTGTGATTGATAATTTATGATTTAATTAAATATTTAAATTTATACTTTAAAACTTGTTTTATTATTTTGGGTGGTAATGAAATTAAAATGTATTGTGATTATTTACTAAAACTACTTTCTTGGTTAAAAATTTTCGTGCAGAATCTCAGATAAAGATTGTCTTGCATTTCGATAGCAAAAATTGTTTAAGTGTCGTTTAAACAGTGTAGAGAAAACTCTATTTGAGATTATCCAAAGCAGTTTTTTAAGGGGAAAAAATGAATAACAAGAGAACACAAATTCACCGATTTTTCACAGTGTACTAACATTTTTTTCAGACATTATCTCCAGGAAAATAAATAAATATTTTTTTAAAATGCATGCAATATAATTTTTTTATAAAATAGAAAAACAGATCGCATACATTAGAGTTTTAAATTTCACTTTTTAAAAGATGTTAATTATCCTTAGATTCAAAATAACTGCTTTAAAGTTTAATTAAAATGAATTATTTTCCGAAATAAAATGAAGTGCAATACACACTTTAAATAATTTTATACATTTATTAATACTTTAATTTATTTATATTTAAATAAAATAATTAAAATGAATAATTTAAAAATTTTAAATAAATATTCAAACTGTTTTAAATGTGAGAGAAACTTTCGAAGGAAATAAATGTCCTTTACCAATTATTAGCTGAAATAAATTTTGCTAAAAGAAATAAAAGATAGTAGTAAAACATATTTTTTTCTCTTTAAGAAAAAAAACCATGTTGATTAAGTCTTATCAGATATTTGTTTGAAGATTAAGAAAATTTCTTGGGCAATGATTACTTACGATGTCTAAATTAAATTAAATACGGTTCTGATGTACATTCTCAGTAGTTTACTCTATGGCCTCTGGAGAAATTTGAGATAAAAATTACAGAATCTGATCTTAAAATGCCAAACTGGGTTCAATTTCATTACACAACAATCTTTTCAATTCTCAAACGATCTTACTAGAAAGTTCCAGGACATTTATTCAAATTTTTAGTAATCACATAAGGCCGAAACGACTAAAGTTTCGATTAATTTCTTCCAAAAAGCCTATAAAAATAAAACTTTTCCTAAGTGATTTCTCCACTTCCTTGATGAAAAAGGGTTCATTCAATCATAAAAAATAAGTGTAAACAGAGAATGATTTCAAGAACGCACAAATTATTGGCATTTTGGGGGGATTACCTTAACTTTGGGTATTGGTGAACTACATTAAAGAAAGTCGTTTCAAGGAATTTAGTTCAAGTACTACCACCTTTCAACCTGCCATTTTCTGGGAGTGTTCACTTGAGTAGATCTCTTAATCACTTCCCAATGCGATAATGAAACTTCAAACCTCTTTTTGAAATTAAGGCTAGAAGTTTCCCAGCCTTGTTTGAGGTCACTTTAAAGTTTTTTAAACATTTGCCTTACAACGTTTACATTCCGCAAACTGCTTTTCTATGAACCATTTCCTCTCGAAATAGGTGGATTAAACGCAATACCAACTTTACAAATTAGTTATACATTAAGAAGTCCTAGGATATATACAATTCTTCTGGTTCAGAGGAGTTCGTCACTGTGAAAATAATTATATATACTCTCCATATGGAACTAGGTGAAACGTTTTAATTTGATTTATGCTTTCCTTATCGACCCCTCTCTCTGAATGGGTATCTGAATGGATTTTAAAAAAAGTGTAAATTGTAATTTACTTTGTGTATGTCTGATAGCTAACTATATGAATATGATACTTGTTGGAGATAAAGAACATTTCTGAGGCATAAATATCCTAAAATTATAAAACGTATTGAGTAGTAGTATGATTTTGATTAAAAAAGTTGGATAATCCTGAAATAATGTCCCAAATGTATAAATTATGTAATTTGTGTTGCCCTGTGTAATGCGGCATTTAAAAGAAATCACCAAAGTTTCCTGTGACAAAATAACCGTGCTATTTAAACATTAACTAGTTATGAATAGGGGTACGTAAATTTCGCATAAAAATATAGAAATTTCGTAAACAAATTACAATATATAAAATTTCGCATTTATTCGCAATAGATATATTCAACAATTTCGCATTTATTATAAGAAATCATAATTTTACTTACTTGGTTAGGGAAGTATCAAAATTCTTAGTTACATAGCTCACATTGTAATAGTATCCACATTATCTTCCTTAAGTCTTTAGCAATAAGTAATAAGCAAATTTCGAGAGTGAGATCTCTCAGTTAAAGACCGTGGATGGTTTTCGATAAGCAATTATGTTAATAACTTGCTACTATTATTACCTAATTTCGCTTAAAAAGCCGTTTATCACCGAGTTTCGCCGAAAAGTAGTAAAAAAATAATTTTCGCATTTATTCACTCATATCAGCAAATTTCGCATTGATTCGCATCTTTTTCGTAAATACGAAAATTGCGTATTCCTAGTTATGAGCAATGGTTGATTTTTTCTACTATAAAATTTTTACATCTCAATTCCAAAACGCATCCTTTACTGAAATTACTATTTCTTTTCAAGTAAATATTACTGCTGTTATGGTAAACTTGCGAACAGAATTCATTGATATATTGAGGGGGGGGGAGCAATGCCCAAATGCGTTTCTGAACTGTCCATAGGGACAACCACACCTTATTCTCATCGGAACTATTAATTAATTTGCATATTGTACCTACCCCTTTATATTTGTCGTGGATATTAAGAAGCTGTGTGTTCTGTTTAGCATTGCGCTGTTCATATAGACTATATGTGTCATCTTAAGTTCATATTAATGTGAAAAAAATTAGGTTAAGATGCGAAAAGATATAGCTATATAAAATTCCAATTCTTTAAAAATTTGAAATATATCAATAAATAAAGCATAATCGTGGCACGAATATCTGTCATAATGAAATAGATAAAATAGTACTATCCAAGTAAAAGTATTGATATTCATTATAATACACTTAAAATATGATACTGAAAACTTGATTCCCAGCAAAACTTCTAAATATATAAATTATCTAAGTATCTACATGTGGATATCAGAATCCTTACCCACTTTTCAATTTAATTTGAACTCAAAATATCATTAAGTTTGTCTCAAAACCATTACAAAAGCAATTGTGTCCATCAAGCAAACGACATCCGTATCACCTGCCAGTTACGCCACTCCTTTAGTCGATGATTAAAGGACTGCAAGCAGCCTCGTATTCCTTCGATTATACTCCATTTATGTATTCTTCATCTGGACAAAAAACAAACCATACTGTGTTTACGATGGAATTGTTCTTTTATGTCACCATTCACTGTTGGTTGCCTGTTATGCAGCCTAAAATAAAGACTGTTAGCAAAAAAATAGGTTGTTATATTATGATCTACGCACTTAAGTGGAAATAATTTGAAATTTTTGCAGATGTAATGGCATTATTTCGTATTTTGTTCTAAGTATTAAAATCCATAATTCAAGTTTATTTGAATTCGGAATATTGTCCAGCTTGAATCGATTTCATTATGATAGGCAACTTCTCTACTAAGCATTTAACATCCGTAGCGCCAGCGAGATATGCCACTCGCTTAGTTGATGATTAAAGGACTGCAAATAACCTTGTATTCATTCTATTATACTACATTTATGAATTCTTCATCTATGCTAGAAAAGAACAGATGGAATTGCTCAATTTTAATTCAGATGGAATTGCTATTTAATGTGACCCCTCACACAATTCACACTCGTATTGGTTATATTTTATGCCAATGGTTATATGTAGTCAAAATTAAAGACTGTTAATAGAAAAATACATTATGGTACATTGTGATCTCGGTCAGAGGGTCACAACAAGGTGAGAGTTCCCCAATGGGGGAAACTTTAAGGTTTCAGGGGGAGGGGGGATTGCGAACACTATTCGGAAATGTGTGCTGTCCTGTATAATAATATATACAGTCTGTGAAATTGTTGTTGTTTCTAATTTGACCTGTGACATTCAAAATTGTTTGTTGAATGTGACAGATTAAACTCAGTTGTTGAACATGCAGCATTAGGTTTAGTCCATAAAAATCAATTTTAATCTGTTGGTATTAATTTTACTATGTTTAGTAATTATCTCTCAATATATAAATAAAACTAATTATTTTCAAGTTTGGAAACTATCAAGATTTCCTATTACTATTTAGTAATTAGCTCTGAATATATATATAAAACTAATTATATTCAAGTTTGGAAGCTATCGAGATTTTCTATTGCTACTAAATTTGTAAAATTCTACTATAGAAATAATCCAAAGAATTGCATATATACTAACACAAAAAAATAAATAAAGGCTTTTCAATATTAAATGCATATTTTTTGGACTGCAGCTTTTGAGTTAGAAAATCTTGGGAAGGGGGCAAACACATTCTGAACTATGGTGACAAGGGGTAATGTAGAAAAAAGTTTGAGAACCACTGATCTAGGCGCTCTAGTGGAAATAATTTGAGATTTTTGCAGCTAAGATGGCACAATTCCTTATTCTCTGCTAAATATTCTAATCCATACTTCTCTTTTCATAAAAGGCAGTTACTTACGTTTCGTTCTATTTGAACTTTTAAACTATGCCTCGTAATTTTTTGCCACAATTGGTGGAAACACCAGTTCAAATAAATATCCCGCAAAGATACTGCCTCTTATCCCTTGGTATTATAGCTAATATCAAATAGGTCTGATCATGAGTCTCCCCCATTCTGAAAACGAATATGAATGAATTGGTAGAAAACGTTATGTTTTGATTTCTCTATATATGACGTGAGTGAATTTGCAAATCATTTTTATTGCACCTTCTCTGTGCAATAAACAGGATTTTTATTGTTTATTGTATTTTTTAACAGTACACATATAGCTGAAAGTACCTTGATCACGTTAGCCGTAAATTCATATCCATTGTCACTCTGTAATAAATGAGGTGAACCAAAGTCTAAAATCATGACATTTTAATAATTTGTTTATTACAATTATTTAATAATTATAACGCAATTGTTCAATAATAATAATTATTTTTTTTCCAAACAATGATGATTGTATTGACTTTTAATCTAAAAAACTCTTAACTAATTCATATGTTTATTTAAGTAACAATCTCTGTATCTGTCTTTATTAATTAGCCTTTACTACTTTGGGATTATTGCAATACGTCTGGATGAAACCAGGCTGTTTGAGAAAACTATTGTGAATTTTCTAACTAGTCTAAATGTGTAGAGGTTCATTACAATAAGCCTAAAATTGTCAGGCTAATTAAAAGATGTCGATAATTTTCCAATTAGCCTGGCGCATTGCAAAAGGACGATGCTCTTTGCAACAATCCGGATTTGTCAATTCGCCTACACCATATAAACTCATACCAATAATGAGACTACCCTTTTATGTGTAGGCTTTAGTTTTTTTTGTGTAGGCTTTAATCTATAAAACTTCACTAAAGTTATTGGATATAAAATTGCAAAACTGATTAATAAACAATGCATAATACATAAAAAATAGTTGAATGAGGAACTAATTAACGATAACCTAACCACCAAAAGATTTATCCAAGGGTACTGATAAACGCAATCGAGTTTGAAATATTATTAAATTCGAGGGGGAATTTAATATTGAGATATTTTCCCAAGATGAATTAATTATAATTTTAAGTAATTATCTGATTCTGTATTTGTAATAATCTCAGGGCTGATGAGTATCGAGTGTAATGTTAGTACACTGTGTCATCTATATAAAGAATAATAAAGATGCGATAATGTTATTAGATATATTTTTTTACGATTTCCTATAAGGATCAAATGATTCCAACTTTACGACAGATTTTTATGTCCATATCTAAAGTTGGATTTCCATAGTCATAAAGTGGAGTGATGAAAAAAGACTCATGTGATTTTAGCAGTTGTCAGGTTTGTATTTCTTGGGTAGTTTGCTTTCCCAAATTTCTGTCAAGTTAGTGTCTAAGCACCAAAGTTGTTTTGGGAGAATCGAACTGGTTCTTCTAACATTTCAATTACGAATGTGAATAAAAATTCTGACTTATGAAATTACTAATCTATGCTATATAAGGTTAGGTTTTTTTGTGCAAGGAAATTTTTATGAGAGTGTAAGTATCTTAACAGCTTCATATTATATTTATTTACAAATATACACTTAAATAATAAATGTATAATGTTCAAAATACGGAAGATTGTATATAATTTAAAATATACTTACTTAAAATTGATTTTTTTCATTTTCTAAGATATCAAGATATTATAAGACTAATACTTAAAAAGTTAGGTTAAAATTAATCATACTCTACAGTTAAACTATAAAAATCAAGTATATTTTATGTTTTTTGTTAATACATTCACAATGAATGATTGTAGCATATATTTCTCATAAAAGTTTTTCAAAACGGATCCAAATATCAATATTTTACAAAAATAATCATGCATAAAATTATATTTTAAAACTCTTTTGCTAGTAAACTAAGAAAAAATAATACATATATATATATATATATGAATAACATACTTTAGTTTATTATATTTTTATTTATGTGCAGTATGCGTTTTGCAGTTGATAAGCAGTTGCAATTATTTTATAGTTATATGTTTTGAAAAAGAATGCAATAAAAATTTTCATTAAAAGTTTTTATTTTACTCTTTCATTAAACCACAATTTCTTTTCATAAATTCTCTCTTATATCATGCGACTTTACACTGTCATAACTCATTATAAAAGAAATAATCAATTCTGGGCTGCCTTCATTTTTAAATTTGAAATAAAATATATTTTCAACAATGTTGTTTAATTGTGAGACACAAAAAGCAGGGAATTTTGCATACTTTTTTTAGTTACTTTATGTTTGTATTTCTTACTGTTTTGTATTGCTTGCTTTTATCATTACAAAAAACGAGATTTAAGGAAAATGAATTGGGTAAATGTTCTTTGTGTCTTTTATTTTTGATATGTAGGCATGTATAGTTAATTAATGAGCTATGCATGGGAAATGTATATAATCTCTAATAATACAATTTAATGATATCTGTTCAAGATTTCAGACATCTTATCATAGAAGTCACAAAAAATAAAATTCCGCACAACGTCTGAAAGTTACAAAAAAAGCTGTTAATTAATTGTAACTACAGGGTGGCTAATAAATACTGTAACACTCTAAAAAATAAGAGTTAATTTTAATCGTTTGGAAAAACAATTTATCTATCTATTTGTGTGATTGGCAACTTTTTGTAAACGCAGACGATTTTTGTTTAAAGTAAAACATGTAGAATATTTTTAAAGATGGAAGCCAAAAGGTTAATGGTTAAACAGGTTTTTGATCGCGGATTTTCTGCAGGTAAAATATTTAAGCAATTAAAATGCCTTGGTTTTAATAGGACGTTTATATATAGGACTATAAATCGATTATTGGATACCAATAGCTGTAAAGATCGACCAAGGTCCGGTCGTCCACGCACTGTTAGTACAAAAGAACGTATCAAAAGAATTCGTGAAAAGATACGAAGAAATCCACAACGTTCTGCAAATAAAATGGCTGCAGAAGAGAACATCAGTCGCAGAACTATGGAACTTATCATAAATGAAGACCTGGGTTTTCGCCCTTATCGCAAAAGAAAAGTTCAAGATTTGACTACTGCACAAATAGTAAAAAGGTTACAAAGATGTAAGAAATTGCTGAACCGGCACGGTAGCAAAAGTGTTGAAAAAATAATTTTCTCTCATGAGAAGCTGTTTTGTTCAGAACAAAGTTATAATGCTAAAAATGATGTTGTATATTCAGCAACCTTCGAGGATATACCTGAAAATCTTCGAACTGTTAAACGCTTTCAGAACAAGAATTCTGTTATGGTTTGGGCTGCAGTGTCACACAATGGAAAACTGCCTCTGAAATTCATCGATAATGGGGTAAAAATCAATGCTGAATATTACAAACAGGAAGTATTGGCTACACGTTTATTACCACATGCTAACAGATTGTATTCCAAAAAGTATTGGATATTTCAACAAGATTCTGCACCGTCCCACCGATCCAAAACAACACAGGAATGGCTCCATGCCAATTGCCCGAAGTTTATCAAGCAAGAAGATTGGCCACCTTCTTCACCAGATCTAAATCCTTTAGACTATTGCATTTGGGGGATTTTAGAGTCTAAAGTAAATGCTAAGCAGCACAGAAGTTTGGACTCCCTCAAAGCTTCCATACGGAGTGAATGGGACAAATTACCTCATAAAATGATTCGTGCCGCAATAGGACAGTGGCGTAAGAGATTATCTTTAGTAATCGATAAAGATGGCGGTCGATTCGAGTAAAATTATTTCATGGTAAACTTTCATGTATAATGTTCATAATATTGTTGTATTTTCCATTTTCTATTTCATCTGTGTGTAATTAAATGATTCGATATTTGTCACAGTATTTATTAGCCACCCTGTATATCTTTTATGCTACCATATATCATAAAAAAAATCTTCATCCAAAAAATATCTCTTTATAAAAATTATGCATCTTTTTATAAAACTAAACTCAATGCAGTGAAACAGAAACGCATTTTATATATCCCTTGTAAACAAATTTTATATAATGATTATTATATTCTAAATATGAAAGAACTAAACTACCACTGATATGAAACTTATTTCAAACAGCGTTCAAAGATTGCATATTATCTTTTTAGAGTGTACCTGCCTGTTAGACGATTGGAACAGAAAATATTGACAAAGCGTTTTCAGAAACTGAATTCAATTAATTTATCCCTAAGTCGATACTTCATTAATCAATATAGAATAATTTTAAGAGAACCTGACTAGTTGAAGAAGCATATTTGTAAAATTATTAAATGTAAGCATGTATAGCTAATTAATGCGCTATGCATATGAAATATACATATAATCTCTAATAATACAAATTAACGCTATCTGTTCAATATTGATGACATATAATACAATATTTTAGACACATTATAAATTTCGCACAACGTCTGAAAGTTCAAAAGAAAATGCAAATTAGTACTAACGATGCCATTTGTGCTACGTGTTTATTATAACGAAAACACTTTTCCAGTTTTATATATCTCTTAAATAATCAATGTGATGAAAAGAAATGCATTTTGTATATCACTAGAAATTATTTTTTTATATAGATTATTCTGTTCGAAATACGAAAGAAATAAACTATCAATGATAAGAAATTTATTTCAAACATCGTTCAGTGATGGAACATTATCTTTTTAGAGTGTGACAGACTGTTAGACGGCTGGAACAGTAAATATTGACAAAGCATTTTCAGAAACTGAATTCAGTTAATTTGTCTCCAAGTAAATAGTTCATGAATCGATATGGAACAATTTTAAGAGAACCTAATTTTATGAAAAATCATATTTTCAAACTTATGGGAACGCAAAGATGCATAGCTAATTAATGCGCTATGCATGGGAAATAAGTATAACCTCTAATAATACAATTTAATGCTATGTGTTCAAGATTTAAAATATCTCATCATAGATTTCAGAAAAAGTAAAAATTCCGCTCAACGACTGAAAGTTATAAAGAAATTGCAAATTAATTATAACGATGTAAATTGTGCTACATATACATTATAACGATAATCCGTAAGCAGTTTATGCATTTTTTTTAATAAATGCAATGAAACGAAATAGAAATGCATTTTATAAATCACTTATAATTTATTTTTGTATATAGATTATTCTATTCAAAATATAAAAAAATAAACTATCTCTGATATGAAACTTATTTCATACAACGTTCAAAGATTGAACATTATCTTTTTAGAGTGTGACAGCCTGTTAGACGGTTGGAACAGAAAATATTGACAAAGCATTTTCAGAAACTCAATTCAATTAATTTGTCCCTAAGTTGGTAGTTCATTAATCGATATCGAACAATTTAAAGAGAACCTGACTTGCTGAAAAAATATATTTGTAAAATTATAACTCAGTTTCAGTACCGTTAATGAGCCCTGAAATGAATTGCATGCAGCTATATCGATTCACTTTATTCATTAAGGAATAACACAGAAATAAAGAATGGCATAACTTGGTTATGAACACAAATTTCTTTGTTGAATTAGCGGGAGATTTATCGCAGAGGACGGAAATAATTCTTAAGAGTGCGAGATAAACAGATCATAAACCTGCTGTTGCCAGGCTTATGACGGAGTTCTGTGAGTATATTGTCTTTTATTTTCTGTTACGGCACTTTATAGCAAAATATATAATGGTCTAAATAGATTCATTACTTACTGGAATCATGAATTTATTCTGCGAAAGTGTGTAATTAAACGTACGCCATCGGTATTGCTTTTAATTTTCTCTATTGTGTATTGTGCAGCAGTAAAGAATGCAATAAACACTTTAGATGTGAATGAAGATTTCTTTGAATAATCGGTCAGAGAATTGCTCTCGGCGAATATATTATGATCAATATATAGAACATAAATATCACTTTAAGGGATTCAAAGCAGTTTATTCAGAACAAAGGAGACCAGTATAAAAAATATAAATACATACATCTAAATATATATATACACTGCTGGCCACTGTAAATGCAACACCCTGAAGGAAACATGCAAATAACATGAAATTTACAACATGCATTAGCGGAGGTGAGATATGCAAATGATTAGAATTTCAGCGCAGACGCACATCACGCGCGCCTGTGGCGCCACTTCAAAGCGCTATTTAAGGCTTGGAGATTTCGACAATTTCAAGTTCGGCAATTGTGTTTTTCTTGTGGTTTTTTCAAAAAAACGATCAATTATGCCTCGTCGAAAACAGCGATCATCTTTTGATCAAGTATCCTAGTTCGACAGAGGAAGGATAGTGGCCTACCGATATTTGTGGATTATCTTTCAGGGAAATCGGTAGTCGTGTTGGACGAAACCAAACAACTATAATGCGGATATGTGATCGTTGGATGCAGGAGGATACGAGGGACCGGCGTGTTCGATCGCATCCACCTCAGCGCACCACTTCACGTGATGACAGGGAAATTGTGCTCATGCCAGTGACGGATCGCTCAGTCACATCACGAACCATAGCACAGCACATGGAGTCTGTAACGCATCATCCAGTGTCTGCGCGTACCATTCAACGCCGTTTACAGCAGAGTGGTCTGTCTGCAAGACGTCCATTGCTTTGTCTACCCTTGACGCAGAACCACAGATGTCTCCACCGCCAATGGTGCGATGATAGAAGGATGCGGACGGGAGAATGAAATGAAATTGTCTTTACTGACGAGTCACGCTTCTGTCTGCAACACCACGATGGTCGCATTTGAGTCTGGAGACACCGTGAAGAGAGGATGCTGAACAGCTTTAAACAGCCAGCACTACATCTCCGAGGTGTTGGAGCCAGTTGTCCTTCCTTACCTTCAGGGCTTCCCAACAGCGATATTTCAACAGGATAATGCGCGACCACACGTGGTACGTATTGTCCAACGGTTCTTCGTCAATCGCCAGATTGAATTGCTTCCCTGGCCCCTCGCTCTCCGGATCTTTCGCCGATAGAAAACATGGGGTCCATGGTTGCTCTACGATTGACCCAGATTCCATCCCCAGCTGCCACAGCAGATCAACTTTGGCAGCGTGTGGAAGCTGCTTGGTCTGCTGTACCCCAAGAACTCATCCAAAGTCTCTTTGAATCAATGCCGAGGCGTGTGGCAGCGGTGATCTCCAAGAATGGCGGCTACTCTGGCTGCTGATTTTGGCAGGAACCACACTTCACAGAAGTCTATAAATTTAATCATTTGATACTTGGTCAACATGTTATCTACAAAATAAATTCTGTTGTGATATCTCTTGTATTTCTTGGTGTTGCAATTTGGGTGGCCAGCAGTGTATATATATATATATATATATATATGTGTGTGTGTGTGTGTGTGTGTGTGTGAGTGTTTGTTTGTTTGCTTGTTTGCTTGTTAAAGGTTCTCTCAAAAAGTGATATTTACGTATTTTCTATTTAAAATCAATAAATATTAATAGAATATCATTTTTTGCCATTTAGCATATTCAGAAATTATTTTAAGGGAGCATTTGTCTGGGTTACATTCAAAACATACTTGAGCAATGTTAACTATTATTTTATGTAATGTTTTCTTAAAATGAAAACTTTACTAGACTCATTTATATATAGTAACTAGTACGTAGGCGATGTAAAAGAAATAAATTCATGTACGGAAAACAATAAAAGAATAGTTGAAATGGACATTGAGTGAAAAAAAAATTCTTTGTGTATCTGTTATCTATAAATTTTACTCTTTGAAAACATGCAAGAAACGCATTTGTAATACAAAAAAAAATTATATGAAATAATTCAAACAATTTAGCAACCATGAGAAATTTTCTTTCAGACGTGACCATTACTTATTTGAATAATTTTAAGAAGACCTATAATAATATAATAGTTAAATTAATTTAAGGACATTTTAATATATTTAATACATATTTGGGGAAATTATTTATTTAATTTTTTATTCCATTAAAATTGTATGTATGAAAATTTGGATCTAGAAATATTTTAATTCAAATAATGTCTGACTAAAACGGTATTGTTGTATTTTTCCTTAGTTTAAAGATAAACAAATATTTTCACGGCTACAAAATAGTAATTAAATTTTACTGCATTTGGGCAGAAAATAATTTCTCGTGACATCATTACGTTTACATTTGTTGTTCTAAAGCAATTGTTGGCTATTATAACTCTCAAGGGTGACATAATGATACCTCGAGTAATATACATTTTAAATTCATAAACTTTATTCGAAAATCTTAACGATTAAACTATAGAATTGTAATGGAATATATCTGAAATTTCTTGAAAACTGCCTTTCTGAAGTTCGCCTTGTGGGATTTACTGACAGAACGCATTTTGAATTTCCTTTTTTTCTTTAATTTGTTGGCTCTTGACAATTGTTTAACACAATTAAGAAAAATCTCAATGACTGGTAAATGATTTTAAGATTTAGAGTGTAAACTGCTTGTCTCAAGACGCACTATGTATGTCATCTTATGTAATAGTGCGAAATATTTTTAATTGATTGGAGGGAAACATCTAACATTATATATATATATATATATATATATATATATATAGGGGAAAGTAGGATAAGATGACGAAGCGGGTAAGATGACGAACTCGGTTTTTCTCCGACGCAATCATAGATAGCAGCACCTGTCCAGCCAATTTTTAAGACTCTAGTATTGGGTTATGGCGCCCACTACAAGTAATATAAGTTGAAATCGTTTTGTGAGTAGTGGCGACTCAAATTTATTTCTTTAATCTGTGTTTGTAAATTTTGGACTTCACAGCGCAAGGAATTACCCGACTACGGTAAGTTATTTTTCTCCTCCATTTTTTTCTCTCAAAATACAACTCGTAGCGTTAAAAATCATTTATGGTATAGTTTATTTACGATAAGCTTGGATACTGATAAACAAGTTGAAATCGAAACAGCCGTTGTGGGGTAAGATGACGAGGAGCTTACCTTAGAATTGGTACTGTCCAGATTGCTCTGAACGGATTCAGAGCTACTGGCATTGAGCCTCTAGACAGCAATATTTTCAGAGACGAAGATTTTCATGCTTCATACACCACTGATGTTGTTGAAAACAACCAATTAGATTATTCTACCATTTGTCAGCAGCACATTTCATCGACTTTTCCTCCTGAACCTACCATTTCTTCAACCCTATCTCCACAGCCATCAACTTCCTCAGCTCTTCCTCCACTTCCGATGGCCAGCAAGAAAACAACCAGGAAACCAAGGAAGAAACTGCCTTCTTACCATATTTCTGGATCTCCTGTAAAACAAGCTCTTGAAAAAAAGAAGAAAGAAAAAAAATTGATGGAACTGAAAGGACAGGAAAGATTGAAAAGGAAAGCTGAAATATTAGCGTCAGAGAAAGCTAAATGTTTACCGATAACACCTAGAAAAAGAAGGAAAACTAGAATGCGTCAACGGGATTACTGGTCATCTGATGAGTCATCACAAGAAGTTTAATGTGTGGAGGACGAGGACTATAATACTGAAACATTATTGGAAAAAGACTGCATTATTTGCGGGGAGGAGGGAAAGGACGATTTATGGTATCAGTGTTTCAGGTGCAAATCTTGGGCACATGCTCAATGTTCCGTCTGGGATGATAATGAAGCGAAAGACAGACCCTTTTGTATATGAACTCTATTACCTATGTTAGTTCTTAATTGTTGTATCTAATTCTTTAAGTTTTTGTTTCATTATGGGTAATCTGTCATTGTATTTTTAGTGTCATCTGTGCCTTTTTCACTAAGTACCTAAGTGAAATTGTTTATCTGCGTTTCTGAAAATAAAACTTTATATCTTGATTTATATTGTTATCGATTCGTCATCTTACCCACCGCCCTTAGTCATCTTACCCCACCTAATGGGTAAGATGACCGAAATTACTTTCTTGGAGGAAGGGAATATTTTACCATCTTTCAAGAGGAGATGAAATCGTTTAAATTTTTTTTATAAAATATAAAGGTTGAAAGAAGTCTTTCTGTAAATTACAGGTTTTTAAACCACTTATTGAATTCAGGAAAAAATATTTGAAGCTTAAGTTCGTCATCTTACCCCACCTTCCCCTATATATACTAGCTGAAGTACCCGGCGTTGCCCGGGAATTTAATAATGTTTGTTAACCAAAATCAATTTAAAAATTAACACAGTATAAATAACATAGAAAAAATATATGTGAAATGTTATACACGTCTCAGAATTTAGGAATTTCAGCCTTTCATAATTGTAGCACTAATATATGAAAAGAAAAAATGTCAAATTTTCTAATGTTTGTTAACCAAAATTAATTTAAAACTAAACATAGTATAAATAACATAGAATGAAAACACGTGAAATCTTATACACATAAATAAAAGAAAACCCAATAAAAAACATATAAAATTATAATAAACTCCTCAGAATTCAGCTAGATTTAGCCTTTTATCATTGGGGCAAAATAAGAAACTCAAATTACAGGTTTAGCAGAAATTTCCAATAGATCCATGATATGACTCCAGCGTGGCCTCTTAAAAAATGAAGTGTTATTGAGGGCTGCAAACCATTTAACTTCTCTCCACATTAAACTCTTATAAACATCCTCAACATATTAAATTCCTTTTCTATCCTAGATAAACTCCTCAGAATTTTGGTAGATTTAGCCTTTCGTCATAGTACCACTAAAAACTGAAACATCCTCTCCAGAAATATAAATTTATTAATTACAATAATTAAACACACACAAATGTATAAATTTCACAAAAGTTTTTTAACCAACATTTGAATAATTCGTAAATTAAAAAGCATATGAAAATAAAGATAATAAGAACTTCCGGAATCGAAATTAATTACCCTAAATCTTTAATTAATAAAAAAACCAATATAATATGAATAAAAACGATAGTCGTTTAAAATCATATGAAAATAAAGCTATTACAAAGATAATAATAAAAAAGCATATGAAAATACTGCTCGCGCATGAAGTATTTAGCTTTTCAAGCGAAATAAATTATTTTTTAGAAAAAACTACTTTTAATCGAGAAATTAAACACGTTGCACAAAATTTGATTTTACCAACTTTCTACCCTACAATTTACACCCTACGTCTTTGAAGTTGGGTGTTCAAATATCTTCTTTGAAAAATGTACACCCTACTTCTTCTAAATAGGGTGTAAATATAAAGTTTTAACAGCCAGTTGAACGCCAGCTAAAAACGATTGTTGTTTAAACTTATAGAGAATCTATGCTCACTTCTACCCAGACTTGGGTGTATATAATTTGAAGTGGCACTCTATTTGAATTATATACAAACACAATTTATACATGAAACAATGTTTATTGGATTCATTGCACATATAATTGGCTTTTACAGCAATAAGCATGCGTACTACTTGTACGGAATGTAAATACAGCTTTTAAGGACAATATATTTTTATACTCACGAACAGTAAGTCAAACCAGCAGTACTGCCATGTAAACTTCTGGCCCGCTAAGCACTAGCGCAGCATAACACCTTTTCAACCTCCCCCTTTTTTCATTAATGACGATGCGTGGTATTTATACTAAGCGCGTATGCCAAAATTAGCATATCTGAAGCAGCTTCTTTAATTCACTCAAAAGTTCGATTCTTGTGAATCGAATCTTGTGTATACCTTACACTGGCCTCCCTCGAAAAAAAAAATTAGGTAACTGAGGTCTGAACGGCTTCAGTTAACTAATTGAAAACGCGTGCTGGTCTGACTTTTTACATAATGGGTGGCAAAGCCAAAAAACCTTCCACACGTTGTGTGGGGGAAAAACGCCACTACCATTTTACAAAACTAACCCCGAAGGATCCAGGTGACACCATTACACAGTGGATTTGCAGAGTTGCGGATACTGGGCTGGCCAACTGCGCCCTAAAATATCTATTTTAATTAAAAGTGACAACACAATTGCACAGCATGACATTTCTTGACAGTATCTGCTCTCCCCCAATTTATAATGTACATGTGTTATGATTTGTGAAGTTAGTATGTTAGTTGTTTGTTATCTGTAGTTAGTATGTATTTTTTTCCACTACATGTCCCCTTCAAAAATTTATAAAACAACAGTATACCGTTTTTTTTTCAGTGCCTCACCACTTCCCCTCAAAATGTTTACACAGTATATACACTGGGGAACTTCAAACCAATTTGGTTCGATTTTATTAAAGGGTGGGAGTTAGAATAAGAAAGTTGATACAAGACTTGTTCCTCATGAATGCAGCAACTTCACTGCACCAGTTTGTCCAATCCGCTGAACCTCTCTTGATGGTCGCAGTCCTAGTAAAGGGGTTCGTTGACCGTGTGGGCATCCTTCGTGCAGCAGGTCGTAGGTCCTGAGGCGCTGGTCCGGCTTGACGATGGACAGGAGGTCTCTTGGGAGGAGGCCAACCTTGCTGGGCGGCTGATATCTTGCGTTCCCTGTACTTATGCAAAGGAGCTTTAAAATTGTCATCTATCCTTTTCATAACCTTGTGTACCTTATCAGCGACGCATTCCTCCTTTGATGGAGTTTTTGTAGTGCACACTTTACCTTTCTTCGTACTTTTGCTTGTATCGGTATTAAATTTTAATGCAGATTCTATATTTTCAACAACCTGACTCTGCTTTTCGTATTTGTGCTTATACGACTTCTTGTTTACCGCCTTAATTACTATAGTATTAGCAGTTTTAATGCTGGAACCTGAAGGCGCTTTTTCACGTTTTTTATCCCCCTTAACTTTAGTTTTATCCTCTTTTGACGAAAAAGTTTCTTTGAAACTTGCGATATCAGAATCGTTATCATTTAAATTCTTTAACACTGCTTCAGTTTTAGGAAGATTAAGCTTTTCGTACTCGTGCGTTTTATTGCAAACTTTCTCTATAACTTCCGAAGCATCAGCTAAACTACCTACAGTATAACTCTGTGTCAACTTTTCATCCTGATTCTCAGTCTGGTTTTCATGTACTTTATTTAAAACCATATTATCAACCTGGCCTACACAATCCTCATTCGGCTGGAAACTTGAAATAATATCATTACCTAGCGAGTTCCTACTATCGTTTAAAGAATTTTTATTGTCGTCAACTAATAAGTATTCACTAACTTCCGTAACGCATACTTCGTCATCTACTAAATTTCCTTCATTAACAGATGTGTGAATATCATCTAAAATATCAGGTATAGCATCAATAATATCAGGTATAGCATTAATAATATCAGGTATAGCATTAATAGAAGTGTCCGATGATTTATTTTCTAAACCACTAGCATTAGTATCGGCCCTATTTTCAGAAATTTGTACTGGAATTACCGCATTATTCCAGCTAGACTCACTTTCTTTATAAGCCACAAAAATACCCTGACTTTCACTATTCTCAAAATAATGATTACTGCTCGGACAAAATAATACATTTGACCACACAGTTTCAACAGGTTGAACCATATCATGTGAATCAACTTGCCAGTGCAAGTAAGGTGCTTCCCTATTATTTTCTTTAAGTGCACTAATTTCATTATAACGCCGTGCGCTTCTATTATTTTGCCTGCGGTACTGCTTACGCTGCTGGTTTGAAACTCGCGAAAAATTTTGGCGCGGCTGTATAAAACTTCTCGTACCTGAATGACGGTGAGGGGTAGCGAAGAAATGTCTATTGTCATATTTAGCTAAAGCTTGAAGGAGGGTAACCTTGCTTGTAATTGTTTGATTATCTAAAAAATCTTGAACACTTGGCTTCAAACGTTGGATAACTATTTTTAAGATTACCGCTTCCGTCAACTCTTCTAAATATTCCTCACACTTGGAAATCTTTTCCGTAGCAAAATCTAACGCAGACTGACCTTCACGTTGCCTTAGCGAATAAATTTCCGCTTCAATTTCACTTTGATTAAAGGTCTTTGGAAAAACGCTAAGAAACTGTTGCTTGAATGACGAATAGTCAAAAATCAGATTACTGCTTTGCATACACGTGTACCACTGATATGCACTACCTCTTAAAGCGGCTAGAGCAATTTTAAGTTTATCCCCCTCTGGGGTGCATTGTTGCTGAAAGTAATGCTCAATTTTCTTTAGGAATTGGCTTGAGGGGCCGCCATTGAAGGTGGCTTCGAATGGCGCAATTTGCTGAACCATAATTACCCGAGGAAAATTTCCAGCAGGATTTTGTTCTACAACACTCATTTTTTAAATAGTATATAAGTACTTGCAACAATTTTATCAATATACGTACACAGTACACAGTTTTTAATTTCAATTATGTTCTTCGTTACAAATGTAACGCTAACTACCAGGGTATATATATTTTTCGGGCGCCAGTATAGAGAATCTATGCTCACTTCTACCCAGACTTGGGTGTATATAATTTGAAGTGGCACTCTATTTGAATTATATACAAACACAATTTATACATGAAACAATGTTTATTGGATTCATTGCACATATAATTGGCTTTTACAGCAATAAGCATGCGTACTACTTGTACGGAATGTAAATACAGCTTTTAAGGACAATATATTTTTATACTCACGAACAGTAAGTCAAACCAGCAGTACTGCCATGTAAACTTCTGGCCCGATAAGCACTAGCGCAGCATAACACCTTTTCAACCTCCCCCTTTTTTCATTAATGACGCTGCGTGGTATTTATACTAAGCGCGTATGCCAAAATTGGCATATCTGAAGCAGCTTCTTTAATTCACTCAAAAGTTCGATTCTTGTGAATCGAATCTTGTGTATACCTTACAAACTCATATGAAAATTACGCAATTATAAAGATAATAAAAAAGCATAGGAAAATAATGCGTGCGCATTAAGTTAACGTTACGATATAAAGATAGTAATCTATATATACTATAAAACAATTACGTAACTGACTGACTGACTGACATACAACAGATACGGTACTGACATACAGACCAAACCGCGGGACCTAAACGGCTGAAATTTTGCATGGCGATTCTTTTCTAGTGTAGAGGTGCACTAAGAAAGATTTTTGAAAAATTCTTCTTAGATTTTTTTAAAATTAAATTTTTAAGCTGTTTTTGTAATTTTTTTTATATTTGCATTTAAAATAATAATTTGAGTGTTATAAAATTTATATCACAAAAAAGATCATAAAAATTCCTTTAAAATGAAATCTTTTTCGAATCTTTACCTCTATTCTCTGATTTTTGGTGAATTTTTAAAGATTAATTTTTAAAATTTCATTTATTAAACGCTGATCACGTGATTTCTTTTTCGGGTACTTTAAATAAATTTATCGTCACATAACAACGAAATATACAAAAAATGCTTTTTTTCTTGCTAATGTTGCAGACGATTGGACATCATCCAAAAAAAATATTAAAAGAATGTAAAAGATATGTTCCTGAAACTGTACTACATTAACTGTACTATATTCTTTAGTATGTCCTATGAGATTTAATTTGAATATTTTCTTCTACATAATTTTGTCTATAAAAATATACCTTACGATCTTTTTATAAATACATATATATATTTTTTTTTACGTCATTTGTATACATTGATCGTCGTATTCATTATATATATACAGAGGCTGTTCACACATTTTTTAGACGATGTATATTGTATTCACAAAACTAAATTACATAAAATGCTTGTGTTTTAAATGTTCTATTTGACATCCCTTATTCTGAACTATCTTTCGACACCGCAATTTCCAGGATAATAATGCCGTTTGCAGTGTCAGAAGAGGTATTCTATCCCATTCCTCCTGAACAGCTTTCCAGAGTCCTGTAAGGGTTTTGGGACGACGTTTGGATAATGCAGATTTTAAAAGTCCGAAAGCACAAAAATCCATAGACGATACATCGGGAGGTTTAGTAGGGATATCAGTGAAGGCTATGGCCTTGATACCAGTTTTCTGTTCCATTTCTTTTAGGAAATTTACAGTGGATTTTGATGTGTTACTGCTAGCTTTGTCCTGATGGAGTCTCACAGATTGATGGCACTGTGGGTAAAGCGATGGTATTTCATTCAGAAAAATTGGCGATAAAATATGTTCCTGATAGTATTTGGAGTTAATCTTGACATTTTTTTCCACTCCCTTTATTTTTTAACTTGCCATTATAAGAAAAACCAGCAACAATCATGAATCCCTTAGAAAAACTTTCTTTCGATTCTTTGAACCATGTACTTAAATTTTTTTCTCCCCTTTTATGATAATAAATGGCTCTTTTTTTGTTGCAATCATTTAAATACACCCATGATTCATCTATTGTGACAGTTGTTTTCCATTTTTCTTTGGATAAGTGTTTCTCATATAGAATTCTGTTTTTGAATTTTGATGTAGAATTTTGTTTACAGTGGACACCGAGCATTTTAATGATTTTGCAACTGTCCTTTGACTAGGGGAATTTTCTTTTAACATTAAATAACGTACCTTTGCAATAGTCGAAGATGTCCGTTTTTTCCTTGGATACTTGTTTGGAATTTTTGTCCCACTTGAGCCTCCAATTTGACGTTTTTTTTCCTTTCATGTTGACGATATTACCTATCGACGCTTTAGATATCACAAATCCATGACTCTCACATCGTTTTTGGATAACGGAGTATGCATATTTTTCTTTCTTTCGAATCTTTGAACCATGTACTTAAATTTTTTTCTCCCCTTTTATGATAATAAATGGCTCTTTTTTTGTTACAATCATTTAAATACACCCATGATTCATCTATAGTGACAATTGTTTTCCATTTTTCTTTGGATAAGTGTTTGTCATATAGAATTCTGCAGCGTGTCCTGCGTTCAGCGATATGATTTTGAAGAACACGTTGCACATTGCGTTTTTTCGCTTTCTTAAGATTTAAATCAACGTTTATCATTTTGTTTACAGTGGTTACTGAGCATTTTAATGATTTTGCAACTGTCCTTTGACTAGGGGGATTTTCTTTTAACATTAAACAACGTACCTTTGCAATAGTCGAAGATGTCCGGTTTTTCCTTGGATACTTGTTTAGAATTTTTGTCCCACTTGAGGCTCCAATTTGACGTTTTTTCCTTTCTTGTTGACGATATTACCTATCGACGCTTTAGATATCACAAAACCACGACTCTCACATCGTTTTTGGATAACGGAGTATGCATATTTTTCTTCGGAAAGACATAAATGTAGCCTTCGAACCACTGCTTTGTTAAAAACGCCATTTTGAATAAAAACAAAACTTTCAAGCCGCAGACGATAATTTTGACTTTTAAAAACATAGTACAATTACAATTATTTCTTTTGCAGCAAACGAGTTTTTATTACCGCTTACCAAAATCGTCTAAAAATGTGCGAACAGCCTCTGTATATATATATACTGTATTGCTTCGAATCTAAGCCGCTCATTTTTTCCAATGTCAATGCTACTAAAATCTTGTGCGGCTTAGATTAGAAGGCGAAAAAATTCGTTGGATGGGCAATTTGAATGTCCACCCCTTTCAAAAGGAAAAATGTAACAGTCCATTCTGGCCACCTGCATCGATGACTCATCACATTCCGAGGTTTGTCTTCAGTATTCAGTCGATCCTGAACTTCATTGCCTACACGTATTTAAGAACTCTTTTGTATACGTTTTTTTAATCGCCTAAACATAAAAGATGTCGGTAACGGCATCAAGGCGTGTTCACTATAACGCAAGTATGAAAAGGAAGGCGATTTTATATGCAGAAGAAAACGGAAACAGAGCAGCGGCCAGAAAATTTGATACGGATGAAAGAAATATACGTCGATGGCGTAAACAACGTGTTATGATTTTTTGCTTGTAAATCTTCAACAAAGTCTTTCACTGGGCCAAAAAATGGAAGATATCCTAAAGTAGATGATAGTGTTGCTCAATTTGTACATGACGCTCGATCTAAAGCATTACCAGTTACAAGACAATACCTGGAATGCAAGACAAAAGAAGCCATTCATAAATTTAGAATCAAGCGTTTTAAAGCATAAAGAGGCTGGTGGGAAAAATTTATGAGAAAGGAAGGATTTTCTTTCAGACGGAGAACTTCAATCTTCCAAAAACTTCCTGCAGATTTCGAAGATAAACTCGTGCAGTTTCAACGCTACGTCATCGGTTTGCGGACAAGATATGCGTATGAATTCAAGAACATTGGAACCGCGGATGAAACCCCCCCTGTACTTGGATATGCCACGGAATTATACTGTAAATCCAAAGGGTGAGAAATAGGTAAAAATCTTGAGTACAGGATACGAAAAACAACGCATTACTGTAATGCTGTGCGTTACAGCAGACGGCCATAAATTACCTCCGTATATCATTCTTAACAGGAAATTAGTGCCGAAAAACGAAACATTTCCCAAAGACGTAATCGTACGTGTTCAGAAAAACGGATGGATGACGGCCGAAATTATGGAAGATTGAGTTGATTCAGTGTGGAACAAAAAAGCAGAAGCTCTTCGAAATCCTCGAAACATGCTTATCATGGACGCGTTTAAAGGTCATTTGACAGACTCTATAAAAAAGAAACTGAGACGAAACAATTGCGATATGGTAATAATCCCGGGCGGTGTGACAAGCCAGCTTCAGCCGATTCACGTAAGCATTAATAAGCCATTTAAGGACTACGTAAAAAGAGAGTACGAAAACTGGTTGCATTTGGAAAACCACCCTTTTAACTGCTTCTGCGAAAAATCAAGAAGGCAAGTACTTCGAAAATTGCAGAATGGATATCTATTTCCTGGAAAAAAGTTTCCAATGAGACTATTATACATTCTTTTAAAAAATGTTGCATAACAAATGCATTGGAGGACACGGAAGACGACATCGTGTGGGAAAATGGCGACGCCGGCACAAGTTCCAAAGTCAGCTCTGACAGTGGGAGTGACGAATCATTTTCGGAACATGATACTGACGATTAGAGCATTTACAGGTTCATGTACGTATTTAAAAGTTTTTAATACTGGTAAAATTAATTGATTGTTCACTTCTTATTAGCTCTCATTTAAAATAATTCCGTAAATATCGGATATCGATAAACCTTTTTACACTACTTTTTATTTTTTCACGAAAACGTGCTGAGAATTTGGAGTGCGGCTTAGAATCGAAGGTGGCATTTTTTCACAAAACCGTATTGAGAATTTGGGGTGCGGCTTAGAATCGATGGCGGCTTAGATTCGAAGGAATACGGTATATATATATATATATATATATATATATATATATATATATATACCGTATTCCTTCGAATCTAAGCCGCCATCGATTGCACTTAGACGATATCTATGTGCAACAGCAAGACATTCGTGATGGAACGGAAACAAGTCAGGGAAAAATAGAAAAAGATGAGAACGGAAAAAAAATTGAGTACAGAAGGAACTCCGACAGATGATGGGTTTGGCAAGAGAAATGTTGAGAAAAGAAGATATGAAATCAAAATACAAATTCCAACGTATGACAACAAAAAGATCAAAAATATAATCCCTTGGTTAAAGTTATATGAAGAAAAATGTCGAGTGATGGATTTAAGCAATGAATGGAAAAAAAATAACATCATGAATTGTGTGAGGATATACAAGAGCTATTAATTTCAACAGAACTGTATAGGGAAGATTTTCAAATAATAAAAAAACAGCTGACTGCCATATTTTCAAAAAGTCGAGAAGAACAAATTGCACGTTACAGAAGTTTAAAATTGTCAGAGCAAGGTGATTTAGCAAGTTATTTTAAAGACAAGATAGAACTCGGTAGATCACTTCAAAAAGAAGATAGTGAATTAGTAGAAACATTAACTTTAGATTCACCTCCACAAATGAGAACACTCCTGACATTGCAGAAGATACAAACTCCAGTTGAATTGTTAGAAGTTGCAAAGAAGATTCATCAACCAAATTCGACGACGGAAATATGTGAGCAGAGAGTTGAACACTTCAATTCATCTACATGACGACAATCGTTTTATAATCAGCAAACAAACTATCGACAGTTAAATGATGCAGAAGATCGACGGCGATGGACAAACTACAATGACTCCCGTTTTCATGGCCGAGAGTATTATCATCAAAGAAGATATCAAAATCGCGATGGACACGATAGATTCATGGCATTCAACCAACGGCATCAGAATTCGAACAATTACCAAAACAGCTACCGACGAGAGGACAACACAAATGACCTTAGATGACTGATTATCGAAGCTCGGGTGAGTGAAAAAACATTTCCATGTCTTTTAGACAGTGGGTTCACGGTGACCTTATTATCTTCAAAATTGCTTAAATTGGTTAAAAACTTTAATGAAAATGAAAGTAATAATGTATTAATAAAGCAGACTGTTGGTAATGTAATTGTGCAAAATTTAATAGAATGTGCAGTGAAAATAGGAAGTGTTAAAAGAAAAATTTAAATTCTGATAATTGATAGTGAGTTACCATATTTATTATTGAGTTTACAACATATTCAGTTATTTAAATTAGATGTTAATTTTAGAAATTTAAGAGTGTATTAATATGGTTATGAGATAAAGTTGTATGATGATTATAAATTTTTAAGTCCTATTTCATTTCATGTTCAAAATAAGAATCTTTAAAAATTATGGGGAAAATTTGAATAATGAAATTAAGTATTATGCTGATGATTGTATGTATAAATTTAGAAGGGTCAATAAGAATGTGTATAAATATAGAAATTTTTATGGTACTAAGAATTCTTATAATGTAAAAAAAATGTATAGAGGAAGAAATTTTGAAAAGAGAAAAAATTTTAGACATGATCACTCTCTTGAGCTTAATCCTAGAAATGTTAAAAAGAGAAATTGTGTAAACCAAGGTATTGAAACTGTTTTAGTAAATAAATGTGACACACCGATTTATGACCTAAACCAGAGCATGAACAAATCTAATGTCGAAATTGAAAATTTTCATAGTGTAAAGAAATAATGATTGTGATGTTCTAAATTATAAGGAGACATCACGTATCCCCGATGATACGCTGAACACTCTGTTTACAGAGCCCAGTGATGTTTTGGACTCAAAGCCCCCAGAAAAAATACCTGAGGACTGGACCCAATTAGACAAAATTTTCAAAAATTTCTAACACATTTACTCTAAAAACAAATACGATGTTGGCAAGATTAGATTAGAACCCCAAAAAATCGTTTTAACGTCAGAATTAGCAGTATCACAGAGGCCATATCATGCATCCCAATCAGAAAATGATGAAATTAAACGACAAATAGATGAACTTTTAAAAGCAGGCTTTATAACACCATCCAGTACTCCATTTAGCACACCTGTCACCCTCGCAAATAATAAAATGAGGGAAAAACAAGATTATGTATCGTTTACAGGAAATTAAATGTTATAACGAAAACAGATTCAGAACCTATTCAACGAATTGATCACCTTTTATACCAATTAGCTCATGCAAATTATTTCACCACTTTAGATTTGACCTCAGACTATTGGCATATTGAAATACACGAACGTGACACTGAAAAACTAGCTACGACTAATTTTCGACTGTACGAGGGGAAATGATTATCGTTTGGGTGGAAAAATGCACCTAGTGTCTTCCAAAGAGCAATAAGACAAATTCTCAATAAACACCAAATAAATGTTGCCCTTAACTACTTCGATGATATAATAATTTTCTCAAACTCTTTCCTTGAACACATAGGACATTTAGAAAAAAATTTCAAAATTTGTCAGCAGGAAAACATTAAGTAAAATAAAGCTAAATGCCAATTTGCACAAAAAGAAATCAAATTCTTAGGTTATGAAATAACACAAGGAAAATACTCACCACATAATACAAACATTGAAACCATTAGGAAATTTTTACCGTCAAAAAATGTAAAAGAATTGCAAAGAGTTTTAGGCTCAATAAATGTTTATCAAAAATTTATACAAGACTATGCAAAATTAAGACTCCCCCTAAACAAATTGTTAAAAAATGGATGTAAAATGGGATTGGTCCCAAGAATGTCAAAATTCATATCTGAGATTAAAAGATGAGCTCATTTAGAAACCAATTTTAACACTATTTAACCAAGTTTATCCATGCCATCTTTTTGTAGACGCGAGTCAAGAAGCAGTTGCTGCTGTCTTAAAACAAAAACATACTGATGGTCAATTACACCCAATTGCTTTTCATTCTAGACAATTAAAAAAACATGAAAGAAACTATGCAATAACAGAACTCGAATGTTTGACTATAATTGACTATATTGATAAATACCATTGTTACTTACATGGGAAGAAATTCACAATTCATTTGGATCATTCAGCCTTGCAATAGCTCAAAAATGTTAAAAATTTAACTGGACGACTGTTTAGATAGTCTTTAAAACTCTCCATGTATGATTATGAGATAATAATCATAAAATGTAAATCTAATTATGAAGCTGATATGCTATCAAGAAATCCTATAAGCCACTTTGTATCCCAGTATTGTTATTTTTAAGCACAGATGAAATTATTCAAGGACAATTAAATGATAATGTAAACAATGTAAAGTACAAAAAATATAATGGAGTTTTAACAGTGAAAAGGAAAAATCTAGTCAAAATTGTAGTTCCGCCATCATTAAGACTAAAATTATTAACTTCTGCACATGAAAAATTTGGGCATCCGGGTGTGAAAAAAAATTAACAGTTAATTTCCCCTAGTTACTATTGGCAAGATATAATATATTGCAAATTTTGTTCGTTGTTGTGAAACAGGTCATAAAACAACAAATCAACACAGAAAAAATTTGGCCTAATGGAGCAGGTGCCAGCTGCCCATGAACCATTTGACCTAATTTCAGTTGATACCATTGGAGGTTTTAATTATTATAACTCGACAAAAATATCTTCATCTGGTTATTGATCATGCGACAAGATATATTTGGACTTTTCCTTCTAAAAGTGTGACAAGTGAGCCATATACTAACTGCTTAAAGCAAATTTTCAAAATTAAAGTTCCCAAACAAATATTAAGTGAGAGAAATTCTGCATTTACTTCCTCAAGGTTTAAAAAATTCCTAAAACACCACAATACAAAACAATTACTCACGTCAGCCCATAGGCCTCAGTGTAACGGAAAAAATGAACGATGTAATCAAACTATTGCGTCAAAATTATGATGTAAAGTAAATACTTCTTCGAAAAAATTCCATGGACCAAAATTTTAGAGAAAGTAACTTCTGAATATAATAACCAACCCCATGGTGTAACTGGATTCCCCCCGAATTACCTTTTATTTGGACATTTACCATATGACTCACCATTGCCTAAAACAACTTCATTAAATTATCCGCCAGTTGAAGATGCAAGAAAGATTGCGGTACAAAGAACCATTCAGCACCACAAAATTAATAAACAGAGATATGATAGACATTTTGTACAGTCAAATTTTAAAATTGGTGACTTAGTGATGTACGAAGAATTTAAATACCCAAATTCAAGAAAATTAGACCCACCTTATTCAGGCCCTTATACGATTTTAAGCCAACTTTCTACTGTTAATTTTGAAATTGATAAACCAAACCAATACACTGGGAAAAAGAGTGAAATTGTACACTCAACCAGATCAAGACATTTACATCCACATAATGAGTTTAAATTAAAATAATTTTGTTTCATGCACAATTTTCTTGGGGAAGGGTGGGGGAAATCAAGAGAAGATTTTTGTACGAATTACAAGTAAAAAATTTAAATTATAAAATTATGAATGTTAATGAGTAAAAAAAAAAAATTGGAATTGATGATATTGTAAAATTAAACTAGAATATGATTTGCATTGAATTTATTGGATTTTAACAATTATGTGTTTTGAATTTAAATTTAGTAACTAATCAAAGAACTTTGGCTAAACCTAAATTTTGGATTATTTGAAATATTTTGTTACCATTTTTGCAATGTTTTGTTTGTATAATGTGCTGAACTGTGTTTACATTTTCCCGAATATGACCAAACTTCCTAACTCAGAGATCCATTTCTTAATTGATTGTACTTGTTGGGTGCCTAACACCTTTTTTGAAACTTTATGTGTTGTCTTAAAATAAAAATAATAAAATACTTTAAAAAAAAGCTATCTTGGTTAAACTTTCTACTAGAGAACTTTTGTATGTGATTTTCTGGATCTTCTGAGCCAACAACCGAATGTGACAACAAAGATTTTGTTACTTAAACCATTGTTGTGGTTAAGACTATGGGAAAATTCTGAACCTTCTCTCCTCTACCCAACTATGCACAACTAATCAGAAAGTATAATGTGTTTTAACATAATGAATCTATCATTGTGAATTTTTGAAATAAAAAGTGTCAATTATATTTATGTTTTGATAAGGGTGAATTGATTTGTAGATGAATTGTAAAATTATTGTGAAATTTGTGTGTGTATCATAACTCGAGTACGAAAACCGCTTTCTTGTAACCTAGGTTAAAATGAAATGATGTTATGTAATGAAACAATGCTGAAAATTAAGTATATGAGAAAAAGTATCCCATGGGAATTTGAATTTATAAGTTGAAAGAATCTGTAGAAGTTGAGTTTTCAAGTTGATTTTGTAAAGTGATTTTGTAATATGGTTCGTTGATAATATCTGTATTTTTCAATTATTAATATGTGATGTCTCTGAGTTTTTACAGGGGCCACGCATGATGGTCGACCATAGTTTTTTCATCATTAAGTTGTTTTCATTCATGTGTACTTCATATTTCCATTCTGATTTTATGTAAATAAATTAAATACATCTGTAACTGATTGAGACTGGAACTGTTTAAGATTGTGAGAGTGAGTGGACATATTATAGGACTGTCAAATTATTCTCCACTCAGGATCAGAGTAAGTATGTGGTAAGATAGGCCTCATCTGTAAACTCCAATAACCGTCCAAATAATCAGTGAAAATTGTGATTAATATTTTATTGTGTTTATGTGATACATTTTTGTGTGTTAAGTGAGATTTTTCAGATAGTACTTCTATGTGTTTCCTATTGTTTCTACTAACCAATGATTATATACATTTCTTTTCAAGACTCAAGACCATTTCGATGTAAACTGTTATGAATATGAACTGTATTTTTAAAAACCACTGCTCCAGGTCATCCTGAATAGATAGAAGATCAATGTAGGGGTTTCAGAGGAAAAAATTAGGAATTAATTGATGGGTTTTGTTGGGAATTTGTTGACTAGGGACTGCATCCCTACTCAGCATTTTCCAATGGGTTTATTTGAGTTCTGGAATTAACCTTGTTTTTCTCTTCTGGGGACGTGCTGCAGAGAATTAGCTACTCTTTGTGTGCACGCCACCAGAGGGACGGGGGGGGGGGAAGTCGTCAAAACATAACAGAACTGTCAAAATATAGTTGAGAAGTACGGGAAAAGGGGGTTTAAAATAATAAGAATATAACAATCCATTTACAAAGCGCGCGTATTTTTCTGTGGGGAATTTGGGCGGAATCGACTTTGAGCGGAAAGCGAAGAATTCTAGGCGGAGAATTTTTAGAAAGGTACAGGTCTTTGGGCACGAAGTTAAATTGTACGATCAACAATAATGAAGGTCCAGATTCCCAAGGATGAGGTCTGCACTTGCGCCGTGCAGCAGGAGCGCTGAGAAAGTTAAGTTTTGGCGGTAGATTGAGTGCGAATTTCGTTGCTGGCAGTCGCTCGCGGCGGCGTGCTGAAGAATTGACAAAATGGCTACGTGAAATAGATTATCCTGGAGAGTGGTTATTTCAAAAAAACGCAATAAATAAGGATTTAAGATTATTGACTGTGTCGTGAATCCATTCCCTGCCACTCGTCCAAGGATTTAATGAAGATGTGGACTGCTTTATTAATATTTAAACACGGTAGCAAAACGAGCTCCGTGTCATATATATATATATATATATATATATATATATATATATATATATATATATATATATATATATATATATATATATATATATATATATATATATATATATATATATATATATATATATATATATATATATAAATATATATATATATTGGCATTAATCGCATACACTGACGTTGTATTTAATTTGCATGTACTGAGTAGCGAAGTGCGGGTTTTCAGCTAGTATATTATGAGTTGGAATAAAAGTTTAAAATAGTGGCGCCATCTACTGCACGTCTGTGAATCCAGAGTCGCATTCTTCAAAAATTGTTGGTAATTTATTAATTAAAAATATTGGAAAGTTTTTGGTGATCGGACAATATACATGAGGGAATAGTTTTAAAAATTATAAATTATCAACCAACTCAGATGATAATTTATCCGGCGTTGCCCGAGATTTTAAGAATGTTTGTTAACCTAAATCAATTTTACACAGTATAAATAACATAGTATAAATCCCTAACGTGGCCGCCATATTCAGAGGGATGATTCCACAAAGTGTAACAGCTTACATCTAGTTTCAAAAATTTTTGTTTTTTTATTAATTGAAAATCAGTGGTAATTAATTTCGATTTTGAAAGTTCTTCAGACAGTCGGCTGTTTTTAAAGACGCCTTTATGTAAAATTTCACGATCGTTGCTCCTAAACTGTGGATTTCTATACAATTATAGACAGACCAACATTCATTTATATATATATATATATATATATATATATATATATATATATATATATATAAATTCTTACAATAATGTCAAAATAAATTAATTACACCCATCAAATAAAATCTCATTCAATTGCTCCTTCACTATTATTATTCTTTTATGCATATAAAAACAAAAGGGAACTGAGCCACGTCAATAAAATAAGTCAAAATAAGTTCGCTATTTTTCTTTTCTTATTCTAGTGTTTGCCCACATTTTAGCCTATTTCTAATATAACAAAGTATAAACGTGAAAAATTTGTATTATGTTCCTGAATCATATAAGACTTTTACACAGGAAGAATCGCACGTGACTGCAGAAGTCATCTGTGATTCCTAAGAATTCAACAGTTCATTGCTATTGAAATTGCATCTCTCAACAATAAACTTAATTTTTCCTCTTCAAACGCTGTTAGAGCAAGATTTCTCTTAACCTTATCGATCCATTGACACCACTGAAGAACAACTAATCAATATCGGGAACACAATAGTTTGTTTTAAACCAAAGATTTTATTTTCTACACGTGACCCGAGAACATAAGCGAGGCTATTGAATTCTCTGACAGTGGTGAGGTAAACTGCTTTCGTAAAGTCTAACGGAAGATGTGATGTTTATTTATACTAGAAATAAAGTGTTATTTAGAAACAAAACGGCATTATTTGTCATTGGGTATATAATAAAATTTAGTTTCCTTGTAAACTACAATATATTCTAAAATGACATGTAATTCAAAACCTTATGTTTAAAAGTGGTTGGAAATTGCTATTGTAAAATTCCCTCTATGCACAGACGCATAATTTTGCATGAAGCAAAAGAAATTAACCACTTTGAAGATTTTCCATGAGATTTATGTTAACACCAGATAAAGTTCTGTTGGAACGCTTGAAAATGCAATTCACCTAAGCCATATTTATCTAAACAAATTAATCTCCTTCCCTTAATTTATAAACATGAACGCATAAAAATCGAAATACCTTTTTTTAAGCTCAAATTATTTTCCCAAAATTTCAAATGCATTAGAGGAAATGCCTTTTTGTAAATGAATTATTGTATATATCATGTTACTTCCACTCTTTTTTAATCCTGGGTGTCAATTTAAATTTGATTTGCTATAGTCTCCAAAATATTCAAATATTTTTTTTAATGAACACTCGCCAAATTCTGAAGAAGTGGATTTAGGTTATTGATATTTATAATTTTTTTCTGATTTTTTCATATAAACCTCTTTCCTGTCATTAGTCTTTCATATGAGCAGTTTTGATTATCCTCTTCCATCTGACGACTGAGTTCCTAGATAGATTTCTTCTGAAATTTTAAGAATTTCTCCCTGAGCATGAAAGAAAATAAAGTTCTTCTTTATTAGTAAATGACTCTCTATGATTTCAAATTGAGTAGTTCTCTAAAAGAAAATAAGTTATAATATAAGAAAGAAAAGTGTAGGAATGAAAAAAGTTATTAATTTATTTATTATTAATTTTAATTAAAATATATTTACATAGCAGTTTATTTCTCATTAAGGACGTTGATTTTTACATGCAATAACATAAGTTTCAGGCATAAAGACTTGAATAATTTTCCTGAAATTAAATGACAAGAAAATTGATTAAAAAATTACCTATGTAATTCTAGAATATACATTTTCATCTGTAAAAAAAAGCTACACATTTTTTATGCAAAAGGAATCAGAAAATGTAAATTTATCAAATGCATTTATTTGTATAATCAACACAAGAGATCACACACTTATAACAATTTCTATCAAAGCATTTTGATAAACAAACATTTTGACCTCAAATAATTAGGTGATTGCGCAGTGTAAAACTTAAAGACATAGATCATAGATGAGCACATTTGAAGATGTTTGAAAATTTATACATATTTAAGCAAAGCCCATTCGAATCACTATACCTTCATTTCAGATTGCGACTAAATGAATGAGGAAAATTATCTCTTGGAATACTCTTATTAATATTCTTTACTTTAAGAGCAATAGTATTTAAATGACGTTAATACATTCATTCTTTCATTTCTAAAGCACTTTAATAGATTTGAATAAATAATGGATTCATTATGACAGTGAATATTTTCTATAAAGGAGGTATGGTAATGAAATTCATCTCAAAGATGCATTAATAAGATACACAGTTAATAATCAATAAAAGCTTTTATCGGAGAATTTTAAGCCCTTCGTGAACATTTTAAAATGCGTATCGATTTGCCTTATAAGAATGTTTGAAACAGAACAGTTTGGTGTATCGTCTTTTTGTTATTTTTCTTTTTGAATATTAGTTTCCGCATATATTCACTAATTATATAAAGTACCTTGCAAAGTATTTCCTTGATTGAAAATTCAGGTTATTTCACAAAAAATAAGCATATTTTCAAAATGTTTTGCATTTGAATAGAATTGTGAATAGAAAATTATTTAAAACACGAATTTAAAAAAAAAAATATATATATATATATATATATATATATATATATATATATATATATATATATATATATATATATATTTGTGTCATAATTCCTTGAAGCAGATACTAAAAACAATTATTCATGAATATTTACATTGCTAAAACGATAACAGAATATCGAGAAAAAAAAATTTATAGCTGCATTTTACGGGAAATGTATTTATCTCAGAGGAATATGATTTAAAATATCAGAGTGCCCTATATCATAATTATTATAGATTTTAAAATGTCTCAACACTACACTTGAATTGCCAGTGACTGTGAGATAACCTATAATATTCACTTCAGTAAACTTTCCCTGAGGGTAAATTTTTAGAGTAATTTGGTGCAGCTACCGACAAACTAAATTTTGCTTGTAAATTAAAAAAAATTATAAGATATATTTCAGCGATTAATATATAGTTTCATTTTAAAAAATAAAATAACCTTTGTGAAAGAGGGAGTACTCTAATGTATGAACATAGCCTAAACAAAACAAAAAAAGAAGCAATTTTTAAAAAGTCTAAATTGTCGTTAAATATGCAATTCACTTGAAATAAAAAATTTATTTTATTTCTTAACCCAGATGGAATCAGTGAGGGCATTTACAATCTCAAATGAGAAAATGTTATCTTATACGGATTGATAAAATCCTAAAATTCTAAAATTCATAGAAGAAAAAATAATATGCTAATAAAAGGGCAAATGTGATAACATTTATAAATGAACTAGCTGAAAACCCGTACTTCTATACGGAGTACAATCAAATTAAATACAATGGTCAATGTATGCAATTAATGCCAAAAATATGTATATAAATAAGTAAACAAATATATATATATATATATATATATATATATATATATATATATATATATATATATATATATATATATATATATATATAACAAATACAACAATCAATGTATGCAATTGATGTAAAAAACGAAAATATATATATATATATATAAATCGCAAGGGATATTTTTATAGACAAAATAATGTAGAAAAAAATATTAAATTAAATCTAAGCGAACATACTAAAGAATATAGTACAGTTAATATAGTACAGTTTGAGGAACATTTCTTTTACTGTATGTTAATATTTTTTGGGATAATGTCCAATCGTCTGCCGCATTAGCAAGATAAAAATATTTTTTGTCTATTTTTTGTTATGCACGTGACGCAAAATTAAAAGAAAAGAAACCACTTGATTAGCATTTAATAAATTAAATTCTAAAAATTAATCTTTAAAAATTCATCAAAATTAGAAAATGGAGGTAAAGATTCGAAAAATATTTCATTTTAATGTAATTTTAAGGATCTTTCTCGTGATATAATTTTTATAATCCTCGGATTGTTATTTTAAATGCAAACCTTAAAGAATGTTAGAAAAACAGCTTAAAAATTTAATTTAAATAAATCTAAGAAGAATTAAAAAAAATATATTTATTAGCGTACCCCTACACTATAGGAAGAATGGCCATGCAAAATTTCAGCCCTTTATGTCCAGCGGTTTGGTCAGTCAGTCAGTCAGTTATGGAAATGTTTTATATATAGAGATTAATTAATAAATATTTTAAATTATTTAAAACATAAATAAAAAAATATATTTTTTAAATATTATTATAATATTAAATAATTAAAAGATATATTCTATCCATTAATGTACAGTGTCAGTTTAAAGAAGAAAATTGCTCCTGGGAGCTTTCTTATGCATGAAAACAGCTTAAACAAAATAAAACAAAAATATTTTTGAAATATCTAAACTGTCGAGTAATATGCGCTACAGTTTTAACACTAGAAAGACGGTTGCCATCATTTGGACGATTTCGGACATACTATTGAGCGCTATGTCAGTATTTATGTCCTGAGGCTTCTGAAATTTTATGACATTTTCAAATTTTATGCGAAATATGCCCACGCATTTACAAAATTATATTCAATAGTAAAGAGGGGGAGAAAATGTGTTGTATACCTACTAGGACTGAAAGTCGTGAATTTGACAGCAATATAGAAAACAGGCAGGAAT
Organism: Dolomedes plantarius; assembly: GCA_907164885.2. Classification (NCBI taxonomy): domain Eukaryota; kingdom Metazoa; phylum Arthropoda; class Arachnida; order Araneae; family Dolomedidae; genus Dolomedes; species Dolomedes plantarius. The sequence goes on from OU015501.1 coordinate 93,873,035, forward strand.
CTTTAAAATAATACCGGGAAAATGTTAGTTACTTTTCCGCCTCTTCCCCCTTTTGCAAATAACAGAAATAATTGCTCTTCGGAAATATTAGTGTTGAAAAATAAGAACTGAACAACCATGCATATATTTTTACGAATAAACCATACCAGGTTTTCAGCTCGGCTTACCTGCATAAAAATATATATCTAAATATATACTAATTTATTATATATTGGTATGAAATAGTTCAAAATTTAAACTATTTAACTATTTAAAAAACATTAAATATTTTAAATTCTTTATTTTATTTTTAACCATCAAAATAATGGCATTCAGTATTTTTAGTAAGAATTTTTTTTTTCTTTCTTAGCCCAGAAGGAATTAGAAAGGGCATTTACAATCTTACATCAAAAATATAGTTATCTTATACAGATTGATAAATTCTGACCGTCAAATAATGGCATTCAGTCTTTTTAGCAAGAAAAAATTGTTTTCTAAGAAAAAATTGTTTTCTTTCTTAGCCCAGAAGGAATTAGAAAGGGCATTTACAATCTTACATCAAAAATATAGTTATCTTATACAGATTGATAAATTCTGACCGACAAAATAATGGCATTCAGTCTTTTTAGTAAGAAAAAATTGTTTTCTTTCTTAGCCCAGAAGGAATTAGAAAGGGCATTTACAATCTTACATCAAAAATATAGTTATCTTATACAGATTGATAAATTCTGCTAAAATTTATATAAGAAAAAAATATGGTGCTAAAAGGTCAAATACGTTAACAATTATAAATGAATGAATTAATTAATGTTACGCGAATGTTTTAAAAATGATGTCAGGAAATATGTAGATCAATTTAAATATCCCTAAGACCGAGATTTCGTAACATGCATAACAAGAACTGGATTGATCAGTGGCCAATGACTAATCTACGCAGAAAAATTCAGACAAGGGACTGTCAAATGTACTAGCAGTGTTAAATTACAAGACGATATTTTTTAATTATATAACATGACACTTTCTCTACTACATAACGTATTTTAAGTTATTAGTTTCTTAACAAAGGTTCTAACATTGAGTGGGTGTGTTCTTGTGTCTGATTGATATAGACTCTTAGTGAAATAATGATTTAACTATGGGATTCTATAAATTAAACATTTTTGCCATTTAAAATAGAAAAGTTATGCAAAGAATAATTATGTACAGTTCTAATAAAAAAAAACACGGGTTTACTAAAAAATAAGTTTTGAAAATATGAACTGGCTAACCTATACTCATAAAGAGAGTAATATATAATGAATGAAATAAAGTACAGGGTCATCGAAAAAGGTTGGACACATTTCAAAAGCTCATAATTCTAAAAGAAATTGAGCAACCGCAATAATATTCTTTACAAATAACTTGGCAAGTGTCCAAGATTTCTAAATGTAACTGGTACGAAACCGTGACGTTGAACGTTGCGCAGAAGTGAAGCAAGGTGGAAGACGTCTTCGTTCGGTTTTTCCGTCAATGCAATGGCGACTGTTCGGGAGAAAGCTCAAGCGGTGGTTGCATGGGATAAACACAACGGTAATTTCGCTGAATTGTTTTAACAGATTTGTACTCCGCTAACCATAGCACACATTGAGCTTCTGCGCAACGTTTAACGTCACGGTTGCGTACCAGTTACTTTTAGAATTCTTGGACACTTGCCAAGCTGCTTGAAAAGAATATTATTGCGTTTCCTCAATCTGTTTTAGTATTAAGAGCTTTCGAAATGTGTCCAACCTTATTCCATGACCCTGTATATCGAATGAAATGAATAATGCAGCTTCTCACAAGACCACTTTCGCGCATGATCACATTTTTATATAATTAGGACCACCGCTATGCATATACTGAGCCATACATGTACTAAGTCAATGGTGTTACTATGCGCTATATGATTAATCAAGGCAGTTATTTTAACTTTGTAGATATGACGGTATTAATTTTTTTAATAAGTTGTTTTTATAGAAGCGGATTTCATAAAACAAATTATCTTCTTTTCCATTTTCTTTGCAAAATAGTCTTTCATTGAACACCTTGCTCTCTTTCATGCTTTATATTAAAAATAAATGATTTGTAACTTCACTGGTGTAAGAAATTAAGAGAATTTGCAGACTTGGCCGATTATCTCTAGAACTACTGTACCGATTTTAATGAAATTTGATATGTACATACATTGATATAATACAAAACAAATAACCATTCAATAATTGTAATACACACGGATGATCGTGCGTAACACTCGTTGGAGTCGGAAGGTATGAAACAGCGGTTGCAGAATAAACAAAATAATGGGTTAATAGGGGGTATGGTCCCCTCTTACAGATATACAGGTCTCGCAGCGTAATTTCATACTTGGAATAAGGCATTTTATCATTTCCTGTGGCAATTATTCCCACTCGTTCAGCAACGCTGTTTTCATCCCCTGGATGGTTCTCGGAGGGGGATTGCGAGTTGCAATTGCCCTCCCCAGAGCGTCCCAGACATGCTATATAGGGTTAAGGTCTGGAGACCTGGTTGGTCAATCCCTCCGGCGAATATCCTCACTCTCTAGAAATTCGTCGACCAGAAGAGCTCTATGTGGCCTCGCGTTATCGTCCATTAAAATGAACTCAGGGCCAACGGCACCCCTGAAAAGGCAAACATAGGGCTGCAAGACCTCATCCCTATACCTCACACCAGTCACAGTGGCTCTTTCAAAGACATGGAGAGGTGTGCGGCAGTCCAACTTGATGCCTGCCCAGACCATTAAACCTCCTCCGCCATAATGGTCGATTTCGCGAACACTGGAGGGTAGGTAGCGGGTCCCTGGTTCTCTCCATATGAACGTACGGCGAGAATCGGTGTTTAGGCTGAACCGGGACTCATCAGTGAAGAAAACGGTCTCCCATTGATCCATACTCAAATCTCTATGCTCTCTGCACCATGATAAACGGATTCTCCTGTTCGTAGAAGTGAGTGGGACGCAAACAGCAGGTCTTCTTGCAAACAACCCTCTCTCATTAAGTCTTTTGGAAACAGTCACCCTTGATACACGGGTTTCTGTGGCTGCAAACAAGTCACGAGAGAGCTGAGAAGCTGTAGCACTCCTGTTACGCCTCGCTATAATCGACAAATGGCGATCTTCTCTGGCCGTCGTGGCTCTTGGACGACCTTGCCCAGGCTTTCTCTCGATGGATCCGGTATCCTTGAACTGTTTCCAGAAGTTACACACGACGCTGGGCGTTAAATTGAACTCTCTACAAATTTGGACTTGAGATTGGCCTGCTTCTAGCCTCCCCACAATTCTCCACCTCATTCCATCATTTAAACGTTGGTGGTTACTCATTTTTACTATTACAATTTGAAATTAACCGATTGCTGCAAAATAAGACCAAGAAATTCGCCGGGGTGTGCTAGCGAACGAAATGCGTCTTAACTTACGCGCGCTTATAAAGCCTGTTTCTCTACTGGTTCCGCCTACACACACGTGCACGCTTACGTATTTGACGTGCAAGATTTGCATTTTTGTGTAGAAGCAGTGGTTTTACATCCAGTTCAGTTTTTATCATCAAATTCGATAAAATATGCAAATTTTCTTAATTTATTTCCCCAGTGTATATCGGAAAATTTAAATCATTTCGAATATTTTTCCAAAAGGGTGCTGAAGATTTAAAACTAGAAGAAATGGGATTTGACCTGGCATGCTTATACAAATATATCCATTATTTTAACCACTGTTTTACTCAAAAAACATAGAGATCTTCGTCTTGGTAGTCATCATTAGTGGAATGCACAAATAACATTCTCCTATCTAAACTTTTCCGTCTTTAAATATAAAAAATAAAAATAAATAAAATAATATAAAAAAGTCTAGCCATACGTATAAAAACACAAATTAGAAAAGTAACACTTAACATTAAATATTAAAAGTCTAATTTTCATAGAAATTCAATTAAAAGTAATTTTAAAAATGCTAAATGTTAAAAAATTAATAAATTAATTAAGTTACACGGTTAAAGTATTCCAATATAGAATAAAATAATGGCTACGATATTAATATTCAGTATTTGAAGCAATTACATTTTTTAGCTAAATAGATTTATATGCCGTTCAGTAGGAACATAATTTGCTCGGCATTTAAAACCTTAAATTATTATTTAAGCAAGTTTTATTTTATATGTAATTGAATTGTACATATATCGACAAAAATAAAATAATTTCGAAAAATCCGTACCTAAAGTGTGCTGAAGATTTACGACTGGGGTAAATGTCATTTGACCTGGCAAGCTAGTTAAAAACTTTAGTTTATACAAATGCCAGAGAGGAAAATATTCAGGATTTTATCCACTGTATTACTAAATAAAATAAAGATATTAGCCTCGGTAGTAATCATTCGTTAAATTCGTAAATAACTTTCTGCTATCTAAAATTTTCAGTTTTAAAATTTAAAAAAAGATAAAATTAAAATAAAATCCTAGTCTAATCATAGGGATAGAAACACAAATCAGAAAAATAACAACAATAAAATATTAAAACTCATGTTTTCACAGACATTCAGTTAAAACTATTGATACATGGTATTAAAAATATCAATAAATTAATTAAGTAACATAGGTAAAATATTCCGCTCTAGAATAGAACATGAATGTGATATTAAAATTCGATATTTTAAGCAATTATATTTTTTTAGCTAAATAATTTTTTATACAGTTCAGTAGCAATAAAGTTGCTCAGTATTTTTAAACATAAAAATTTTTCAAGCAAGTTTTATGTTATATAGGGTAGCCATAAAAAAACTTTGCCGATATATGGACCTCTAGCGTCCGTTCCAATCAACCGATCAAGATGAGATTTCAGATATAGTTATTCAGAGCTATGAGCTCGGGATTCTGTGAATGGCAACAAAGTGGCTCTTACGGTTACGGTTATAGGTACAGAAAATCGAAATTTTTGAATGGCAACGACGACTTTTTCCAGACGCAAAATGTTCAGTGCATGCGAAAACCCTAAACAGCATTGGAACGCTACGTGTAGCACAAAAAACGGACGCATTAGGCTCGCACAAAAAACAGCTCTGCAGAGAGGAAAATTGCATATGGAAGAGGCAAGACACCAATCCCTGATGACAACACAGATCGGACAGAAGAAAACTTTTATTTGGATTACACATTCTCCACATGGGTGCTATCATCGTGTTTTTGTAGGTCGCTCGCAGAGCTATTTTTTGTGCGTGCATAGCGCGTCCATTTATTGTGATACACGTACTGTTCCAACGCTGTTTAGGTTTTCCGCATGCACTGAGCATTTTGCGACGGCAAAAAGTGGGAGTTGTCATTCGAAAATTTCACGTCTTATACCTCTGAATAACTATATCTGAAATCTCCTCTTATTCGGTTGAAGATCGGAAGAAGTAGAACGGCCGCTAGAGGTCCATATATCGGCAAAATTTTTATTTTTTTATTTTTATGACCACCCTGTATATAACTGAATTATCCCTGTATATAACTGAATACCCTGTATATAACTGAAATATCGACAGAATTTTAAAAAAAACTAAAAAGTTCATCTTCAAAAGTGTGCTGAAGATTTACGACTGGAAAAAATGTGTTTTCGCCTGGCATACTAGTAAAAAACTTATGAGAACTCTTGCCTATGCAAACACCCCAAAGGAAAACTATTCAGGTTTTTATCAACTTAAACATAAAGATATTCGCCTTGGCAGTAATCATTTGTTAAATCCATAAATACCATTCTCCTATCTAAAATTTTCAGTCTTTAAAAGTAATAAAAAATAAATAAAAAACAGTCTAATCATACGGATACAAACACAAATCAGAAAATTCAAACGATACCAATGCTGCCAAAAAAAAATTTATATTTTTATGCAAAACAGAATGCTATGGATTTGCGAAGATGGAATTTTTTGATTGATAATGTAAAAAGTATGAAGGGAAAAAAACCGTGTGAGAAATTTCCTGTCTGCATATTTTGTTGGTTTTCTTTAAATCAGAACAAGGCTGATACTGATTGAAATATAGAAGAGGGGCTTGTTTCCAACAGAAGATTGGAGACATAGGGAAAGACAGGGAACGTAATTTTCCTTCAAAAGAGAGAAGAATGAATAATATTTCCGTTGGAACTGCGATGGGAAATACCGAAAAAGAACCATTGTCTTGTGAAGTGACCAAAAAATGTTGGAAAGGGATTATGTTTTGGGGCTTTTATCTAGTTTCTTGTTACTAACAAACAATAAATCATACTTAGCTTATTTGGCTTTCGTTTTGTTGATTTTTTTTTTAGATTTTTTTCCTTTTCTTTTACCTTTTGCTCGAAAAATTAAACATGTTATTTTCTCAGTTTCCTGTTCCATTTAATAGAGAAAAAAAATGGTGAAGATTCTATTTTATGAGAGATGAAATAATAGCTCTTTCGTCTCAATAAAAGCTTCTTAACGGTGGGATATTTTTATATTTTTATTATTATGACAGTATAGAAATAAAGTACACTGTAACGTAACACTTAACATTAAATGTTAAAACTCTAATTTCCATAGTAATTCAATTAATATTTATTTTAAAAATGCATAATCTTAAAAATATTAGTAAATTAATTAAGTAGCATGACTAAAACATTCTGCTCTAGAATAAAACTCCGTAATTAAAATTCAGTATTTTAAATAATTACAATTTTAGATTCATAGTTTTATATACTGTTCAGTAGGAACATTAGTTGTTCAGCATTTATAACAGTAAAATGTATTTAAATCATAGTTTTTTTCTTGGTTAAAAAAATTTGATTTTATAAATTTAAGTAAAATGTGAATTTAAATTTGAATACAATCACTGAGCCTCGCTAATGCTTCTGATATTGAATGTGACCTTGCTCTTCAATGGTGTTAAATTTGAAGCAAGTGCTCTATATATTTAATTTGTCCAGTGTTCTGAGATGAAAAATACGCTCTAATCAGATTCTAACATTTAGGATATCTGGCAGTTGGAAACTTTTTAATATTTTTTTTTTTCAGTCTGTGGGGAAATATCCCTATAGACACTTATACACATAGCGTCCGATTTTTAAATAAGCTCCTTTTTGTATAAGGGTTGTTGATTTAAGAACTCTCGTGATCGAGGTTTGAAATGCGATAAAAATTATGAGAGACTATAGATATCCCCAGATCGTTAAGCATCATGCTACAGTCCGTTTTATATTATCTTCTTCAACAAAGAATGGTTCAAGGATGAATGTGTTTATTAAGAGAGATGAGCATGAGACTTTAGCCGATTTCATGGGAATTTGCCACAAAGCATTTGGCTATTTTTTGTCCGTATAGTTACTGTTGTTCTGTGTTCTACTGAGGTTAGCAAAAGACTAACTGTTGGCCAGTTTTCTCCATGCATAAGACATATCTTTTTTTATCTCTGAAAATATAGGCCAATGTAAAGGCCATTTGGACTTATTTTCCGATAGCAAGCAAGTGCCATTCAATTATGGAAAATAATAGACAACTTTTCTAGTGTCACTGCGTCCAGTAGACTACACCATAGCGCTTAATGACACTTGCATCATTAGATCATATGAAGCAAAATCTTTTGACAACCCAAATGAATTTAAGGGGTCATGCTTGTACTAACTTCGACTGGGTGAACTCTGAGGCGTCCCCTTTTCACAGTGTTGAGGGGTTATTCTCAGGACATTTTGTAAAGTAAACATTCATGGACAAAATTTGTTTTTGAAAAAACAACTACACAAGAACAGCCCACATTTGAAGCGAGACATGGAACATAGCAAAAGAGAGATTTCACTTCGAATTCAGGCAGTTTTATTCTCTAAAACTTGTTTCCAATAACGAGCTTTGTACTACATGCAATATTTTTTTTTAAATTTAGTTTACTTTTTAAATTTTGCAAAGAGGCCCTTATGATAAAATTAAGTTTTATTTCCCATTTGTTTCTTTATTTACTGTATTGTAATCTATATATATAAAACAGCTCCGTAACTGACTGACTGACTGACTAACTGATTGACTGACTGACTGAATGACATACAACGCACATACCAAACCGCTGGACCTAAAGGGCTGAACTTTTACATGGCGATTCTTCTTATAGTGTAGGGGTGCACTAACAAAGAGTTTTGAAAAATTCTTCTTCGATTTTTAAATTAAATTTTTAAGCTAATTTGTAACTTTTTTTAAGTTTGCATTTAAAATAATAATTTCAGGATTATAAAATTTATATCACGAGAAAGATCATAAAATTTTATTTAAATTGAAATCTTTTTCGAATCTTTACCTTCATTTTCTGATTTTTGGTGAATTTTTAAAATTAATTTTGAGAATTTAATTTATTAAATGCTGATCACGTGGTTTCTTTTCTTTTTGTGGTACTTAAAACTAAATTGGGTCACGTGCATAACAACGAAAGAAAAAAAAAATTTTTTTTCTTGCTACTGCCGCAAACGATTGGACATTATCCTAAAAAATATTAAAATGCAGTTAAAGATACGTTCCTTAAACTGTACTATATCCTTTAGTATGCTCTATTAGATTTAATTTAAATATTTCCTTCTATATTATTTTGTATAATAATATCCATTACGATGATTTTTATAAATATAGTTTTTTTTTCATTAATTGCATACGTTGACCGTTTTATTTAATTTGAATATTTTCTTCTACATTATTTTGTGTATAAAATTATCGTTAGGACTTTTTTATATAAATGTATATATTTTTTGGCATTAACTGCATACATTGACTGTTTTATTTACCTTTACTTTGGAATAAGAAATGTTTACAAATAATGGTTGTGGAAAATTTAGTTATTGACGGGAAAAATGTTTCTGAAACTGTTGTTCTTATTGTAGGAGATGGAGCCTGGTTATTTAAAGCTTTACCTGTTTTGATGTACGGAACCCAGGAAATGGCTAATGACGTGTGTAGACGGATTGTTAGGTATGTTGTAGATAACTGGAAAAAATTTCTATCATGTCATGTGATGAAAGGGGAGATAAGTATTCCACAGCAAATGAGTATTATAGCGGTATGATAAAGACTTTAAAGTTTGGAAGTTTGAGTGAGTTAGAGGCTGCTGGTCAAATATATCAGTTTGTTATCGAAGTCTACCGAAATGGTGCGTTTTACGTAAAAGCAGGAACTGAGGGTCGACCAGTAAAAGGACTTAGATTCACGGCAAATCTTTCGAGTGGTCATTTTGATGCTTATGTTTCACAAAAAAAGTATTCTCCTCTGAAAGTTTCGACTTCAAAGATGCCAAAGGCTATTATTACCAGGAAAATAACAACAAAAGGATTAAAAAAACCCGCACCTCCGACGCCTGAAACTGAGTCCATAACTCCATCTTCTCCAAATCAAGAGTTAGACCAGGATTTACCAACTCAAACACAGAAGGAAATAAAAAACGCAGGACTCGATACACAAATAAAAAATCTTCTGAAAAGAATCCTACTGCGCATCGAAAAGCAGTTGCAAGATTTCAAAAATTACATCGTGAAGTTCACAGGGAAGCTGTTGAAAGATTTCAAAAATTACACCCTGAATTTCACAGGCAAGCTGTTACCAATTATCAACACACGCATCTTGAGAAACAAAGAGAGATTCAGTCTCGGCATCGGAAAATCAGCGCACAAAAAATATGGAAAGATAAATCTTTATCAGGTTTTGCATATGATTTCGAGTTATCCTATGAATCGGATAGCACAGTCAGCATAGGTACCATGATTCACAAGTGTCAGTGGTGTAAAGCTTTGAAGTGGAAAGAAGAAACTGCCTGCATGTGTTGCAGTGGTGGGAGAGTTTTTTGGGGGGCATTTGAACCCCTGGCAGAACCGCTGTAGAGTTTAGTTACGGATGTTCATCCTGAGCATAATCATTTTATGAGTCACATCCGGAAGTATAATAGCTGCTTTCAAATGACCTCATTTGGAGCTAAGCAGGTATATGAAGATGGATTTATGCCTACGTTTTAGGTGCAAGGTTAAGTTTACCATTTAACTGGAAGTTTATTGCTTGCGGATCAACAGGAATTTAGATTCTTACAGATATATTTTGTGACAGAAGATGAAAGAGAAGTAAATACGAGATGCTCAAACCGTCCAGTTGTGAAGCGAAATGTGGTCAAAATACTTCAAAAGATGCTCCATTATGTGACCCCTTATATCAAGGACTTAAAAACAACTATTGAAAAGCTGCCACCCTCCTATGATTCATCCAAGTTGTTATCAATGCTGAAAAAAACCAGCCGAAAAACACAAAGGCCACTATAACGACCCAACGGCTAATGAAGTTGCGTTAGTGATGGTCGGTCAAGAATTTCAGAAACGGGACATTGTATTAGAAAGCCACACAGGCAGTCTGCATCGCAGTAGTGAAATTCATAGATCGTATCATGCTTTACAATATCCCTTGCTATTTTGTTGTGGTCACACTACCTTCAAACGGTCAAAAATTTCGATGTTTCAGAAAAAAATATATTTGATAGCTTGGTTGTTTCTGTACAATTTAAAGCAAACCGCGAGAAAAAATTCCTATAATTTAATGAGTTACAGGAGATATTGTATCAGCTGTTTTATGTAAACAACGTTTAAAGGGCATTCTCAATTTTGTTGCTTACAATCGCAACTCTGCGCTAAATACCAAAAGTTTTTATTTATTTATCAGAAGGGGAAACAGGAAGACGCTTCCTCAACTTGAAACGAGATTGTTTACAATTCGTTTCGCCTGTTCCTCACGGTATTTTGGTTTTGATTCATTATTACGTTGATGCTTTACTTCGATACATTTGCTGTTACTGGTATTGCAGTTTTTATTTATCACTTGTTTTGATATTTAACCCATTAATGCCCAACTTCAAATGTTTTAATTTTCTTTAATTAATTATGTTTGTACCGGTGCAAAATGAACTGAAAAAATAGTAAAAAATTCCTGCATTAAAATTTTAATTTTAATTTAAAATAATGTTACCGTCCGATAAAAAGGACGCTAGGCACGGGAGAGTACAGGTTTTACACAAACACTTCAATCCTTAGATTTTCTAAAACTATTCCTTTTAATGTCGTTTTTAGATAAATAAACACATGAAACAAATGGAACTCTGCGAAAAAATGCATAATGAAATAAACACAAGGAATTTAAATTGCATTTTAATCACTTAAAAGAAATCAAAACCATTTTTAAAAAGTTAAAAATGCAAAAAATAATAGCTTAAAAGGCACAAATTTCATGAATTATGTCTTATGATAAATTTTACACACTTTTATATTTAAATTTACATATAAAAAGGGGTTATTAAAATACAAACTAATGAAAAATCTATTCGTAATTTTTTTTACACAATTTATATACAAGCTATTTTGTGTTAAAGATTTCAAAGTATTTATAAAGCCATCCAACTAAAATTTTATTGCATTTTCTTGTGGATTTGTTGCCACAGTAGGCGCATGTTATCTGTTTCGGATTCACAACGATTAAATGATCTTTTCCGTCATACCGGACATCACAAGACACTCTTTTTGAAAGTTTTTTTGGTTTCCCTTTAGCCAGACTGTTATTTGGTCTATTACTGTACTTAGAAAAATATGGCCGACAGATTTACCTTCTAAATTGGATGAGATCCATTCTGTTACTGTTATTAGAAGGGCATAATGTGTACAGTAACCACGCATTTTTTACTGATGCTTCTAAGCTAAACAAAAACAGTGGCCACCACCATTTTTAGACCGTATGAAACACCGGTATTGTGCAAGATTTTGATCCATTCGCTTGGTGCCTCCCATAAATTTATTATATTGAGACACAATATACGGTTGGTCAATCTCTACAAATCTTTTATCAATATTCGACCAGCGTTTGGCCTGCGCTACAGGTTCAATACCATAATGGTTAGACACCAAAGTAGCGAAGCTATTGTCATTCCACAGAACTATTTTAAAATTTTTGCTGTTCTGAAAATCAACAATTCCTCTACTCTTCTTTTTAACAGATTTAACATCTTCAAGTGGACATTTTTCAGTTCTATTAACCCGTATAGTGCCAGTTGCTCCCATTCTTTTTTTCTGTTAACTTATCGATTGAAGCAGGTGATGTAAAAATATTATCAAAAAATAAGTCATATTGCTTATTTTCCGGTAGCTCGCAAATTAGATCCAGAACAACTGCACCTCCCATACTAATTCCATATTCCTCCGAAACAGTTCCCGCAACTCTATACGGCTGAAATTGAATTAAATATCCAAGTTTAGTATTAAACATTATAAATTGAGGAAAAAAAGACGCATTCGTATAGCAGAACAGATCAGAAAGACATGTACCCATCCGTGCCTAGCGTCCTATATATAGAACGCTATGCAAAAGAAAATATAACAGTGTTAAAAAATAATTTTAACAATTTTGAAAGATACGTATTTAAGAAAATAGTATTGACTGTGATAACAGCATAAAATATTTTCGTAACATTGAAAAAGAATAAAATAAACTTACTTTTTGCGTGACGCCATTCTGAAAAGCTAAACAACGACTAATTCTAATTTTAGAGCTTCAAAGCAGAAATAGAACATTAATGTAGTGCTCCCATCTGTTGGATAATAACAAATACAACCCTTTTATGATATTCTGCTATTTGGATCGAAAAAAAAAAATCAGTGATTTAGAGCTCATTATGTAAGCGTTCTTTGAAAAGGACGCTAGGCACTAATGGGTTAAAACAGTATAAGTGGATATATATTTCAAATATAATTGTCTGCGGTATTTTAAAGTGTCCTTATATTTGTGAAATGTAAGAAAATAAAGTGAAACGTGCTTTCAGCAAACGTGCTAAGAAGCGTAAATTCCATGGAAATCAACACACCATTAAAAATCATTCCAGCAGGGGTGAAGTGTGTGAATCTGGTGATATTTCAGATTCTATGAACAAAAATTCCCCCATTTGTTTCAAGGAAAAGTGCTTCATCTAGAAAGTTACAAATGGAATGTGACACGACTTCATATAGTGCCAATCAATTTGATGGTAATATTATAGTCTATAAAAATCTTTTTTCTTTCTTGGAAGAAAACCTAGTGTGCAAGGTATGTAAAAAAAAATATTAAAATTTATTCTAAAAAGATATATGGATTATCAACCAGGATAATTTCGAAATGTCAAAATTGTAAACGTGTAGCTGAAACTCATAACTCAAAAATGTTGGGGAAAAGCAAAAATATTTCGGAAATCAACAGGAGAATAATCTATGCAATGCATTGCATAGGGCAAGCCCTTGAACCATTAAAAACATTTTGTGGTATCATGAATTTTTCTCCTCCTGTCACACAAAATGCATGTGATAAAATATGCAAATTAATCTATTCTACCTCAAAATTTACTACAACTGAAAGTATGAGAAAGGCTGCTGAAGAAGAAATCAAAGCATCATTTTCACAGGATATTACTGTTAGTGGGGATGGTACGTGGAAAACGATAGGCCACACATATCAAATCGGTGTATGCACTATAATTGGAGCAGGCACAGGAAAAGTTATAGATGTTGAGGTGCTATTGAGGGGAATTGTTGAGGTGCTATCATGATTCACAGCCTGTAAAGGTTGTGAATCATGGAAAGATTCATGACAAGGATCTGCATTTAAACAGTGGCAGACAGCACATGCAGAAACATGCTTAAAAAAACATTCAGGGTCTTCCGGCAAAATGGAGTCAGAAGGCATAGTAAAAATCGTTCAAAGATCAGAGTCTGAAAGAAATGTAAGATATGTGAACTATATTGGTGATGGTGATTCTAAAACATTTCTGTCCATTACTGAAAAAAATTGATTTGAATATTTAAAAGTGATATTCAATTTTTATCATATTTTTTTTTAATTTCTAATTCATTTAGTGCATATTAAATAACATTTTTCTAAAGCATAGAGATTCTTTTATATTTAGTTAAAATATTGTATTTATTTGAAGCTTATTTTGTGAGATATAACAAGTCATAAACTGTTGAAATTTGCTCATCAATTTCGTGTTTAAAGATCGTATGACCCCTAAATTTGCCGCAACGAAATCCGAAAACAAATACTCCTCTGAAGAAGACAATTTCTGCAGCGAGCTTTTACGCTTATCGCATCGTTAAAAAATGGGAGAGTTATCATCTCATATTTTTTCGTTCCCTTTTCTGTCAATTTTTGGTTGACGAGAACGCCAAGATAGACTGAAAGCCTTAACTTTATTCGGAATAATCAGTCGAAATTACGCACTGAAAATTATACCCATCTAAAGGATGTCGCAGATAGGCAAGATGCTGATCCTGATAATCTCGGCCAAATGGCGGTGTTTCTTCTTTTACGGGTGGGTACAAGTATATGCATGAGCGTACCCAAGACGCTATGACATATGTTCGATGCTATGGCCGCCCTGACCTATTTGTTACTTTCACCTGTAATCCTAGGTGGAAAGACAATATAAAAAAATTTGCTTCCTGGTCAATTTTCTTATGATCGTCATTACTTAATTGGTAGGATGTTTCATCTAAAAGTTAAGAAAAGGATGGATCTATTGAAGGCAAAATATTTGGGGAAATACGATGCTTCATGTATTCTGTAGATTGAGGGAAACATGGACTTCCACATATTCATATACTGATATGGCTTATAAATAATTTTTCTACAGATCTTATTGACAAAGTTATTTGTGCTGAAATACCTGATCCAGAAAAAGACCCCAAATTGTACGAAATAGTAAAATATCACATGGTACATGACACTTTTGGAAGTTCCAATCACCAGTCACCCTGCATGAAAAATAACGAATGTAGTAAAAGATTTTCCAAACCATTAATTAGTGAAACTCAAACTGGTGATAGCGGCTATCCATAATACAGAAGGAGTTCCTCAGATGTTGGCGGCTTCACCGTAAACGTAAAAGGAGTAGATCTAGACTACCGTTGGATAGTTCCCTATAATCCTGTTCTTTAAAGAACGTTTAACACACATATAATTGTTGAATATTGTAATTCGTTGAAGTCTATAAAATGTGTTTGTCAATATGTCAATAAAAGATCTGACCAGGCTACTTTTGCCCTTGAAAATAAGAAAAACGAGATAAAAATTAACGAAAATGGAAGGTATATAAGTAATTCAGAAGTTGTGTGGCGAATTCTCATTCCCGATTTATGAGCGTTTTCCTACAGTTTTTCACCTTGAGGTGCATTTAGAAAATGGACAAAGGGTGTATTTTAACTGAGAAAATCTTACCGACAGAGTCAATAATCCACCGACATCTACACTTTTAGCTTTCTTTAAACTATGTCAAGTAGATGACTTCGCAAAAACCTTAATATATTCAGATGTACCTGCATATTACGTTTGGCACAAAAATACCAAGTTTGAAAGAAGAAAAAGAGGATTTGATGTTGAAGGCTGGCCAGGTGTGAAAAAAGAGCATGCTTTGGGTAGAGTATATACGGTGCATCCGAATAATGCAGAGTGCTATCATCTCCGTATGCTGTTTCATGAAGTACTCGGTCCAACTTTATTTGAAGCATTAAGAACGGTAAATGGTATAGTGCATCCTACTTTCCAATCTGCTTGCAAGACTTTGGGCTTGCTTGAAGATGATCAACACCGGTATGCCACTTTGGAAGAGGCCGCACATTTTAAACCACCCTTTAGAATTTAAGAATTGTTTATAATAATATTGGTGTTTTGCCAAGTATCAGATCGATTTAGCCTATGGGAAAAATTCAAAGAAGATTTATCTGAAGATTTTAAATGGCAGATTGAAAGACAGGTCGAAAATAAAATTGAGCAGTTTTCAGATGAAGTGTACAATAGATGCTTATATGTTATTGAGGAAGCTGTCAAGTCATTAGGGGGACGTGCTATAAAGAAATATGGTTTGTCACAGCCAAGTAGACCCCAAAATTTAGGGAACATACCATACCTAACGAGACTAACTATGATGTTCAGGCTTTGGACAAGTTCATGACTGAAAATGAGGGTACATTAACCGCAGAACAAAAGTTTACGTACGATAAAATTATAACCAGTGTAGAGACAAACACAGGAAGACTGTTCTTTTTAGACGCTCCAGCTGGCACCGGAAAAACTTACCTTATTAACTTGATCTTGGTGAAAGTGAGGAGCAAATACAGCATTGCCTTAGCTGTCGCTTCTTCCGGAATCGCCGCCACATTCCTAGAAGGTGGTCGAACTGCACATGCAGCTTTTATGTAGCCTGTCGACCTAACACGCGTAGACACCCCCATATGAAACATATCGAAAGACAGCAATCTTGGCGAAGTATTAAATAATACTAAAATCATTGTCTGGTATGAAATTACAATGGCACACAAAGGAGGTGTCCAGGCTATAAATAGGACTCTACAGGACATTCGCGATAACAAAAACTTAATAGGTGGTGTGACAGTGCTGTTGGCAGGAGATTTTCGCCAATTTTTACCTGTGGTACCTAGAGGAACTCAAGCTGATGAAATAAAAACCTGTCTGTAAAGATCTGTTTTGTGGCCCTCAATGCAAATCCTCAAACTTACCAAAAATATGAGAGTTGATCGAAAAGGCGATATATCAGGTGCCCAATTTTCAGATATTTTAATGAAAATAGGAAAAGGTGATTATCCATCAACAAATGGTATAATTGTTGTCCTGAACGAGTTATGCACATTAGTGACTACCATCCAGGAACTGATAGTTCAGATTTATCCAGACATTGCTCAAATACAGAATAAGCCTATAGAATTGTTTTGAGAAAGAGCCATTTTGACTCTAAAAACGATGAAGCTGCGTTCATTAATGACATGTTGCTCAAGTCGTTTGACGGAGAAGAAATGTTCTACAAGTCGATAGACACTGTCTGTAATTTAGATGACGCTGTTAACTATCCGATAGAGTTTTTAAATTCCCTTAAACCACCGGGTTTTCCATACCATAAGCTGTCTTTGCGGAAGGACACACCCGTAATGCTCCTTAGGAATTTAAAACCACCGAAATTGTGTAATGGCACTAGACTACAAGTCAAAGTCCTACATAAAAGTTTAATCGAAGCCATTATTTTATCCGGGTGTGCTCAAGGAGAAAAAATGTTCGTGCCACGCAATCCTCTAATATCCCATGACCTCCCTTTGACTTTAAAAGACTGCAATTTTCCCTCAAAGTATGCTTCGCCATGACGATAAGTAAATCTCAAGGACAAACTTTAAAATACGCTGGAGTAGATTTAAGAGAAAATTGTTTCTCCCACGGTCAGTTTTACGTAGCTTGCTCGAGGGTAAGTTCACGAACGAGCTTGGTAATATTACTTTCGCCCAATATAGAAACAGAGAATATTGTTTATAAGGAAATCTTCTAAAAACTAATTTTACTATTTTTTCATTGTTATTATCCTAAAATATACTCCGTAGCGAAGCACGGGTATTCGACCAGTTTTAAATATAAGTTTACAAATATATTTGCACCAATTTATTTAATTTTTAATTTAAATTTACGAATTACAATATCATTCTCCTTAATAACTAAAGCAACAGAGAATTCTTTATTCAGATTTTTTCATCACTATGAGTCTATATGCAATACAATATCATTATTAAAATATATATTCGAGACTATGGAAGCGTATTAAATTTACACCACATACCTTTTCAACATCATAAAATATATCTAAAAATAGCCCTTACTGTTTGATACGTTAATTTGATATTTTCTGTTTTCCTTTCATGAATAGATAATTTTTGCAAAATATATTAAGAATTCAGATGAATTTCTCAAAGGCCGAGACACAAAAATTATATAGATTTCCAAGAATAAAAATGTTCACATACGGCTATTTTAGACAAATTTAATACCATTATTAAAATATGTATTCTAGAATATGGAAGAGTATTAAATTTACACCACATCTCCTTTCATCATCACAAAATATCTCTAAAAATAGCCCTTAGTGCTTGATGCCTTAATTTGATATTTCCTGTTTTTCATCTATGAATAGATGATTTTTTCAAAATCTATCAAGAATTCAGATGAAATTCTCAAAAGCCGAGACACGAAAATTATATAGATTTCCAAGAATAAAAATTTTCACATACCAATATTTTAGACAAATTGCTGGTTATTTCGAAATTATTTGCAATTTAGTTCATTTTAAGAAATCCATTCAATACAACCAATAGATGGAAAAAGGATATATTTGCCTAAAAGCAAAAAAAAAAAAAATATTGTTTGTTTAAATTCAGTTCATTTGATTCATTTTATTTTTCAAACAAATATAGTATTATAGAATTTAAATGGTACATTTTATGCTTTTATCTCTGTAAAGAAGACATTATTTATGTTCTATTTAATAAATTCTAATGGAAAATAAAGAACTGCAATCCATTATTTAAATATTTCTTCATATTTATATTACCACGAATGAAGGGAAGGGAATAAAATTTTTAGTATATCGCGATATAAGTTTATATTCAGTGATCACAAACGTATATAATTATAACTACTTACAACAGAGCAAGAGATGCGATGATAAAATGTAAATTAAGTATTTGTGTATTAATTTCTTTGATACATAATCCTCTCAAATGAATATGAGCTACGAAAATGACTTTCACTACAAAGATATGTTTCACGCAAAGAAGAATTTCCCAGAATAATCATCAGCTGAATAAAACTTGAATACTCACTACATGGAATTAAAATGAATTATTTCAATGTCGTAAAACAAATAAAATTCTGAACATTCTTTCAATAACGCTTGATTTGGAAGTAATTTCCTATTCGTACGATAAATGTTTTAAATATAA
The DNA here is from genome assembly GCA_907164885.2 of Dolomedes plantarius. Taxonomy (NCBI): domain Eukaryota; kingdom Metazoa; phylum Arthropoda; class Arachnida; order Araneae; family Dolomedidae; genus Dolomedes; species Dolomedes plantarius. The sequence continues at coordinate 93,891,824 of OU015501.1, forward strand.
AAGGACAAATTTATGAAAGAATTATGGAATAAAAGTACATTAATATTTTAACTTGTAATGGCAATGGGTGTTTCGGTTAATTTAAATATTTCAAGATATAGATTTTTTGTTAATTAGTATTTTAACGTACACAACACACATTTATATATATATATATATATATATATATATATATATTTTTTTTTTTTTACAATTGTAAAATACTTAATAGGAAACAAAAATGAGTAAATAAATTTTAGGCGCTAAACTGCTCACAAAAATATTTACGATATATAGATATTTAAAATTAAGAGGACTAAAAGGGCAGATGCGACCATTTAATAATCCTTTAACCTGAAATAAGATAGACATATGAAAATAAGCAAAAAACGGAAGTGGAGGTGGTATAGTTGATGACTGTGGGGGGGGGGGGGGGTGTTGTGACCCCCAACCCCGGTTAAACATGTTTTATGCCAGGCAACACTCCCGGATGTCGGCTATAACACCAAGACAGTAATAAACAATTATGAAGAAGAAAAAATATTTTAGATGAAATAGATAAGTTAAACCAGATATCTTTACTAATATAGTCAACTAAAACATAATTACAAGATGAATAGTGTTTTAACTTTTTCATAAAGAAAAAAGAAAATAATCTTAATACTAAGATACAGAAGTACAATAATACTAATTAGCTAAATAATTACTCACTAACAAATACACTATAAACATTAAGATACAAAAATACTTAACTCCACACCAAGCAAAGAGACACGAAACTCATGCACACTCACTTTTATAGACATAGTAGGGATAAATATCGCCGTATTAGGGAAATTTTTGGTGTTGCCAACTCATGTTAAAACGATTCTCACAATTTTTATAGTCTAAATTAAAAAACTGGATTAGAATTGATACGAGGAAATTGACAGGAAAACCCTGGTCAATAGCTATAGTTATGAATTTAATTATATTGACGTCCATAGTTTTTTTTGTTTGAATGTAAACGTTGGCAACGTATTAACTGGTTAGTAACTATATTGCGTTTAATATTTAAATGTAGAGCATTATTCCAATTCATAATCCTAACTGTTTTAAAGTTGTAAAACTCGCCTTTATCATATAGACTGTATGATATTAGATTTTGATTAACATTTAAACTCAAGTCCAAAAATACCAAATTGCAATCGTTATCGGTATCAGTCTCCACCAATTTAAGATTTTTAGTGTAAAAATTAATATCTCTTGCATTTAAGTTTTCATTAAAACATATGAGTATATCATCTACATATCGGAAAAACATAAGTTCATTTAGAATCATTACTCCTCTTTCGTAAAAGTGAAGGTATATATCTGCTAAAGCAGATGAGCATCCTCCACCCATTGGTATTCCATGTATTTGCTTATAGAAGTTTCTACCATTATATACTATTGTTTCATTAAGTAAAATATCTAGTAACGCACGATATTTATTTTCAGTTATATATGTCTTTAAATCATATTGATCGTATAACCCAAGTATAATACTATAGAGATCTTTTAGGTTGATAGAGTTGAAAAGATCCGTAAAATCGTAGCTTTTAACGTTAGTTATATCTCCTTTACTTTTATCTGTTTAACTATTTCTAAGCTATTATTTATGAAATAGCCCCCTTCTTTAAGTACCCCTTCTTAAAATAAACCCCTTATTTTAAGTATATATAAAAGTTTATTATTAGCAAGCGTTAAGTACGTATTTCAGCCCACAGTTACAGTTCTAAATTTAACCTGTGACTTATGAAATTTAGGGATTAAGACTACATAGGGAAAATTTAGATTTTTAATATCATAACCTGCACGGTGATATAAAGCTTTGATACCATTTTGTATAGTACAAGACATAGAATCTAATTTTTTATAAACAGTATTATCATTATAGCACTGTAATAGTTTGTCACAATAAAAGTTTTTGCATATAAATGCATAGTTATCAGAAACTTTATCAACATAGGTTATTGCAAATTGATTTTGTAAAGCAGTGATAGACGGTTTTAAGGTTTTCAAATTTACATGAAGAATTTTTGGCTTAGTTCTCAGATAAGCATTTTTAAAATCACTTAAATAATGAAATTTCCACTGTTCGAATGTACTTACAGGTAATAAAACTCAATCATACATTTTTATTTGTTTTTATTTGTTACGCAAATTTAATATATTATATTAAAAAGCATGTAAGAAATAGACTCCTCCTTAATAATGTTTAAGTATCATTTTCAGAAGTTTTTTGGACTTTGTTTTTCGTGAAAATATTGAGATTTTGTCTGAAAAAATGGCAAGTCTTTCCTAGATTTTATCTTCGTTCTTATATAGCCGTCTCTTGCCTCTGAACCACAAACAGATAATGCAGCCTCCGTTACTAGCTTTACACACCGTTCTACTGCCTGTGTGATCTTCAGCGATGAATCCCAATTCAGTCTCCATGCTGATGACAAGCGCATACGCGTGTGGATGCTGCTTGGCCACCGGGTCGATCTGGCATTTGTTGTCGAGAGGTATACGGCGATTACACAAGGTGTGACAGTGTGGGGAGCGATTTGTTGGGACACACGATCGCTCCTTGTCGTCCTTGAACGCACTTTGACGGCACGCAGTAACGTGGACGAGATTTTAACGCCAGTTGTACTGCCCATGCTATCAAGTCGCCCAGGTGATATTTATCAGCAAGGTAACGCTCGACTCTCCCAGCAATGTCTTCAAGGATATAGCGTACTCCCATTGCCTGCCAGGTCACCAGGCTTTTCGCCAATACAGCACGTCTGGGACGTGCTTGGAAGGCAACTGCAGCCGTCCCGGAATACTGGTGAATTAACTGCCCAGTTGAAAAGTTTATTGCATGATCATCCGCAGGAGATCATAGGTGAGCTCACTGATTCGATGCCACATCGTGTTTCGGCTTGTATAGCTACCAGAGGTAGATTTACTACATACTGATTTGTAACCTTTTTCATGCCACATCTTCTTAATAAAACGGTTTGTTCTTCTGAATTTGTAATCATCTGCTTATCTCCTCATACACTACATACTTCTTAAGTTCCGTGATAGTAGCTCGTTTCCTTCTCGGTGCATATATTTTTTGTGACAGTGTATCTATCTATCTATCTATCTATATATATATATATATATATATATATATATATATATATATATATATATATATATATATATATATATATATATATATATATATATATATATATATATTTAGATATTTTTTTATGTTTTATCCCTACTTTTAAAATTTACTAGCTTATAGTTATTTTCACAAGTGTAATGTTAATACTGCGTTTTTTTAATAGTTACCGTAAAATTGAAAATGTTGAGGGTATGTGGATTGAAATGAAGAGTCAAAACTTTTGGGTCCATAACAATGAAATTGTTTTTGTTTCCAAATCCTTTCATGTAGGAAAGCCTTCACGAAATTACCTTTGGCAAGGATAGTAAGCAGCTTCCCCTTGAGGCAAAGAACCACTAGGTCTGAAGACTGACTTGATTTCAAAGAACGTCGGTCCCGTAATTGTGAGGGAAGTCAAGTGACGAGACCGGAATGCCTAACCCTGCTCCTCCAGAAGTATATTGTGAACTTTGAGGACATAGTAGCTACGATAGACGTTTTCTGTGCATCAGCTGCCGGTAGTGTACACATCAGTGTTTTTGTCATTGACGGGCATCGAACCAGCGACGTTCATATCACTTGCCTACTAACTTTACCAACTAGGTCACTGCGCCCATACAATGAAATTGTATATAATGCTATTTTAATGCACGATTGCAATTTTCTATTTCCGTGCTCTAGTAACAACATTTTAGCCGAAACTACTACTTTGTAGATGGGAGAGGGCATTATTATGCGGAAAAACTTAAGGCACTTTTATAATTCATATACCACTTAGGACATAGAAAACAACTTTTAAATTAATATTTTTCATTTTTGTTTTCATATCTCACCTTAAAAGTTCTATGGAAAGCACGTGTGCTCAATTTCTATAAGACAAGAGGAACGACAATTCATCCGTTCCTCAAGTGAGCATATTTTACTTGGAATTTTCAAGGAACTCACTATGCTCACTTGCTGTGAGTCTGTCATGCAGACGCACGTTGAATTTGAGGAAATAAGACGCATTTCGCAGTGCGGGGCATAAATAAAAGTGGCTAAGTTGAATGAGGGAAGAATAAAGATTTTTTTCACTTTAAACTGGATAAGTTGAACTGTTATCTTATTACGGCTATGACCAAGACTACTATCTATTCATGAATCCCCACACACACACACAAGCACACAATTATATATATATATATATATATATATATATATATATATATATATATATATATATATATATATATATATATATATATATATAAATATATATATATATATATATATATATATATATTTATATATTGTATACATAACTACTTAATTTTAGATAATGATCCTTCATACACGCAGTTAATAGTTAGACTGAAATTAAAATGATTTTTTTAATACTTGGCACAATATGGAACTCTACTGACACATACGTGAATATCGCTTACCACTTAAAAAATTTACAACTGCAATTTAAAGAGCTACAGATTTTCTTTATTCTGCCAATTGATTAAAGCTTTCCTGCTATACTTAAGGTAGCTATGCATAAGAATTTACGTTTTATAAGATTTTTAAGTATAAAATTATATTGCAGTTTAGAAGTATATATATATATATATATATATATATATATATATATATATATATATATATATATATATATATACCGGGTGGCCATAATTAAACTGACAGTGCTCACAGTGTTCTGTAGCGCAATCTATTTGCGAGAATGACGCCACATTTTGTAGGAAGATTAAACAAGACGGGGGACGAAGGATTCCGCGAAAAAATAAATTAGTTCCAAAAGTCACCGCTAGGGGAATATTTGGCGCTGTGTAATAGAAAATAGAGTGTTAGCAAATGCAAATTAATACGGAATAAAATTACCCTTTGTTATGCACATTTTCTTATTTAGAAGTGCCGGAATGACAAAGCTGTTCAACAAGTGGCGATATTTCTCTCCGGTAAAAGAACAGGTTTCCGGTCCTGTCGGGGTAATGTTCTCATAGAAGAATGGACCTACGATAAATTCCGAATTGTGAACCCACACCAAACAGTTACCTTTGGTGAATGTAAGGGAATTTCTGTGACTGCATGTGGTGATTTTTCATCCCAAATTCGGCAGTTCTGGGTATTCACAGTTCCATGCAGGTAAAAGTGGGCCTCGTCTCTCCATAAGATTTTCCACGGCCAAGCATCATCCACCTCCATTCTAGCAAGAAAGGTGAGAGCAAAAGTCAATCGCTTATCATGGTCGGGGTACCGTAACTCCTGTACACGGCTGATCTTGTACGGATAGAAGTTGATAATCTTTCGTAAGATTTTCCATACCGTACTGTAAGGCATATCCATATTCCGAGCTAATCCACGAGCGCTAGAGGTGGCAGCAATATTGTCTGGTCCTCTGTCGACAATCGCCGTGGCAACTGCTTCGATTGTATCCTGTGGTACAGGTTTTCGTCCTCTGCCTGACTGAACCTTCAGAGGACCTGTTTTCTCAAATGTCGCAACCATTGCTTTTAGCCCATTAACTGACACAGGACCGTTACCTTTACGCATTTTTTTGTGCGTTCTAAAAGCACGAAGAGCGGCTGACGCGTTGTACTGGTTGAGGTAAAAGAATTTGACCAGTAACGCACGCTCGACTATAGAAGGAGACATTGCACATAAACTTTCAATCCGATTGATTCGAAACGTAACACATTGCCTTTTAAAACCCAAGCAGCTGGCACTGTGCCAATGGATGTAACGTGAAATTTGAATAAAGAACTTCTTCTTCTGCTCAGCGTACGTGATATTGCAGATCACGACTTTATCGGTGTTTATGTAGATTTTACGCTTTTTTAAAAGTGTTGCCATATTGCACTTGAACTAAATAAGAAAATGTGCATAATAAAAAGTAATTTTATTCCGTATTAATTTGCATTTGTTAACACTCTATTTTCTATTACACAGCGCCAAATATTCCCCTAGCGGTGACTTTTGGAACTAATTTATTTTTTCGCGGAATCCTTCGTCCCCCGTCTTGTTTAATCTTCCTACAAAATGTGGCGTCATTCTCGCAAATAGATCGCGCTACA
>OU015501.1:93903009-93980509 GCA_907164885.2 Dolomedes plantarius
CGTTGAAGCAGAACATCGCCACAAAGAAGGAAAAAATCCATGCACTTCTGAAAGAAACTTTAGGACAAACGTCGTTAGTTTTTGTATCTGAATAGAAGAGTTTAAAAATTCCAAGAGTTTAAAATGCGAAGAATTTCATTTTTGTATCAGCTTTAAGCGTACAGAAACAGCTGTATTACACTTTCAAGTAGCATATGCTTAAGTTGAGAAACATCTCTCAATATATCGCATGTAATCATGCGTTTTCAGTACACATGTGGGTGAGTAAATAGAAAATATTTAAGCTGTTACGTTTATAAAACTATTTAAGCTGTTAATTTTAATTATTTTTTATTTTTACAGTTATTAATTTTGATCTAAAATATCATTGTCAAAATTTATTTCGATTTGAAATATTTACTTATGAAATGCACTTAAAATCCTTTTTTGGTATATATATATATATATATATATATATATATATATATATATCTATAATATATATATATATATATATATATATATATATATGTATATATATATATTTATTATATACATATATATTTATATATATATAATAAATATATTTATTATATACATATATATTTATATATATATATATATATTATATCTATATATATATATATATATATATATGTATATAAATATATTTATTATATACATATATATTTATATATATATATATATATATATAGTATATATATATATATATATATATTATATATAATGTATATATATGTTAGATATATATATGTATAGATATATATATGTATATATATATATATATATATATATATATACTAACTGAATACCCGTGCTTCGTTACGGAGTACATTCAAATTAAATACAACGGTCAATGTATGAAATTAATACGGAAAAAAACCATAAAAATATATTTATAAAAAATCATAACGGATATTTTATACACAAAATAATGTATAACAAAATATTGAAATTAAATCTAATAGAACATACTAAAGAATATAGTACAGTTAATATAGTACAGTTTGAGGAACATTTCTTTTACTGTGTTTTAAATTTTTTTTGATAATTTCCAATCGTCTCCAACATTAGGAAGAAAACAAAATATTGTTTTTGTCCATTTATTTCGTTGCTATGCACGTGACTGTTACGCACTATGTATACTGATCTTAACGTGTTTATATTTAATCGTAATCGAAGTAATCTTATCTGTAACCGTTCTTCTAACTGAATTGATTTATCTACATAGTAACGTTGTTATCATGTAGCAACTACGTATCATGCTGATCTCAGATTAAAATATTTATCTAATTTCATCTAGCCTTTTTTATGCATTCTCATCTACACCAAGGCACCTAAGTATATAACAGTGACGATAAATTAATTTAAAGTATCACAAAAAGAAAAGAAACCACGTGATCAGCCTTTAATAAATTAAATTCTAAAATTTAGTTTTTAAAAATTCACCAAAAATCAGAAAATGGAGGTAAAGATTCGAAAAAGATTTCATTTGAAAGGAAATTTTATGATCTTTCTCATGATGTAAATTTTATAACCCTGAAAATGTTATTTTAAATGCAAACTTTAAAGAATGTTACATAAACAGCTTAAAAATCTAATTTTAAAAAATCTAAGAAGAATTTTTCAAAAATCTTTCTTAGTACACCCCTACATAATAGGAAGAATCGACATGCAATATTTCAACCCTTTTAGGTCCAGCGGCATCTGTGGTCCAGCGGTCCAGTCTGTGCGTTGTATGGCAGTCAGTCAGTCAGTTACGGAACTGTTTTAATTTATATATATATATACTATATATCTAATATATATATATATATATATATAGATATATATATATATATAGGTATATATATATTATATATATATACACTGCTGGCCACCCAAATTGCAACACCAAGAAAGACCAAGAGATATCACCACAAAATTTATTTTGTAGATAACATGTTCACCAAGTATCAAATGATTAAATTATAGGACCATCTGTGAAGTGTGGTTCCTGCCAAAATCAGTAGCCAGAGTAGCCGCCATTGTTGGAGATCACCGCTGCCACACGCCTCGGCATTTATTCACAAGAGACTTTGGATGATTCTTGGGGTTACAGCAGACAAGCAGCTTCCACACGTTGCCAAGTTGATCTGCTGTGGCAGCTGGGGATGGAATCTGGGTCAATCGTAGAGCAACCATGGACCACATGTTTTCTATCGGCGAAAGATCCGGAGATAGAGGCGGCCAGGAAGCCATTCAATCTGGCGATTGACGAAGAACCGTTGGACAATGCGTGCCACGTGTGGTCGAGCATTATCCTGTTGAAATATGGCTGTGGGCAAACCCTGAAGGTAAGGAAAGACAACTGGCTCCAACACCTCGGAGATGTAGCGCTGGCTGTTAAAGTACCGGCAATGCGTACTAGAGGTGTGCGAGAGTGATATCCAATACCGCCCCATACCATAATACCGGTGAAGGACCAGTGTGGCGGTGCATAAAGCAGCTGTTCAGCATCCTCTCTTCAACGGTGTCTCCAGACTCGAATGCGTACCATCGTGGTGTTGCAGACAGAAGCGTGGACTCGTCAGTAAAGACAATTTCATTCCATTCTGCCGTCCACATCCTTCTGTCATCGCACCATTGGCGGCGGAGGACGTCTGTGGTTCTGCGTCAAGGGTAGACAAAGCAATGGACGTCTGCGGACAGACCACTCTGCTGTAAACGGCGTCGAATGGTACGCGCAGACACTGGATGATGCGTTACAGACTGCATGTGCTGTGCTATGGTTCGTGATGTGACTGAGCGATCCGTCACTGCCATGCGCACCAATTTGCCTGTCATCACGTGAAGTGGTGCGCTGATGTCGATGCGATCGAACACGCCGTTCCGTCGTACCCTCCTGCATCCAACGATTACATATCCGCAAAACAGTTGTTTGGTTTTCGTCCAACACGACTACCGATTTCCCTGAAAGATAATCCACAATCTCGGTAGTCCACTATCCTTCCTCTGTCGAACTCGGATACTTGATCAAAAGATGATCGCTGTTTTCGACGAGGCATAATTGATCGTTTTTTGTTGAAAAAAAACACAAGATAAACAGAATTGCCGAACTTGAAATCGGTAGAAATCTCCAAGCCTTAAATAGCGCTTTGAAGTGACGCCACATTCGCGCGTGATGTGCGTCTGTGCTGGAAATTCTAATCATTTGCATATCTCACCTCCGCTAATGCATGTTGTAAATTTCATGTTATTTGCATGTTTCCTTCAGGGTGTTGCATTTACAGTGGCCAGCAGTGTATATATATATATATATATATATACAGGGTGGTCATGAAAAATTTTGGATGTCTGGCCGTTCCGTTCAACCGATCGACATGAGATTCCAGATATAGTTATTCAGAGGTATGAGATCGGGATTTTGTGAACGACAACAAAGTAGAGCTCACGATTACGGTTACAGGTACAGAAACTTCGAAATTTTCGAATGGCAAAGCCCACTTTTTCCCGTCGCAAAATGCTGAGCGCATGCGAAGACTTTAAAGAGCGTTGGAATGGTACGTGTATTAGAAAAAATGGATGCCTTATGTACACACAACAAACAGCTCTGCGAACTGCCTACAAAAACTACGTGATGACTATGTGATGATTATTTGACTATGAGATGATTTACAGTGATACTTGTGTAAACTTGCTAAATTAAATGATAATTTTTGATACTTTCTAATTTAGATGTTTGATACTTGTTAATTTGAAAAAAAACAGAAAAGAAAAAAAACATAGTTTTCATCAACGAATAGCATTTGATTCCAGGCTTAGTGGCGTAAAAACCACTCAGAATAAGGCGTATTGGTTACATTTGATTTTAAAATTTTGTTCTGCAAAATTCTGGACGTGAAACGAAACGACTAAAAAGAAAACATACGAAAAGATACATTCGCATTGCATATCACTTTCAGGATAAAGAAAATGAATTCACAACAGCATCATAACTCATTTTTTCGTCGACAGCGAATGAAGAGAGCGTAATAAATTTAAGGATTTATTTTGAAAACAATAATGCATTGGATCTCATTACACCTGCTCGATAAGTAATTGTTTGCACGTTAATCTGCTCTGTCTTTTGCATTCTCGCATGAGATTATAGGGAGGGTAAAAATGGAGGGGGCAGAAAATTCTTAAATAACGAGTGATGCTGCTTTTGCTAGAGTGATAAACGAGAATGGAATTTGTTTACACACTCTCGTTCTTACGAGCTAATTAGTGGTAATTAAATTAAGTGGTTTAATTACCTAGATTAAGATGTGAGAAATGAACCAAGATTCCCACTTAAACAACCTAGTTCGTTTTATGTGTAAGACGCAAAACGAATTCATATTATAAAAACTTGGGATAATCCAAGCTGTTTTTTCCGGAGAACTATGAGTTTAGGAGCTAAGAGTTACACTAAATGTACCTAATGTTCATTTTTCAAACTTTCTATTGTGTCATTAATCTGTACTGGAAATCACTTACAGGAAAATTGCTGTTCGGTGCTCACGTTTGAATCAGAAACAGAATTATTAATTTCAATAGAGGAAGTAAGTAATTTGTTGTTGAAGTAAGTGAAAAGTGAATTTCAAGTCTTCTTGCAGTTCATTTTCTCTGTGTAACACAGAAAATACTAGGCAAACTAAGAATAGGGGTTAATTAATTTGGAACTTAAAGAGAAATCCAAATTGATTAATATATTACCCTGAATTAGTGTACATGGTGATTATTTGCGGATGGTTTAAAATTTTACTATTCCCTCACTTGTAAAGGAAAAAAATAATAATATATATTATATATATTATATATATATTATATATTATATATATATATATATATATATATATACACTGCTGGCCACCAAATTGCAACACCAAGAAAGAACAAGAGATATCACAAAAAAGTTATTTTGTAGATAACATGTTGACCAAGTATCAAATGATTAAATTTATAGACTTCTGTGAAGTGTGGTTTCCTGCCAAAATCAGTAGCCAGAGTAGCCGCCATTGTTGGAGATCACCCAGCTGCCACACGCCTCGGCATTGATTCAAAGAGACTTTGGATGAGTTCTTGGGGTACAGCAGACCAAGCAGCTTCCACACATTGCCAAAGTTGATCTGCTGTGGCAGCTGGGGATGGAATCTGGGTCAATCGTAGAGCAACCATGGACCACATGTTTTCTATCGGCGAAAGATCCGGAGATCGAGGCGGCCAGGGAAGCAATTCAATCTGGCGATTGACGAAGAACCGTTGGACAATGCGTGCCACGTGTGGTCGCGCATTATCCTATTGAAATATGGCTGTGGGCAAACCCTGAAGGTAAGGAAAGACAACTGGCTCCAACACCTCGGAGATGTAGCGCTGGCTGTTTAAAGTACCGGCAATGTGTACTAGAGGTGTGCGAGAGTGATATCCAATACCGCCCCATACCATAATACCCGGTGAAGGACCAGTGTGGCGGTGCATAAAGCAGCTGTTCAGCATCCTCTCTTCACGGTGTCTCCAGACTCGAATGCGACCATCGTGGTGTTGCAGACAGAAGCGTGACTCGTAAGTAAAGACAATTTCATTCCATTCTGCCGTCCACATCCTTCTGTCATCACACCATTGGCGGCGGAGACGTCTGTGGTTCTGCGTCAGGGGTAGACAAAGCAATGGACGTGCTTGCGGACAGACCACTCTGCTGTAAACGGCGTCGAATGGTACGCGCAGACACTGGATGATGCGTTACAGACTGCATGTGCTGTGCTATGGTTCGTGATGTGACTGAGCGATCCGTCACTGCCATGCGCACAATTTGCCTGTCATCACGTGAAGTGGTGCGCTGATGTGGATGCGATCGAACACGCCGTTCCGTCGTACCCTCCTGCATCCAACGATCACATATCCGCATTACAGTTGTTTGGTTTCGTCCAACACGACTACCGATTTCCCTGAAAGATAATCCACAATCTCGGTAGGCCACTATCCGTCCTCTGTCGAACTCGGATACTTGATCAAAAAGATGATCGCTGTTTCGACGAGGCATAATCGATCGTTTTTTTGAAAAAAACCACACATAAACAGCTATTGCCGAACTTGAATCGTCGAAATCTCCAAGCCTTAAATAGCGCTTTGAAGTGACGCCACAGGCCGCGTGATTGCGTCTGCGCTGAAATTCTAATCATTTGCATATCTCACCTCCGCTAATGCATGTTGTAAATTTCATGTTATTTGCATGGTTCCTTCAGGGTGTTGCATTTACAGTGGCCAGCGTGTAATATATTAGATAGATATATATATACAGGGTGGTCATGAAAAATTTTGGATGTCCTGGCCGGTTCCGTTCAACCGATCGACATGAATTCCAGATATAGTTATTCAGAGGTATGAGATCGGGATTTTGTGAACGACACAAAGTAGAGCTCACGATTACGGTTACAGGTACAGAAACTTCGAAATTTTCGAATGGCAAAGCCCACTTTTTCCCGTCGCAAAATGCTGAGCGCATGCGAAGACTTTAAAGAGCGTTGGAATGGTACGTGTATTAGAAAAAATGGATGCCTTATGTACACACAACAAACAGCTCTGGAACTGCCTAGCAAAAACTACGTGATGACTATGTGATGATTATTTGACTATGAGATGATTTACAGTGATACTTGTGTAAACTTGCTAAATTAAATGATAATTTTTGATACTTTCTAATTTAGATGTTTGATACTTGTTAATTTGAAAAAAAAGAAAAGAAAAAAAAACATAGTTTTTCATCAACGAATAGCATTGATTCCAGGCTTAGTGGCGTAAAAAAACCACTCAGAATAAGGCGTATTGGTTACATTTGATTTTAAAAATTTTGTTCTGCAAAATTCGGGACGTGAACGAAACGACTAAAAAGAAAACATACGAAAAGATACATTCGCATTGCATATCACTTTCAGGATAAAGAAAAATGAATTTCACAACAGCATCATAACCATTTTCGTCGAACAGCGAATGAAGAGAGCGTAATAATTTAAGGATTTATTTTGAAACAAATAATGCATTGGATCTCATTACACCCTGCTCGATAAGTAATTGTTTGCACGTTAATCTGCTCTGTCTTTTGCATTCTCGCATGAGATTATAGGGAGGGGTAAAAATGGAGGGGGCAGAAAATTCTTAAATAACGAGTGATGCTGCTTTTGCTAGAGGTGATAAACGAGAATGGAATTTGTTTACACACTCTCGTTCTTACGAGCTAATTAGTGGTAATTAAATTAAGTGGTTAATTACCTAGATTAAGAGTGAGAAATGAACCAAGATTCCCACTTAAAACAACCTAGTTCGTTTATGTGTAGACGCAAAACGAAGTTCATATTATAAAAACTTGGGATAATCCAACCTGTTTTTTCCGGGAGAACTATGAGTTTAGGAGCTAAGAGTTACACTAAATGTACCTAATGTTCATTTTTCAAACTTTCTATTGTGTCATTAATCTGTACTGGAAATCACTTACAGGAAAATTGCTGTTCGGTGCTCACGTTTGAATCTGAAACAGAATTATTAATTTCAATCGAGGAGGTACGTAATTTGTTGTTGAAGTAAGTGAAAAGTGAATTTCAAGTCTTCTTGCAGTTCATTTTTCTCGTGTAACACAGAAAATACTAGGCAAACTAAGAATAGGGTGATTAATTAATTTGGAACTTAAAGAGAAATCCAAATTGATTAATATATTACCCTGAATTAGTGTACAAGGTGATTACTTTTTTGCGGATGGTTTAAAATTTTACTATTTCCCTCACTTGTAAAGGAAAAAAATAATATATATATATATATATATATATATATATATATACACTGTTGGCCACCCAAATGGCAACACCAAGAAAAACAAGAGATATCACAACAAAATTTATTTTGTAGATAACATGTTGACCAAGTATCAAATGATTAAATTTATAGACTTCTGTGAAGTGTGGTTCCTGCCAAAATCAGTAGCCAGAGTAGCCGTCATTGTTGGAGATCACCGCTGCCACACGCCTCGGCATTGATTCAAAGAGACTTTGGATGAGTTCTTGGGGTTACAGCAGACCAGCAGCTTCCACACGTTGCCAAAGTTGATCTGCTGTGGCAGCTGGGGGATCGAATCTGGGTCAATCGTAGAGAAACCATGGACCACATGTTTTCTATCGGCGAAAGATCCGGAGAGCGAGGCGGCCAGGGAAAAAATTCAATCTGGCGATTGACGAAGAACCGTTGGACAATGCGTGCCACGTGTGGTCGTGCATTATCCTGTTGAAATATGGCTGTGGGCAAGCCCTGAAGGTAAGGAAGGACAACTGGCTCCAACACCTCGGAGATGTAGCGCTGGATGTATAAAGTACCGACAATGCGTACTAGAGGTGTGCGAGAGTGATATCCAATACCGCCCCATACCATAATACCCGGTGCAGGACTAGTGTGGTGGTGCATAACGCAGCTGTTCAGCATCCTCTATTCACGGTGTCTCCAGACTCGAATGCGACCATCGTGGTATGGCAGACAGAAGCGTGACTCGTCAGTAAAGACAATTTCATTCCATTCTGCCGTCCACATCCTTCTGTTATCGCACCATTGGCGGTGGAGACGTCTGTGGTTCTGCGTCAAGGGTAGACAAAGCGATGGACGTCTTGCGCACAGACCACTCTGCTGTAAACGGCGTCGAATGGTACGCGCAGACACTGGATGATGCGTTAGAGACTACATGTGCTGTGCTATGGTTCGTGATGTGACTGACGATCCGTCACTGCCATGCGCACAATTTGCCTGTCATCACGTGAAGTGGTGCGCTGAGGTGGATGCGATCGAACACGCCGGTCCGTCGTACCCTCCTGCATCCAACGATCACATATCCGCATTACAGTTGTTTTGTTTCGTCCAACACGACTACCGATTTCCTTGAAAGATAATCCACAATCTCGGTAGTCCACTATCCTTCCTCTGTCGAACTCGGATACTTGATCAAAAAATGATCGCTGTTTTCGACGAGGCATAATCGATCGTTTTTTTGAAAAAACCACAACAAAAACACAATTGCCGAACTTGAAATCGTCGAAATCTCCAAGCCTTAAATAGCGCTTTGAAGTGGCGCCACAGGCACGCGTGATGTGCGTCTGCGCTGAAATTCTAATCATTTGCATATCTCACCTTCGCTAATGCATGTTGTAAATTTCATGTTATTTGCATGTTTCCTTCAGGGTGTTGCATTTACAGTGGCCAGCAGTGTATATATCCCTTACAATTGAGTTAAATGGGTTGTTGGATTTTATTTATGCTGCATTGAACTTCAAGTATTTTTAAAATGTAACGTGTAAATGCATATTTTGTAGGTCTTAAAATTTATCATCAAATACTCTGACTGTCAAATGTTAATTTTATAAAGATAATATATTTTTCACAGCCCGTACTACAATAAATATAATGGGTTATGACACATCCGTTTGATGTTTATTTGTTATGAGTCATATGTTTACACAATTCTTTTCTTTCGGGGTATACGAGTAGTAAGTGATAAAGAATAGGATATCAATGACACTACGTTGGAGAAAAATAAATTTGAGTACGTGTGTGGTTATGTTCCCATTTACTTTCTCCTTCGAGAACATTCCGAAAACCCTTATTTCCAGCAATCTCTTTCAAATGAATTGGAATGGAGGGTGTCGGGGCAATGAATAGATATAAAATTTTTGTGAATGAAGCAGTTAAAGATTTAGTTAGAGAAAAAAAAAAGTACTACAGTCTGGCATATTATTATGCTATCTGCTTTTCCTCTTACTGTTCCTTACGTGACAATAAAATCCTGCTATATCAATTTAAAATATAATTTAAAATGCAATGAGTTCTGTTAAAAGCTAATATATTATTATTGAAACTTGGTTTTGTGTCTACGAAAGGCATTTGACTTAGAGAAGTAGGTTAATGAAACATACAGAATGAATAACACTTTGTTAACATCTAATGTTGCTAATTTCCTTTTTAGGCACTGATGGACGGGCATTACATTCCACACAGTACTGTACAGGGTCGGAACTCGATAGAAGCCCATTACTAGGAAGCGAGACATCGTTTTATAGGGATTAATGGCTCATGCCCATTTAATGGCGGTTATTTTTGATGGTCAGAATTTGTTTTTTAAAATTTTGTCCTACTTTTTTGTAACCTCTTGCTATTAGAAATAAAGAAAACTAATTTTGAGATTTATTTCTAAAATTACACTGGTTTTAATTAATTTCTCCACCTAGTTGTAGTAATAACAATAAAATCTTACTTCTCATTCAGTTATAATTGCTACACAAAATTTTTGATGCAAACCCAATTGCACCTCTCCATACTGAAATTTTCTGCTTCTGCGTGTCTAAGTACAAGAATACTATGAATCCACAAAATCTAAGAGTTGTTATATTACAACTGTAAAACTAAACATAAATAAATGAATTTTTTTCTTAAATACGATTTTTTACAGATGATAAAATAAGTCACAGAATCAGTGAGTTCAACCAGACCATTCAAAATTGCCATTAACAGAGAGTAGATAAGGACTTTGCAATGCCCTATTCATCTCATTTATTTTGTTAAATAGATTATGATGTGTAATATTTAGTTATATAAAATTTATGAGAAGTGTAAAAAGTTAGATCTTTACAAAAGAAGATTTTCAAAACATGCTCTCTATTTTTCGATGTAGTTGATATTAAGAATTTCTCTCACTTTATTTATTCCTTCAGACTTTCTGCTATGTGTCAGAAGAATTTAACCCAAAATTAAAAATTTTAATAGTAACAATTATTTGGAATACAAATGTAAGAAACTTTAATTTTGAAACACAAGACTAAAATATTTAAAGTTAATTAGTAAATAGTATACATTTCAGAGTATGACGACTTCTATTTTACAACACTCAAATGACTAAAATGAATGAAAACTGCGCAAAAAGTATAGATAATTTGATATGTGTAATTTAATTGTAAAAGAAAATAAATTATTCTTCAATTAAATTATTTTTCCTTCAAAATTCCTAATAATATGCATGGATATAAATATCCTCCTGAATTAATATTTAACAAAAATTAATTAATCTAAAAATTTGAACGAAAAACATCTTTTGTTTTCAAAATTAAAAATCAAAATTAAAATTTAACTGGTGTATGAAATGTGATTATGCTGTAGCGCAAATGAAGCATTAATTATGTTAAACATACTTTAATAAAAAGCTATTTTATTTATTATCTATTTTTAAAATAGCGATTTATTATCTATTTAATAAACCATTTTTGAATAAGAAGACAAAAATATTTAAAGTGAATTAGTTAATTGCATTTATTTCGCAAGTATTATGAATATTTTGCAAATATGAGGAATTTTATTTTACTACACTCAAATACTTAAAATGAAAGAGTAAAGGAATGAAAACTTTGCAAAAAGTATAGATAATCCTTATATGACATTAGGGAATTTTACTGCAAAAGAAAATAAATTATTCTTCTATTAAATTGTTTGTTCCTTTGAAAATCTTAATAATCTGCATGGATATAAATATCCTTCTAATTTCGTTTTTAATACAAATCGATTATTCTACAACTTCGCACGAAAAAGTCCTTAATTTAACTGGTTTTGAAATGTGATTATGATTTTGCGCAAATGAAACATAAACTATGTGAAACAGACATTAATATAAAGCTATTTTCTTAATTATCTATCTATCAGTTAACTATTTATTATCTATTTAATAAATCGTTATTTTATCAGAGATATCTTTTATCATAAATTTATCATTTAAGTTCATCAAAGGAATTATTTGGTAGGGAATTTAAAAAAAAATCTAATGCTTAAAATTTTATGTTTAGATAAAATCTAGGATTTTGAAAAATTATCTAAGTTTGATCATAATATAAGAACATAATTAATGATTGCTGTTAAGACTTCCTGTTTTAAATGGTGCACTCAAACAAGTCGTAAATACATGTCTTTTGCTAATTTTGTATATACTTCTCTTCAAAACCCATTGCTTTCAGTTTAACTCAAAAACCTCAATTCTGTCTTCAGACATAAAGAGGAAAACCTTTATATTCAACTCTGTTTGAATTTAAATGTAAACACAAGATTTATATTAAAACCCACGTACATATGAATGACTAGAATACAAGTTTCATGCTTATATTGGGATTCAGTAACGGTTTTTATTTTCTAATAAAGTACGTCTAACGTTATAGCATAATATATACATCTTGATAGAAAGCTAGGATAAATATCTTTTATATGTATTCTTTGTTTAAAAGAAACACATATTTGTATTTATGATGTAAAAATTTCTTTAACGGTTTCACAGTAAAAATTATATGTTTTTAAGCACGATGTTTAATGCGGGATGTATAATTTATACAGTAAAATTATAAAATATCATAAAACTCAATACATATCTATGGATATAACTTTATATATTTAATAAATTATAAATATTATGTATTAGAGCATATATATTAATTGTTGAACTTATGTACTTAATTAATTAAGAGATCATATGAACGAAATATCCTTAAACAAATTACGACAGAAGACGGAGGAAATTTAGAATTGGGAAAAATTTTAAAATTATATCATTCCGAATACAGTCGTGTTTTGGATTCCGAAGGAACTCATAGCAGGAAGCAAGATTCTTTTATGAGGAAGTTTTGTTTTTCAAACGCGGAGGTACTTGACGCTAGACATTCGCCTGTATGTACACAGTAAGACTGCTGGCCATTCATTTTATAAGGAAGTAAAACAAAACATATGGGCTAAATTATACAGCAGTTATGTGTAGATGAAGTTTGGCTAGTTTTTACAGGTAAATCACATAATATTTAATACTTTAATAAAATAAATACATTATATTTTATTAATACTTTAATTCTAAATAAAATAGTTCATACAAATTGAGCGTAAGAAAATGAACACACGCACTCAAAAATATATGTTTATGCATATGTGTGTATAATATAAATGTGTATATATATATATATATATATATATATATAATATAGATATATATATATATATATATATATATATATTATATATATATAGTATATATATATATATATATATATATACACATATATATATACACATATATATACATACATATATATATATATACATATATATATATATATATATATATATATATATATATATATATATATATATATATATATATATATATATATATATATATATAATGTGTGTGTGTGTGTGTGTGTGTGGTGTGTTTATAAATACATATTTCTGATTTTTAAACTGGGAATATTTACTTCCTTTCGCTTATCATACACTATCACGTACAAATGCGTCTATACATATAAATAAACAGAGATGTACTGTATTATTTCGTAAAATATTTGTCTTTATCACAAAGTATTTTTTTCTAAATACCACTGTCATTTCTACAATCCCACTAAAACATTTAAACACTCAATTTTCCTACCTCTAACATTTTTTATTACACACAAACAAAATAAATATTTTCTGAGTGAAAAGGAAAATATATCACATTAAATAAAAATAAATATCTCCTACTAGTAGGTTGAAAGATGCTGCTTAATGTGAGTGTTGCATGACTTAAAATACATTTAGTTTCCGCCTTCAGAAAGTCAAAATGTATAGTGAAGATTTCGATGATGGTATAAAGTTGTTTAATGGCACTATTCTGCCTTCAGGTTAAAGTACGTTAAGTAGGATTCCAATGTGTTAAAATCTTTTTTCACTCTACGTAATGAGAGATATTCACGCTTTATAATTGAACTAAATGTGGGTAAAAAATATCAATGTACATAAACCTAGTTCCCTTAATGTCAGAAAACGTTTGCATGTAAAAAAAACACAGAGTTAATAAGTAGCTTATTTCATAATTAGAAGTGGTACATGGAATACTATTGAATACGTTAATATCATATTAACATGATATAGAAGAGGCAAGAAGTGGTGTAGATCAAAAACTATCAATCTCCATCACAACTTTTTTTGGTAAAGGACAAAGTATTATATCTTGCGCATTTTTTGGGGCTATAAATTTCAAATTAGGTTTAAAAAAATTCCCACATTTTAAGTATTAGTAGCCCTTTTCCCAAATATTTTCATTTGAACTGATTGAAGTACTGTAAGAAAGCCTCCTTAACTCAATTTCGAAAAAAAATAGGCTAGTTTTGATTTTACACCACTTAGGGGTACGGTGGACATTAAAATTTATTTTTTTTTACTTTTCCTCATAGAGATACGAAATTATGTACATATATACATTTCACCATAAATATATAGAAAACCTTAAAATAAATTTCAAATCTCATTACAATTTTAAGATTTTTTAAAAATGCGAAATTTATAAACAACATTTTAAAATGCTTCTCGCTACTTAATTTTTGAGATATCTTCTCGATTTTACATTTTAATCACTTTATACTGTATAACAAATAAATATGTGCATAAATTTTTGAATCCCTTGAGAAGTTAATTTTTGAGATATTTTTTTCTGAATTTCGTCAAAATTTTTCCTTTTAATAAGTTATAAATCAAATTTAATTATCTTACTGAAGTCGAATTGTAGAATGCATGCCCAGTTTTTTTTAAACAGTATCAGGATTCTTCCTTATCAATTTCATAAATTTTGAACAAAAATTAAGTAGCATGGAACGTTTCAAAATTCTAAAAACCTTGAAAAATCTGTTTGGAGAAAAACAGTTTTACAATTTATTACATTTTATTTATTAAAGGGTTATTATACCCTTTATAAATTACTTCTAAGAAGGTTCAAAAATGAATTTTTACTTGAAAAACACTATTTTGATACTATTAATTTACAGAAATATATATTTTTTTTTCTTTTTCCAATAACACAATCAATATTACAATGACAAGATTTCCTCAAATAAAGGTCCAACGTCGCCTCGATAGTAAACAATATCAGAAAGAAACATGCATATACATCTATCTAGCGGTACACCTAACCTTTGTCTATGCCTTTGTTTTTAAACATAAGAAACTGCAGCCTTATGCTGCACATTTATGTTATGTCAACCATAGAGGATGTAATATCGGACATCATCGAATGCGACTCTATCCACTCATAGGGGAGAAAAATTTGCTGGCTTACATATTGATTCAAAGAAAGTAAATCGTTAGAGTCACAAAGATTTATTTCCCTATAATCGTCTTTCCTTATAACCGTTTCTTTCTTTATAATTATAATCCTTATAACCTTCTTCCTTTACAACTGAATAGGAGTTGCATTTATATCCCTATACCCAATCAATATGGTTTTAAATATGAGTGTTGGCCGTTCAGTATCGAAAATGATATAGACAAAATCGACAATACCAGTCAGTTCCAGGTAGTCCAGCTTCTCAATTCTAATACCGCATAATTTAACGCAATGGTATCGAGTCCACACACACACACACACACACATATATATATATGTGTGTGTGTGTGTGTATGTGTGTGTGTGTATGTCTGTATGTATGTCAGTATGTATGTGTGTGTGTATGTCTGTATGTATGTCAGCATGTATGTCTGTATGTATGCATGTGTAGATAAATAGTTAATTTTTGTGCCTATTTACTAGTTTTTTTAGAAATGTGCAGTATTCATTTTGGAAGTATGACAATTCTCCAAACATAAAATTATTAGTCTGAATATTCCTAGAAATAACGACCAGAGAAATATTCTTGCATGTAAATCATCATCATATTTATGTTTATGTGAAAAATGTTCGAAGACGCAGTGTGTCAACAACTTTTCGTTAACAAAAGAACTTAGATATCAGTGAGTCATCAGCATATTCCATTTGTACAATACTTTGCATGTATTAGTTACAATAGAAAGAGTAAACACGACGTACCAGCTCTATTACCTTTAACTCCTCATTCAGTCAGTCATCTGTCTGACGATACTAAGTGTCGATGTCTGAAATTTCCTGAGTTATTCACTAATGTAAATCTTGCATGACTTCCACCGCGTTCACTATCTTATAATGAATAGATTTAGGACAATACAGTAAATGGTTAGAATATGTTTCTGGTGTTATAAATACTTTTTTTTATATTCAGAATATGGGAGGAAAAACAATTGTTCAGGGATTTAGAGGAAATAATTGTAAGTAACACAAAATAGTTAAATATAATTTCGAATGTATTAACATGTATATTTGAATAACTTAAAGATATTTGAATATATTATAATAATATTTGGTACCCATCCCTATTTAGTAATTTAGAACGAAGATCTGAATCCTAAACTCTGCATGTTGGTTGTATTCTTATAAAAGGATAATTAATTTCTAGAAGTAGATAATCAGAAAGTAAGTATATATTAGTGAGATCATATCATATCATATATATATATATATATATATATGTGTGTATATATATATATATATATATACTTGTTCAAAATTTACAAATTGAAATGTGTGTGTCCATGTGGGTAGTGCTGTACATTTATTGATTTGTTTAGTTGCACAATTTTAGGGCACTTCTTTTCGCGCGTGACATTCTATTGATGTTAAAATCGAAATTATATTAACTTAAGTTTGTGGAAATGTTTTGACAACCAGAACTCATTTATACACAGAGGCTATGTCTTGAATGTCATTTAACGAATTCACTTCATCCTCAACCCGATTTGATGCAGTTAGAGTTTCATTAGCATAAGCACTTTTCGGTAAAAAATCAACTCCTTCTGAGAAGGAATGGGGGTAGGTAAGTCTCTTTACTTCAGTTTTTGACTAATGGCGTCCTTGCATGACTTCTTGTGCATTTAGTTTCCGGAGAGTGGCAGTCAAAATACGAGCTGAGTCGATCAATGACAGCCTTGTCTTGTTTAGAGGGGTTATTTTCTGTTAAGACAGATATCGGGAAAGATTTGACAAAAGTGTCGAGACATTAACACAAAATGTTACCAAAATTTGATTCCATAATGATTAATTCATATATAAATTATTACCGAAGACCTTCACTTTAATATGGTGTCTTGCTAAAATTACTCTCATATGCATATAACTTTTTGTATAAACGTTTTATATATACTTTTTATATACACAAGCATATGAATGTATGATTTTAATGATTTTCACATACATATATATATATATATATATATATATATATATATATATATTATATATATATAATATATATATATATATATATATAGAGAGAGAGAGAGAGAGAGAGAGAGAGAGAGAAAGAGAGAGAGAGAGAGACTTTGAAACTTCTCTATGACAACCAGTATTTTTTCCGAAAAAATGTGGTCGTTTACAGGGGGGCCGACTAAAGACGTTTCACTGTATTTAATATCAGCACCACATACCTTCTCATTATCTAATTGCAATTTATTCTCACATTAAAATAATATTCAACAGTTTATTTCAAACAGTTCAAAATATTATAACGATCTTGAATCTATAGGATAGGATTCAAGTCTTGACTTTCAAAAAAGATTGTTATATCAATATCGCACAGGCATAGATCTTTAATTTAATCAAATATACATGTTAATGCATGTTAAATTATAATTAATTAGTATGCATAACTTACAACCTTTTCCTGCATATCCCCAAATAATTGTTTTTCCTTGTATAATCTTCTACAAAGGTTTGAATATAAAAATATATGTAAAATACCACGAACATACACTGGCCATTTATTGCATTGTCCTAAATCTATTCATTATGAGATACTGAATGCGATGGAAGTCATGCAAGATTTACATTAGTAAATAACTCAGGAAATTTCAGACATCGACACTCAGTATCCTCAGACTGATGTCTGACTTAATGAGGAGTTAAAGGTAATAGAGCTGGTATGTCGTGTTTACTATTTCTATTGGAACTAATATATGCAAAGCATTATACAAAAGGAATGTTTTGATGACTCGATGATATCTATGTTCTTTTATTAGCAAAGAGTTGTTCGCACTGTGTTTCTTCGAACATATTCCACAGAAACATAAATATGATGATATTTTATATGGAAGAATATTTTTCTGGTCGTTATTTCCAGTAATATTCAGACTGATGATTTTCTTTGAAAACTGTTATCCCTTCAACATTGTTAATGTGCCTATCTAGAAAGTAAATAAATATCTGCACACACACACACACACACACACACACACACACACATATATATATATATATATATATATATATATATATATATATATATTATATATATATATATATATTAATATATATATTATATATATATAATATATATATATATATAATATATATATATATATTATATATTATTATATATATATAATATATATTATTATATATATATATTATATATATATAATTATATAATATTTATATATATATATATATATATATATTATATATATATAATATATATATATATATATATATATATCTATATATATATATATATATAATATGTGTGTGTGTGTGTGTGTGTGTGTTTGTTTTTGTATTCGCTGACTTTAAATATTCAATCATAACGAAGAAAAGGGAAGGAAATAAGTAATGAAAAATGTCAATGACACAGCGATGGAACCCCGCCGGGAGATTTTGTGACTTCCAGGTAAATTATTTTTTTTTCTCGGTATTTATTTGCAGAATATAACACAAGTAAGACAGGCAAATATTAGTATAATGCAAAAACGTCGAATATGTCGTTTCTCTCAGTTACACAAGAATAGAAAAAAATGATAAATTAAAATAACTATTTAAGCTACCCGAATAAAGTAATGCCAAAAATCTGGGTAGACTGAAAGAAAGTGACGGAAAGCTATATCGAATATGCTTTAGAGAAAGCTAGGATGCAATATTTGCATTTCTAATTAAAAGGAAAACGAAGGGAGGTTGTACGTTCTTTCTTTCTTTCTCCTTCAAACTATCTACGAATTCTGAAGGCGCCTTGAGTCAACACAGAAACTCAAATAGAAGTAGCGGGTAAGCTCTTTTAATGAAGAGTGATCTGGTACATTAAGAAAGACACCAAACACACTGTAATTTAAACAAATTCGAATTAAATCAATCTGCAAACTCACCAACGTTGTCAGGTATTGCTCAAGTGTCTCGATGGAGGGAGAAAATGCGATTAAAGTATACCTGGAGGAATTCAAACATCAAAGCTGTCTAACGTTTCGCTAAGTGAAAACCAAACATAGCTGTAAAAAATGAAGGAAGGTTTCTGTTCATAGGCTGCACTTCTTTATTTTGAGATGAGGGAAGTATAGCATAGAGGAGATATTTTCTTAAATACCATGAATTAATGATATGGTGATCACTGAAGAATTCTAGTTCCAGGGAAGAGATATAGTAAATAAACATGTGTACGCAAATATAGTATTTAAATATGGATATCATCTCAAGATGTAATTCTCTAGATAATGGAATACTAAATAACATGACGGGGATAAAGTCATCAGTAAAACTATTGACTTTCTTCGAAATGTTTTGCTTGCAAGAGTACCGGAACAGTGAATAAATTTGTCTTAAATTTAACTTGGAGTGAATCTTGTGTGGAGGAACAAAAACATTTCATATTGGTTCGTTTGAAAAGCTTGTTTGGGAAACAACTATAGATTATATAAAGATTCAATTAAAATCACCAGAGTAATACATAATATTCAGATAAAATTCAACTCATCTATAAATAGGATTCTTATGCTAACTTTTATGGATGCTAAAACATTTACATAATTTACAAAGAATGTTTCCATGAAAGAATTGAGATTTTACAATTGAGTTTGATTGAGTTTATATGAGGTTTAATTGAGTATAATTACTTACTTGTAAGAGTACGGGAACAGAGAATAAATTTTCGTTACATTTGGCTAAAAGTGAATCATAAAACTGATGAAATACGAAAGAATTTCAAAATGGACTACGCTCTTTCAATAAGCTTGTTTTTGAAATCATTATATTACAGCCTTCCAAGCTGTGGACTTCGGTTCGATTCTGGAAAAAGGATTTGTTCTCATCTGGAATAAAGTCAGTCTTACGACTGAAGTAGGAACCCCTGCCTAGAAAGGGGAGCTTTGAAAATATTGCACTGTCCATTAGGGTGGGTAAAAAAAATGAATATTTTTTTCGGAACGCTTTAGTTCGGAAAAGTTGTAAAGAGAAGAAAAACGGCATGAAAAATTAAAATCGGTTATTATCTTCCGTTCGCGCATAATACTTAAAGTTTATGAAAAATTGTAAAAATCACGATTTTTTGTAAATTTTTCTGTTAGTTGAAACTTTAAAAATAAACATACTTTAGTTTTTATGCTTCTTTTATGGTTTAAATAACCTAAATAAATTAAATTCTGATCAATAATCTAATTTTTTCCCGTTCGCGCAACGTCTTAGAAAAACATAAATTTGTCAATATTTCGCAATTTTCAATGTGCAATTTTCAATTTTCATCGTTCGTTTTGCTAGAACAAAACACAGATTCTTCATATGTGGTTGATAAGTGTAAAATAAGAAGAGACAAGAGTCGTGTTAGGGCGGATTTGAAAAGTCAATTCACACCTCCAGAGGAAAGTTGGGGTATTTTCTTTGACGGACAAAAAGATGATACTTTGTTCGTCGAAAAATTCGTCGCAGGAATGTGAAAGATGAACACTATTCTTATCCAGGAACCTGGATCAACTTATAATGGACATGTATTTCCTTTCTCGAGTTCATCAAATGATATAACACAACGCATTATTTATGATCTGTCTGAACTATCAATATCACTAAAAAAACTAGAAGTAGTAGGGTGTGATGGCACTATAACCAGCACTGGATGGAAGAACGGTATCATCCACCGACTAGAAAATCATGTAGCACGCCCGCTACAGTGAAGCATATGTCTCCTGAATTTTAATGAGCTTCCTTTTCGCCCCATTTCCCAACATATTGACGGTCAAACTGCAGGACATAATTATTTTAGTGGGCCAACCGGGCAGCACCTCATTTGCTGTGAAAAACACCCTGTGGTTGATTATGAACCCATAGAATGTTCGATTCTTGATATAGGCAGATATTTGTTGAGTAAAAACCAACAGTTGGACATTTCAAATACAATCACCTTGGGAAATTGTCCAGAAGACTTGGCAAATGGGAAACATTAATCCTGGTACTTTGTCCCGTTCCATATGGCTAACTGCGGCCAACCGAGGCCTTAGGTTGCATATAAGTTCATCAGATCCATCCGGAAACTTAAAAGAAATAGATGATTTTATCTTGAAATCATATATGCCATAAAAAAGAGCAAATATTTTACTGACGGATCAAAACATGTCTTTCAAACAATCCAAACATAACGGTATATATTCGACGAATTACTTCAAGTTGTCGATCCAGTAGTTCCAAGAAATGTTTTTTTGGGGCACCAAGAGAATGTTCTGTTGGCAATGCTTGTTGATAAAAGAGAACATATTCGGTAGCTTGGTTACAGAAGGATCTTAAAATCAAGACAAACCATCCCAAAGAAAAGACTGGTAGAAATTTCGTTCCACCAAAGATAAACTTTCAAGCTTCCATTTACAATGAAATTATTAATTGGAATTCTTGTGTGGTGTATCCTCTTCCAATTCTGCGGAACCTAAGTGAAGATGATATTAAATGATTCATCAATTCTGACACTACATCCATCAGAGAAATACTAAAGTTTTCCCGTCACACTCAGGCTGTGGAGAGGTGCGTCAAAATTATGAAAGAGGACCCGAATAAAGTATGTGGACATGAAGCTAGATATGGCTATATCCGAGCAACACCGAAGTCTAGATCTGTTATGAGTTATTTCTCCAAAAAATCAGACTTTAAATGTGTATAGATATTAAAAAAATAAATAAATAAATAAAAACAGGGTAAGCCGAAGAATCCTACTCTATGGGAAATCTCTGCAAATAGATGAAAATATAATGTGAATACCACACCCAACAATTGGATGGTTTGTTGGGTAAAATGTGGGTGCAACTCGTCGTGCAACCACCTCCATGTGGTGAGTTTTGAGTCATTTTGTTCTAGCCAATCGAACAAAAAGTTGCACCTTGAAAATTGCGAAAAATTGTCAAAATTCTGTTTTTTCAAAGACGTTGCGAGAAAGGAAGAAATTTGATTTATAATCAGAATTTTAATTTATTTAGGTCATTTAAACCATAAAACAAGAATAAAAACTAAAGCGTGTTTATTTTAAAGATTTTAGCTAATAGTAAAAAATAGATTTTAACTACACTGCTGGCCACCCAAATTGCAACACCAAGAAAGACAAGAGATATCACAACAAAATTTATTTTGTAGATAACATGTTGACCAAGTATCAAATGATTAAATTTATACACTTATGTGAAGTGTGGTTCCTGCCAAAATCAGTAGCCAGAGTAGCCGCCATTGCTGGAGATCACCGCTGCCACACGCCTCGGCATTGATTCAAAGAGAATTTGGATGAGTTCTTGGAGTACAGAAGACCAAGCAGCTTCCACACGTTGCCAAAGTTGATCTGCTGTGGCAGCTGGGGATGGAATCTGGGTCAATCGTAAAGCAACCATGGACCACATGTTTTCTATCGGCGAAAGATCCGGAGAGCGAAGCGGCCAGGGAAGCAATTCAATCTGGCGATTGACGAAGAACCGTTGGACAATGCGTGCCACGTGTGGTCGCGCATTATCCTGTTGAAATATGGCTGTGGGCAAGCCCTGAAGGTAAGGAAAGACAACTGGCTCCAACACCTCGGAGATGTAGCGCTGGCTGTTTAAAGTACCGGCAATGCGTACTAGAGGTGTGCGAGAGTGATATCCAATACCGCCCCATACCATAATACCCGGTGCAGGACCAGTGTGGCGGTGCATAACGCAGCTGTTCAGCATCCTCTCTTCACGGTGTGTCCAGACTCGAATGCGACCATCGTGGTGTTGCAGACAGAAGCGTGACTCGTCAGTAAAGACAATTTCATTCCATTCTGCCGTCCACATCCTTCTGTCATCGCACCATTGGCGGCGGAGACGTCTGTGGTTCTGCGTCAAGGGTAGACAAAGCAATGGACTTCTTGCGGACAGACCACTCTGCTGTAAACGGCGTCAAATGGTACGCGCAGACACTGGATGATGCGTTACAGACTGCATGTGCTGTGCTATGGTTCGTGATGTGACTGAGCGATCCGTCACTGCTATGCGTACAATTTGCCTGTCATCACGTGAAGTGGTGCGCTGAGGTGGATGCGATCGAACACGCCGGTCCCTCGTATCCTCCTGCATCCAACTATCACATATCCGCATTATAGTTGTTTGGTTTCGTCCAACACGACTACCGATTTCCCTGAAAGATAATCCACAATCTCGGTAGGCCACTATCCTTCCTCTGTGGAACTCGGATACTTGATCAAAGATGATCGCTGTTTCGACGAGGCATAATTGATCGTTTTTTTTGAAAAAACCACAAGAAAAACACAATTGCCGAACTTGAAATCGTCGAAATCTCCAAGCCTTAAATAGCGCTTTGAAGTGGCGCCACAGGCGAGCGTGATGTGCGTCTGAGCTGAAATTCTAATCATTTGCATATCTCACCTCCGCTAATGCATGTTGTAAATTTCATGTTATTTGCATGTTCTCTTCAGGGTGTTGTATTTACAGCGGCCAACAGTGTAATACAAAAATATCACGATTTTTGCAATTTTTCATAAAATTTAAATGCGATGCGCGAACGGAATATGTTAACCGATTTAAATTTTTTGCCGTTTTTCTTCTCATTACAATTGGCAACTTTTCCGGAATAAAGCGCTCCGAAAAAATATTTTTTTTCGACCCACCCTACTGTCCATCGCAGTGGTCACTATCTGTGTAAAAATTAATTATCTCCGTGTCTGTGTGTTTCTTTTTGTATGTTGTCTTCTATCTTTTCATATGTACTTCGGACTGGGGACCTTGTCTACTGAGACAAGGGACATAAAAATCCCAGGGACATAAACAATGTAACTACACTGGTTATATTGATTTTAACATTCAATCAAAATCACCAGACTTAACTCAGTATTAGGACAAAAAATGAACTCATCTATAAATAACAGTTTTACGTTGCATTTAAGGGGTGCTAACGGATTTACATATTTTATAAAGATCGTTTGTCTGGGAGAAATGAGATTTTAGAATTGAGACTTTAATTGAGTTTAACTGAGATTTAATTGAGTATAATTCAAACTCAGAGTTACTTGATAGAATAGCAGAACAGTGAATAAACTTTCCTTACATTTTTCTGACAGTGAATCATAAAAGCGATAAAGTATGAAAACATTTTAAACTTGTTATTACAAAGAGCTAGGTTGTTAAATACACTGAAGTGCCACTGAATTAGAGATAGCTACCTAGTAACGAGTTGGGCCTCCTCTGGCCTTGATAACGTCTACCACACGACGAGGCATAGATTCAACAAGTTTCTGGAAACGTTCCACGGGAATGTGTAAGGTATACACAAGATTCGATTCACAAGAATCGAACTGTTGAATGATTTAAAGAAGCTGCTTTAGATATGCTAATTTCGGCATACGCGCTTAGTATAAATACCACGCAGCGTCATTAATGAAGGGGGGAAGTTGTTAAGGTTGAAAAGGTGTTATCCTGCGCTAGTGCTTAGCGGGCCAGAAGTTTACGTGGCAGTACTGCTGGTTTGACTTACTGTTCGTGAGTATAAAAATATATTGTTCTTGAAAGCTGTGTTTATACATTCCGTACAAGTAGTACGCATGCTTATTGCTGTAAAAGCCAATTATATGTGCAACGAATTCAATAAACATTGTTTCATGTATAAACTGTGTTTGCTTCAAATTCAAATAGAGTGCCACTTCAAATTATATACACCCAAGTCTGGGTAGAAGTGAGCATAGATTCTCTATAAATGGCTTGCCAAATATTGGCTAAAGCTGTCCATAATTCAGTAAGGTTCTTTGGTGCTGTGTGATGGCCTTTCACGCCTTGTTCCAAAACATCCCAAAGATGCTCAATAAGATTTAAGTCTGGGCTTCTAGGTGGCCAATTCATGACAGAGAAGTCAGAGGAATGCTCATCCAACCAGCCAGTAGCCAACCGGGACTTGTGAGAGGTACAGTTGTCTTGCTGGAAAACTCCATTACCATGCGGATAACAGAACAGCATAGACGGATGGATGTGATCACCCAGCAACTCTACGTACCGAATTGCATTGAGGGAGGTTGGTACACGCAACAAAGATCCCAAACTGTGGCACGAAAAAACACCATGATTGAGCCACCATGCCCTTGTACAGTTCTAGCCAGGCATGCAGGATCCATGGCTTCATGGGCCTGACGCCATATTCTCAGCCTCCCGTCGGCGTTAAGTAGTCGGAATCGAGACTCATCACTCCATGCTACTCGTTTCCAGTCCTCTACACTCCAGTCTCTGTGCTCTCTTGCCCAGGCAAGACGTGCAGCCCGATGGCGAGTATAGAGCAATGGTACTCTCGTAGGTCGACGGCTCCCGAAACCCATACAGTGAAGCGAGCGTTGCACAGTCCGTTTACTGATTGTACGACTGGCACCGTCATTAAACTGGGTGGTAATTTGAGCTAATGTTTGGCTTCGCTGGCTACGTAGAATACGCCTGAGCCGTCTCTCACCATGCACTGTCAAGGCTAATTGTCCTTTGCAGTTTGCCCGATCGCTAGTTTTTGTTCCACCATCCATGTATTCTTGGTAGTTTACCCATACTGGCAATTCCAACAACTAATTCAGAACAACCACAGTACGCGCTATATATGCAGTCACCACAGCTCCCTCACTTGCGCATACATGATGCGCAGCGCTACACAATTTGCATAGGCTTTGCTATCCCTAATTCAGTGGCACTTCAGTGTAACTATATTATATATATATTGATTTTAATATTGAATCAAAATCATCAGACTCAGTATTAATTCCTAAATAAGTATGATTTTTATGTTTAATGTTATGGATGTGTTATCTTCACTTACACTTTTGGTCGATAATGTCCACTGTCGTATGAACGTGCGTGACAGTCCATTTTAACGTGTACATGCGACTTAAAAAAGAAGACTTTTTAATAATAAAACAAATACTTTATTTGGTCTGCGTTACAGCATGACCGCTCTCTTTCGTGTCACTTCTACATCTGCTCTCTTTTACACGTTACCAGCTCTCACACCACCATCTCACCAAACTTGGCGAGCAAATAGAGTTAACAGTCGGACATTCTGATATTACAATTGCTCACAATTGTAAATCAATGTAAATACACTGAACAAACTTATTTAAACATCTTTTTAAAAACACACTTTTAACTTGAAAACATTAATTCTAACTTAAGACACTTTTTTTTCGATAAACAGAAATATAGTACACAATTATTCAAACATTTATGACAACTTGGTTAACATATTTTCTTTAAAACACAGCATAATAAACAATTTAAGTATATGAATAGCATTTTAAAATATATTTACATATCTTTCTAAAAGAATATTCAAATTTACTGTTCTATTTTCAAATTTTATGAGTCCTCATATTTTTTTCATAAGTGCAGTTAAATTGTTCTTTATTGTTCAATATAAGTCCATGATCAAATTAAAATAAAGTTATTTATATTACCTTATTCCTTCGTCTGTTTCAACGTGAAGGTTATCTGAATTATATTCCGGTGGACCAGAAGTCTCCTCATCTTCGGATTCGTCTTCTAAGTTATGCGAAGGTCTCCATTTGGTCGACAATACTGTTAGAATTGGTGGTAGGGTGCGGCAAGACCCTCTTTCACCGCTGATTCGCTTGGACAGTCCGAATTCATCGGGAAGTTTTCCAAGAGCTTTTAAGACGTGCTGGACGGAAGTATTCTTTACGGGATTAAGCCTGGTGAATCTAGAGAAGTTGTCACTTGCCACAATCAAATCTTGTGCAGTGTTAAATCCAGTACAGATGTTGGTCATATAAACTGCATCATGTTTATTATCTTCAGCTCGTAAACTTCTATGGTCAGTATTCATTATCTTAGCATAAACATGCCTTAGCGTCTCAGTTTTAACATCCACCGGAGAATGTTTATCTTCTATAATACAATTCTCTATAGTCTTATTATTTTCTTTATCATTGGTTGCACTTTTTAAGCAGCCCTGCACATCAGCAATGAAAATACAATTTTCTGAAACACTTCCTTTGTCGATACATGAAGTGACATCATGCAAAAGTTCACCCGGTGTACCATCTTGGTCCCTCAAAGAATCTAAACACGCATTTTTTCCACGTCTAGTGGTATGGTTATCTCAGTCATTGGGCCATCACTTTCTAATGAAGAATCTCGCGTACATACATCGTCAACGATATCTCTGACAACATTTCTTTGTCTTTGTGGGCATTAGAATTGTTAAAATTCTTCTTTTCTATACTTGTATTCACATTTAATTGTATATTTTTGTTACAGAAATCCTCACTCACAGAATGCGCATGCAAACTCGCACATTTCGCATTTTTTTTCTGTCTTGTAAAACAACTTCTTTGAAATTTCGTTCCTTGAAATTGTAGAGTCACTGATTTTTGAATCCTTGTTATTGAAATAATTTGTTTCGGTTCAATTGTGCTTTTACCTATTACTCCGCTTTACGAATGTTTTAATTTTCTTTGATCATTATTTCTGATCTCCATTATTTATAACTGGAATAATCGTTTTTTCCCTCATTAACTTCTAAAACTGCGTTTAAATTATCTTCTTTACCTTTAATAATTATTAATCCGTTATTTATTTCTTCTGTTTTAGCTTTTACAAAGTTTATACTGTTGTTCACAACTTGCATATCTTCGACTGATTTTAATTTCACGCGGTGATTCAGTTTCACCAGAATCCATTTCAATAAAAGGGAAATCTCTACTAACCCAACGTACAAACCTTTTGCGTACGGCTGCATAACATTGTAAGGTAAATCCAAAAATGTTCTCCCTACTAATAAATCAACCGACTGCATTTGATCTGGGACAATTAGAACAGAAACATCCTTCGCGATTACGTCATCAATCTGAATATCCACCATCGTCCTTCCTATACTTTTCACTGCTCGCGGCACTTGATTTACGAAACCAAACAAATGTTTTTCACATGGCGAAATGTTTAGTCGTACATTTTTCGCTACAGAGTCTTTAAAAAGGCAGTTGCTACTTCCTGTATTCAACAAAGCGCTGACATCCTGTTTATTAATTTGCACGTCTTTGAGATATCGGTTTGGCATTGAAGATTCACCGTAGCTTACATTCAAATGATTCGTATTCCTTTCGACTTTTACAGTACAATATTTTTTGAATGGCCTTTTAATACCGCAGATCTTACAAGGCAAATGGCAATTTCTCGAAATATGCCCATACAGATTACATGAAAAACACTTGCGAATGGACCTATCGTACCCAATAATAGACTTATCATTAGATTTGTTACCATTTTTATTACCTGGTTTATTCGACTCAACACTCTTATAATTGCGGAAATCCATCTTAGGATTATTACGGTAATAACTTTTGGCTGCATCATAATATTAAGTGTTCTTAAATTCATTATTTGCGATTTTAATTCCCAAGAGGAACATTTTCATATTACCAGCCAACTCATATTCATCCAATTTACCAGCCAACTCGTTTGAATTTACAAATTTTGGCCAAGGATCGACAAATGTTCCCTATTACATTTGGAACGTGTTTCTTTAAATGTTCCGAAATAATAAGCTCTTTTAAAGAGTCTAAATCTCTAATGTTTAAACCAGCTTACCATTCATTAACATAATTTCGCAAATCATAAATGTAATCTTTCCATGTGCTTTTTCAATCTTTCACATGATTTATAAATTTCTGTCTAATTTTTCGGGACTTAACTTAAACCGTCTTAATAACATTGTTTTAACAAATGAATAATCATTATCTTCTTTATCTTCCCTGGCCACGAGTTGGGTGAATTCGTAAGGTAAAAGTCCCAACACATGGGATACATGATCTTCCTCGTTAATACCTATACGTTTAGCTTGCCGTTCAAACAATATTAAATAAGATGTGATATTACCTTCATTTAAGCTAAATTGTTGCATTAACTTCCGTAGTTCAAAGTTACTTTTGTTGACTTCTGAAACTCGAACAGTTTCATTGTGTCTTCCCAAGGATCTATTAGTAGTTTTTCTAATTCAAAAGTTCTTTCAGCTTCCAATTTTTGCCGTTCAGCTTCAAGTTTTTCTCGTTCATAAGCTCTAACAGCTTTAAGTTTTCCCCATTCATAAAATCCAAAAGATAATCCGTCCTTCCCGAAGGCATACGGATGATTTTGAGAAACGACAAATTTCGCAATGGCAATAAGCTTGACTAGAACTATACTATACAAAATAAATACTTGCTATGATAAAAAATTATATAAACCGAAACAAACAAACATCAAAATTATCAATGACCCAAAAAGGGGTAATGAAAGTTCATAAGGCCTTTCATCACAACCAAAATGAATTTTCAACAATAGTAGTCATTATAAAATTTACGTGGTGACCATTCAGTAATTTCCCTCAGTAAACACGATCGCAAATCTCTCCATGTTACACAATTAAATAAACAATGCTCTATTGTCTCTCCGCACGCACAGATGTCACTCTTCCCAAAAAATCTTCTTTGATATGAGCTCACGCTTCCATAGTTTGTGGAGTGATAGTTTGATTAATATAGAAATTCGATATTAATATTTCTAAGGAAACCTGAGGGTAGATTTTATAAACCGGCTTCCTCGATTCACTATCGGCCCACCTTTCGTACCAGACTTTCATTCCATATGCCTTAATCTTTGCCTTTAGTTGTTGCCTGGTCATTTTGTAGGTACTTTCAATTATATCCAGTTCCGTGGCTTCTTTAGCCGCAGTGTCAACTTTCTCATTCTGCCTGATCCCAATATGTGCTTTTATCCAGTGGAAATGTACGGCCACAACATTAATTTTGATCTTGTGTTTCGATTCCTCAATAATCTCAGCCTTATATTCTAAGGAGACAAGCGCCTGCAAAACACTCCTCGAATTGCTAAAGATGTCAATTTGAATTAGACCCTTTTCCCTAGCATGGTCTGTTTCCATAGAAATCGCCGTAACCTCAGCACTGTATGATGTTGCGTTATCAGAGTTTCTTCTCCGTTTAGTGTCGATCTTCTGACTCTCATGATACGTAATAATGACCGACCCAACTTTTCAGTTAATCTTGGAACCATCAGTAAAATATGCATTCTTCGCAATGGGTTCTAGCCTATAAGACCAATTAAAGCTTATTATATCCTTCATTTTTTCAGATCCCTGGATTTTACTTCACACGTTTGGCTATTGAAGGATTCATTCCCCAACCAAATCTCGTCACCCTCATTATAGATCTTATACCCCAACTTATCCATTTTAGCTTTTAAATTAATTGATAAACGCCCCTCCAATATCCGTAGAGCCTCTATCGATACGGTGCGATAACATTTTGTTATCATTAGCAAGAACGGCCTTTGCATCTGTCGTAACTTGGAATTCATCAAATTCTTATCATCATACCAGGACTGAGATACATGTAGCAAAATATTTTCCACAACTCTTAAATATAACTCTTTAATATTTTCGCCCTTAAGGCCCCAAGTCCTTTTATAAATTCTGTTAATGCCATATATGAACTTCAGGGTTTTTTCTCTTGTGATGGTTATTTTTAATAAAATTTAACTTTTCATCGATATACACACCCATATGTTTCAATGCTTCGTTCTATCTAATATTTTATTTAATTTTATAGTTGGTTTCCTCGTAAACTCGCCTTTTTTCGGTATGATGATATAATTTGATTTTTCTACTCTAAAATCCATCACATTTTTCTCTGTCCATCCTGCACAATTTTCCAAAATGTTGTTTGCCAGCTCGGTAAATCTGTAAATTACTCGACTTCTTATAATGTTGACAACATCATCAGCAAAGACTTGAATTTTAATCCCATCTTCCCAAATTTTTTTCCAGTTGTTCATTGATGATTAGAAGCCGTAGTATTGGTCCCAACGAAGACCCTTGCGGCACATTTATATTACAATTCCATTCAGTATTGTTTTTCATCCTTAAAACTCTGTTATTTAAGTAATTCATTATAATGTCTTGGAGCTGTTTGTCCACTTTAACCCTCCTCATTTCTTCCTTAATTCTACTCAGTCGCACCATATTAAACTCATTTTTTATATCAAGGGTAATCAGACAAGTATGGTACTTGTCTGCTTTATTATTTTTAATTATTTTAATCATTTAAGTTACGGCCTCAGTTATGCCACGATTTCTCCTGAAACTGTATTGAGCTTCCGATAATATTTTATGGATTTCTAGATATTCTATTAATCTGTTTGCCAAATTTTTGTCCAAAAATTTACCGATTATGGGCAATAAACATATAGGGCAATATGAGGTAGGATAAGTTAGGTCCTTGCCTTCTTTTTGGAAGAATACCACAATCGTTCATTTCCAGTGACTAGAGAATTCTCTTATCTCCCAGCATTTGTTGTATAAATCAACAAGATACCTCTCATCGATGTTATGAATCTCTTGTACTATGCTAAGGGTGATGCCATCGTACCCAGGTGCTTTAGTTGGATCCATATCCTGTAGCATTTTCTTAACTTCTATTTTTTCAATCTGCTGTGCGTTGTCCCCCTCTGCATAATCTTGCGTGATGACTACGTCTTCCCTCTGAAAGTGCTGAGCCGTTAATAAATAATCGACTTCGTCTTCATTATATTTTATATCTCCGTTTTGGCCTCTTATACCCACGGCTTTTGCCGATCTATCATTTCTATCTTTTATAATAGAGTATACCCCACCAAAAAGGTTCTTTACTGTGACCTTATCCAAAAACTCCTTAAATTTCGTTCTCTTGGCTTTTAACATTTCTTTGCTACATTTAGCCCTTTCTTCTTTAAATATTAATTCGTATTCTTTCCTCTTGCTCGAGTCTCTTTCCTTCTCAAAACGCCTCCTCAACGTTCTCACCTTGCTTCTAATGATCGTGAGTTGAGGGTTCCACCAATACGCGTTATCCTTCTTCCCTTTTGGTTTCCTTTTATGTTTATCACATAGCTCCTCCAGATCCTCTTCGAGTTTTTGTACTCAGTCATTTACGTTTTTACATATTAGACTGCTTCTCCATTTCCTTATGCTATTCCTTAGATCAATGCGGAAGTCCAAACAGTTCAAGTTGTTAATATCCCACCTCTTTCTATGGTTGTAGATTCTTTGCGTGTTTTCCACGGTTGCGTTAAATATTATGGCGTTATGATACGTTAAGGAATTTATGTCATCCACCCTCCATTTACGAATATTACCATCTTCCAGACCGAAAGTAATCGTCAAGTCCACCCATTCCAGCCCAAATAGGCCGCGATAGGTCGGTTCGCTGTCGGGATCATTATGTATAGTTCCATCATGCGTCATGACCATTCCCAATATAATTAGTCCACATGCATCCGTGGGCCGTTGGCCCCAGACAGTCGACTTCGCGTTCAAATCTCCCTTTAAAATGATCTTTTCCTTCTGAACTTAGTGATAATTTCTTTTAACTGACTTATATAGGGCTCAGTCCTATCCACATTTGCATCGCGTACCGCAGGAATATACATCGAAATTACAATAAATGGAGCGAACGCTGATGGTCGTGAGTTTTCAAAGCTCCTGCTAAAGTTGGATTTTGGAATTGTAACATTGCTGTTTTGTGCTTAAATTATGTTTAGTTGGATAGCGTGCGCTTTGTGGTTTACGTCGACATAAAATTTATACCAGTGAGACAAATATTTATCGAGTTATCAAAAGTTGGATAAACAGTTCGGTGAACTTAGGCCTAAGCGGCTAAGGGAGTGGAAGTCTGCGGTAGGTGATGCAGTCTCCTACTGGGATTGCGGAAGCCTAATCGCGTACTGTACGCCGTACAAACTAGATTTTCTATCTGCGCCGGTGAAGGTCATCTGAAGGACGCTCCAAAGATCGTCGAATTCGATTTGTGCCTACAAAGGACGTTTGAAGGTCGCTCCAAAGACAGCTGAATTTACTCGCGCCGGTGAAAACTTCAAGAAGTTCAAGGACTGTGATGGTCGCTTCGTGCTATTGAGTTGATATTTCGCTAATTATAAATAGTGTGAAGTATAATTGCTTGGTGCTCTAGGGACATTCCATGGACGGCTAGTGTGTTTGGTCCAGGTAGGACACGTTCATAAACTATCCCGTTCATAAACTATTTCTTCATTCTTAAGCCTAGTATCTATAATACTTTCAAATAATTTTTTTGTGAATTGTTCATCATAATCTTTGCTTTGGCAAATAATTTTATTTAATTCCGACACCGTATTATCGGTTGAGACTACATTACCAAGATCAAGCTCCCTCGCTAATTTGATCAAATAAATCTTTCTGCCCTTGCCTAAATATGCTATTTTTGTTACTTATAAATACTTTAACGAAAATAATATACTTGCTTCACGAATATATACATCATTAAACATACCTTGCCATTATATTCCGTTGTGGTGCGTAGGCGGAAATCCTTCGTCTGAATTGTTATCTTCACTTTATACTTTTGGTCGACAATGTCCACTGTCGTATGCAAGTGCGTGACAGTCCATTTTCACGTGTACGTGCGAGTTCAAAAAGGAGGCTTATTAATAATAAAACAAATACTTTATTTGGGCAGCTTTAGAGCATGACCGCTCTCTTTCGTGTCACTTCTACATCTGCTCTCTTTTACACGTTACCAGCGCTCACAGCGTCATCTCACCAAACTTGGCGAGCAAATAGCGTTAACAGATGCTAGAACATTGCCATACTTTATAAGGATTGTGCCGATAAAAGAAAGGATATTTCAGAACTGAGTTGAATTTCGTTTAATTCTCAGATATGAAAATTACCTTTTTATGAATTTTCATCAAATACTTACTTTTTATAAAAATAACTGAATTGAGGTTAATTTTTCAGGTTAATTTCAACTCAATAAAGAATTAAAATGCGCATTCAAACTGTTTTATTAAAACTGTTGGTTTAAAAAGATCAGTAATTCGTTTCATGAAATTTGTGAAAAGAAATATTATGGGGTTAATTAGCATGTAAAAAATTGAGAAACATAGATAGGAAAGGAAATTTCAGGTAACAATGTTTAGAAAATTCTACTTCAGGCTCAGGAAAAAACCCTAAGCATTCTAAAAGAAATAATAAATTTGAAGACAAATAATACATTACTGCCTCGAGAGAGTAAAGGAAAAATCACATAAAGGAAAAAGAAAAATCACTTGAGACCAACGTCATTCAAAAAATAAATGAAATCTATTAAATTAAAACTGTTTATTTCAGTTGCCTTTTTTGTTTCTCTTAGCTATGCATCCTGAGAATAGAAAAAAACGTCAAATTACTCAATTAAATTAAAGACTTTTAATGTTTATTAATATAAAAGAAATACTTAAAGGAATCTGTTCTAGTTTGCTATAATTGTTTCTATTATAACCTTAATAATATATTTTATTTCCTGATAAGAAGTATAGAGTAATAAAAATTGTTTTTTATAAATCTAAGAGGAAATTACTGTGCGTTAATAAAATAAAATATTGCTCACTCACCCTATCATTTATTTGGCCATAAATCTTATAGATTTATTAAATAGTATATACGTAAGTTAAAATAAAGAAATGCCTTTGATTATTATTTAAAGTCATATTTGATCTCATAATATAATTAAAGAAACTTATATCTGTATATAAAAATAAATTTCAGTACCCGGGACCTAATTGCGTATATCTTAGATCGACGCAAAATTATTTAATCACCCATGCAATTTCAATTGTAACCATTATTGAAGTATTGTTTCAGTTTTACAAAACAACAAATATTCCCAACAAAGATCATTTGGATCAATGGCTCTATATATATTCTGATTCCTTCCGATGATTCTAACTTTCCAAAATGGTTCAACTTACTGCTTCTTGCCATTATGAGATCCTGCCTGATAATGAATTGTTTTTTTACTTGCGAGATTGGAAGGAATCGATGTTTTGTTTGCTCCCAGCAGTCAGTCGTTTCGTGAAAGCGCGGAACACCACAAGTAAGTACTAAGACCATCACCCTACTCAACAAGCATAGAATCCACGGCTCGTTTTAGACCGGACAAGGCTATTGACAAAGCTATCTTTATGAAATAGAAATAGTGGATTCTCCAGCCTGTACACTTTGTAATGTAAATGTGAAGAATATAGAATAAGTATTAGTTTGTCCTTCTCTGGAAAGCGACACTTGTTTAAGGCTGTCGGTTTCTCTGGCGTTTCTTCACAAGTTTGACTGTATTCGACTAACAGACATGGCAGGTATGCCTATGGAGGGTGTAGTATAAAAAATAATATTAAAGCAACATTTCTTAAATAGAAAAAAGGTCATCGTCATAAGCACAGTTCAAGCAAAAATTTAGCCTAATTCTGTTGAAATATTAGATTGCTGGTCTCAGGCATTATGTATAGATTATCACTGCGATTTTTTGAAATATTAGAAGCCATTGCTATTCTTATTAACCACAAAAAATGCTTTTAAGAGAAGAGAAAGAGTGAGAAAAGTCTTTTGCATAGTTGTTTTTATATTTAAAACCAGCTATGTTCCAACGACTTACTGCTTACTCGCAACTTCTTAGAAAACTCGGGGTTGAAACAGATTTGATTTTTTTTCACACAAGGAATACTTTTGCACTTCCGCTTTTATCAATTTCAAAATTAATTTACATTTTTGTGTAAATTTTAAAACAAAAGTTTAGGCTTAAAAAATGTAGAATACTGAAAACAATATCAGATAAAAAAGCCAAAAAATACTTTTTAGTTTCTGCTACATTTTTGACAGTCAATTTATATAGGCATAAATGTCAAACCATAGGTATAAATATCAATAACATAAAGATCCTAAATCTAAGAAAATCAATAGCATAGGTTTTTCAATAGCACAGGAATCAGAATATAATTTACACATCCTTGTAATGTAGGGTTTTCGCATGCGCTGCATTTTTCGACGGGAAAAAGTGGGCGTTTCCTTTCGAAAATTTCGAGTTTCTATACCTTTAACTGTAACCGTGAGCGTCACTTTGTAGCCGTTCATAGAATCCCGAGCTCATACCTCTGAATAACTATGTATGAAATCTCATATCGATCGGTTGAATGGAACAGCCACTAGAGGTCCATATGTCGGCAAAGTATTTTTATGTCCCCCCTGTATATATAACTGTAATGTTAAACTGTATAAACTATACGCAAAACTTACTGTTATTATGGTATTAACATTCGTAATACTAGGTTATTTTTACGCAGACTCTAACACTGAGGAAATTCATGTAACTAAAAATTACTTTCACTAAATTCCAAGCAATATTGAAAAGAAATCTAATTTAGTTGACTTCTATTCTAATTAAAACCCTGTAAGCTTTCATGGCATCTTTCATTAAAGTACCAACTTTATTAATTATCTGGCATGAATGGAAAGTTCATTTACGAAATCTAGCAAAGAAAGGAAATGTCTTACAAAAGTGCAATTTCGGGTTAAAATTTGTTAATTAGAAATATCAAAACGAGCCACAAACTTAAATTAATAAAAAACGTTTCGAATAAGGTGGTTATATTTAGTATTTTTTGGCCATAAGGCAACTTCTGAGTTTCAAATATTCAACGTCCTTTAATTATAATGTTACC
Source organism: Dolomedes plantarius (assembly GCA_907164885.2). Lineage (NCBI taxonomy): Eukaryota > Metazoa > Arthropoda > Arachnida > Araneae > Dolomedidae > Dolomedes > Dolomedes plantarius. Next base: position 93,939,721 of record OU015501.1, read on the forward strand.
TGATTTGCAGAAAAGGAGCTTAAATAAAAACGATTAGGAATTAAAGAAGGTACGTAAAGTCGAATTTGGGGTTAGGAGAAAATTTTCTTCGTGAGTTTTGCATTATTATGTATGTATAAGTTTTATTTCAGTTACACTTGAGTAAGATGAATCAGATTTCACGATGAATATTACGAATTAAATGTAGATAAGAAGTGAAACCAGGATTCTAAGAATTATAATCAATTCAAAATAAATGTATAGATAAAAGTTGTTTTGTACATATTTTCAAGAAAAAATTATTCTCTTTCTTATGTTAGACTTTTAATTGAATATATAATTTAAGTATTATATCAAAATATTACTTACTTACTTACTTACGTACACACACACACACACACACACACACACACACACACATATATATATATATATATATATATATATATATATATATATATATATATATATAAATGTACTGTTAAGTTGTATCAACTGAATTCAAAGCTTACTAATATTGAGGAAGGGAAGTTTGAAATGCAAGATATTTTTGAAGTCGCTTAATGAGGATTGTCACAAGTTTTCAAAGGTTTCTAAAACTGAGGCAAGACATCCAGCTAAAAATTACTGTCACTAGATTCCAAGCAATATTGAAAAGAAATCTAATTTAGTTGACTTCTATTTCTAATTAAAACCCTGTAAGCTTTCATGGCATGTTTCATTTAAGTACCAACTTTATTAATTATCTAGCGTGAATGGAAAGTTCATTTACGAAATCTAGCAAAGAAAGGAAATGTCTTATAAAAGCGCAAGATCGGGTTAAAATTTGTTAATTAGAAATATCAAAACGAGCCACAAACTTAAATTAATAAAAAATGCTTCGAATAAGGCAGTCATTTTGAGCATTTTTTAAGTCATAAGGCAACATCTGAGTTTCAAATATTCAGCGTCCTTTAATTATAATGTTTCTTGATTTGCAGAAAAGGAGTTTGAATTAGAATGATTAGACTTTAAAAGAAGTTACGTAAACTAGAATTTGGGGTTAAGAGTAAATTTCCTCTTTCAGACTTCCATTCCTATCTATGCATAGGTTTTATTTCATATACACTTGAGTAAGGTGAATCAAATTTCAAGATAAATATTATGAATGAATGGTGGATACCAATCAGAGTTTTTTTATTTGCTACAAATGATATGTGTAGGTTCAAAATGTATGTCGATGACTTACAATGTATTATGATGGACATTGGTTGTTTATACAGTAAAAAAATTTCTTGTTGATACAGAGAAATGAATTGTTTCACGATTTTTTAACAAAGAAAACTATTAATTGGAATTCCTCAAGAAACTGTTGAATACTGCTTGAAGAGCAGTGTCGGAAATACACATTTCCTTTGCAGTTGGAGAAGATATTGGATTGATCTTGCTGTTTGAGCAGAACTGACATCAAAGCTTCAAAACACTTCCAAGCAATATATATATATATATATATATACAGGGTGTCCATAATAAAAGCCCAACTTTCAAAACGCTGAACAAAAGAACCACTAGTCAGAATGACTTCAAATTTGAACTGAATATACTGGAAGACGGGGGAAATAATTTGGCATGATAAAAAAAACTTCCAACCACTTACAGCGCCATGTATTGATACATTTTGGAACTTTTTTAATTATGCCAAATCGTTTCCCCCTTCTTCCAGTAGTGTGTGTAAGGCTATTAAATATCGGGGGGGGGGTAATCGCGCGACCTTAAAATGGGATTTTAGTTATTAAAATATAGGATTTAACAATTAAAAAGTCTGGGAGTTAAAATGAGCGGCGTAATGCACTGCAGTGAAAATAGAATTAATGGGTCGGCTTGATTCAATGTCGAAAAACCACAGAGAAAATTTTAGGTAGACGTAGTCTTGAGTTGGCGCTAAGAAAGGAAATGCTGAGTTCAGCGAAAAGAACATTCAATATGACGAAATGAATAATTAATTAGCGTCACTAAGCGTTGGTTTTAATGTTGGAAACAAAGAAGATTTTCAGTGCCATGATGACTTACGAAGGGAGCAGACGTGTGCCGTTAGGCGCACAGATTCTAAAGGGTAATGGGGCGTAATAAAAAAGAGTTGGAGCTGAGTAATTAATTAGAAATTAATAAAGATGTTTAGGAAAGAGTACCGACTGATGTTTGTGTTGTTCAAGCTTGTATTACCTTTTCAAGAGTTAAAAGTATGACGAGTGTCCTCACCACCGGTTCACAGACTGCATTATGATTCCAAAGAGGTCGAAATTTCGTTAATGGATCGGGCGTGAGAGTCAAGTCCGACATCATCCGGCAGGATATCGTTCACCTGCAGTGTTTTGGGAACAGAGACTTCAAAATTTTCAAGATTTCAAAAAAAAAAAAAATCCAAAAAATTCATCAGATTGTGAATCTTCGTTTTGTGAAAATTATTCGATTGGTAAAATATTTTTCTGCGTGCGGGAATCTTCGGCTGCTCATCGTAAAAAATGTCCCCGAGTGTTCTAAATTGTGCTTCAAAATTCGGTGAATGATATCATCTAGATTAAAATGAGTGCAACTCTTCAAAATTAACGAAAGTGAAATCTGTGATTCAGGAAAAGGTTTTAAAAAAATTGGTTGTTTGTGCGAGCTGTTCAACGAAAGTATTTTGTATTAAATAAAATCATCAAGGAACTTTCAAGAATTTCGAGATTTGTGCGAAAAAATATTTTCCGTGGCTCTTGAGGACTGCCTGGCGATTTTAAAAAGATGAAAAATAACTGCTGGAAAATTCATTAGGTGATATAAAGATTTTTTTTAGGGTGGGGTGGGGAGGATTAACTAAATTAAGGTAAGAAATTTTCATTCAAATTAAAATATGCAGATGGTGATATGATTAAAAGTAAATGTTGTGGGAAAAGTTATGTTGATAAAACTGTTAAAATCATAAAGATGATAATTAAATTAAATGATTAAATTTCCAATTAAAAAGTGAAGATTGAATTATATTTGTAATTAAATTTTGAAATTTTAAAATTGAAATTTTATTGATGAGAAATTGAAATAATTAACAATTCTGTGTTAAATGTGAATATTCTGTGTAAATTTTGGAAATTGTGGTGACAAGTTTTAATTCAGTATATAATAATAATTGAAAAAAAAAAAAAAAAAGGGTCTGACAATTTGAAACTATTGGTAATAGAAAATGAAAATTTTAATATTGTACAGGATTAAGTACATTTTTAAAATTGTTTTCTGGGGATTGATCACTACAGTCAATCCTGTTTTGTTTTCGGGGGGGGGGAAGTTAGATAGCAGAATATTAATTATAAATATTGGTAAAATCTTGAAAATTGTAATTTCATCATGTGTTGAAAAATTATGAGTTTTGTTATGATTATAGGAAAATTTTAGAACATGGTCGGGTTAAAATGTGCTTTTGAGTTTGTTGCTGGCGGCAGTCTCGTTATTTTGTAAATATTTTTTAAGGTTTTTTGACTAATAATGTGTTTATTTTCAGTATATTGAATATCGGTGCTCAAGTGTATATAATTGAAAAATTTTGGATATAATTTTATGAGTGTATTTTTTTCATATTGATATAAATTTATTTGATATATGATATTTTGTGAGGTAGGGAATTGAGTTGTATTAATCGAGATGTAGGGTATGAAGTCTTAAATTTGAACTTGGAAGAATTGTGAGTTTTGATTAAAATGTGAGTATGTTAACATATTTTATCAATTTGTGTTTAGACGCAGAACTAAGCATGAGTTCAATCATGTTTACTTCAAGCTTGAGGGTATTAAAATTGGTTTTGAATGAAATGAAAAGTATATGGTATTAAAATGTATAGAAAGTGTTGTGATGAAAGTTTATTTCATACCTCAATGATTTCATTGTATTTTTCATATTGATAAATATTATATATTTTTTTAGTATAAGGCACTTAAAGTTGATACTTTTAATTGAAATTTGTTTATTGTGTTTTTGGTATTTGTAAGTTGATATTCATTTTCTTGTGTGTATTTCGGTTACCAATGGTCTTGCTAGCTATTTTTGGAGGTCTCCCTGTAAAATTTTCAAATAAGCATGAGTGTAAAAACATGTTTTCTTGATTTGTAAAAACTCAGATATATAGTAATTTGTACATCATGGTGAAAATGAAAAAAAATTTAGAATGTAATAAGGTTATTTTTTACTATTGATTTGTTTTGTGTCAAATTTGAAATTTTGGAGGAATCAGGTATCTCCGACGATACGCTGAAAGCTCTTAGTAAAATTCCCAGTGCTGTTGTGTAGTACGACCACCATAACAGACATCTGAGGCAGGGTTTTTGATTTCTAGTAATAGTGTAATAAATTAAATTATGTTGTTTGAAGTCTTGTGACACCCCAATTTTCTGCAAGAACTTTTATGTGTTTCAAAGACTCTGAACTTTTATTGCATTTTAAAGTCACGACTCATTTTCTAGGTAGTGGACTCAAGGTCCTTCGGCGCAAAGTTTGTTTTTCTTGAGCTACGAAGAATGGTGGGGGTGTTCACATAAAAATTTTGATTATCATTTTCTCATAATTTCAGTTTATATTTGTGTTTATTAAGTTTAATTTTAGTGTTCTATTAAGAATGTTGATATAATATTCCTTCTAGCTAATTTAGATATATTGGTTGTATTTTCCCAACATTCTGTGTGAACTTCTGTCTCGAATGGAGACATTTATGCAATTTGTATTTTTCTCAGCTCCATGGGATTAGGTGCACGAATTTAGTAAATAATAATAATAATTTTTTTTTAAAATTAGATATCAAATATTTAGGGAAATTTAGTTAATTTTAATGTGGTTGAATCAAGTCGTAATTAGGAATAATTTTGTTGGGTTTCTCTGGGTTGTTGTGTGGGAAAGGTACCGCGCTGCACAGCAATTTTCAGTTGATAATTAATTAGGTTAATTTTAGTTGTTTTTCTCTTCTGGAGACGTGTTTCAGGGAACTGGCCATTCTTTGTGTGCACGCCTTCAGGAGAACGATCGCCCTATTCTAATCATAATTGGGAAGTTAATTTTAGTTAGTTTAAATGGGTTAATTCAAGTTAGAAGAAGAGTAAGTTTTCAGATTGTTACGGTTAATATTCAATTTTGTTGACTAGGTACTGCAGTCCTATTTAGCATTTAGTCAGTCAGGTTTGATGTCAATTTGTTTTCTATTCTGGAGACTTGCCACAGAGGTAGTAGCGACACTTTGTGTGCCTGCCTTCAGGGGAACGGGGGGGGGAAAGTTGTAAGGCTATTAAATATGGGGGGCGATCGCGAGACCTTAAAACGGGATTTTAGTTATTAAAATATAGCATTTAACAATTAAAAAGTCTCGGAGTACAAATAAGCGTCGTAATGTATTGCAGTGAAAATAGAATTAATGGGTCGGCTTGATTGAATTTCGAAGAACGACAGAGACGATTTTAGGTAGACATAGCCTTGAGCTGGCGCTAAGAAAGGAAATGCTGAGTTCAGCGAAAAGAACATTCGATATGACGAAATGAATAATTAATTAGCGTCACTAAGCGTTAGTTTTAAGGTTGCAAACAAAGAAGATTTTCAGAGCCATGGTGACTTAAGAAGGGAGCAGACGTGTGCCGTTAGGCGCACAAATTCTAAAGGGGAATGGGGGCGTAAAAATAACGATTTGGAGCTGAGTAATTAATTAGAAATTAATAAAGATGTTTAGGAAAGAGTACCGACTGATGTTTGTGTTGTTCAAGCTTGGATTATTACCTTTTCAAGAGTTAAAAGTATGACGAGTGTCCTCACCACCGGTTCACAGACTGCATTATGATTCCAAAGAGGTCGAAATTAGGTTAATGGATCGGGCGTGAGAGTCAAATCCGACTATATATATATATATATATATATATATATATATATATGACACGGAGCTTGTTTTGCTCCCGTGTCAACATCAATTTTATGCAGTCACGTCCATTGTTAAATTGGGCTAGTGGTAGGCCTTTTAAAGAAATAGTCCATAGTCGTATTAACTCGGTCATTATTAAACTCCATAAGTTGACCACTCTCCAGGTAGATTTCCCCGCTTCCCCATTTTATAATCTACTCGGCCACAACTGCCGCGACCATCCGCTCTCAATGAGATTCCCACTCAATCTGCCGCCAAAAACTCCGAGCTCCTGCTCAACGGCGAATGTGAAGACCTCATCCTTGAGCATCTGGACCCTCATTAGTCCAGATCGCACATTCTTATCTTCGCGCCCAAAACCTGTACACTTCTAAAAATAAATCCTCTCGCCTAGAATTATTCACTTTCCGCTTAAAGTCGCTTTTAAAAGATGATTTTCCCCGCAGCAAAATACGCGCGATTTGTAAATGGATTGTTAGCTTCTTATTATTTTAAGCCCTCTTCCCCATACATCTCAACTATATTTTGACAGTTCAGTTATGTTTTGAACACACACACACATGCGCATATAATATATATATATATATATATATATATATATATATATATATATATATTAGAAATTAATAAAGATATATATTTTTATATATATATATACCTAGATAAAATTTTTCTTTTACTTTATTTTGGATGAACTGTATTAGTACTTTCAATGTTCTTTAAGTTGAATTTGAGAAGCACGTCAGTTTTTAGTCGTAATAGTAAATTATTAATGGTCTATAAATTCGATATAAGTCCAAAATTATATACATTTTCCAGTAAGGAATCTATCCTACATAAGTAGTTAACATTTAAGTAGTTATTTGCAACATTTGCATGACTAGACTGATTGCAAAAAGAAATTACAATTTATCGCTGAAATGAAAATGACGTTATATGTAAGTGTGCAGGGGATAACTTAATAGGATTCTAAATAGATCGAAGGGGAAATAATATATAACAACCCGAGCCTCTACTGCAGTACTAAATTTTTCTGCCGTCCGATCATAAATCATGATCATCATGCTTGAAGCCGCATAGGCATTCGGTACCGGGAAGAAGCGTGCATAACCAGGTTTAAGAGAATTGTTCCACGCCACGAAATCAATGTTCGATTATGCCCCGTAAGATAGGATCAGAGGAGATTTTAAGGATGATAAATATAAAATCTGTCAAAAAGTATTCGAGCACTGGGACATATTCAGAACTGGATAACATGCTTATAACAAAATCGATTGTTTTCGAAATTTCATTCTGATGCGCTCCGAACAAAATAGAAAGAAAGGGAGAAGAAAATGTCTGTTCTCTCACTGTTTCCATTGTGCTATTGTTTTGTTATTTTGAATTCCGAGACTTAGTTAGAAAATTGTTTTCTTAGTATAATATTTGAAAGAATATTATGCTTGAATACATTTTGTTTTAAAGAAGATTCGGAAGCACATTCTACTATTTTTTAAAATAAAATAAAACAAGTTGTGTAACTAATATCAAACAAGAAAAGGAAATTAGCCTTTTATTCGAATTTTTATAGCATTTGATGCCAGATATATTTGCAAGCAATATGTTTTAAAATATTTTAGGGGGAAAACCTAAATACCAACCCTCTTAACATTTGGAAATTAAATATATTTAAAACATTAAATATAATTAACCAAAATTTTAATTTACCAAGAAGGTTGTGTAATCATTTTAAAATTACAGTTTAAAAAATTACTAGCCACAAGCAAATTGCTTTTAATAATAAAATATGAAATATAGCGTTACGAATATAAAATGTCTTTTATAATATTTATTGGATAATCCAAATGATTTATTTTCTCTAAGCAACATACATTTTTCCTAGTCGAATCCATTTTGGGCACGAACTTATAGAGAGCTTCGATAGCTCAGAGTAACTGCACTTAAAGTTAAGGCAGTGTCATCAGAACTTCACACTTCCAAACTAGTGTCAGAAATACGAAAATATTTTCTAGACACTTTACTATATTAACACATTGTTGACCAGTACCGAGTAAACCCTTGTTTTGACTCTTAAATACTGATGATAATTTATGGTAAAGGAAAGTCATATTGGAGAAAGTCATTCTGTTTTAAAGCAGATTCGAAAGCCCATTCAACTATATTTTGAATTAAAAATAATGTATGTAAGTAATATCAAATAAGAAAAGAAAATTAGCCTTTTATTTAATTTTTACAGCATTTCATGTCAGATATATTTGCAAGCAATATGTTTATAAATATTTTAGGAGAGTGACCTAAATATCAACCCTCTTAACTTTTTGAAATTAAAAATATTTAAAAGATACCTGACAGAGTTTTAGACAAATACTCACGCTTGATCATTTAAACTATGAATCTCCTACCCCCATATAAAGGAAACATATTTCATAAAATAAAAATTCTGCACTTCACTCCAAACTTATTGTGTATGCCGGTGACTTGCGTATACATTTTAAATAAAACTGCCGGTCAACAATGTGTTACAATAGACAGAGAATCATGCATGCCAGCTTGAATAAGATACTTGGTAGAAGCCTCATACTGATTTAAAAATAAATATATTGATGCAGATAAAATAAATAACAAATATTAAATTATTTATCAATACAATATGCTTTGTATGTGATTGGAAAATATTTTTTTAATGTTGATTTGGCTTAAGCATAAATATTCAGACATTGTAAGGTTACACAGAAAAAAGAAATTTCGCCAGGACAAAACTGAACTTCACTGGACAAATCAAAATTATATTAAAAGTGAAAAAAATCCCATTACGGTTTTATAATTAAAACAGATGGATATTGAACACTCTTAAAAAAACAAATTGATTACTTTCGGAAATAAATTTTTTATAAATTATAAATTAAATGACCGTATTTTGAATCAGCTTTAAAAGCACGTTCACAAACTCATGCTTTGACAAAATTTTTAACTATTTCAATCCGATTTATAAATTTATTCTGATAATAAAAATGGAAAATTTTGACAAGATTTTGCTACAACCTAGTGAGAAAAAAATTCAATGTTTCTGATAACATATCAACATATTGATAGTACAAAAAGCCATTCAAACTCAACACTGATATTGCGGAGAGTTAAAGAAGCTTTACGGATGCTTTCATTCTAATTACGGATACCAGAAAGCAGATATATTGCGAGAGACGTGAGCACTCATGTTTGGGAGCACTTATGAATATTAGCATAACTTTCATTTTGATGATCATACCTGCTATAATTAAGCTCTTTGTGTTGCAATGAAAATTTGTTAGCTTAGGCTGTCAAGTTTCTGGAGAAATATATATTTATAGATTCTTAAAAAAAATCTATTAAATGTTATTCTTACTTTTGACATATTTTATATAAAATTTTTTAGCAAGAGGAAAGTAAGCTGTTTTCGGAAACGACAAAAACTGTTATTATTTTCTGGGAGAATAATAATAATTGACATTTGTGAAATCACCTGTCATTTAATGATTTTAATTTTTACATCAAAATGACTCGCTTTTATGTACACAAAAATGCCCCTTCCCTTTTCTTAAAAATAGCTCCATTGTATACTAAATAAATACAAAATGGATTAATATATGCTAGAACATTGTCTGTATTACAAAAGTGACAACGCTAGGAAAAATGCAGTAGTAAGTAGTGATTCTATAAACAGCAATGAAAGGTAATGCTCTGAATGGTCTCTAGTCAATCAGTTCGACGATTCTGCTTCGGGTGACTAGACCAAATACTTTCCAGTTGCTTCACCAATGCATTAAAATTGTTTCCTGATTCCATACTACCGTTTAACACAAACCACCTATGCAGGTTAGCCAAAAGAACTGAGGACATGGAAGAGGGCATGGGCAAGAAAATATAGACAATTACTACATATAGGTGAGAAGCAAATGCCTTAAAATATAATACATTTTTCTACTAAATATTTACGAATGGTAATCAAAATAGGAGCTGCAAGGTTACAAGTCATATGATATCGTTTGGCTCACCTCGTTTTGTCTCGTCATAGCTCACCAACTAGTCGGCTTGACCGTTTACAGTGAATGTCTGATACCTTAAGCAAACGCTCCTCCTCATACACACAATTATTCTAGGATATATTTTCAGTCCACCTCTTAAGCAAAAACAACTCTGCAAAAACACTTTTCGGATCTAATCTAAATTCGAATGCGATTTCTATTTCCCCAAAGAGGAAGGCGCCATGCAGTACTACACATTTTGCCAATTGAAAGTTTGACAATGTTTTTGGTAAAGGAACGAGACAGAAAAATCTACCATCGGCATAGCATCAGTGGTAAAAGTTTTAAAGATTGAGTTTCTCTGCTATTACAATTCACCAAACAATGACTAATACAGAAATGCCACTAGAATGGAAGGAAAACAAGAACACGAGAATGAAAAGGGAAGACGCAAATTTTCATTGGTATTACTCAGTGACATTCTTTAAGTTGTTATAGCTGTTTCAATTTAAGAACTCCTCATCCACGTCTTTATAGAATTTTCATGTTGGGAATGTTTACCTCATTGCCCCACGGGCACCAACAACGGGTGACAGTCACAACGATGTATGACATCACACTTTGATCTATGTATTTAGTGATGCTACAGAAAGGCAGTCCAGCACCTCTGAGCGCAATGACTCAAAAGATATTGTAATAATAGAGTAGTTCAAAATTTTGTCCGTGAAGTTCCTAAGTTTCGTAATCCATTCTCGATGTAAACATCTTTGATTGTGCATATGTAATATATGTAATATAGGTAATAAATAACAAACGTAATGATAAGTATAGTGTTGTAACTTTTTTTTGCTAAACATAATTTTGTAAATGCCTTTGCTGTCCCTCTTCAAATCCATACGGTGAGCTCATGATTTCTAGAATGTTTCTTTCAGGAGTCTTTATAGTATTGTGTGGTAACCTGAAGTCAATCGCCTCAGACACCTGTTCGTCGTCTAGGATACTTGGTCGTCATTAATTTTTGTTGACGGACCCTACTTGTGAGAGAGCTTTGGGGGACCTGCTGCTATCTTGAAGAAGCCAGCACTTCCACACCTTATGTCTAAATTACTAGGATTATGAGGTGATGGCCTCTTATTCTTCTCAGATTTTTTTGGGGGGCGTTTTTCTAGAGACACTTTTTCTTGCAACTCCTACCTTAAAAAGGCTGTCCACAACCATATTTTTCAGTTTTTTCTACCAACTTTTCACAGAGTAAGGAAGTCTTTGCTTACCTTTTCGTTATGTGCTTGAATTGCATCCTGTTGTAAGCGAACCCGATTTGTAAATCTGGTCAGAATGGGTGTAATGATGTATTGGCATGACCAATAAACTTTTCTTGAAAACGACATCAACGTAGAGTTTATTGTTCCGATATCCTTATTGTGAATCGAAGGAAGAGAAGATATCCCCACCCCCCAGGAAAACAACTCAAAAAGAGGAATGTCGTCGTAACAATGGCATGGTAGCCAATAATAATAAATTGCTCATGTATACAGTGTGTCTTGCGTAAAAATATAAAATGACATTTTAGTTATCAATCATTTGACAGATGGAATCATGAAACGTATTGTAGGTTAATGTTTAAAACAATATGAACTGATTTTCCTTCATAAATCCCATTAAAATCACCAACAATTTATAGCATTAAGTTTTAAAAAAATATTATATTAATAAACTGATTTAAAAAAATGTTGGTTAAAAAATGGTAGTGTGAAACATATTTATGAATTTACAACTCATCATAGAAGTAAAATGAGCAAAAGAGGCAACATAAGGTTGTCAGTTTTGAGGCGAAGTACTTATTACATACACACCCGAAATACACTCTGTCACAAAAAAATATATGCACTCGGAAGGAAACGAGCTACTATCACGAAAATTAACATGTATGTTGTGTATCAGGAGATAAGCAAATGATTACCAATTCACAAGAACAGGCCGTTTTATTAAGAAGATATGGCATGAAAAATGTTACAAATCAGTAAGTAGTAAATCCACCTCTGGCAGCTATACATGCCGAAACACGGCGTGGCAACGAATCAGTGAGGTCACATATGACCCCCTGCAGGAAGATCATGACATTATCTTTGCAACTGGGCAGTTAATTCTCCACTATTCCAGGACGGCTGCAGTAGACTTCCAAGGACGTCCCAGACGTGCTCTATTGGCGAGAGGTAGGTGACCTATCAGGCCATGGGAGTACGTCATATCCTTGAAGACATTGTTGGGAGAGTCGTGCAGTATGTGGAAGAGCGTTGTCTCACTGATAAATGGCACCTGGGTGACTTGATAGTATAGGCAGTACAACTGGCTTTAAAATCTCGTTCACGTAACTGCGTGCCGTCAAAGTGTGTTGAAGGACGACTAGAGGTGATCGTGTGTCCAAACAAATTGCCCCCACACTGTCACACCTTGTGTAATCGCCGTATTCATCTCGACAACAAATGCCGGTTCGGACCGGTGGTCTGGCCGCCTCCACACGCGTATGCGCTGGTCATCAGCATGGAGACTGAATCGGGATTCATCGCTGAAGATCACACGGCTCCAGTCGGTCACACTCCAGCTTGCCCGAGGTCGACAGAAATCCAATCGACATTCCCTATGATGTGGGGTCAGTGATAGACGTCTTAATGGACGTCGGTTCCTTATACCTGCATCGGCCAGTCATCTCCGAATGGTTTCCCTTGATACCACCGGATGTCTGGAAGGTGGTAAATGGCGTCGAACCGATTCCAGCGTATTTGTTGGTGTGGACATGGCCGCTTTTATGATTGCGCGTTCCTCGCGCGCATTTGTGTTCTTGGGACGCCCTGATCCTCTGCGGCGGTAGACTATCCCTTCCGTAATCCATGGTTACCAACACCGAACAACTACCATATCGCTCCGACGGAGGTGGCGGCCGTTACTCTTTTTCGACCAACCTTCTTCTTTGAGGCCTACTATTCGTCCCCTTTAAAAGTCCGACAATTGTTCGTACTGTCGCCGGTTACGTCTCAGAGGCATGTCTAGTCACAATACCGTCTATCCAAGTCGACAGATTTGTTTGAATAACCCTATGCCATGAGCAATCATGCTTTTAAACTCTCCCTGCTGCGCATCTAATATGCGCATAACGCACTTACCCTTATATCATTGGCGTCGAAATTTTAATCATTTGCATATCTCTTACCAGACTACATTCCTGCCAAGTCTCGTGATAGTAGCTCGATTTCTTCTGGGTGCATATATTATTTTGTGACAGAGTGTATTTATTCATCCAAAGTGTATACTTAAATGAATTAAAAATGTATGGATCTTTCAATTCTAAACACTAGTTACAACACTAATTAACCATTTTAAATTTAAAAAACAGAGAAATTATAAGTTAAAGAAAAAACTTAACTGAATTTTGTATTGTGTTACATCTGAGTTTTTGAATCTTTTAGATAACCTAGTGAGACTCTTGTTGCTGTTCATGACCTTATTAATTTTGTAATGAATTCAAATGATAGCCAAACGGAGAAAAATATTTCACGTGTTTTCTCTAAATTGTTTTAACCCTTTTAGGAGCAAACAACCTCCCCCGTTTGCAGGGTGCAGATTTTTTACCGATTTTTTTTAACCTAAAGAATCTTGAAATATTTACCAATTAAAGGTTGCAAAATGTTTTTACTTATTTAAACTGATAACAGATGGTAGTATTAACCATTTTTCTGCTCATTTCACTGGAATACATTGAATACAAGTGAAAAAAAGACTTGTTTTAGGCGTTTGCACTGTGAAAACGGCGCCCCTCAAGGGGTTAAGTACAGTTATTGCAGAAAAGGAAGTTTAAGAAAGATCTGGGGTAGAGAGAACAAAAGAGATCTGACTGCCGTTTCAATGATGTAAATTCGGGTATTTCTTTTTCATTTTTATCCATCATTACAAATTACTTATAGAATTAAAAGTACTTTCCAGTTCTTTGTCCGATGATAATTCAATAATTTGAAGTGTTTCTTATTTGGCAAGGCTTTTTCTATTTGTGTTCAACAAAGGTGTTCATTGATTTTGCCTTTCGGGATTTCTCATACTTGGGATAATATTTTTCAAGCAAGAACAACATATTGAAGTGAGCTGTAGTAACATTTGAAGTTGAATTCTGTGAATAGAAGTCATCGGATTGAATTATATTTTTCGAGTACGACTTTCATTATTTTTTCTACAATCACATTAGGCCAGAGTATGGGTTTCTGTTTGAATGATTCGATCCATATTCAAGCATTAAATATTCTTGTATCAGGATCATGAAGTGGTCAATTCGATTCGTTTATGTAAGAAAATATGTCGTTGAGATTTGCTAGCTTCAATTTCGGTTGAAAATTTTCCCCTGTACATGTTTGCTGATTGACCTTAATTTCCCTGGAAAAATATCGTTTATACCCCCATTGCTGTTACTGGCTTGCAAACAATTTTCATGACCAGTAATAAACAGTGGTGTTTCCTTTCGCTAATATTAAAAGATTTCAATGTCTGTTATATTACAATCATTCATGGATACGACCCTGTTTAAAAATACGCAACCTTGTCACTGGCATTTGCTACATATATTTTATTGGAGAGTTCTCTGAGCTTTTTGTCACATTCACGAATATCATCATCTCAGAATATATCTTTTATAAATATTTATTCACGAAAAATGTTTAGAAAACTAAATAACAAATTCCAGTAAAACCTGTCAAGGGCTGGAATATTTTATGGAAGGGCTCGAAGGTTGGGAAACACTGCTTGAGAGTAATTTAAATTGTTGTCTTCACAAAATCTCAACACTATTTGGATGGTTTAAATATTTAATTATGACAAAACTGTTAAGACATTTCAGGTACCCAGTACCTTCATCTAAATAAAGATCATGTTAACCACACGAGTCCCTGACTCGTCTCAACTGAACTTCCCAAGTTGCAATCTGTGTGATGTCTACGCCCACATCAAAAGTGTTAACCACGGTTACCGTTAACTTGTCAAAGTTACGATTGCAATCAGATAGAAAAGAAAACCTGACTACATAATGCAATTCTTTCTCGTTTCAAAAAGCTGTGAGAATCATGCATGTAAATCTATTTACAGTTTATTTTAAAGCAGCATCATAGTAATTTATTTTTTTTAAATATCCGATAATTCGTAGCTTGTAATTGACTGGTTATTTTCAATTTTCTTATTTCTAGCAATGGATTTATTCAAGTTTTTTTGATTAATCATTTTCATTGGTAGTTATGTACTCTGGCCTCCAGTTTGTTTTGAAATTTCGTTAAAATATCAGTTGATAAATAAACTAAAATATGATTTCTACTTATAAAGAATTTTCAACATTATTCTCCCACTGTATTTCGTTTACGTGACATTAAAACATTTCTTGACCTAGTGCAATTCCTGTCAAAAGATTCCGGGCCAACTCATTACTGTAGTTGAAATTACTGAAAAGACTACCACTGTAGCCTGAAATACACTTTTTAATTTACCGATTTCTAATGGCTCCAAAATAGTTTTTCCAGCTAAGTTTCCTTTTCTTAAAACATAAATAGGCCGTTAATGAATTATCACAAAGAAAACCAACGGAAAAACAATAGGCTCTAATCTTCGGCGATAAACTTAAATACTAGATATTCAATGGTAAAATTAATAAGAACAATACAGTTTCTGTCGACATTGCTTGTATTGTAGTATATGCAATTTATATAGACTAGCTGGAAACCCGTACTTCGCTACGGAGTACATTCAAATTAAATACAACGGTCAATGTAAGCAATTAATGCCAAAAATATGTATATATATATATATATATATATATATATATATATATATATATATATATATATATATATATATATATGTGTGTGTGTGTGTGTTTATAATAAATATAACGATTAATGCTTTGAATTGATGTAAAAAAAATGAAAAAATATATTTATAAAAAAATCATAATGGGTATTTTTATAGACAAAATAATCAAGAAGAAAATATTCAAATTAAATCTAATAGAACATACTAAAGAATATAGTACAGTTAATATAGTATAGTTTGATAAGCATTTATTTTACTGTATATTAATATTTTTTGATAATGTCCAATCGTCTACAGTATTAGCAAGAAATTTTTTTTGTCTATTTCGTTGTTATGCACGTGACGCAAAACATAAGAAAAGAAACCACATGATCAGCATTTAATAAATTAAATTCTAAAAATTAATCTTTAAAAATTCACCAAAAATCAGAAAACAGAGGTAAAGATTCGAAAAAGATTTCATTTTAAAGGAATTTTTATGGTCTTTCTCGTGATTTAAATTTTATAACCCTCGAATTATTATTTTAAATGCAAATTTTAAAGAATGTTACAAAAACAGCTTAATAATTTACTTTAAAAAATCTAAGAAGAATTTTTCAAAAATCTCACTTAGTGCGCCGCTACACTATAAGAAGAATCGGCATGCAAAATTTCAACCCTTTGTTCAATGGTTTTGTCTGTGTGTTATATGTCAGTCAGTCAGTTACGAAATTTTTTATATACGTATATATAAATTAAACTGCAAACTGTACTCAAAATTTTTCCTGTTTTAGTTGGCTTATATTTTTAAAATTTCGCTTTTAAGGAATTAAATTTTTTATCGGTAATAACACCATTTTTATTTTCTTTGTACATAATTAAAAAATAATAAAACTATGCATAATTTAAAAGACAAAAAAATTCTCAAAAACTCTCATAGTGTAGGTTCAGAATTTCCTGTAACTGGACAAGAACTCTAATAAAGAAGAAATTCTTTGATAATTAGATCAGACTTAAACGGTCATATGCACTAACTGATGCGATTAAAAATATTCAGAAATAAGTTATTTAAATATACTTAAGGATGCAACTCATAAAATACTACTACAATAGAGGAATTGTTATCGTGAGTGAAATTTCATCCTAAACCTTGTTAAACAGGACAATTTTATTTCCATTATTTAATAATTAATCCTTTATGTGCTAAAGATGTACAGATAATTTTGTTCCGGTAGAAAAAAAATATCACTAATTATGTCTCTACATATGGCCAACTGAAAATTAGCTACGCAAATGAACAGATATGAGGCAGATCGAATTTTGCGGAAGTCGAAATTATTTCTTTGAAAAAAATAAGGAATCTAAAAACTTATAACTACACAAAAATAAGTATTAACTTGTAAGCCTCCGATGATGAAAGCCAGTAAAATATTGGAGATTAATTATACGGATCGAAATAAGTTAGAAAGTTTCATACATATGGGCGTTTAATTTGAATTTTTGCACAATTTCTTAAAACTAGGAAGTTTCCGAAATAATTCTATTCTAGTGTTCCTACTTTCATTGCTTTCAAATATTTCTTGAGGGGCAAAAAATTAATAACCTAGAAATTTCATTAATTTTTTCATTAATATTGGTATATAAATAACTCTCTGTTCCTTCATGAAATTCAAATTTGTTCCTCGAGTTAAAATACCATTCCCCCTTATGTTAATGAAAAAGATAAATTTAGAATACTTGGAATAAAACTGTTTGACCATTTGAGATTGGGAAAAAAAGAAATATTCAAAATGATTTCTGTATAAAAAAGAATAATAAAAGTAACGTGAGGCATTCAGTCGATCATTTAATCGTATTCTGAATACATCAAGAAAAGAATAAAAGGAAAAGCAGCTTGTGCTGTAGTTATAGCCCCACATTTTCCTGTTCCGCACTCATAAATCACGATTGTAATGCACAAAGCTGCATCGAAATTCAGTACCTGGGACACGCATGCACAAGTTGCTATTAAATCGTCATTTTATCGTAGGAAATCACCAGTTCGACTTTCTTTTCAATGTATGATTTTAAGAAAAATGTTAAGAAGAGTCATCAGACAGTTACCAACTTTATTCGATTAAAGGCATTTTTTAATGTCATGTTGTGATATTGCAGGATAGAAAGTTCAGCCCATTTTGCATTAATTTCTCTTCAAGTATGTAACATACTTTAAGTTTGTATAGAAAGAAATATTTGTAACAAAAGAGAATTGAATTCAGAAGGACATTTTATTTTAAAACATTTTATTATAAAGTGAAAATTTATTATTAAAATCATAAGTATTGACTTGTATTTAACCTATATAGATGCAGTAACAAACGTACATGATTGTCACGCCATAACAAGCATACACGTTTCACAGATATGTTTGCTACAGAAGTAGAAAACATACATATATGTTTAAAATCCCAGCAAAAAAATTTAAATAGTTTCCAGGAACATATGATGACATATTCACTTATTCCTGCTTACTTTTATAGCCGTTTTCCTGACGGAAACATTAGATTTTATTTTCCATTTACAAACAGAAATTACGGAAAAAGCATTTCCTTTTCATTTATTACTTTATTTATAAACATTACTGCTGAATAGGATAAATTTCTTAAATTCAAATTGAAAAAAAAAGGAATATTGTTAATGTTTTAGTACTGAAAACGGTTACGCATGAATAAAATGATATTATAGTGGCTGGAAGAAACAAGTAATATTAAATAAATCCTGTTTGAAGAATTATACAGAATTTGCGAACAAAAGACGTAAACCAAAAACAGGGAAACTAATTTTTCCATATCGGATTAATTCCCTTCATTACATACATAAAAATATAGGTAAGAAGATATTCTTGAAAAAATTATTAAATAGGAAGAAAATAAGAGAACAGTTCTTTGACGAGTTGACTGAGAAATGAATTTAAAAGCCAGTCCACTACGGTTGGGGTACGTGGTAAATAATATATATTTCACCAGACTAAATAATTTTTTTTCTCAAAATTAATCTCACATTAGTAATCAGAGAGGCACGATATGCACAAAACTAGCTCAGGATATGTTTCTAAGAAAATGGATATTTTTAAAATGCACCAAAAACAACTTTAAAATTAATAGAATTGGAAAGTAATGAAAAACTTGTAAACTGCAACTTTTGTACCACCAAAAAGCAGTCAAAATTAATGAGGAGAACGAATAGGATAATGATTACAAAGCTTGATAACCAAACAAGTTAAAATTATATTCATGAATGCTTCAGTTATTTTTTATAAGTTTCGGTACCAAGGCAAAGGAAAAAGTAATGAACCTACGGAAACGAATATCGTGTAGATTTTACAACGGTTGACAAATGGCAAACATCCAGATTTGAATCCTCAATGTAATAATTTTGAATAAGAAATTGCCCACCTAGCAGATAAACGATCGTTATTATTTTATAGAATTTTGTAAATGTTTGAAAGATAATTTATTTTTTTCTGTATCGAATATAAAATACACATTTTCTCTGATGATGACTTATAATCTATTTTAAATATAAAAACTTTCATTGATGAGGTTTTCTTTTACAAAAACACGTTTGAGGAATGAAGTTGTATTTTTAGAATTTGATTTATTTCATTAAAATTTTCTGTTTACAATCAGATTAATACCAAGGGAAATGATAGAGATGAAATAAGGTGGCTCTAAAGACCAGGATCTTATTTTGCATATTCCAACAAAAGGGAGATATAAGCATGGAAAACTCAAGTTTAAGATATATCTACCAAAAGGAATCTTATTTTATATAATATTATTTAAGAAAATTGTAACGGAAATCTTTCTCTCATTTTGTACAGCAGAATGGACTCCAACATTTAAAAAGGTAATAAAAAACGAACAAAAAATATTACAGAAAAAAGCTTTATATGTTCGAAAAGTACTTCCGATCTAGTTTTTTTTTAAATAGGTTTTGAAAATAACATCACTCAGGTGGTGCCAGTAATTTACTATGCATTGCCGAAGCCTTTCTCTAAAGTTTTCCATCCCGTTGTTGGTCATTTCTGAAGGAATGGTGGTAACGTCCTCACAAATAATCGACTCATGGACTCATCGCACATTTTTAAGGGTTCTAATGTTCCAAGGACGACCATTTGGTTCTCTTCCTAACTCAGTCACTCTTGATCTCATGTTTGAAACCCATCGCAGGCTTGTTTTACAATCAAGAATGGCATCATTTATATACAGCCCGAAGCGCGTCCTAAATGCCCTTTGTGTCATGGTTATAGAATTGTTTTTGTTAAAGAACGTGTCAATAACGAAACAATCATGTTCACCGGACCAACTCATGGTGTTTAATGACAACTAGAAAATCCACCCAAACTGTTGACACCTCCTGCGCAATCCTCCCCCGTCCCACCCTCTTACCAGTAACATTCAAAAATGTTGCAGCCCGGTTTGACGCACCCTGTGTGCAGCGTTAAAATACTTCTTATTTATGAAAATCGTTGCAGAATCGAAATTTATTTCATATATTTGAATTGTAACTTCACTTCAAAAGATATTTCATATAATATAAAACGTTATTTCTATACGAATTCAACCAAATATTCTGAAATTATTTAAATGATATCAAGAATATTCTATAAATGCAAATTTTTTATAAATACTTAAAGACGTTTTATCTGATAGCGTTATCTCGTCACTATTTTGTAGGGAATAAATACTAAAAATTCTGCATCTTCTGAAATTTTGTTTAGAAAAGCATAGCTATCTAAGGTTTTATTTTTAATATGTGCCAAAAATTATATGGAGGATTTATAAAGATTAAATTAATATAGAACTTCTTTTCTTAGGCATTGCAATCTGTTTCATGTAACCTTTTGTTGTATGAGCCAAAAAAAAGTTTTTATTATAAATATCAATTTATATAAACATTATAAATCCTTATTTATACAACAAATTCAGGAAAAAAAATTATAATTTTGGTAAATGTAAGATTCATAACCATTAAACAAAAACTTTTCATAGGAAATTTTATTTGTAAGCTATATATATATATATATATATATGTATATATATATATATATATATATATATATATATATATATATATATATATATATATATATATATATATATATATATATATATATATATATATATATATATATATATATATATATATATATATATATATATATATTCTGTAATTATAAGAATGAGCATGCTTATAATCTATTTCAATTTAATCAGAAAAGTTTTCACATTTCTGAGAATTACTTGTAATGGACGCGGAGTTCCGATTTAGTAAATGGCACTAAATTGTCTTCAAGGCAATAACTGTACATTTTGCTTCATGTAGTGCTTGGAATCGAAGGAAGAGTTGATGATCCGTATCTTTTAAGGTACTCAAAGACTTTTACTACTATTAGACCAATATGTATATCAGCGGTTGCCTCGGCATTATTTTATATGGAATTTTTAAATTTAGGGTACCTCAATGACTGAAAAGAACTATTTTTGAAGAAAACATGTTGTGGTGTATTTAAATTTCCGAAATGATTTTTTTTTTTTAAATACAGTCAAACTTCTCTATCCGGCCACCTCTCTAAATGGCTATATTTTGTTCAGAAACATTTAAAGAAGCCATAGAGTCATTGTTAGGAAGAAACCTCTTTTCGACGGCTACCCTTCAATACGGCCACTTTTGTCGGAACCATTGCTTCAAAAATTAAACCATTCCTTGGTTTATTTTTTGACGCCAGTTCTGCAATTTGGAGACAAAAGTCCCACGACTGCCGTAGAGTTGGATAATGTGCGTGTCCTATGAACATTCAGAGAACATCTGTGAATATTCAGTGGACTCAGTTGCTTGTTTTATCTCGTGAGAAAACAAGCAACTGAGAACAATAACTTTCGTCCGTTGATTCATCAACTTGGAAAGAAAACAAGGGAGAAACTTTGATTTCGTTGAACATTTGCTCTTTCACATCTGCGGACATACCGGAAATGTGTCTTTGAATGGTGTTATTTCAAACACTTTAAAACTGAATTCTAGGTACGTTAATAACATTTCCACATACCTGAATTCGCTGTTCGAAGTCCCGAAATTACTCAGTTGAACAGCTCTAAACTTCTTATTAAAAATAACGTATTACACTGATCCAAGGAACTATAATCCATAAGAGACGCACACTTTTATTCACACACTAACGTAGAACACACAGGACATGAAGAAAAAAATTGCATTCTGGGAAGGGGAAAAAAAGTCCCGTCAGGCGCACTTGCGCAATAACTCTTTTACAAAAATTCCTTACGTTACGGGTTTTCCAACATCCTCCCACTTTTGAACTTAAAAATTATATTTTAAATGTTCAACTATACAGTTCTTTTCACTGGTTTTGAAGTTCGACCATATCTGGTACAGTCTGGTGATCATCCAATCTGGTACATTCGTGTGCTGACGAGATGTTGTATCTGCTACTACTGGGTTTTCCTGAAAAGGTTCAATTTCTTCACCTGATCTAACTTCTACGGGTAACAGCCTGGAAACTGGTCGTAAGAACTCACCTGATTTGGTTTTGACTTTTACCAGTCTAATGTATCCATCTTTACCTTTAAACATCTCCACTACTTTTGATAAAGGCCAATCCAGTCTTCGTAGATTGTCGCTGGAGACTTTAACTACCTCTCCAATCTCAATAGGCTTTTCGTCTTTAAAATGAAGATATTTCTGCCTTAACTGACCAAGATATTCGGATCTGAATCTCATACGAAGATCTTGTTTCAACTTTGAACGATAAGTGAGTCTTTTAGTTAGAGAGGACGCGTCTAGTTGTTCAAAATCTGGTACTCCAGACTCTCGAGTTTCATTCAGGAAGATAGATGGAGTAAGTGCAATTAAATACTCGACATCTTCAGAAATGTACGATAATTGGCGATTATACGTGATGTTCTCGCATTCGCGAGTATTGTTACCATTTCTTCATGATCAATCGAAGTACGGTCCAGGACTTTACGCAGAATGCGCTTAAGGACCCCAATTAATTAGGAAGGGGAGCAATTGATATTTTCCATAACTTGCCATCGATTCTGCGACATTGAACACACTTCCATACAACTTGTCGTATCGTCTTCCTCGATTTTAATATCGAATATTTTTCTCTAAGGGAAGAGATTAAAAATTTCACTTCAGCATGACAGTTCTTCTCGTGTTCATTTCTGATAAGCTTATGTACGATATCGTGTTTGGAAGGAAGAACGATGGGAAAAGGAAAATTATCAGAATCTTCTTTTCTTAAAATTCGAGTTCTGATTCGTATAACACCGTTACCATTTGTCATAGCTTGAAGTTTGCGCAAACGTTCATCTTCGGGTCCAGAAAAAGCTTCTTTTTGAATAAATCTCATTAATACAATTTCACTACTCCGTCTTTCAGATTCGTTTATCGGCTCTAAATTTCGATTTTCTTTCCTTAATCGACAGTTTCGGAAAAATCTATAAAGCCAGGTAACTATGTTTATGATCTTCTCGAATGATGAAAATCTGTCAAAAAGCTTTTCACAAATAATAAGTGTTCATAGCGCTAACAATAGAAATACTCTTCTCTTTGTTCACAATTTCTAAGTCTGGATGGATGTCTGATTTTGGCCAATGTTCCACCGATTCTCCGAGCCAGTTAGGTCCCTCCCACCATCTGGATCTCTCAAGCTCATTAGATCCACAGCCTTTTGACAGAAGGTCGGCTGGATTCATTGCACCAGGAATAAAGTGCCAATCTGCAGGATTACTCATCTTACGAATTTCTTTCACACGATTTAGTACGAATGTCGACCAGTTCTCATTTTTCTGAATCCAACATGGAGCATTACTTGAATCAGTCCAATAAAAAGTACTTTCATTTTTCATTCCTAATCCTTTCTTTGTCGTTTGAGCCAATCTAGCACCTATATTGCATGCTATAAGTTCCAGACGTGGGATTGTCAATGATTTTATTGGTGCTACTCTACTTCTGGCCTGCACTAACTGACACGTAACTTCATTCAAATTTTCGACTCTTAAATATATGCAAGTGGCATAGGCTAAGTTACTTGCGTCACAGAAAACATGGATCGTAAGATTTTGTGACGTCTCGGGACTTGGCACAATACATTTGGGGATAGTAATGTCCTTCAACGTACTCAACTGATTTGACCATTTTCAAAGTTTCGAACAATAGCTGTTGGTGATTCTGCATCCCAAGATACCTTCAGTTTCCAACACTCTTGGAGCAGCAGTTTTGGACCCAATGTTACAGGACATGTGAACCCAATTGGATCGAAAATCTTATGAACTGTAGACAATATTATTCGTTTTGTTACAGGTTTCTCTTTGTCAGCTATTTCAATTAGTTCTATTCCTAACGTGTCAGGTTCTGGATACCAATTCAACCCTAAGACTGGAACTTTTCTGTTTTCTTTATTATCTTGTTGATTAGCTCTAGGATCAAGAATGGAACTCTCCCACTCTCTAAGATCGAATTTCGCCGAACGGAGGACAAGTTGTGATTCTGCAATAAAATCGTAAAGTTCTTTGCCATCATTCACGCTGGTGACGCAGTTATCCACATAGAACGATTCCAATAATTTGTATGCTGTTTTCTCTAAATGTTCTAGAGCATGTTTCAAGTGATATTCAAGAGTTGCTCCTAAAAGATAAGGACTGCAGTATAATCCGAAAACCAATCTTCGATGTTGATATATTCTTATTTCAGAGCGATCCCCATTCTTTCACCACAAGAATCTGAAAAAGGCTCTGTCATTCTCATTTAATTCTATCTGGAGAAATGCTTTTTTGATATCCGCTGTTACACCAATTTTTCCTTTTGGAAATCAGTTTAAGATTGATGGAGTGAGTTTGATATTATTCGGAATCTTATCGAGGCAATCATTCATTGATGGTGAATCTTTCTCCTTTGCTGAACCGTCAAAAACTGGTCGAATTTGTGTTGTGGAATTTTCCTTCAATACAGCTCTATGAGGTAAGAAATTTTCACTTTTTGCATCATGTGAAGTCTTAACTTCTTCTATTATTACTTCTTCTAGCCAATTGTCAAATACAGCTTCATATGCCTCTAAATTTTCCGAAGAACGGAGTCTGCTAATGCATCTTTCAAGTCTTTTTTCAGCAAGATTGCGACAACTGAATAACGGTAGATGATTTTTAATCCAAGGGAGACTGACCTCATATCGTCCTTCTTCATCACGTCTAATACTCTGAGCAAAATGTTCTTTTGTCACCTCGTCTAAGTCTCGTCTAGATTGTGTTTCACCTGGGTCGGGAATTCCCAAACTGTCAAGAAGCCATAAATCGGAAATTTTGGAATCATTAACATGTAAAGAAAGAACAGGATATTTTCAAACATTAGCTTTAACACCGTCTGATTTCCCCATAATTGTCCAACCTAGAAGCGTTTCCATACACACCAAGCCCGATGAGAGTTGCTCTTTTCTTCCGGTAAACAATTTTCTGCAACATAAGCACCAATCAAGACATGAATTTCTTCTGAAGAGTTTTCAAAAATTATACCCTTGTCGTATTTATATGTATCTGAGAGATAGATTTTATGGTCTTTGATTTCAGCTAAAATATAATTTATATCAATTCTTGAAATATCAGAACATATGGTTTTTTGATCAAACACTTCAAAATTACAATGATACTCATTATTCAAATTACTAAGATAAATTCTATACTTCTTATGTTCTTCTAAAATCTCTGTACCCCCTAAAAGACCATGTTTTATCTTTTCTATTCCGATCGCTTCATATCCCCTTTCAGCAGCAACATACTTAGATATATAACTTTTGGTGGATGCTGTATCAAATAAACACCTTACAAGCGTCCCACTCTTTTTACCACGAAAACGTACGAACAAAGTTTGCAAAAAAACTTGCGACATATTTGATTTGTTAGCTAAAACATAATCTCTGTTTTGAATTTCTCCCGAAGCCATTTTCTGTTTTATAATCCTTACTCGTTTTATCTGGCTGGCACATCATAAACAAAAGCCGTTCATCACAACCGCAGCAATTTGATTTTGCTCGACAAAAACGTGCTGTATGTTTCGGTTGCATGCATGTAAAAGAAAGTCCATTGGCTGGTAGAATACTTTTCCTCTTTTCATACGGAATATTCTTGGCAAATCGACAGCCAGCACTATAATGAGCTTTACAACAAAAAACACATTTATTAGTTATTTCTTTACTTACTTTATTTGTGTTCACTAATTTTGCTGCCGTAGCAAAACATTCATCATGTTGAGAGTATGAATCAGCTTTAATTTGTTTTGACGAACGATTCAAGGCACCTGCAGTCCGAGCGCCGGAAGTTTCCCGTGCGACCAAATCTTTTTCGATAAACTACATTAACCCTGAAACCTGCCCACCGGTTATTATGAACGGCAGTGGTGTAACTAAGGGGTGGGGCAGGAGTGGGGAGAGGCTTGAACGTTTGGCTGGCTTTGATATCCTCAGTCAGTTCCTGGACATCACGGATAGCACATCAGGGTTACCCAAATGTTCGCCATTTGCCATTAATTTGCAATTTTGTAAAAGTATGGTAGTCAAAATGACCGGTAGGCCTGTTATTGCCACTGAGCAAAACAGGTCTACCGGTCCTGATAGGGATTTCAGTGTTCTGTGCGATTTTTAAAGTATCCTGTGAAGCCTTGACACCACTTTTCTCTACCTCAATCACTGGCAGGCTAATTTTTCGAGAAATTATGTCTGAGAAACATTGTGCAATTCTTTTGAGAGCCATATGATTTGATGATGTAGATACCAGATCAAAATTAATTAAATAGATTGCATAAATAAGTGTAGATGTTTTTTCCCTCACTATTCATCACTAATATAAATCAAACAACACTGTGCACAATATCAACATGCTGTTCCATCGTAATAACGCAAAAATAACAGCTTTTTAGGCTTGGACGTCAATTTGACTGATAGTCCTGATAATGGCAAGAAATTCATGGGCCGGTTTGAGTGTTAAATCATTCACCTCAAGGTCACCGGCGTATCGCTTGTTAAAATCTAATACTTAATCGGATTGTAAGAGTTTCAGTAACATCGGACACAATAATTTACCATAACTTGCCGTGGTAACTCCTAAAGCTTATAATGATCTAATCTGAACTAGACAACGGTCAAATAACTTTCCGAATATCCTTAAATCGTTCGAGTTCTTTAAAGGAGTGATATTTAATAACTCTTACAAGTGTACATTTATCAATAAGCATGGGCACCCAAATCGGTTTTCTAAATGTTTACTTGCCGATTTATAGTTTTCCTTATTTAAAGACAAACGTTCAACTGTGCTTAATGCAGTTGCACTTAAATATGCCTTTAAATATTTAAATTTATCAACATCATCCAAACATTCATTTTTATAAAAACAGCACTTACGAAAGAATTCCAAAGTTTAAGCCACTCACTTATTTCTCCTGAATGTTTGGGAATCGACAACTTCGGAAGTGTAACATTAACAAAATTTCTAGAACTCATTTCTGAATTTACAGGAACGGAATTAGAGGTTTCAACATGAGACTCTTTTTAACACTTTCGTTTTCAATTAGTTTTCATGCCCTAAATCTACACCGAATAACGTTATCTCGATATTGTTCCATAATTTCCAACTATTTATCTAACTCTACTGGTTTCAAATATTTTTAAAATCAGAGTCTATAACGATTAATTGCTCAAATTTATCATTTCAAAGTTCGATGTGTTCTTCTAGATCAGGGGTCGGCAACCTTTTAGCTGCGGTGTGCCGAGCCACTCTACCATATGATTCAGGGTGCTGCCTTAATTCTTGTTACCAGAAAGTAATAGTAGGTATATATATATATATATATATATATATATATATATATATATATATATATATATATATATATATATACTACATGGGGGGGAAAGTCTCGGGTCTAGCATTGTAAAAAAATTTTTTTTGTCAAAAATCGATTTTATCCTTCAATATAGTTTCCTTCAAGAGCGATACACTAATTTCAACGGTCCTCTAACATTTGAATACCTTTCCTATAATACGATTTGTGAAGGGCTTCAAAGTGCACATCAGTTTCGCATTTGACATCCTCATTTGATGAAAATCTCTTCCCCTGAAGCCATCTCTTCAAGTTAGAAAACAAATAATGGTCAGATCTGGAGAATACGGGGGATGGTGGAGCAATTCGTATTTTAATTTATTCAATTTTACAATTGCTTTCACTGATATGTGAATCGGTGAATTGTCTTGGTGAAACACCTTTTTTTTTCGCCATGTGCGGCTTTTTTTCTTGATATCGTCCTTCAAGTGGTCCAATAATGCTGCTTAATACTCTCCTGTGATTGTTTTACTTTCTCAAGATAGTCGATGAATATTGTGCCACATGCATCCCCGAAAATAGTGGCCAAGACCTTTCCAACCAATTGTTGCGTATTTGGTCGCTATGGTCGGCTTTTGTGAGCTTCCAACCACCCTGCAGACTGCCTTTTTAATTCAAGTGTGCAGTAATGAATCCGTGTTTCATCCATTGTTACGAATAGGCGGAAAAACCCGTTTGGATTACGCTTATATAGCCAAAGCGCGCTCTCAATTATCGGCACGTTGATGCTTTTGATCAAATGTTAGAAAACGCTGCACCCATCTCGCACAAAGCTTTTTAATTTTTAAATGCTGATGCAAAATATGTCTCACCCATTCTGTTGATATCTTTGCTATGTCAGCTATCTCCCTTACTTTCACTTTGCGGTCTTCCAACACAATACGGTAGACCTTTTTTCATGTTCTCTGGAGTTGTTGCCTCAGTTGGACGACCAGAAAATGCCTCATCGTCGGTGATCGTACGACCATTTTTAACCTCGGTAAACAATCGACAAATGGTTGTTTTCGTCTGAGCAGATGCGCTCTAATGTTTTTCGAGCCATTCTTGGGTTTGAACGGTAATTTTTCGTCAAAAAGCAATATTTAATTAAGTCGCGAAATACTTTTTGATCCTTTGTTTACACAAAATCAAAAGTAACGTTACTTACATGACCGCAACTCGTAAATAAATGGCCGACATGACATTAAACTTTAATAGAAGTCTTCTGAAGGTTAGTACTAATAAAACATTATATGGAAATTTCATTGCGGATGACATTTAGTGGCGAGTCCAAGGAATTTTCACCCCATGTAGTAGGTGTATATATGTCCATCAGATTATATAATGAAGTTCTAGAGGAGAAGAATGTGATAACAAATTTATCTTTTAAACATATTTATTAAAAGAATAAACAACAGAAAATTCCAACACAAATTAAATTTTTTTAATG
This sequence comes from Dolomedes plantarius, assembly GCA_907164885.2. Classification (NCBI taxonomy): domain Eukaryota; kingdom Metazoa; phylum Arthropoda; class Arachnida; order Araneae; family Dolomedidae; genus Dolomedes; species Dolomedes plantarius. Next base: position 93,968,780 of record OU015501.1, read on the forward strand.
TGAACCTTGTCCCTGCACCGCTTTAGTTAATATTTCAATATCAGGGGTATAATTTGTCACTTTTAATTTCACACAAGATTCTGAATGTTCTGTTGTTAAACAACTTCTTTGTTGAGTCAAAATATGTTTCATGTGAGAAAAAAATTTGTTCACAGAGATATGTAGAACCAAAAGCGGAAAGCAGAGCACTTGCAATTTTCTTTAAATAATTAAATCTTTCCGGCAATGACATCCAACAATTTAATATAGCAGTCGATTTTTCCTTAGAGTCATCTTCCAGATTTTTTTCGTAATTCCATAAATTTTGCTTTCCATAACTCTGAAGATGTTAGTTCGATAAGTTCAATTTCAAAATTATAAACTTCCATCTACTCAAAAATTGAAAGATCATACGGGATCATTAGTGGATTTATTAAATCTGGTTTTATGAAGAAGGAAAACATAGGCATGTGAGCTTCAAAGTCTTTGCATCTTTTGGAAAATTCCTCTTTAAGTGCTTCGACGTAGGTTTTAAGTTCATATTTGTCTATAATCGATTTATTTGCAAGCGCTTTAACATTTGGGAAGTATTTGTAGGTACTGCTATTAATATCACATAAAAATATATTTTATTTTGTATCAAATCCTTTCCAATATTCAAAACATTCCAGCACAGTTTGGTATAAGGGGAGGTCCACATATTTACTTTCCAATTCTTCTAAAACAGATTTAAATTGCCTGTGTGTCAATGAAGAACGAAACACTACGAAATTAACTATTTTAACAATAGTGTTCATTACAGGAATTAAGCGCTGTGACGAAATTTTTGCAATTAGACTTTCCTGATGTATTATACAATGGAAGTTCCATATTTTATGTCCAATATGATTTTCAAGAAGTTTGACAAATCCTCTATCCTTGCCAACCATTGCAGGTGCGCCATCAGTAGTTACACAAAATATTTTTTTCTATATTAATGTTGTTGCTGTGAAAATAGTTTATGAATGAAAAAAGAATATCCTGTCCCTTAGTTGTCCCAGACAGAGGAATCAAGCTGCACAATTCTTCATAAACTTGATCTTTATCACAATACCGTGCAATTACTGCGAGCCGCGCAACATCATTTATATCGGTGCTTTTATCAACAGCGACGCTAAATGCAACAGCTTCTTGTAATCCGGAATTCTGTTTTGTTGTTACATTTTCTGCCATTGCAATTATTCTTCTTTCAATTGTTCGCGCAGAAGCCGGTATTTCTCGAATTCGGGATAGTATTGTTTGTTTGTTAGGTAAATCGCTGAACAACTTTTCAGCACTTTTTATAAAGATTTCCTTTTTATATTCCCCATCTGTAAAGGGCTTGCCTTTGGCAGCTATGAAATGAGCAATTGCGAAGCTGCATTCTGTCGCTTTAGGCTTCGTTCCAGTTATTCCAGAAAAAAAAGTTACTTGTTTCTTATAACCAGAAACAGCTCCCTTTATAGCTTCGCATTTCTCATCGTTGTTATTAAATGTGGACTGATGTTTGGTTTGGAAATATCTTTGTACAATTGACGTGCGGCATACGACGCTTTCGCGGCATATCATACATACAGCAAGATCCTTTTGTTATATAAATCCATATTCATTCGTCCAAGAGTCTTGAAAACCTCGAGCATTAATTTTTTGTTTCTTATACTCCATTTGATGAAATATGGATGAATTATAGCAAAAAATAAACCAATAAAATACAAAGTCTTCGCAAAAAACTGAAACAATAAACAACTGAACTTTGTTTCATACCATATAACAATATGAGAATTAATATAAGCCATGTAACAAATTGTCACAACGTCAAATTAGTATTATGTCATTACATTCGTATACCGATGCGCCGAACAGAACGCACTTCGAACGGATCTACTCAATTTAGGAGGGGAGTACGTGTGACTATACTTTTACTGCTAGTGTACGTAAATGAAAATGCTGAATTTATTTCCAATGTAGAGTAGTGTAGAGTGTTCATTAAGAGCTCCACCGCGTGCCAAGCTGGCACGCGTGCCATAGGTTGCCGACGCCTGTTCTAGATTATTCAAATCAACATTTTGGTTTTTCATTTCGTTTTCGACAGAAGTGATCAATTTCGTAACACTTGTTCTCAAAAGTGTTCTTTTTTTCTTAAATAAACCTAAATCGGCTTCCTTTATTTTTACTTTCAGTGTAATTCAAACTTAAATATTATGACTACAATTCTTTCAACTTCGAAATCCCGGCAGGGATGCCAAAAAATGTTATTTCAAACACTTTAAAACTGAAATCTAGGTACGTTAATAAAACTTCCACTTACATGATTTCTCTGTTAAAAATATGGTGGTCAAAGTGACCGGTAAGGCTGTTATTGCCACTGAGCAAAAACAGGCCTACCCATCCTGATAGGGATTTCAGTGTTCTGTGCGATTTTTAAGAATTACTCAGTTGAACAGCTATAAACTTCTTGTTAAAAATAACGTATTACACTGATCAAAGGAACTATAATCCATAAGAGACAGACACTTTTATTCACAGACTAACGTAGAACACACAGGACGTGAAAAAAAAGTGATGCATTCTGAGAAGGGGAAAAAAGCCTCGTCAGGCACACTTGTGCAATGACTCTTTTACAAAAAATCCCTACTTTACGGGTTTTCCAACAAATGGTGTTGTTGGAAAGATATATTTGTCTCAACTTTGTCTCACTACATTCCCCAAGAACTAACTTTACAGTCTTCAGCAAAGAGGGTTTGGTGAGTGTTTATCCAATCGTATGGGACTTTTTTTGTCTGGCAATTTCCAGTATGACTTCATACGATGTTTGTACTAGGAATACACTTTGTTGAGAAAAGCACTTCCTCTAGGATCTCTGAAGTTTGAGATTGACTTCATGGCGTCGAAAGGAGTCCAAATCCATTTGATATGTTCAGAATACTTTATCACTAAGTGACCTTTTAATTTCGAAGGTTTCACAGATACAACACAAGGATAAACAACACAAAACACACCGTGGTTTCGCTCTGCTCTGCTGCTACGGTAGTAAAAACACAGTTTCAAATACTTGTCTTAATATTTGCTTTTTTTCTCTGTATGGTAATTCCCTTAGGAAAATTAGAAATACAATAACATTTCTTCTTTGTAAATAAATTTAGAATTCCAAGAAAATTTGTCACAATATGAATTGCAGCAAGTCATTTTTTTAAGAAATGGAGATATCTAAGAATCATTTGTCAGTCAAAGATGCTTAATGTTTAGAACAGTGTAACCTTAAGCAAAAAAAAATTTCACCTTCCGTATTGATTCAGAATTATATAGCAGTAAAATTTTAAAATCTCCTACCTAAATAAAATTGCTTTATTTATTTGGGGAAACTACAATAGCAGTGCCAAAAGGAAGAGCACAGACTGATGAAAGACAAACTGGCGTTTAGAATTTGTGTACTATACGCAGGATGTAACCGCGATTTCCATTTACCACCAAATAAAGGCAGTAGATCTCTAACGAACTGAGTTTGCGCTTTGAACAAGACCTTTAAAAAACGCCACAGTCCTAGAGTTTTATGGTTATTCGGAGATCGCGGCCTCCTAGTCTTAGATGAGCGCTACCCAGTCAATTCAACAGCCAATCAAAATTAGTTTTGTTTCCATATTTAGAGTTCTACTGATATTGTTTTCTGCCGTTTTGTTAAGTTCGAGAGCGTGTGTAAGCGTTATGGGCTTGTTATGTTAATAAACAGTGTATTTTTAGCATCGCTACTTATTTTCCGGATTGTAGATATTCTTCATTATCTCACACAACAATGGTAAATAAGAAAATAATTTTTTTTCGGTAAAATTTGCTAAACAGTTACTTTAATTGTATAAAGCCGTGGCGACCCCCAAGAGAAATCTCCCCCCTCCTGGGAGGCCTCGACATACAGGTTGGGAACCATTAATATAAAGCAGGGGTTCCCAACTTTTTTCCTACATCGAACCCTTTTAAAAGAACGATTTTCTTCATCGACCCCCCTCACATTTTTCTCTATAATGTACAGCATACAGCATAATTACTTTACTATTGGCTTTATAAATTTGGCCATAAAAACGGTTCTAATTGTAGTATCGACTTTAATTTTTAAAAGGTTCCATACATTCCATTCTTTAAAATTAAGTCATAATAAAAATAAGTTTTTTGAAGGTTTTAAAGTGATCTCCCCCTTTAAATCCAGTGGATTTCCCCAGTTCTGCCTAGTGTTGGTGCACAAATAAAAGCCGACGGCTGCATTCGACACATTTGCAAAAGCGTCATGACTTTAAACTTTAGATGCGTGGATCACTCCGCCCTATGCAAATCTGTATTTATACATATTAAAATGGATAATATTATCTAATAATTACATTCCTAAAAATTATATTAAATTTAAAACAGGAAAATTTATCATCGACCCCCAATAGACCCTGGAATACTATAGACCTTTTATAAACTTCTATCAACCCCCAAGGGGTCCGCCTGAACCCCGTTGTGAATCCCTGATATAAAGGATCGAGGTTTTAAAAAAAACCAAGTGAATTTCAATTAACATTTAGATAAACTCTTCATCAAAGAGAAGAAGCAATTAAAAATATTTTTTAAACTTTGGTGATTATTCTGCAGTTGTTTCACATTTTATTAATTGAAGTATAACAAATGATTGATTAACGTTTTAAGTAATAAACGCGTGTGTTAAAAATGTGAACGCTTAAATTAGATTAATAAACTCCTGGTCTCATAGTACGGTGGTTTGAGTAGAGAACTTCCGTAGATTAATACATTATTTCAGGAATTTTTTAATGTTGAAGATTTTACAGTGGGTTTTATATACAAGTTGAATTGCTTTAATCTCTGGAGAACGTGCTAACACTTTCTGACTTCTTTCAAGATTTTGAAAGGTCCATGAATGATTCTAGTGTTCCAAATCAATTGGTCTTTTCAAGTATAATATTTTTCATATACACATTAAAGGAAAAATCTAAAGAACGAACGAACGAGCACACATACACACACACACACACACACACATATATATATATATATATATATATATATATATATATATATATATATATATATATATATATATATATATATATATATATATATATATATATATATATATATATATATATATATATATATGTATACATATATATATATGTATGTATATATGATATTATCTCATGCCGAAAGTAGTAAAATAGTTGTTTAAATTGATTTACACTAACGAGTGCAAATTACCAATGGGAGGTCAGTAAGTCTTTGCTAGGTTACGTAAACATTCATGTTGATTCCGAGTTATTATTCTGTTTGTTTGGCACAACATATTTTTATCCTTACTCCAGTCCCCGAAGGATTTCTACTTAATTCGCGGAAGGTAAATCTACCTCCATCGCCAGGAAAAACAAAGAAACAGACAGAGGCAAAAATATCTTCTTTGTAAGCCAATTGCGTGCTGGAAATTTTGTTAGAATGTCTTTCAAACTTTTGTTTTAAAATAATTTTATTTCCTTCCTTAAAAATTTTCACCAATTTGTTACTAAACCTCTTTCATTCGCTCTCTTAATATAGGAGTATTTCTTTTAAACACTGGCATACAAAAAAAAAGTAGTTCTTTTTTTATCATCACTAATCCATGATTGAGTGTGGTATATTTTGTTTAAGAGGAACAAAATGAATTAAATTATTATTTATTACATTTTACTTTGAAATTATATTGAAATTTGAGTACGATGTAATAAACAGTAAATGTATAAAGGCTTTTATTTTCTGCCGTTGGACAATCTTACATAAAGCATAAATGCTGTCAACCGCCCACGTGATTTATTTGCCCATGTTTGGTACTGGCAGCCGAGTGGCACGTTGTTTGATTTGCCAGTGCCAAGCATAGGTGTCTGTATTCTCGTGTTTTTTATATATTGTTTTGCCCGTATAATATCGCATGCTGTTCAGTATGATTTAATTAATATTTTACTCAATAGATCACAGTATCTATCCACAGTCAGGTAACCATCCTTAGGCGTTTTATTTCTGTTGAAGCTGTTTGACGAGTTTCCGCTGGTTGATTAAAATTAATTGCTCTTTTCGTACGTGATCCTTTTTTTCCAGGCTTTTACAAGTATTTTATTCTGTTCTTTTAAAATTTAAGTTTTATAGTTTTTCTTGAGTTTTATACTAATTTTAATGAATTTTGATGTTTTTTGTCTTTTTTCTAAAACATCGAAATTTTCAATTTCAATTTTTCTCTGTGACTTAACGTCACTATGTATAAAATTAATTACTATTTCAGATTTAAATATTAAATATAATTATGAATATTAACTTTAATGAACTATTATTATTATTAATTTATTAATTAATATCATCTCTTTAAGTATTTGCTAGCTGTATTTCTATTAATACGTTGCTCGGTTAACTTAATGCTTAAAATATAACTTAAAATTTTCCAGGTAGATTTTGAATTCTTAAAGCAATTACATTGTTATTATCTACAATAATTAAATATATCTACAATATCTACAATAATAAAATCGGTATACATATTCGAAATCGCATGGCGATTCGGATTTACGGCTTAACTGTAAGTTAACTATAAAACACGTGCAAGATAGATTCAATGTATTCATACGCAGAGTTTTCCAAAAGATAATAACAATGTAATCGCAGTTTTTAGTATTTCGTTTTAATATGGTCTTTTGCTACAGCTAGCATTTATAAATTATTTAATTATCCCTTCCTACAAGTTTTATTTGATTAATATGGGCAAAAGGAGATGCGATCTATTTATCAGAGCGCAAGCATACTAGCGCATACTAGCTCTAGGCTGTGAACAGGCTATGAGTGACGCTCGCTTGCATTCTTTATAAAGAAAAGAACGATATTCGCCATGACAGGTGTAGGTCGCAAACAGGGCGAGTTACCTCTATTTTGTTTGTCTTCGGACATAATTTATTGTGATACTGGCTGGCATTAATCTGTATAATTTCTGTGATCAGCAAATCGTCAAAGATGTCTTCGATGAATAAATATTAATTTAAATTAAATTTGTGCCAGTTTTTCTCCGTGTCGATTCATTAAATTCATGAAAGCATCGTACAGCAAGTTCTTCAGCAGTGTTCCTGAGTATGCGGGACCTTTGGGTCGACCATCAACATCACCGAACCACTACTATGAAAACGAGGTATTCAAACATCCAGTTTTCCGGATCTTCGGCTAATTTCGGCGCAACGACTCATGGATCAGATTCTACGTAGTAGGCCCAGCTTCAACTTTCCCCCGTAGCCGGATTCTCGTGGTTTTAGCTGATGTGCATTATCCAATTCACGTGCTACCAGGACTGCAGAAAAGAATTTTTGTCTACAAGTGTTTATATTCCCCAATAGTAGTTAAGTATTCATAAATTATTCTGACTATGCTTTACGAAATTTAAATTCACAACGCTCTGTTTCCACTACACTTTACTTGTATAAAATTTAATTTATGTAACACCCAATTATCATGTGCCGAAACTTTATCATATATAATTTTATCACCCACTATCATTTGGTAACCACCAATTTATTTATCATTCCCCCGAAACTAAAATGGATGTCTAAGATTCTGATTCCAAAATTTCTAAAGGATAATTAGGAAAGTTCTTCAAATTACTTATAATCATTTGATAAAATGGCTAGTTCTGAACATGCTGACATAATTGAAATCCTCCATCACTAAGATTTCCATTTCTCGAAATCTTATCAATAAGTATGGACATTCATGATTCTTCTTGAATATTTTTTAGAATTTTTTTTGCGGTATACATTATCTAAGCACATAGATATACAATAACAATTATTCGAAAAAATATATTGCGAGGGCTGTATAGAATATCTGACTTCTAACCTCCTAGGATATATGTATATCGAAGTCACTCTCTAATAAAGTAGAAATGACACTTTTTGTACTAGATAAATAACAAAGTTTATTGCTCCCTTGACACATATAACGTGCAGTGTAAAAATAATACTGAGTAAAGACTAGTACAAAATGTTCTAAACACTATACAAGGGAATTAAGTTCAAGCACTCACAATATATATACAGTCAGACCAGTGATGCTGCACAGTGATGCTGCCAGTGATGCTGCAGTGATGATGATCCACTATTACTAACACAACATCCTCTTTATGCCAGAGTGGCAAAAACTCTCATAGAAGCGATCTAGCTACGAGCCACTGACAGCAACTCTCATAAAGATCTCCAAACAAATCAGACTCTTCCGAAATCTGGCTACGTGGTATTTATATTAATGATTTATGCTGAATTTAGCATTTTTTGTAGCTTCTTTGGATTTATGCAAATATAATGATCGATTATTGTTAATCGATCATTAGGTAGACCTTACATCGGCCTCCCTCGAAAAAAAAATAATTAACTTAAGCCTGAATGGCTTCAGTTAGCTAACTGAAAACGAGTGCTAGTCTGAATTTTTACAGGAATGGCTGGCAAAGCCAAAACACCTCCACATCTGTCTCAGAGAAAATTTTAGGAACCCACAAGTCTAACTGAAATATATGCTTGTTTTTTTCTCACTCATGTACGGTGAATATTACTTTTTCATTCATCACCAATAAAGTCAAACGGCAAGAATTCTGTAAGTTTTACATACAACATACTCCACGGCTGACACATTGGCCCGCTAAAAGCCAACTTGAATTGAAATCTACTACTTTTATGCAATTTTTTTTGTAACTGCTTTATATTTAACGTAAAGTTTCAAAGTGATTTTGATTATAACAAAATGGCAGTTGCAAAAATGCAGTAAGAGTTTGGACATGTGTAAAATAATGAATCAGTTGAGTGGTTAATGGCTTATTTTCTCAATTAATTTTATTCCTCTCCAAGCACAACTTTCAACGTTATCTCCCATCTATTAAAATCATTGAAAAAATGCCTGGCTCATCAATGTAAATACCAGTATACCAGCAATGCACACACTATCTAAACTTTAAACAATATAAATATGAAATTATCGCAGTACGACAATACTAACCTTTTAGTCTGCAATTTTTATGGATAATTTTCCTCCTTTTTAATACCCGGTTCTAATTCAACATTACATTCTTTAAATTTTTCTTATCACAATATATTGTGACGTACGTAACGCATTAGAAAGTCGGGATGTTTTATGGAAAATATGTTTTAAGTTTAACATTCCTAAAGAGTTTCTCGTTATAGAAAAATAAGCAACCGTAAAATGTATTTATATGCCGAAAATATAAGTTTCATAAATGAAAAAAAAGTGCGATAAATTATTGTTTATAAGGATTTTAGTTTGCTATATTGTTTACACAACATTTAGCTCCGTATATCAGTTAAACAAAACTTGCACTTGAAGTCACAGGAGATTGGGAAATACAGGAAAAACATCAAAGAAAAAATATTTTCCAGAGAGGAGAATAGATGTACAAACCGAGATTAAGGTTGTTAAAGAAAATAAAGGGAAAAAAAGTTATTTAAAGGCAAATAACTTTTTCATGTCTCTAGAGTCTTTCAAAAGCAGTACGAAAAGTGCAAATATAAAAGGAGATTGAACAAATATTTCTTTTATAAACAAGAAACAGGTTACAATACAAAATAAGTAACAACTAACTATTTTAGGTTGAAGTAAACACACTTGTTCAAAATAATGCCATATTTTCATTGTGTTATACATGAATCTAACCACACTGTTACAGTTTAAAGTTATGCGTCTTTATTTGACGATGAAATACTGTTCATATGCAAATAATTGTTTTATGATTTTATTATACTCACTCTATTGATACCATTGTTGGTTTTTCTAATGTAAAATTTCTTATTATGTACATGATAACCTGTAACATGTACCTGGAATTTAAATTGGTTTAATAGCTAACAGAGTCATGGTGTAAACTTAAGGCAACAATGGACCATGAAAAGCTTTTTTTTTATTTTTCAACCAATTGCTATGAAATTTTGTATACTTACACAGTCTTGTTTAGAGATGAAAATTCTAAATAAATTTTTTTCAAAAATCAGAATGTAATTAATTAAGATATTAATTAAAATCAATTTGTTAATTACTCTATTTAAAAATGCTTCATGCACATAAATTTCTGTCTCAGATATCTAATTTTCGTTTTTAAGCTAGCTTTATATAGTTACAATAAAAGTTACTAGCAATATTTGATTTACAGTCATATTTAAAAAAACTAGAAAAGAAATCAGTAAAGATAGGTTATTTTATGCAAAATTTTATCAAAAAATTATTTTATTAGTAAAAATTTTAAGTTGTTTTAAAATAGTATAATGAATTTATTAGTAAGTTTTATTCTAACATATATAAATAATCATTTCATGAAATTTTATGAAAATTCAAGAAAAATTATGATGCATGGAACACTTTGAACTTACCGAAGCAACATGAAAACTTGTTTTGAGAAAATAGCATTTAAAGTTTTAATTTGACGAACATTTTCATTGTTTACGTTTGAAAAAATACTTATAACTCGGTTAATAATGATCGGATCAACATACTTTTTTTGTTTATTTAAAGCCGATGAGGTGAAGAATCATTTTCTGAAAGGGAAAAAAAATCATTTTGGGGACATATTTTTGTCAATCTGAAGGTCCATTGTCGCCTTAAGTAATATTCCTAAATTCCCTTAAAGAAAAATTTATGAATTTTTTCCCATAAAATTCCCGATTTGAATTTTAAAAAGTGTCTTCTATCAATAAGATACAAAAAAGCCGAGATCATGTATACACGTACTTATACACAGTTATTATACACCAATTCGAATAGACATGTAATCATATTATTATTATTTTTTTTCAAAGGATTACTCTCCCAATGATGCTATCAAGTAATTTATTGGCATTGGAGCAAGTTATATTTTCCCCGTAATGAAACTTCTATTAGGCGTTATACAGTTGAAATTTTGTTGAAGACTATCATCGTGAATATTAAATTAGAAAATACTTTTGATCAAATATGTAACGAAAGTATATCAACAAATACAATTAAAATGAGTTTTTCACATGCACACTGAAAAGTAATATTTACCTCTGGGGAAAAAGTCATATCTCGCAACATTTTTATGTTCATTATAGCAAAGAGAAACTAGAAATATTCTCAACAATATATTACGAACTAATAATATTCCGTGAGAATTTGTATTCTTATACCTTTACAACAGAAGTGGATATAACTGGTTTCGCTATACGTATTGTATTTTTTGGGTTAATTCATAGAAGCACTCAGAACAGAATAAGTACATGTAAGTAGCATGAAAACTTTCTCTTGAAAATAAAACGTTATCAACATTTTGTTAAAAGTGTATGTTAAGAACTAATTCAACCCTAGCTTGTGCAGTGCAATCCTGGATGGTAACGAGTGGCCTTTTTAGTTATTTTACTCAAATTGAGATGACGATTGCCGATGTCACATGAAATACATTTATTTAACCCATTAAATGACGCTATATGAACCGCATCGTCTAAATAGAATATATTTATGGGCGTGGTAGCCCAGTTGGCTAAGAGCAGCGGGCCAGTGATCTGAACGTCTCTGGTTCGATGCTCGTTGCTGCAAATCTACCGCCGTGTTCACTAATGGTGGCCGGGGCACGTAAATGTTGTGAAGCCGAGAATTACGACTCCAAAATGGGAAACCGTATCGGAACAAGTGGTAGCAAATGAGCGAATAGTTAAGCCAGTCAAAAAAGGTGAA
>OU015501.1:93984181-94059181 GCA_907164885.2 Dolomedes plantarius
CTAAGGAATGGAACATAACACCTGTATTGTCAACTAAGTCATGGATAAAAGATGCAGCCCTAAAAGCAAAAGGCCTGGTTTCTGTATACTTTTATAATAATCATGTTACAACAGTATACAGAAACCAGGCTTTTTGCTTTTAGAACTGAATCGTTTATCCATGCATTTGTTGACTATACGGGTTTTCTATTCCATTGTTAAGATCTGTGAAAATACTCTCATTAGCAAAATATTTTTTTAAAAACTTAAATTTGGGGTTAGGAAGCTTGGTTCAAAAAGTCTAAGTGTTTTTTCACGCTTTATAATATAATCTATGCCATTTCACTCAACATTGACAGCTAGTCAATATTACCACCTCATTTTTCAAATTAACCTAGACTAATCAAACAATATATCATAACAATTGTTAATAATATTGAATCTAAATAGTATATTTTGAATAATTTTTTACTGTGGTTATCCTAATAACAGCTGCTCACAAATAAAAAAATATTTTATACACAGATCCCCACCATAATTTGACAATTAAGTAACAAAAGATATGCTCTATTAAAATACTATGCAGAGTTAGTATCCCAAATTACTTTCTACCACAATTTTTGTAAAACCAATTACTGTGAAAGCTACATCATATAATAAGTTTTACTTTATTCATTATTATAGTAATAGATTAGTTGTTAAAGAGTATTCACCCTTTTCACTAAATTTCTCAGTACAGTAAGACATTCAATCCTGTCAATTAAATGATTAGTTATTACAGATATAAATAAAATAGATTAGAATGCCTTGATAGAGTACAATAATTGAAAGCTGCCTGAGAGACTTGAGATGACAACAAAATTTTCTTTTCACTATCGAGAATCACTCTCACGTTGAAAGTAAAGAAACACAAGAATGAAGATTGAATACTATATAAAATCTTAAATTTCTAAATCTGACCCAGCATCTGTATTAATGCTCTCTATGGCATGTTGTAATCAAATTTAGAAATTTAAGATTTTGTATGCTAATGTTTTACTTAGCATTCAATCTTTATTCTTGTTTTCTCTACTTTCAACAGCATTATTGTCAATAGTGAAGAGGAAATTTTGGTGTCATTATAGACAAGTCTCTGATTCAGCTTTCAACGTTGAGCTGAAATTATGCTCAACATTAAAAACTTAATTGTACTCTTATCAAGGCAATCTACCCTATTTTATTATATCTATAATAACAAATTAATCGACATGGTTGGATTTTCTACTGTACAGAGAGAAATTTAGTGAAAAGGGGAATACTCTTTAACAAATATTTTATAACTATTTTCTATTAGTATATTTATTTAATCAAGTAAATATTTTTTACATGATGTAGTTTTCACAGTATGTAATTGGTTTTACAAAAAAAATGTGGTAGGAATTTACTTCTTGGAAGTAGTTATCAATAAAATGACAACAGATTTAAAACTGCACTCATGTGTTGGGTGCTGTTTTGTATCAAGTTTTTTTAAACCCCTGTCTCAGAATTTATATTTCCTAATTGGATTTATTTAATTCTACTTTATCAACAATGAATTTTCAACTACTTTCAACAATCAACTATTTTTACAACAATAAATTACCCTTTAATGTACAAAACTATGCAAAAAATAATTTTCTTATCTGCAGAGCATTTACTAACTCTACATAGAAAAATAATTTAAATAAATTCTTTTGATTCATAAATTATATCTGGGGATGGGAGTCATTTTCCTTTCACATAAATTTATGAACTGATTTTCTCTTTCTTTTTTTTCCCTAGATGCTGTAAAGATGGAGCCAGAGGTACAGCGAAAGGATCCTGTTTTGTAGAAAATATAGAAAAAAATTGTGTAAATGTGCTATGTACTTTCTAAATAAACTATTTTTACTTTAAACCAGCTCTTTTCTGTATTTAAAAACATGTGTGTGTATAATTTTTCTCAAATTACAATAGAAGATATTACTATCATAGTACTATTTCTCAAAAATAGTACTATCAAGTGTTGGATATTAAGTCCAATATAATAGAAAAGAAAATATTTTTTTAAAATGACATAAGAATTTAATGAATTACTCTTTAATTCACAAAACTATGCAAAAAATAATTTTCTTATCTGTAGAGCATTTATTAACTCTACACCAAAAAATAATTTAAATAAATTCTGAGCAAGTTTTCACAAGCTCACAAAGATGGGCTTCATCATACACACTACACATTACTCAGGTTTGAAGAATGTATCAAATTTATGTTTATAAATTTATCAAATTATGTTAATAAATTTTATACTGGGGAAGTACAAATTTTTGGGTTAATTATTAAAGTAGTACTGTTTTACGTACTATAATCTCATTCTAAATTTAAAAAAAACAAACTGTAACCTTAGATCGAGTGGAAAGATGATTTAGCTTTAATGGTTGGTATTAATGTTATCTTAACTTTCAAATTTGGGTAAATGTATCTTAATGCAAAATGAGGTTTTGTTCTAACAAGTAAACTAGTGATTCATATACAAATTTTTAGGTAATAACAAAGATCAGTATTTGGTAATACCTAAAAATACATAAGGCAAAACTGGAAAAAATGCTAGAAATATGAAGGCAAAAAAAAAATTATAAAAGTGAAAGGGTTGATATCAGAGGTTAATCGTCAATGAATAAATAATAATAAAAAGCATATAAACAAAAGGGTCCTACGTAAAACTTAGAAAAAATGCCGGCGGTCCGATTCTGGTAGAATGCTGGCATGATGCCCGGACCTACGGCACATTGCTGTTTACGAGATGGGTAGATGACGGTATGTCGACACCAATTATTGCTCCCGTAACCGGCCCGTCAACCTCCGGTTACGTTCCGGCTATCTGTCCGCATCGATGGCTTAATCGCGGCTGCCTAACGGTTCGTAGTCGGATGAACGATGGCTCGAATCCTACCGGAAGCGGCCCGGCAGTCGACGGGGTAGTCGCGGGCGAGAGGACACAGCCGTGACGGAAACGATACTGACCTAATGCGCCGGCCCGGCAGTGGTGAAATCGGCTGGCCGGAACCTTCCGACCCCGGCCCGATGCTTCTGTGTTTGTTGGGTATATATATATATATATATATATATTATATATATATATATATATATATATATATATATATATATATATATATATCTATATATATATATATATATATATATATATATATATATATATATAATATATATATTATATATATATATATATATATATATATATATATATATATATATATATATATATATATATATATATATTATATATCTATATACATATATATATATATAATATATATATATATATATATATATATATATTATATATATATATATATATTATATATATATATATATATATATATATATATATATATATATATATATATATATATATATATATATATATATACCGGGTGGTCATGGAGAAACTTTGCCAATATATGGACCTCTAGTGGCTGTTCCGTTCAACCGATCGAGATGAGATTTCACATATAGTTATTCATAGGTATGAACTCGGGATTCTGTGAACGAAAAGCAAGTGGAGATCACGGTTACTGTTACAGGTACAGAAACTGGAAATTATCAAATGGCAACTCTCCCATTTTTTTCCCATCGCAAAATGATCAAAAAAGGCGAAAACCAAAAAGAGCGTTGGAACGGTACGTGTATCACAATAAACGGACACGTTATGCACGCACAAAAACAGCTCTGCGAACGACCGACAAATACGATATATGGACCTCTAGCGGCTGTTCCGTTCAACCTATCAAAATGAGATTTCAGATGTAGTTATTCAGATGTATGAGCTAGGGATTCTGAGAACGGCAACACATTGACGCTCACGGGTACGATTATAGGTATAGAAACTCGAAATTTTTAAATTGCAGCGCCCACTTTTTCCCGTCGCAAAATGCTCAGCGCATGCGAAAACCCTAAAAAGCGTTGGAACAGTGCGTGTATCACAAAAAAAACGGACGCGTTATGCACGCACAAAAAACAGCTCTAATTTTATTCATATTTTTCTATGAAAATTATTACGTACAGCAGAAGTATGGATTAATTTTTTGGCATTGAGGTATGTTGATAAAATAATGTCTAGGGAAAAAATCGTAATTTCAGCTGTTTCCTAACTTGTCGCCAAGCAAAATTTAAAAATTCATACAAAATTCGATATTTAACAGTTGTTTTTATAATTAAGTGAGAGTAAATAAAAATGATCATTTTGTTGGTATAACATAAGTTACAACGCAAAGAGGACATTTTGTTGTTACTATTAGGTTAAAAATTTGCATGTTCCAGATATGGAATATTGGCGTTGTAGCAACTTGGCTATAATCCCCTCTTGACTCACATGGCCTATTCTTGCAAGCGGAATTAAATGTGGTTAAAATTATTTTTCATTAGCAAGGATGGATGTGGTAGCGCTCTTCCGGTCCTCATCATCATTAAGGACACTGGAAGTCGTAAAACACCGTGGAAATGTCCCTGTGTGAACCTCCTGGAGTTTCTAAAAAGATCTCTAGATGGTTCGGGAAGATTCGAAAGGCATTTAAAATGAGAGAATACATCCCAGCAAGGGGAGTAGTGGTATTGAGCGACGAGAGTCTGCCAGAGGAACTGCTGCTCGGAGATAGAGCACCGGAGGCCATTGCTAGAGGAAGGATTGACAAACCTGCTTTTCTGCGTGATACTGTGTTATATTGATTGTCTGGCGGGGCCGATTAGATGCTACACGAAACTGTTTTGTAACTACACGTGTGAATAATTCGAAACAATGAAAGTAATAAATGAGCTTAACTCTAGTAAACGTCTTTGTCTTCTCTCTAAAACAACCTCTCTCGAATAGTGAAGTTTAGTTGTGGGACCACGACACTACAGATTGGTTGGATATTATGTTTAAAATTGATAGACATTCGAATCCACGTTTCTGGACAACAAAGAAAGGAACTAGCGGTGGTGGAGAATATCCTGAGAACCAGCCGAAGTGAATGTCAGGAGTAACTGATAAAAAGTGCTGACAGCCTACGACGGAAACTGCGATATATGGTGCCTAGAAAAGCGTAGACTTCTAGCAGCGAAGTGTAGATTATGTCTGGAGAGTACATCTGGAGTTGTACATCGAGAGATAAATTCACTTGAGATAATTTATAGAGAGATCTGTAAGAATTGTCTAGGTGTTTAGAGATTGTAAGGTTCTAGGGTATGTGTAAATTAGTCTAAAAATAATAGGGAAACAAATTATTTCAGGTTTGAATAATTTTGTAGAGAATTATATCTGTTGGTTTTCTTTGGAGTCCAGTATTTAAATCGAATTAATATTCTAGGGAAACAAATTAGTTTAATGCGAATAAGTTTTAGAATGAGATTATTTGATTTGGTCGTTGTCGAAGGTTTGTAGAGGACATACATGTTTAGTGGATTAAGCAAGGGAAAAGGCATGTGAGTGATTTAGTTAGTAAATCTCACAGTTAATAAATCTTGTTTGCTTAGAAAATTCTCAGTTTGAAAAGCTATACCTGCATATAATACTTTAGAAGAATAATTAAATTATTGTGCATGCATATTGAAAAATATACTTCATATGTGTTCATATTATTAGTATAGTATCTCATAAATGTATTATTTTATCATAAGAATTTTTGAACTAAGCATATTATATTTAAGTGTATTTATGTACGGTCATTTTGTGAAATTGAATTTATTTGTCGAAAAATGGAGAGCTATATAGCAAAACATATCAAAAATATCCTGCTGGCATTAGCAGCGGAATTTGATACGAATGTGTCGATGTCAGACAAAAAGACAGAAAGCATAATGCAGGAGCGTCCGATTATGACGAACAAATTGAGAAATCTTCTTTAGAAGCAATTGTGGTAGAATTAGAGAAAGTGTAAAAAGCGAGGCAGATCAAATTAGAGAAAGCGGAAAAGCAGGCAGCTAGAATTAGACAAAGAGGAAATGCGGCGGTTTGCAAAAGCAGAAAGGATAAGACAATTAGAATTAGAAAAACTGCGGATTCAAAGTACGGCTGAAGTTAGTATCATAAACTCCATTGTATAAATTCCTGAGGTAACGAGAGTTCTAAAGATTAACCTGAGGAATCTAGTATCAAAATTCGATCCGAAACTTATCGACATCACACTGTTTTTCATGAACTTTTAAAGGCAGGCAGAAAAATCAAATATTCCTGAAAATGAGTGGGTTAGTCAGCTTATTCCATTAATGGATGCAAATATCACGGAGATTATCATGAATGAACCGGGTGATAAAGTTGATGATTACCCACACTTGAAAAAAATTGCTATTACACAGGTACGCTATTAACAGGCACGTTAAGAGCCAAATTCAGAGATCATCAACGAAAACTAGGAACATTGTGGTCATACGTATTTAGGGGATATTTGGAGAACTGGTTGGAGTCGGTAGAAGTTGGCGATATTAATTCGTTAAAGGAACGGATGATAACGCAACAGATTTAAAGACGTGTCCCAGGGGAGATTAGTTGAAAATATATAGATGAATGGGACGAAATCAAAATAGCTTCAATTTTGACCAACTAATACGATCTTTACGAAATCATTAATAAAATCAGGAAACCAGAAAGGAAAATGTGGTAAAGAAAGCCTTTTCACCTTTTCAGGATAGAATTGGGGTACCAACCAACGTTAAAGCTAGGGATGATACGAAGACAAGTTCGAATATAGGAAATAAATGTAGGACTCGAATACTGAAAATGGGTGCAATTAACAGGCTCATGCGAAAGGAAGACAACTGGTATGCTATTTTTGTACTCGTCCTGGACACATTAAACAAGAGTGTACAGAATTTTTTTTTTAAAAAGCGTAGTGGTAGGCCATAAATCCTTTGGTAACTGCAACCAATTTATATACATATACATATATTCGTATACGTTATCAGTTGCATATACATATATTCGCATTAACGCTGTTTAGGGTTTCGCATGTGCTGAGCATTTTGCGGCGGGAAAATGTGGGTGTTGCCATTTGAAAATTTCGAGTTTCTGTACCTATAACCGTAACCGTGAGCGCCACTTTGTTGCAGTTCATAAAATCTCGAGCTCATAGCTCTGAATAGCTATATCTGAAATATCATCTCGATCGGTTGACCGGAACGGCCGCTAGAGTTCATTATATCGGAAAAGTTATTTTATGACCACCCTGTATACATTTAAATTTTAGATTCTATTATTTCCATATTACGAAATTATAACAAAATTATCGTTTTTATAATATTGCTGCAGTTTTCTTTTTTGGAAATTAGTGACATTGACTGCGAAAATGACATTTTCGGAGTCAAAAAAATAAAAAAATATTTAAAAAAAAAAAAAAATTAAAAAAAAAAAATAAATAAATAAATAAATAAATAAATAAATAAAAAGAATAACATCCTACGTCTGAGTGCTTCTTTTTTACACGAGTATAAAGCTATACGTTTAATTTCAAACCAATTCATTTCGTCGGACAATTCAGGTTTTGCCGCAATCAAATTCTCAAGTATTATGTTATATGACAATCAATTCATCTCAAAGTTTAAGTCATCAAAACTGTCGGGCCTCGTATGAAAAAAACATGTAATCACCTTTGAAAGCAAATCCTACACAAACGGGTAAATTAAGGTTTACAGTTAAAAATATCGTCATCGTATCAAAAACTAAATTTAGATTTCGAATTAACCATGGGATTTTAAAAGTCTGATACAAGTCTATTTGACGGGGTTTACGACCCATTTGTTCATGTGAGTTGGGAACAGCTATGAAGTTAGCTTGAAAGCATTGTCAGATAAGCATAAGTTAGAAATGATTAACTATCAAATAAAAATGGTTGAATAACAAAAATGTTGCTGTACCCCTGACGGAAAACATTTCTTCTAAATTAATATGCCTTTAAATAACTCAAATTGAAGTACAGCGGCAACAAACAATAAATGAATTTCTTTATAAGGAAGAAACACAATAATGAAGCTTCCAAAAAGATACCATGATCGTTCTTAATATTTGATAAAGTTAAAAAAAGCAGGAAGATTATGAGAAATAAATTATTTTTTTCTATTATAGAATTTTTCATAAATATTGCTTATGACAGTTAAAAGATCATAATGCTCAACTATAAAGCTAAAAATAAAGTTTCAGGCCAAATATGGCGATTTAATACTTGCAAAATCAATTTCCAAAATTTGATATCATAAGTGGTTTAATACATATAATTGTATTATAACATATTCTGAACGTAACGCTGTTCAAATTGAGGATTAGATCATTGATTCGTTGCTACTAGCAGTTGAATCTAATCAACACAGTCACGGACAATACTTTAACTTAATCCATATTTATAATACGAGATCAAATCTTATGTGAAAGTTTTTTTTTTAATATAAGGCCTCATTATCTGTTTATAACACCATGAGGATTAAAAAAATTCTTCCAGCCAGGGGGCATTAGAAACAACACGAGATTAAAAAAAATACTTTAATCTTATTCTACTGTGAAAAAAATGATTAGAATGATTTTTATGAAAATAACATATTAAAAAGGAAAATCAAACTAGGAGATTCTTTGATAGGGTGAGTGAAAATATTTGGTAAAAAAAAAAATATCACTACTATTAATAACTATTTAACCCCATATTACACTTTCTATGATATTAAAAATAAACTACTTCCTATCATTTCTCGTCTGGTACAGTAAACACATAGTGTAAGATACATGAAATATAAAATGTAATTATTCACCGTATTTCTGAATGTTATAAATAAAATACGATATTAATAATTCATATCCATTATTCAATTGTAATTTTCTTTAACATATAATACCATATAATACATACAATTAATAAGAATAAAAAGAAAACCAACATAACATTTTCTCAGAAGTAGTGTGAAAAGTTTTTTCAAAATTCTTTATTTGTGAAAAGAAAAGTATGTAATGCTACTTAAAATAAATATTATATTAAAATAAATCCGTTATCTGTTTACATGAATAATTATCAATTATATAACTAAAGCTTAAGTATTAATTTAAGTACGGAATGAAATATTTAGTTTAAATCCTTTCTTTTAATATTTTGGCATATTGATATAATTAATAATGTGAAACTTTACTTTTGTAAAGTAACATGTGTACTTAAGTTTTAAATAAGTATTAAAAGTTATTACACAGTTGCATATGTTTATACACTAAAATTTAATTAGATTGAATTACTCCAAAAT
Organism: Dolomedes plantarius; assembly: GCA_907164885.2. Lineage (NCBI taxonomy): Eukaryota > Metazoa > Arthropoda > Arachnida > Araneae > Dolomedidae > Dolomedes > Dolomedes plantarius. Next base: position 93,993,428 of record OU015501.1, read on the forward strand.
ACTGGAATAATATAAAAATAACCTATTCTTATCGCAAACAGGATGTTCACGAGCAGCAAAAACTCATAAGTGTATGAAATAAAAATTGCATTAAAAAAATAGCATTCTCTTAAAATATGATATTACATGCGTAAATCAAACAAATTGTTTTCCTAATCTACAGAAATAATGTGAAGCTTTGTATAAGAATATTGATATCTCATTTCTGCATTTATTATTATATTTATTTTTAATGTTGATTTCATTCTAATAAATGCAAGGTTTTGAAAAGAAATTTGACCAGTTAGAATTGTTTAACTCAAATTTATTGTTGTTAATTTTAATTCCTATAATCATTATCTAGAGCAGGGGTTCCCAACCTTTTTCCTACATCGATCCCTTTTAAAAGAATGATTTTCTTCATCGACCCCTTAAGTTTTTTTCTCCATAATATACAACATACAACATAATTTCTTAACTATTAGCTTTATACATTTGGCCATAAGAATAGTTCTAATTGTAGTATCGACTTCAATTTTTTAAAGATTCCAAACATTCCATTCTTTAAAATTAAATCATAATAAAAAATGAGTTTTTGAAAGTTTTAAAGTGATCCCCCCCCTTGAAGTCCAGCAGATTTCCCCTGTTCTGTCTATTGTTGGTAAACAATGCAAGTATATCTCGGTCCCGGCGTTAGCCACACGGAATTCAACTGATGCCTGGCCGCCACAACACAATCTCCCCAGACGCCGACCCAAAAGATCGGAGGCTAGGTCACACAGACCCCTCGAGTCCATTAAATAGCTACCAAATTTCAAATTAAGATAAAATTAACAATTTAATAATAAATAATAACTTAAATTCCAGAATCCTGAGCCAGTTCCTGTGCTCCGCTTGAACCTAGTCATTGCTTTATCTCTTTAAACTTCAACAACAAAATTTTAACTACAATTTAGTTAACAATTCATATGTGAGCATTTAACTTCTTATAAGTATATACATGCATAAAGGCCTCTGCCCTTACATAACAAAATATAAGCATTTCTATACTGACATAAAAGCAACTGCTTTTATAAAACATAATTTAAACAATTATAAACACATAAATTATACATACATACATACATAATACATAAATTAACATGTATACATAAATTAACATGTATTATAATATACATACATACATAAATTAACATACATAAATTAATATTTGTAAACCACGTATAGCAAACAAATTCACAATTCGCAATATCTGTATTACTTACAATACTTTTACACATTCAGTTATTTAATATTTCAACAATTTCATACAAATTATTCTATTAAATTCAATCAATTTTCAAGTTAATTACTTTTACAAGTCATATAATTAGATATTTAATAGCATACCATATTAATTCATATATTGTTTTAAAACACAAAGATAAGTACAAATAAAACCCTCAACGGGAAAAAAAAGGGATGTGGACATCCATCAGAACCCCCACTATATCTTTTATTACTTTTTTACTATAATAGTCAACAAAGAGTTTGTGTTTACTCCAGCTTGTGTAATCTGGGGGAAATCTTTCTCTATAAGCCTGTAGATCGATACATTCATAGATGCAATGCTCTACAGTCTGTTTCTCACCACTCCAACATTTATCATCTTTCTTATGTATTCTGTGCTGGTATTCCGCAAAGCACCCATGTCCTGTAATAGCTTGATTTAACTTGAAATCATTACAAAGTCTGTCTTCTGAAACTTCAGGATATATTTCGTACACTCTCCTGCCCTTATCAGACTCATTCCATAACTCCTGCCAATTGGTCATTTCCTCTCTTTTAATCTTTCCCTTAACTCTTTTCTTAGAGTGTTTACAAGTTGTGCCAGCATATTCGAGCTCTGTTGCCTCTTTCGCGACTCTGTCAGCCTCCTCATTCCCCTCTTCACCAACATGCGCTTTAACCCAATGGAAGCTGATATTCATATCTTCATTACTTATAACCTCTTTAATTTTTTCCGAAATTTCGCCTTTATAATTAACCGCCTTTAATGTTTCCAGCGCACTCCTAGAGTCCGTATAGATATCAAAACTCTTAATTTCTTTCATTTTCATAACATCTATCGCAATTTGAATCGCTCTCATTTCTGCCAGATAAGAGTTGCCATTTATAATCCTTTCCCTATATATCTCCTTTTCATTGTCTTGCATGTATATCACAACACCAGCTCCCGCGTTTTCCTCAATCTTAGAGCCATCTGTATATATTCTTACTTGTGTCTTCGGCGTATTATCATACGTCCATTCAATACTCATTAAATCTTTCCATTTTCATATTCTGCTTGTTCTTACTTCAAAATTTACTCTATTCAATACTTCATCACCTATTTCAATCTCTACACCTTCATCATATATTTTAAACATTTTACAATTTATTCTTGCTTTCAGATGCAGTGGCATACAGCCTGATAGTACATTTAGTGCATCCGTATACACAGTTCTATAACATTTCGTTATAGCCAACAAAAATGGTCTCTGTGTTTGTTTCAATTTTCTATCTATAACTACACCTTCGTAATACCAAATTTCCACAGCATACAGTAGTATTTTCTCAATTACAGTGAGGTCAATTTGTTTTATAATGCTGCCCCGTATTCCCCATGTCTTTTTAATAATTCTCGTTAATTTATAAAAGAATTTTAATGATTTTTCCTTAACCATACCCAGATGCTGTAAATATTTCAACTTGCAATCAATTAACACCCCTAAATACTTTAATTCTTTATGATACTTTATATTTTCCCCCGCCAGCTTAATTGTTGGTTTGGTTTTGATAATACCTTTACTAGCAATTATTGTATAAGCACACTTATCAATACTGAAATTTAATTCATTCCTATTTGCCCAATCATAACATCTATCCAATACTTCTCTTGAAATTTCCTTAAACTTATAACTAACCTTACTATTAATCATTATCATTAGGTCATCAGCAAAAGCTTGCATATACCAATTATTACTGTAACTATCAATGTCTAGTAATTCGTTAATTTATAGAGATTCTATGCTCACTTCTACCCAGACTTGGGTGTATATAATTTGAAGTGGCACTCTATTTGAATTATATACAAACACAGTTTATACATGAAATAATGTTTATTGAATTCGCTGCACATATAATTGGCTTTTACAGCAATAAGCATGCGTACTACTTGTACGGAATGTAAATACAGCTTTTAAGGACAATATATTTTTATACTCACGAACAGTAAGTCAAACCAGCAGTACTGCCACGTAAACTTCTGGCCCGCTAAGGGCTAGAGCAGGATAACACCTTTTCAACCTTAACAACAACTCCCTTTTTCATTAATGACGCTGCGTGGTATTTATACTAAGCGCGTATGCCAAAATTAGCATATCTGAAGCAGCTTCTTTAATTCACTCAAAAGTTCGATTCTTGTGAATCGAATCTTGTGTATACCTTACACTGGCCTCCCTCGAAAAAAAAAAATTAGGTAACTGAGGTCTGAACGGCTTCAGTTAACTAATTGAAAACGCGTGCTGGTCTGACTTTTTACATAATGGGTGGCAAAGCCAAAAAACCTTCCACACGTTGTGTGGGGGAAAAACGCCACTACCATTTTACAAAACTAACCCCGAGGGGTCCAGGTGACACCATTACACAGTGGATTTGCAGAGTTGCGGATACTGGGCTGGCCAACTGCGCCCTAAAATATCTATTTTAATTAAAAGTGACAACACAATTGCACAGCATGACATTTCTTGACTGTATCTGCTCTCCCCCAATTTATAATGTACATGTGTTATGATTTGTGAAGTTAGTATGTTAGTTGTTTGTTATCTGTAGTTAGTATGTATTTTTTTTCACTACATGTCCCCTTCAAAAATTTATAAAACAACAGTATACCGTTTTTTTTCAGTGGCTCACTCCTTCCCCTCAAAATGTTTACACAGTATCTACAATGGGAAACTTCAAACCAATTTGGTTCGATTTTATTAAAGGGTGGGAGTTAGAATAAGAGAATTGATACAAGACTTGTTCCTCATGAATGCAGCAACTTCACTGCACCAGTTTGTCCAATCCGCTGAACCTCTCTTGATGGTCGCAGTCCTAGTAAAGGGGTTCGTTGACCGTGTGGGCATCCTTCGTGCAGCAGGTCGTTGGTCCTGAGGCGCTGGTCCGGCTTGACGATGGACAGGAGGTCTCTTGGGAGGAGGCCAACCTTGCTGGGCGGCTGATATCTTGCGTTCCCTGTACTTATGCAAAGGAGCTTTAAAATTGTCATTCTTCCTTTTTATAACCTTGTGTACCTTATCAGCGACGCATTCCTCCTTTGATGGAGTTTTTGTAGTGCACACTTTACCTTTCTTCGTACTTTTGCTTGTATCGGTATTAAATTTTAATGCAGATTCTATTTTTTCAACAACCTGACTCTGCTTTTCGTATTTGTGCTTATACGACTTCTTTTTTACCTCCTTAATTACTTCAGTATTAGCAATTTTAATGCTGGAACCTGAAGGCTCTTTTTCACGTTTTTTATCCCCCTTAACTTTAGTTTTATCCTCTTTTGACGAAAAAGTCTCTTTGAAACTTGCGATATCAGAATCGTTATCATTTAAATTCTTTAACACTGCTTCAGTTTTAGGAAGATTAAGCTTTTCGTACTCGTGCGTTTTATTGCAAACTTTCTCTATAACTTCCGAAGCATCAGCTAAACTACCTACAGTATAACTCTGTGTCAACTTTTCATCCTGATTCTCAGTATGGTTTTCATGTACTTTATTTAAAACCATATTATCAACCTGGCCTACAGCATCCTCATTCGGATGGAAACTTGAAATAATATCATCATTACCTAGCGAGTTCCTACTATCGTTTAAAGAATTTTTATTGTCGTCAACTAATAAGTATTCACTAACTTCCGTAACGCATACTTCGTCATCTACTAAATTTCCTTCATTAACAGATGTGTGAATATCATTTAAAATATCAGGTATAGCATCAATAATATCAGGTATAGCATTAATAATATCAGGTATAGCATTAATAGAAGTGTCCGATGATTTATTTTCTAAACCACTAACATTAGTATCGGCACTATTTTCAGAAATTTGTACTGGAATTACCTCATCATTCCAGCTAGACTCACTTTCTTTATAAGCCACAAAAATACCCTGACTTTCACTATTCTCAAAATAATGATTACTGCTCGGACAAACTAATACATTTGACCACACAGTTTCAACAGGTTGAACCATATCATGTGAATCAACTTGCCAGTGCAAGTAAGGTGCTTGCATATTTTCTTTAAGTGCACTAATTTCATTATAACGCCGTGCGCTTCTATTATTTTGCCTGCGGTACTGCTTACGCTGCTGGTTTGAAACTCGCGAAAAATTTTGGCGCGGCTGTATAAAACTTCTCGTACCTGAATGACGGTGAGGGGTAGCGAAGAAATGTCTATTGTCATATTTAGCTAAAGCTTGAAGGAGGGTAACCTTGCTTGTAATTGTTTGATTATCTAAAAAATCTTGAACACTTGGCTTCAAACGTTGGATAACTATTTTTAAGATTATCGCTTCCGTCATTCCCTCTAAATATTCCTCACACTTGGAAATCTTTTCCATAGCAAAATCTAATGCAGACTGACCTTCACGTTGCCTTAGCGAATAAATTTCCGCTTCAATTTCACTTTGATTAAAGGTCTTTGGAAAAACACTAAGAAACTGTTGCTTGAATGACAAATAGTCACGTGTACCACTGATATGCACTACCTCTTAAAGCGGCTAGAGCAATTTTAAGTTTATCCCCCTCTGGGGTGCATTGTTGCTGAAAGTAATGCTCAATTTTCTTTAGGAATTGGCTTGAGGGGCCGCCATTGAAGGTGGCTTCGAATGGCGCAATTTGCTGAACCATAATTACCCGAGGAAAATTTCCAGCAGGATTTTGTTCTACAACACTCATTTTTTAAATAGTATATAAGTACTTGCAACAATTTTATCAATATACGTACACAGTACACAGTTTTTAATTTCAATTATGCTGTTCGTTACAAATGTAACGCTAACTACCAGGGTATATATATTTTCGGGCGCCAGTATAGAAATTCTATGCTCACTTCTACCCAGACTTGGGTGTATATAATTTGAAGTGGCACTCTATTTGAATTATATACAAACACAGTTTATACATGAAATAATGTTTATTGAATTCGCTGCACATATAATTGGCTTTTACAGCAATAAGCATGCGTACTACTTGTACGGAATGTAAATACAGCTTTTAAGGACAATATATTTTTATACTCACGAACAGTAAGTCAAACCAGCAGTACTGCCACGTAAACTTCTGGCCCGCTAAGGGCTAGAGCAGGATAACACCTTTTCAACCTTAACAACAACTCCCTTTTTCATTAATGACGCTGCGTGGTATTTATACTAAGCGCGTATGCCAAAATTAGCATATCTGAAGCAGCTTCTTTAATTCACTCAAAAGTTCGATTCTTGTGAATCGAATCTTGTGTATACCTTACAAATTATTATGAGCCGCAATATAGGGCCGAGGGAAGATCCCTGAGGGACCTCTACTTTATACTCATGCTCACCACTTCTCATAATAACTTTTCTATCGCTAATATAACTAATTATTAATTTATATAACTTAGGTTCAATCTTTAATTTGTTTAACTCCCTTATTACATTACTTCTTCTTACAGTATTAAAAGCATTCTTAATGTCCAATGAAATAAGACAAGTATGTTCATCCCTACTTTTATTTTCATAAATTATTTTCTTGATGTTATTGAGCGCATGAAGATTGTTCAGGTTCCTTCTGAACCCATATTGTGCTTTCGATAACAAATTGTTTGATTCCAAATGCGTAACCAGCCTGTTTGTAATTATTTTATCGAGTATCTTACCCAATACAGGTAGCAGACATATAGGCCTATACGAACTCGGAAGTAATGGATCTTTCTCCCCTTTTCTAAAATAAATAACCTTAGCCTTCTTCCATTCCTTTGTAAAGTAACCATCGTTCAAGCATCTATTAAATAAGCAGTACATCACTCTCTTATTAATATTATATGTTTCTTGAATAATACTTAGTGTAAATCCCTCATATCCAGGTGCTTTGCCTTTTGACATTTCACTGATAGTTAATTCAATTTCAAGATTAGTTATTTCAATAAAATTTTCACTATTATCACTCACTTCCGTGTCCTCTTCCTCTTCTACTATCCTATTAAAATGATATTCCATTAGAACTCGTTCTATTTCTTCTTCATTATCCACAATTACGCCGTTTAAATCCTGTACTCTTTCAGTTACATTTTGTCTTTTATCAGAAATGATATTCCTTACTGCACCAAAAGTATCTTTCACAGTTAATTTATCTAAATAAACCTTGAAAGTACTTCTTTTCGCATTATTGATCAACTTCTTATACCTTGCACTCTCTTCTTTGAATTTAATCAGCCTATTCTTTCTATCTTGGGGGTCAGTCGTCTTTTGATACAATCTCCTAAGTGCTCTCACTTTGCTTCTTTTTATTCTTAAGTCCTCATTCCACCAATAAGCGTTGGACTCATTCTTCTTGCTTCTTTTCTTCCTATGTTTCTTACATAATTTCGTAATTTCCTCATTAAATTTCTCTATTACACCATCAATGCTCATTTCTTCCATATCTTGCTCTAACTTTTCCATTACTTTTCTAAGTTCCATTCTAAAACTCCACCATCTCATATTCTTTATCTCCCATCTTGGATCATTTTCTCTTCTTTTACTTACATCATCCATTACTATATCAAATCGTATAGCGTTGTGATCTGTCAGTACATACTCGTCTACCACTCTCCACTCTCTTATATACTCTTGCTTCATTCCAAAAGTAATTGTCAAATCAGGCCAGCCTTGTCCTGCTGGACCATAATATGTAGGTAAGCTTGTAGGGTCATTGTGTATAATGCCATCTAATCTAATAACTAAATCTATTATTGCCGCACCCCGTACGTCAGTGGGCCTCCTTCCTCAAACCGTAGACTTTGCATTAAAATCTCCTAATAAAACTTTTTTTTTCCTTTATTTCTCTCTAGAATGTCTATCAGCTGACCCCACTATGGATCTACTCTCTCCATTTTCCCACCTGCAGGCGGTAAATAAACAGTTATAAATAAAATTTCTTTATCACCATTTCCACACTTAATACCTACAAGATATTCCGTGTTAATCAAATTAACATACTTGATAGTTCTTTTAATGATTAACACCGCTTTAGGTTCATGACAAAAATAGATACTCTGATAGTTACTCGGGAAACCTTCCAACATATGTTTCTCACCCCTTTTAAAATAAGGCTCGCTTGCAGAAATAATATCAAAATTTAAACTACTTATAAATTCCTTTACTGCATTAATAGACTTATTAAAATTAAGATGTGTGCATTTATACACAACTGGATTGCCATAGTCAGAATTAGAAACAAGACTGTGGGAACCATCAACAAAAGAATGCTGAACACAAGTAAGAGACAAAAAGTTACTCGCCATAAAAAGTTAGATTCTTAATGCGCTCCACCTCGGCACAATATTTAGGGCACCTCATATCGGTGGGCATATGTTTATCGTCAATTTTCACTTTATTTACCGCATTAAACCTCAAGCAGTTCACACAGCATGTCTCTTTTACACATTCTTCCATTTCATGTCCTGCAGTCCCACAGTTTTTACAAATACTATTTGTTTGCTTGCAATACTTCTTTGGGTGCCCAAACCGCCAACATTTATAACAGATTCTGGGCCTTACATAGTCACGAAAATTATAACATTCCCACTCTAGTTTAAAACGCTTTAGGTTCTTAATTTTTGGGTACGCCTCACCATTTATGCTTAATACCCAATTCATCCCTCTCTCAGTTTTATACTTAGTTAGTACTCTTAATTCCACTCCTTCCAATTCTTCATTATGAACAGATAACTTTTCTATTAGTTCCTTATCCTCATATTCTCTTTGAACATTATATATTACAATATTTGGATCTTTTTGCGGGGGCTTCTCTATTTTATATTCACTTTTCAACACATCATTCTTTTCTACTTCTTCAATAATTTTGTCAATTTCTTCTTCTTTCTCAACCCCTATTAGAACTGCCCCTCTGTTAATTTTTTTTAACATTGTAACTCCAATCTTCAATTTACATGGATCTATATACTTCCGTACCGTTTCTTTTGTATCTTCTGCCGATTGCTCTAACTTAGGGTATATAGCAATAACATGCTTTTCCTTATCAGCCCTAGTTCGCGATCTTGATCTCGACTTACCTCTCGATTTCTGTTTCACCACATCAGCATATGTAGTACCTGAACTCTTTTCTAAACCTCTTACTAATCCTGTAAGGTATTGCGAGTGACCCTGCTGTTTTTTGAAAATTGACACAATTGTATTGATATGGCCTATAACTTCCCCCTTTAACTCTTTTTCCAATTTCTTAGAGTTAAGCAATTGTATTGCTCTCTTCTGGCATTGATTCAGCGTTTGTTCATTACTCATGAACATATTTTCGTATACAATTTCCTGCTCTTTTTTCTCCCCTTCAACTTTCTTTTCATCTTCAACACTCACTGTGCTGTCTGTACTTCCTCTAGCAGAGCCCCTAGCAACTACGGCATTCCTCGTGGTCCTTACTCTGCTTCTTACACCACCACTTTTTATATCCATTTTTTAACTACTTATATATATATATATATATATATATATATATATATATATATATATATATATATATATATATATATATATATATATATTCAAAATAAGCTGCCGTGTTGATAAGCAATCACAAACAAGTTCATATATCTATCATTATCGAGTGGACATCAAAATATTGTATGTATCAAAATTATCGTCAAAAAACGCTATTGATCACTATTAAATATCTGTCTGACTGCTCAATTTGAGCATATAAACAAACTGCTAATAACACATCCTACCTTATCTTCATTGCCGCTTGGCTGGCGAAGTCATAAATGCCCCGAAGTGCTGCAATTCTTCCCGGGCGAAACCGCCCATTCAGCCGCTACGTCAGCGGCTTACCGTCACCAGCTAAGCCTTCCACGTACTTTTTCTTCTAAGTCCTTATTTTCAGTAAAATATACACCCAAATTGAAGAAATTTTACATCTGTGTATTCCTCAAAGCTAAAACTGTCTAATAACAGACAAATAAACACAATTCAATCAAGAATAACATATGAAATCAGCAAATATGCGGAGCGCCGAAAAAACCGTCATTCACTCATGGTCGCCATTATCAGCCGCCATTATCATATTGTTGGTAAACAAATAAAATCCGACGGCGATACATATAGAAAAGCGTCATGACATTCAACTTTAGATGCGGAATCACTCCGCCCTATGCAAATCTCTATTTATACATATTAAATCGAATATTATTATCTAATAATTACATTCCTAAAAAGATAAATTAAATTAACACTCCATCGGGCGAGTTCATCTGACAGATACACATGTGTCAATATCTCTGCTTTTGTCTCCTAAAATTTGTTCTTACGACCTTGACCTTATCAGTATTTGTCTATCTGGCCACCCGCTCCTTTGGAATGCAGTAACGACTAGTTTCGTGTAGGAGTATTTCCTGTTTTGAAGCTTATTTGAATTTTTGTATCTGTTAGATACACGAGCCCGATAACGTTTGTTTCTTGAAGCATTACAGAAGTATAGAGATTCCCTGTACGTTTTTGATTTATTGTTTCCCATGATGAGTGCTAAACGCTTTTTATTTTTGAATAATCAAAAAGACCTTGAGCTAGTTCATAGTATTCTATTTAGTGATGGAAATGTGGAATTAAATGCTGAAGAATTTGATGAAAGTGATGATGACGAAGAAGATATTTTAGAAGCATGTGAAGTTGATTCTGATAGCAGTGAAAGTGATTACAATGACTCAGAACTTGATGGTGATGCTAATAATGATGATTTTTATGTAGGAAAAGACAATAGTACTAAATGGGCAAGATGTATCAGAAGAAAAAATGTGAAAGGTAGATCGCAGAATATTATCACAAAATTATCTGGAGTAATCGGAAGTGCGAAATGTATAAAAACTATATACGGCTATTGGAACTGTTTTTTTTCTGACGAAGTGTTAGAAATAATTGTGAAATGCACTAACAAATATATTTCTACAGTTTCTAATCTATTTAGTAGAGAAGGAGATGAATGACTAACATATAATATTGAAATAAAAGCATTTATCGGTTTACTTCTATTAGCTGGTGTTTTGCGAAGTAATCAACAAATTTTAGAAGAACTGTGGTCTATTGATGGAATGGATATCGAGATGTTTAGAACGGTAATGAGTCTGAAACGATTTAAATTTCTTCTAAGAGGCTGTAGATTTGATGATAAAGAGACGGGAAACGAGAGAAGGAAAACAGATAAATTAGTACCTATTAGAGAAATGTTTGAGAAATTTGTGGAAAAATGTAATAGTAATTATTGCGTGGGACAAAATGTTGCGATTGAGGAGAAATTAGAAGGCTTTAGAGGAAGATGTCCTTTCCGCCGATACATTGCATCAAAACCAAATAAATATGGCATTAAAAGATTTGCAGCAGTTGATGCTAAAAATCTCTATACTTTAAATTTAGAAATATATGTCGGAAAACAGCCCGAAGGTCCATTTAGTGTCAGCAATTCCCCAATAGATGTTGTTCTGCGATTATCAGAACCAATTTGCAACAGCGGTCGCAATGTAACAGCAGATAATTAGTTTACCTCTATTGATGTTATAAAATAAATAAAAGGTAATAAAAACTTTTTACATTGGAACAATAAGAAAGAATAAAAAAGAAATACCCCCGGTTTTGTGAAATCTAAAGGAAAATAAGTATATTCAAACTTATTTGGTTTTTCTAAAAACAGCACTTTAGTTTCATACGTACCGAAAAAAGGCAAGAATGTTTTTCTTGTATCAAGTATGCACTTTGAGGATGTATAGACGCAGACACTGGAGATTAAAAAAAGTCATAGATCATCACATTGTACCATGATACAAAATATGGTGTTGATGCTGTAGATAAAATGTATGGAAATTAATAATTGCGCTCGCAATACAAGAAAATGGTCGATGGTAATTTTTTATTTAATGCTAAATATTTCAGGTATAAATCGACTAGTTATATTTTTGGGAAATTAGAATACTGCTAAGAACAGGAGAGAGTATTTGAAAATACTGGAGCAGGAATTAGTCAAAGAAGAAGTTACTAGGCGCATGTAGTCCAGTCAAATTGTGTTTTTCGGAGGAAAGTTTTGGGGTAGTTTTGATTACTTCTATTTTATATGTTTTTGGGGGTGCTGAATCCGAATCTGAGGTTTGTTAACAAAATTTCGTGACGCAACATTGAAGAAAATGCAAAAAAAGGTAAAAATTTTCATTTTTTGGCGGTTTTTTGCTTATAACTCGGAAACTATCAACTTTTCGTATATAATCCCATTTATCAAAATTAAAGTACATAAAATTTCCTACAAATTTCACTATTTAGGTTTTTTTCTCCGACGGACCGTTTGGGCTCAAGAGCTATTTGAAAATTGGCGTATTTCGGCTGTCTCCTCAAAAACCCACTTTTTCCACTCCAAAATTCTAATTTATTATTAATGGCTGTCAATTAGTGAATTCCTCCCAGTTCTCTGCACATACCTTATTTAGATCGTATATGTAGAGGTAGAGGTATTTTTTTCAAAAATAAAATAATATTCAAGTTATTTAAAGAAGTCCGAAATTGTACAAATTAGTTGTAATTGTTACAAAAAAGTTGAAATTCCAAAGAAAAATCTTGAAAAATTATTACATTTTATTATATTGAATTACAATACATATGATCATATATTACATTATTATATGGGCCGTTGTCGTTTAGAGGGTCCTGGCTGAGGTTCTTCGAAGGCGGCGAGTCCTGGCACAGGTTCGGGTTGTTCTGTCGTCAGAGTCGGGGCTTGTTCATCTGGAAAATGAAAGAGGTGGTGAGAAAACAACAACTTGTGATCATATCTTAAGGAGAGATGAGTGATTACGAAATAGATTGTGAGATTAGACATACCTTCCGCATCATGTAAGCGTATTTCTTCAGTCTGTACCCATGACGTGAAAGGCGCTGTATCCGTCGATTGTATATACATTAAAATCAGCATTGTCGTACACCTGCTGTGAAAAGCATGGCTGTTAACTTTCAGCGGATCGCTGCTGACAGCTGATGATTCCAGGCGGACAGCCTCTGTGTAAGTCGAACAAAATCCCAATGAGGAAACCACATCGACTAATTTCCTTGAGCCGTACTTCTTGTACAGAAACACTGCCAACCCTACGAGGACTGGTGAAATGAATGATATGGGCCTCACTGCTGCTACAAGACTATGAGCCAGTGCTGTGTTCTTCTTCTTCCACATATCATGGTCCCCACGTTTTTTGTTTAGTACAACTGTTTCCATAAATGTACGGAGACTTTCAGGAATGAGTTCCTCATTTCCTTCCAAAAATTGATCAGGTGAGGGGTACTGTGCGGTCTCATAAACCTGGCTCCGGATACCCTCAACAACAATTGCAGCAGCCGTCTTAATAATCCGGAGTTTTTCCTCTTGTTCATTTTTTTACGCCTGCTGGTACCAAGCATCATCTAAAATTTTATACCCTGTGTTTTTGAAACACACTACCAGCTTCTTGTTTGGAGAAAAGGTCATTATTATATCGCTTCCATATTTTTTGAGTAGATGAGCTTTAACTGTCTTTATGTCAGGAAGATAATCACCCTTGATTTGGTCCACCAACTCGTCTAGCGTAAACTGACATTCTCCATCACTATTCTCAAGATAAGTGTAGACATATTCCATTGCTGCTTCAACATGATTGGCGAATGGACCCCTTTTTCTCTTCTCTTGAATTTTTGGGCGATTGTACAATTTTCTCATGCATAAACTATGATACTGACAATCAGAAACCACCAAGTCTGAGACAGGCAAAAGACGTTTGATTATGGCTTGTCCATACTCATCACCACGTTCTTCTGCCCTTTTTATGATAGTTTCCTTGACTTTCAAAATTCGAACCTGATACACAATATTACGATTGGTTATCTTTTTTCTTTGTTGTTCTATAAAGTCAGGTGTTATGACGAGGCCACACATAAAACAATGAGTTTTGAAATTGAAATGCGCTTCAGTAGAACGTCTTTTGACTTGCTCTCTACCCTGTTCCGCCTTCTTCAAATGAGCTGCAATCATTCTTTTATTAATGTAGTTTGTACGACATCGCTCATGAACATCAACTGCAGATTTTTCACGTAGCTGAACATGTTCCCCATCCTTCCTCTTCTTTCTTGACTCGAAAAACGTTTTCAAACCTCTTTGCCGCACCGTTATCACCTTCTCTACGTTATTATCCAGCACTTCATCATAAATAAAACACACATTTGAAGCCATTTTTAACACTACGCGTAAATATAACTTTTGAATCCTGTTGTCGTTGGATTCTAATAGCGCATACAGATTGGTACAGAGTTCTCTGCATCTGCCAGTGATTTATGTTCCTCTCTGTACTCTGTATATGCGTGGATCTCCTCCTCTGGCGGTCCGATGCATAGCATCAAAGGAGAACCCGAGGTCCCGGGGGTCAAATGGTGACAGTGGGGGCGGGGGACACTAGATCAAGAAACACGAGGGACCTTGTGGGCTTGAATGGGGGGGTTCTAAATGGGGGAATATCTGGAAGACACGTGTTCATTGGAATGGGGGTGGTTCTAAATACCGTGTCTAATGTTACCGTGACTAATGTGATGACAGGAGTCGGGGATCTGCAGGCAGAGAACTCTGTACCAATGTATATGCACCATAACACTGAACTACTTACTTCCTTCGCACTGCCACTGGTAGGAATCGGATGGCCGGTGTTTTTATTTTTTGTTTTTTTTTGGAGGGTGGAGGGGAGGAAACCTCGTGAACAATATGAAGGGACTTGAGACTGGGTCAACACCCCTATATCGGATATAGGGGGTGTTGATTGGGTACGCATGTACACGGTGACGTAGTTGGCCTTGAATCGTCTGTGAAGGAATCGAATGGAAGGAAAGAGGGCTTTTAAACCAAACGGGTCAGTTATAAAATCATTTGGTGAGACTCGCCGAGAATAAATAACATGAAAAGACGCACAAGACGGAATTATATTTGCATAGAATTTAAATACAATGTGATTTTGAAAATCCTACATTGTATTCGAAGGAGGAATTAAATGACAGCCTTTCATGATAAGTTTTGGAGTGTAAAAAGTGGGTTTTTGCGGAGCCAGCCGAAATACTCCAATTTTCAAATAGCGCTTGAGCCCAAATGGTCCGTCGGAGAAAAAACCTAAATAGTGAAATTTGTAGGAAATTTTATGTACTTTAATTTTGATAAATGGGGTTATATACGAAAAGTTGATAGTTTCCGAGTTATAAGCAAAAAACCACCAAAAAATGAAAATTTTCACCTTTTTTTTCATTTTTTTCAATGTTAAGTCACGAAATTTTGTTAACAAACCTCAGATTCGGATTCAGCACCCCAAAAAACATATAAAATAGAAGAAATCAAAACTACCCCAAAATTTTCCCTCGAGGGCCCCTTTTGAGCACAAATTGACTGGACTAATGACTAAACATGATTTATTAAGGATTTGAAGATGAAACTTCAAACCTACAGACCAACTGCTGAAGAAGAAAAAATGCAAATGTTTCCAGTACCCAAAATAAACGCAAAAGATGTTCTACATGCCAAGCAAATAAGAAAAGTAGATTGACCCAATATTTCTGTTTAAAATGCAATGAATATTAATATTCCTGTTTAAAATGCAATGAATATTTTTGCTTAGAACATGTAGTAATGATGTGTCAAAAATGTTCAAATGAAAGCCGAACTTAAATTTAGAATCGAATTAAAGTATAACTTATATAATTTGTCACTTTTATATTATGTATTTTTATGTTATATTAATTATTTGTGCACAACTGTCTTTTTAATATTTTTTCAACTGTATTAACATGTCTCATTATTTGTTTTTTTTAAACATCATTTATCTTGTGTAATAGTGTTTGTGAATAATAAAAATTATATAAAAAATATAAAAAATAAATATTAAAAAAATTTAAAAAGGTTCGGGTGTAAAAGCCTGGACCTAAAAAGAATAAAAATAGAAAATTTAAAGTTATACAAATTAACAGAAAACACATAAAACATAGGTGTATCTGACAGATACACCGCGCCCGATACCGTAAGTTTCGAGACGCACCCGACGGAGTGTATTAAAATAGAAAATTTTTTCATCGACCCCCAATAGACCCCTGGAATACTGTAGACCCTTTTTCAACTTCCATCGACCCCCAAGGGGTCCACCTGGATCCCATTGGGAATCCCTGATCCAGAGGATAATTCGTGTCTACTGTACTTGTAAACAGAAGATTGGGGACATATAAGGGGTGGCAGGTTAAGTAGCAACGGTTCGGGTGGGTTTTCCAGTTGTCAGTAGACACCATGAGTCGGTGCGCGTTAAAAATCGAAGTTTCGTTATCGAGGCGTTCTTTAAAATCAATGATTCTGTAACTGCGATACGGAGGGCATTTAGGACTACTTAGGGCTATGTGCAACTGATGTTGTCCCACATAGGAAAACAATCCTGCATAGGGTTTCAAACGTGAGAACAAGTGGGTCTAGATTACCAAGGAAACCAAGTGGTAGCAGTGGCGTAGCGAGAAGGGGACAAAGGGGTCTATCATGTCCCGGGCACCACTCGCAGAGCGGTGCCATATTTTATGCCTGGTTTGAATTTCTCCTGTGCTAGTTAGTTAGATGTTTGTAACATTCCATTAACGTGGGATTTTTACTGTGAGAATCTTGCAAATTAAAATGCAAAATTATAAACTATTCCTGAGCATAAACCAAGAATGTGAGTTCATTTAAAATTTTACTTTAATTTAAATAATCAATGTTATAAAAAATGTCCTTTTAAATTTCTTTGGTTTAAGCAGTTTAGCAAATGAAAACATAAAATATATACTATTATTATTGAATGATAAAAAGGCTTAATTTTCGAAATAAAATATGTTTCAATTTTTTGTATTGTTGTTATATGTCGGAAATATTTCTTTAGAGCAACGAGTAAAAACGACTTGATTTCCTTTAAAACACTTTAATGGACGAACGCACACAACACCACACAGCAACTGACATTCTGAAGAGCTAACTAACTAACTAAAAGTTACATTTACATTATATGCTTCCAGCGCGCGTTAGAAGCACCGTCTAGTGAGGAGGTAGGATGACGCAACATCCTCCACCCGCAAAAGTGTAACTTTAACATAACACATGTTTTGAAAGGCATACATAATCAAGAAGCAGGAAAAGAAAATTGTTCAAAATGAAAATTTTAAGTTTTAGGTTGCACAACAACTCTTTCACTTCTGGTTGTTATTGGAGTATTTCTCATAATTTCAGCAATTTTACCGGAAGTCTCTAATCGGTACAACCGTTGAAATGGTCGTATAATTTCACCACTTAGCGTTTTGACCCTCGCAACACGGGAAACACCATCACGTCCCTTGAAAATTTCAACAATTTTAGCCAAAGGCCAATTAACGCGTTTTTTATTATCTGAACCAATTAAAACTATATCGCCAACAACAAGCGGAGTTTGAACAAGATTGCCTGACTGTTTGAGAACGGAGATATATTCCTTATAAAACCGCGCTTTGAGCTTATGCTTTATTGCATGAAGGTGTTTCGCCCTCCTGCGAAGATTTTGTAGGTCGTTTTGATCTAAATCTTCGACACACACTTCAATCTGATCTTGTAAAAACAATGATGGTGTGAGAGGCACTAGATCAGATGGTTCCTCGGAGAGGTAAGTAAGTGGTCTGCTGTTCAGCAAAGCCTCACATTCACACACAACGGTGTGAAGTTCATCGTAATTAAGGCATGCTTTTCCCAAATTGCGTCTCAGCAATTCTTTCAGCATTCTGACTACCCTTTCCCACCAACCACCCCACCAGGCGGCGGAGGGTGGGTTAAAGTGCCAGGTAATTCGTTTTAAATCAGAATGTGCAACAATAGCGCTCCAGTCGACGTTCCGGAGCTCGTTGTTTGAGCCGATGAAGTTCGTTCCATTATCCGAGTAAATTGTTTTCACTCGGCCACGACGAGAGATAAAACGCCTCAAAGCGAGCAGAAAACTTTGCGTTGAGACATCCGTAACAAGTTCGAAATGAACTGCGCGGTAAACCACGCAATTGAAAATTGCGATACACACCTTTCGACGATCTCGAAGGACTAGTGGACCGGCTAGGACCACACCAGTTGTTTAGAAAACCGCAGACATTCGGACGCGATCTTCGGGTAGGGGAGCGTACATTGTCGTAGAAGACCTGGTTTTGAACTTTTGGCAAACAACACACTTGGACACAATAGACCTCACGGTCTTCCTTGATCGCAAAATCCAATACTTTTCACGTAGGATCATCACAAGCGTTTGCACACCCGCATGGCTGTGAATTCGATGTCGTTCCTCGACGAGACGAAAAACAAGTTCATGCTTATCAGGCAGCAAGATTGGTCGCCTGAAAAAGTCGTCATCATCGGAAGAGATCAGTTTTGTCTCAACACGTAGGAGGCCATCAGAATCGGTGTACACAACAAAATTTGGAGGTATAAGGTGACGGTTCTTACCAAATGTGTCTCTTTGGATGTAAAGAAGAATTTCCAGCTGGGATTTTCTCAACTCCTCTGCGCTTAGGTTACCTTTTAGTAGTGCATCTTTTTTTTCACTTGCTAGTGATTTAGCATTGAAGATGAAACGTTTCACAAGGGCTAAAATTCGAACGATTGAATAAAACCTTGACACTCGCCTGGTCCACTCTAAGAAATCAAGCTCGGCAGTACCTAACGAGGGACCTGTCACAACTGTTAGCCTTCTCTCCTTGTCAGCCAGCTCCACAACATCTGAGAAATCCGATCTCTTGGTGTCCGGCCAGGAATCGCGGCCTTCCAACCACGAAGGGCCCTCCCACCAGCGAAAACTGAAGAGAGTTTGTGCGCTGCACCCCCGTGAAGCGATGTCCGCTGCGTTCATCTGAGATGGAACATAAAACCAATTTTCTTTCGGAGAGTTCGATCGAATTTCTTTATGCGATTGTGAATAAAAGTTTTCCAAGGTCCATTATTTTGGGTCCAACAAAGGACGGCTTTTGAGTCCGTCCAGTAAAAGGTTTGCACGTTGGGAATGTTCAATGAAGTTTTTACGTTCAGGACCAGACGAGTCCCGATTACAGCAGCCATTAGTTCTAATTTAGGAATGGTCATTTCAGTTTTGGTTTTGGTGATGGAATCCTTCCTAAGAGGAGCGAAGCGTGATTTTGCCTGAACCAACCTAATTTGAACATTATTATTTTCGCATTCGATTCTCAAAAACACACACGCAGCAAAAGCTTTCCCACTTGCATCGCTAAACATATTTATAGTGGTGGTTGTTTCATCGATTAACCACCCCAAAGTAACGCGGGATTTGAATTAAATTCAAAAACTCCAAACTTGCGAGCCAATTCCTGAATTCCTCTACAATTTCCGAGGGCAATCCCTGATCCCAAGATAACTTTTCATTTTTCCAAGCCTTTTGCATCAATAGTTTAGGAATGAGCGTCACGGGCGCGGTAAAACCAATCGGGTCAAAGATTTTTTGTGCGAGCGACAAAAGTTGCCATTTTGAACACGTATCGCAAATTTCAGTCGAAGCACCTCCAAGATCGCACGCGATTACGTCAGAATTTGGATTCCATAAAAGGCCAAGAACAGAACAACTGGGTTTACCAAGGTCTTGTCGTTCTGAAGAATTCACCCAACCCGTGAGTTCAAAACTTGCTTTTGACATGGTGTGACAAGCTGTCGTTTGGAAATGTTGTAATTCCGCCTCATTTTCGACACTTGTCACAACATTGTCGACATAGAACGAGTCTCGCAGTTTCACTACGACATCATTCTCACCTTTCTTTTCTCTTTCAAGATGATGATAAATTGTTGCCATAAGCAAAAAAGGTGACGAAGACAAACCGAATACAACTGGGCAATGCCTCAATATTTTAACTTCGTGCTTTTCGTAATCCCTCCACCACAGAAATCGAAGATAGTCTCTATCAGTAGGGGACACGCTTATCTGAAGAAAAGCCTTTGTTATATCGGAAACTACCCCAAATCGACTTTTGCGGAATCTATTGAGAACAGAAGGGATCATTTCAATATAATTTGGACCTGTAGTTAAACATTGGTTTAAAGAAACTGAATTTTCATCTTTTGAAGAGGAATCAAATACTGGACGTATCTTAGTTGTTAGGCTAGATTCCTTAAACACGGCTCTATGAGGTAAATACCTGCATTTTAGCTGAGAAATATCTTTCCCGTCATTTTTGTCAGGGAGATCTTCTATAATTCCCAACTGTTCCCACTGCTTCAAAATTTTGTCATAAGATTCAAACTTACCTGAAAAAACAAGTTTAGAGGTCATGGTATGGAGACGTTTTTCTGATTGAAAACGTAAATCAAGCAACTCCGGGTGTCCTTCGACCCACGGTAAATTGACCTCGTATCGACCACCGCGATATTTAACAGTTTTTTCAAAAAAAGACACAGTTTCTGCGTCGATTTCGGTTTTGGTTTTATTCTCTACGGGATCTCGAATTCCGAGAACATCGAGTGACCAAAGGTCGCAAATCTGGCTAGAAGCGTGTAGCGAAATGATGGGCATGGCATGATTAGAACTGGTTTTGTCGAATAAGGATTTACCCATTACAACCCACCCCAAGTAAGTTTGGACAGCAGTTACGCCATTGGGTTGTTGGCTGATGGCACCAGTTAACATTTTCCCTAAGTAGTCAGCACCCAAAAGAACTGATATGTCTAAATTATCGCTTTCACTGTCGGACAAATAAATCCCATGTTCTTTGAAGTACTCTGCATCGGCTTTACTAATTTTAGGTATTTGACCACAAATGGTGTCTTTATCTAACAATAAAACCTCACATGAAAAATTCCCTCGTATTTCCTGCAACTCACATTTCAAAGCGGAATGTTTGACTCTTTCCGTTTCAATGCCGCCAAATAAACTATGCTTTAGAAATTCAGAATGATCAGTTTTTAAATTTAAAAAATCTACGAGATCTCGAGAAACATACGAACGTTGGCTCGCAGAATCGCATAAGCACCGCACGACCCTTGTTTTGGAAGGACCCGAAACCCCTATTTTAAGTGTTTACAAAAAAACATCCGTCGAACCTGACGAGCTATTGCTCCCAACACTTCCAGTTTTGCCCACCGGGGAAGAATCATTTTCATTATCTTGTTTTAAACTAGGACATAAAATTGGAAAATGTCTCCTGGAGCAAATTACACAACGCACACTCATATGACATTTATCAGCTCGACAATTAATTCTAAGACACGCGAAGCATCCTTTCATTTTTATCACTTGATCCTTTCTTTCCTGATAAGTCATCTTTTGAGCCACAAAACAATCGCTACTTCTATGCGAATTCTTTTTAGAACAAAACAAACAAAACTCACTAAAAGCGCGTTTTTCATTTTTATTATGGTGACTTACTAGAGTTGCAGCTGTAGCGACAGGTAAAAATTTATCACTATCTACTCTCCCATTTCCAGTCTTCTAATTTTTACCCCCTTCGGAGCAGAAATTTTTCGCAACTCGTAATCGTTCAGCGCTTAAAACCTCTGTTTTCAAAAACCGAATCAAAAGTTCCAGGTCATTCGTTTTTGAATCACTGGAACGAGAAATGGAATTTCTTTCTCTCTCCCAAGCAATTAAAATATTTTCAAGAATGGAAGCTTCAACAAGTGGGTAAAGCATGCATGCGTATTTTTCCTTAGTTACACCTAAATTTTCTAAGCAACGTAATCGCGCATCTAATTGATCAACTAAATCAGTAAAAGACAAATTATGTGTAGGATTTAAAACTAAATTTAAGAGTTCACGAACATATAGTTCAATAAGAACTCTGTCATCTGCGAAACGCGCTTTTAAATTTGTGATGACAGTTTTGTAATCACTTTTAGACACTTGATAGGTTTGAACAAAATCAAAAGCCCTACCTGTGGTAGTTTGCATTAAATAAGCGAGTTTCACGTCGTCCTCGATTTTCGGATCTCCATCAATTTTCTGAAACATTGACCAAAACGAAAACCAATTTTTAGGACTACCATCAAATTCTGTGAGCATCAACTTTGGTAAATTCAAATTTAAAAATTCAGACGACCTGGAAGCAACGTTCATCGGTGGCACGGTGTTGTCGGAAGGCTTTAAAAATCTAAATACCGTGTTTTGGCACACGTAAAATTGTCTCGATACGTTTCTGCTCTCTCGAATTCCTGTTCTAAAACTGAATCGAGCTTTGCCACCTCACCCTCCTCCATAGTACTTTCGCTTTGCGACAAATGGGACTGGACAATCTCCTCATCCTTGGATAGCAACCGTAGCATTTTCTCCTCAAGCTTAGCAAATGCCTGAGTAGCAGAAGCAACATTCTGTGCAGTTATGCACGCAACTAATTCGGTAATTGTCTTCGTGACAGTAGACCGAAGAACTTTTCGTTCTAGAATTAAAATGTTCGCCATTTCAAATTGGGTTGAATTTTACGTTGGGCGCCAGATGTTATATGTCGGAAATATTTCTTTAGAGCAACGAGTAAAAACGACTTGATTTCCTTTAAAACACTTTAATGGACGAACGCACACAACACCACACAGCAACTGACATTCTGAAGAGCTAACTAACTAACTAAAAGTTACACTTACATTATATGCTTCCGGCACGCGTTAGAAGCGCCGTCTAGTGAGGAGGTAGGATGACGCAACAATTGTCATAAGGATGAATAAACAAAAATTTAAAACAGTGAATATACCACTAAAATTATTTGGATTTTCAATTTATATAATGATAAATTGTTACGGTAGCTGAATTCGAAAAATGCTTCTTCGGGTTTAGATCGCTCTGCAATGAGTTTTATTAAAATTATATTTCTTTAATAGTACCACATTTCAAATAAAAGAAGTATTAATCATATAAAACAATCATAGTGAGAAATTCATTCATATAATGTTCCTTCATTCTCACAAACTGATAGTTTAAAAATACAAAATATCATATAAAAATTCTTTTTAATATTCATCCGTTGTAATATATTTGTTACTCATATATTACTTGAAGGTCAGAACAGACAGTAATGATGATTTATGTTAAAGTCATCAGAAGAAAATCCTCATACCAAAACAAAAGCGTAATTCATTCCATTACTTTGTTTACTGTACTTTTTAGATTCAGAATAAATGGCGAAACGAATGTTTACTTGCCTTCCTCCATTTTTTCTTTTTTCTTCCCGCAATCTCAATGTTTTGTCTGTCTTTCCTTTCGACGTTTATGTAACCCGTTTGAAGATCGGTCTGACCAATTTCATTTAAAATAAGGTCTTATGCAAACCAATTTTACCTTTGAAACACATAATGTTTAAAGTAGTTAAACTAGGCTCACAATTACATATGAGAATGTAATTATAAAAATATCCATACTTATAATGTTGATATATTTTTACTAACTACTTATTTAAACAAATAAATTTATGTAAATCAAGAGGTATAAATTCTTTTAAATATACATCTGCAACAATATATGTGTAACAAATATTATTTGAAGGCTAAAACTGACTGCAATAAAGATTTATGTTAAAGCCATCAATAGAAAAACCACGTACCAAAGCAAAAATGTAATTCGTTCCTTTACTTTGTTTACTAAAATTTTTACAATCAAATTAAATGGCAAAGCAAATGTATAATTCCGTATTTTATTTTTTTATTTTTCTTCCCACAAATAATGTTTTTTCTGTCTTTTCTTTCAACGTTTATGTTACCGGCTTGAAAATCGGTCAGGCCAAATTCAGTCGAAATGAGAGGGTCTTTTGCAAATCGATTTTACCTTTAAAACACATTTTACAAACATTTATCTGTTTTGTTTTATTTTGACTACTCATCATGTGATAACTTTGAGAAAATAGTCGTATTTTTTTAAGTGTTTTGTTTAACTATGCTCTCATTTACCTATGAGAATGTAAATATATAAATATTCACTCATAATAATGTACATTCATTCTTACGAACTATTAATTTGAAAATATTAAATATATATGTAAAATAATATAAAATTCTCTTAAATATACATTAGAGTGGAACGAAAAAAAATGTACATATAGATTTGCTATAGCCTGCAAAAGTTGCTTTCTGCGATTAGAATAAAGAATACAAAATTTTATTGATCTACTAAAATACACTGCTGGCCACTGTAAATGCAACACCCTGAAGGAAACATGCAAATAACATGAAATTTACAATATGCATTAGCGGAGGTGAGATATGCAAATGATTAGAATTTCAGCGCAGATGCACATCACGCGCACCTGTGGCGCCACTTCAAAGCGCTATTTAAGACTTGGAGATTTCGGCGATTTCAAGTTCGGCAATTGTGTTTTTCTTGTGGTTTTTTCAAAAAAACGATCAATTATGCCTCGTCGAAAACAGCGATCATCTTTTGAACAAGTATCCGAGTTCGACAGAGGAAAGATAAAGGCCTACCGAGATTGTGGATTATCTTTCAGGGAAATCGGCAGTCGTGTTGGACGAAACCAAACAACTGCAATGCTGATATGTGATCGTTGGATGCAGGAGGGTACGACGGACCGGCGTGTTCGATCGCATCCACCTCAGCGCACCACTTCACGTGATGACCGGCAAATTGTGCGCATGGCAGTGACGGATCGCTCAGTCACATCACGAACCATAGCACAGCACATGCAGTCTGTAACGCATCATCCAGTGTCTGCGCGTACCATTCGACGCCGTTTACAGCAGAGTGGTCTGTCCGAAAGTCGTCCATTGCTTTGTCTACCCTTGATGCAGAACCACAGACGTCTCCGCCGCCAATGGTGCGATGACAGAAGGATGTGGACGGCATAATGGAATGAAATTGTCTTTACTGACGAGTCACGCTTCTGTCTGCAACACCACGATGGTCGCATTCGAGTCTGGAGACACCGTGAAGAGAGGATGCTGAACAGCTGCGTTATGCACCGCCACACTGGTCCTGCACCGGGTGTTATGGTATGGTGCGGTATTGGATATCACTCGCACACCTCTAGTAAGCATTGCCGGTACTTTAAACAGCCAGCCCTACACCTCCGAGGTGTTGGAGCCAGTTGTCCTTCCTTACCTTCAGGGCTTGCCCACAGCCATATTTCAACAGAATAATGCGCGACCACACGTGGCACGCATTGTCCAACGGTTCTTCGTCAATCGCCAGATTGAATTGCTTCCCTGGCCGCCTCGCTCTCCGTATCTTTCGCAGATAGAAAACATATGGTCCATGGTTGCTCTACGATTGACCCAGATTCCATCCCCAGCTGCCACAGCAGATCACCTTTGGCATCGTGTGGAAGCTGCTTGGTCTGCTGTACCCCAAGAACTCATCCAAAGTCTCTTTGAATCAATTCCGAGGCGTGTGGCAGCGGTGATCTCCAACAATGGCGGCTACTCTGGCTACTGATTTTGGCAGGAACCACACTTCACAGAAGTCTATAAATTTAATCATTTGATACTTGGTCAACATGTTATCTACAAAATAAATTTTGTTGTGATATCTCTTGTCTTTCTTGGTGTTGCAATTTGGGTGGCCAGCAGTGTATTTTCAAGTGCCGTAAAGGAAATTAAAACATAATAAACTTATTCAAAGTATTTAGACATGCGGCCAAGAAAACTGCCGGCACGAGTACTGCGTGCAAAAAGCGGAAGTAGCTGAGCTGCTATGGACTGCGGCTGCTAGCTAATATTACAGTTGAGTATGTGACGTTGAATGAGCGGCGTTACAAATTTGAATAAAGAGCAAACCCTCAGCGCCACAGGTACTCCCCCACCAGTCTGATAGACGAAAAAGATTTGCAATAACAATACAGTTACAAATATAAAATATATCACATAACAAAATTTAAGGTATTACGAAATGAACATGGGGTTTAGTACGTAATTGTCTTACATTGTCTAGGCCACTCAAAATATACGCAGGCTTCAGCCGTTTAATACTAATATTAACCTCTTTGTTCTTCATTTTTAACCTATAAAATTTGTCGTTACATTGCAACACTTCATATGGTCCCTCATAAGGTTGCTGTAAAGGTCTACGCATATAGTCTTGTCGCACAAAAACGTGTGTAGTGGTAGACAAGTCTTGATGGACGAAAATGTCCTTATGACCATGCCGGGATGCCGGTGTAGGACGTAATCTGTTCATGTATTCTTGTAACACCTTTAAAAATTCGTGATGAGGAGGAAAATCCACCGCACTGGATCGAAAAAACTCTCCCGGCAATCTTAAGGGCAATCTTATCATATACGAGTTCTGCAACTGATACTCCCAGATCGGGCATCAAACTGTGACTTATACCAAGTAGTATAATGGGTAAACCTTCTTCCCACGGATCAGTCCATTGCATTTAGTCGTAGCATTTTATTTAGTATTTGAGTTGTCTATGGAATCTTTCCACGATTCCATTTGAAGCAGGGTTATAAGCGGTCGTGCGTCTTTTCTCGCTGCCAAGAAACTGTGCTAACGCTTGTAATAAGTGGCTTTCGAACTGAGTACCTTGGTCCATAACTATAGCATCCTGTACTCCAAAGCGAGCAATCCAACCAGAAAAAAATGTGTCAACCACTGTATTTGCACGCTAATCTGGCATAGGGAATGCCTCAGGCCATCGCCTGAATCTGTCTATACATGCCAGACAATACCTATATCCTTTTGACGGCGGAAGTGGTCCCACAATGTCCAAGTGGATATGGCTGAAGCGGCAACGAGGTAAAGGGTAAATACCAGGCTTAGACTTCGTATGTCGTTGTATCTTTGATTTTTGGCAGTTCAAGCACGATTTTGTCCATTCTGAGACGTCCTTCTTTAGAGAATGCCAGATATCGCTGCCGTACTAAATTAACAGTTGCCTAAACTCACGGATGGGACAAGTTGTGAATAGCTTCGAAAATCTTAATTCGAAATTCTCTTTTACGTAAATACGTACGGTCCCAGTAGATGTGTCACACCACAATTCTAAACCATCAGGTGTGAACACGAAAGGCTTAAGCTTAAGTACTTCAGATCGTTTAGCCTGCTGCAATTCGTCATTAGAAGACTGTGTACGTGCCATTCCCTCATAATCAATGTTACATAACTGAATTTCAGATATTCTTGATAATGCATCCGCTACCGAGTTCTGATTACCCGAAATAAAACGGATATCTGTTGTGAATTGGGAAATGTATTCGATATGTCTTTGTTGTGTGGGGGAATTGTTTCCATTATCTTTACAAAATGCGAATGTTAATGGTTTGTGATCGGTGTATACACAAAATTGACGTCCTTCTAACATATGTTTAAAATGTTTGATAGAACTATATATTGCAAGCAACTCTCGATCATATGTACTGTATTTGCGTTCACTAGGTGTAAGTTTACGTGAAAAAAATGCCAAAGGCTGTACATCTCATTATGAGTCTGCTGCAAAACTGCTCCAATACTAACATCTGAAGCGTCGACCATTAATGTAAAATCCGCATTAAGTGCAGGATGTGCTAATGTACTTGCATTTACAATGGAATCCTTACACGCATTAAAAGCTGCAATATCTGCATCTGTCCAAGTAACTGGAGTTATATCCTTTTTCTTTCTGACTTTACAAAGATCGTGAAGAGGGGTCTGAATAGTAGCAGCATTTTTTAAACATCTGTGGTAGAAATTTAATATTGCTAAAAAATGACGTAATTCCTCAACACTCTTGGGTAAAGGGTAATTTTTGATCGAGTTAACTTTATCAGGTAAAGGGAATATACCCTGACCGTAAACCATAAAACCTAAGAATTCCAATTCATTCAGGCCAAACAAACATTTATCGACTTTTAAAACTACGCCATATGTATTGAAGCGTTGAAAAACCTGTTTCAAATCCTCGATGTGTTTGTTTTCGTTTTGAGATGCAATCAATACATCATCCAAGTAAGCATAACAAAAATTCAAGCAGCTCAAAACTTAGTCTATGAACCTCTGAAAGGTTTGAGCTGCGTTTGACAAACCGAAACACATAAAATTATACTCGTAAAGACCAAAGGGTGTAATTACTGCGCTTTTGGGTTTTGAATCTGTGTCTAATGGAATTTGATGGTAAGGTTTTACTAAATCCAATTTGGAAAATATAGATTTACCAGATAACCCGTATGAAAAATCCTGTATGTGCGGTATGGGGTAGCGATCATGGATGGTAACTGAATTCGACTTGCGATAATCCCCACATACACGACATTCGCCATTTTTCTTTTTAACCAAATGGATAGGACTAGACCATGGGCTTTTTGAAGGTGAAATTATACCTTGTTCCATAAAAGATTCAAATTCCTTTTTAGCTATTTTTAATTTATCTGGGGCTAACCGCCAAGATTTTGCAAACACCGGTGGACCTTTTGTAATAATAGAGTGTGTAACCTCATGTCTGTTAGTGTATTTTAGAAACGACTGGTCTGTAATTTTAGGATATTTAGACAACATTTTGTGGTATGGTTTATTACCGAAAATCGTAGTTAAACCTAACGATTTCCCGGATACTTGGGTACCATTAGTTGAAATGTTTGAAGTGCTATCAATCAAATTGCGATTTTTAATGTCTACCAGTAAACCAAAAAATTCTAAAAAATCCGCACCTAATATAGGTCGCACAACATCAGCTATTACAAAATTCCATATAAACTCTCTTTTCAAACCTAAGCTCAGTTTTAATCTACGAAAAACGTATGTGTTTATTTCAGTTCCGTTTGCTGCAAAAATTGTTACGTCAGTAGTTGGATGTTTGTGAACATGTGGATTTCGAGGGAAAACTGATACTGATGCGCCGGTATCGACCAAAAATCTGAAACCTGATTTCTGATCAAATACGTAGAGACGACCGAACTGTAATCCACTATCTGCCGTCGCCGAAACAGAAGCGGAATCCAGTTTTCCGAGTATAAACATTTTCCCACACACTTCTTTGCTTTTTTGCCGAATTTAAAATGATACCAGTAATACTGTTTTTCCAAAGTTTTATTAAAATCACCTGAAGAATTTGATCGCGATCTAGATCATCCTCGAAAATGACCTTCCTTCATTCGTTTTTGCTGAAAAATTGGTTTTTCGACTTTTTCGGAAAGATTAGAAATTTGATTCTGCAAATCCTTTAAATCTACTGAAGAAACAGAATGTTCAACTCCAGGTGTAGCATATCACGAAACTTCATTTATTTTATCAGCAATTTGTGCTAAATCGTCTAGCTTATCTTTACTAATTGACAACATTTGTTGTATATGAACGAGTAGCCACTGAATAAGCAGAGTTTTCAAAATATCATCAGATATTTGATTTCCAGCTAAAGACATCATTTCATGCAAGAGTTTAGTGGGTTTTTGATAACCCAAATGCAATTCTTGTAACAAAGTTCTTAATCGCGATCTCTTTGATATTGACAAATGTTTTATAATGCGCTCCTTAAGCATTCTGCATGAGTTTTCTGTGGGGGGCTTTTCAGCAATATCCCTAACATATCACATCAGAAGGTTGCGTGTTCAAATCACGTCCGGGTCACCATTCTGTAGTCCCCAGTTCTGTAGTGGTAAGTATACTATTTGAGGAAACAGACTTATTCGACTCCAATCTTGTTTATTTTTCAAGATTTAAAAATAAAATGCATTCTAACTACTCGTTAAAAGGAAATTAAAACATAATAAACTTATTCAAAGTATTTAGACATGCGGCCAAGAAAACTGCCGGCACGAGAACGGCGTGAAAAAAGCGGGGAAGTAGCTGAGCTACTGTGGATTGCGGCTGCTAGCTTATATTACCGTTGCGTACGTGACGTCGAATGAGCGGCGTTACAAATTTGAATAAAGAGCAAACCCTCAGTCTCACAGTGCCCTTGACAATATAGACCACAACCCAAGCTCAACTACATCATTATCCTCATTATATAGGACTGGAATCAGTCTTTTCCAGATGCTTTGAAATACAGATCCTGGGGAGAGCCAAACACCTATTGCAATTCTTCCTTCTGGAGATTTAATTCACTCTCTTCCTGACAGCTATGCCTGTGTCCCATCCGTAGCTTTGAAGATCACTGATGTTGTTGTACCACAGTGTACGGTGTTTCCAGTAGAGGAAAGTTTAGATGCAGCCAAGTCAAGGAATGTAAAGTGTTCCAGCAGGCAGTAAATCTTCTGCAAAAAGAAAATCTCCCTAGTGGCGATAACATCACATGGGCTGCCTATCACGCCGCAATACAACCTCCGAAGGAAGACCCTCCAGGCCTTTGTACGCTTCTTCCTCTGTTCTATGAGAAGGCTGCCACACCCGCAATGATTAAACATGGCATGGATGTCATTAGAGAAGCTATTCATTTCCTTAATCCAGGACAAATACCAGTCATTACTTTTGATCAACCTCTATTTGCCCTGGCTAAGTTTGTAAAGTGGACATGGTCGAACACTCATGGTGAGCGACTTATTCTAGGTGGACTTATGCTAGGTTGTGGTTATGCTAGGTGGACTGCACATTGAAATGACCCTCTGGAATATATTGGGCGATGCCTTAGAAAGATCTGGCTGGACTACTGCCCTTGCAGATGCAGAAGTGGCATCCTTTAGCAAGGCTGAATCTTACCTAAAGGCAACACATGTAACTCGAACTAGGCATGCCCATCAAATCACTCTAATGGCCGTGCACAATCTCTAGCATGAAGCTTTCCTACTCTCTGAGTGCACCAAAGATAAAGAAGCTGAAATAGACTGGAGAAACGGCATGCGGAAAGGAGTCCAACTTTCATGTATTGGGACTTGATCATGGAGTATGAAACCCTTATACTAATTTTCATTAGAGCTCACAGGGAAAATAACTTTATGTTGCTGTCTTAGAGGAACTTACACCACTATTCTTTGCCTTGGACCATGTAAACTACATGGAAGATGGATGCATGTCCACATCAGGGATATGAAGTCATTGCCTGACTCTATCAAGGATAAGTTTGAGCGTTGTTCTGACTGGGTCATTTCAAAAACACGCAACACGTTTTCTACAGTACCATTCGATCAGGCTCATGAACAAGAGAACAAGATTGTTAAAGGTTCAGGTGGTATTGTTGGGATCACAGAAAACCCTGTTGTTCTCCAACGATGGAAGCTTTCAGGGCCTGAAATAGCCAGAATGATCAAACAGTTTGAAGAAGTATGCATTCTAGATAATGATGACACATATAATCCCAAGATTTTCCAACATCATGAGCAGGGACTTTCATCACAGAAGAACTTTCAGCAACAGGATGTTAGTCTATATAAAACCATCAATGAAATGGGCAATCCCTTCTTGGATGATTCCCCTAATCTAGTAAGTCGTCATAGTCGCAACTGTGCAAGTGAGTCGGTGGTTGTAACCTTACGACCCTTGCTGGACATAGGGAAACGACAATATCAGGACTTTGTAAAGAATGTGCTTGATGAGCGCACCCTCTCTATACATGACCCAATCAAGAATAATTCTCTTGCATTCATCAAGAGACCAAAGAATAAAGTAACATCTCATCATGGGAAGAAGTTGAAAGGGCTTCAGAACAATGTGGAACTCTTTAGCTAACTATATATATCTATGCAGAACCGGGAATCTGATTTGGATGAGTTTTTTGCGCATGAGATACAGTCCTTCCCTCCTTATATTTCCGACTTTGGTAAGCTTCATTTGCCAACCAACAAGGCTGGGATACTGCAATGTCTTGAGCAGCCAGGTCAATCAGAGCCCCATTCAACCTATGACTCAAAATTTTTGGACGGTGGTGTACATCGTTCACTGCCTGAACACTTCTAGTGTAGACACCTTCAATCAGTATGCTGATAATATATTTCTACCTTACTTTCATAAGCAGCTGGAGAATGCCCAAAGGTTAGATGTTGTTTGGGACACCTACATTCCAGACAGTTTAAAGGAGTCTACCCGGGAAAAAAGAGGGGAGGGGATTCGAAGGAAAGTATCTGGCAACACCAAACTGCCACGAAATTGGATGGACTTTCTCCGTGACTCAATGAACAAGAAGGAATTGTTCAATTTTTTAACTTCCAAGGTTGTAGAGTTCAACTGGCCACCAGATAAAGATGTATATGTCACAACAGGAAAAGCATTTGCACAAATCGTTTCGAACACACCCATGGAAAACTGTAACAATGAAGAGGCAGACACGAGGCATGTGGTTCATGTACTCCATTCACTACAGCAAGGAGGAAAGAATATCCTTGTGCGTACTGTAGACACAGATGTGATTGTCATCCTTGCTGGTACATTCTATGAACTAATAGTGACTCAGTATTTGGCCGAAATCTGTGTGGCCTTTGGCATGGGCAAGCATTACAGATTTTAACACATCAACGCCATCTGTACAAGTCTGGGGGAGCCAAAATCACGAGCACTACCTGTGTTTCACTCATACTCTGGTTGCGATACAACCTCTGCCTTCAAAGGTAAGAGTAAGAAGTCCATTTGGGAAGCATGGAAATCATTTCAAGACATCACTGATACATTTGTGTATTTGGCCACTTATCCATTCCAACTACTGTAAGCTGACTCTGAACACTTCAAGATGCTGGAACGACTGACTCTTGTTTTATATGATAAAACCACTCCTCGCAGCAGTATCAACCAGATAAGAAAGAAGCTTTTCTGTCAGAAGAATCGAGCAATGGACAAACTTCCACCGACTGAGGATGCTCTTCTACAACATATCCGAAGGGCAGTTTATCAAGCAGGTATTTGGACGACTAGCACATAAACACAGCAAGTGATTCCTTCTCCGCAGGATTTTGCTTGGAATAAGGTTTCAGGGTCATGGGTACCAGTTTGGATGACAATTCCAGAGGTTTCCCGATCATGCAGGGAATTGATTAAATGTTCCTGCAAAGGAGACTGCAACAACTGCAAATGTGGGAAAGCCAATCTGGACTGCTCACCACTTTGCAAGTGCAAGTGTAATTTGCAAGCGTAATATGTTATAACTGCTGCATACTGAATTCCATTGAATGAATAGTTATAAATTTTTTTGTTGTTTTGGGAACACTTATTAGCGTTATATTTGTACTTATAAATTACTGTAATAAACGACATGGATATATTTTATTGTATTTTATTTAATATGTAGACTACCCTACGTTAGGTAGTGTACTTAGTTGGCTTAAAACTGTAATTGAAAATTAACGGTAAAATAGATTGTGTTAAAATTGATATTTTGTCGTATTTGTCGGCCATTTTTGATTTTACTGCCGTTCATGAAAATTTTTAGAAATTCCAGAGGGCTCCTAGGCTAACATTTATTAGTATACCCTAAGGTACCGTCATAAGAATTTTGGTGCTTTTATCCGTCATATAATGGTAATTTCGTTAAACGACTGGACTATATGAAGAGTTCAAAAATAGATTGTATAGTGTCTACATATCTTACCGTGTAACGTGTAGGCCCTGGTGGAGTTTTCATCACATTCCGACTCGGCTGTCTACATTGTGTGTCTCTTTGTGGAGTTTTATACCATATTTAATTTTTATTTCTTGACTTATAAATAAAAATATATTTTTTATCTACGATTTCTTAGACAGTTAGGATACAGAAAATTGTAAGAAATATGTTTTCTACGAAGTTCTCAACAGTGCGGTAAAGAATATAGATTTTTTAAATTTTAGATACTTTTAATATATTTTAAGATACATTTTATTTGAAATACACTAGTTATAAAAAATTAAGGAAAAATCACAAAAGAGGGATAAAACGTTCAAAATTAGGCCAATCTGTTTAAAACTTGAATATGTTGTTTAGTAAAAGGTGCTGAATAATACTACATTATGCAAAATATTGGCGCTGCAGTCGGAATACGTCATTTGCGAGGAGCATAAAAGTGCATGTCTCAGAGCAAGGCGGTAATTGTCGCTGCGAGGCTGAGATTAGACATCTGGCATAGCCAAATTGTAACAATGACCTCCAGGCATCATTTGACCGAAGAACTGCGATGGCGAGCCTGCGATGGGAGACTACAGGCAGGATAAAGTCAGACAGACGTGACCAGATGGCTAAATGTGAGTCCGTCTGTGGTTCATAGATATTGGCAACAATTTCTAACCACATATTAATCATCCAAGAGGTTCAGTCAAGAACGGCCATACGCTACGACGAGTGCCGATGACCGATATTTGTCATTATGCGAAGGAATGAATAGAACCACAACTCTCTGAACTAAGATCCTCGCTCGTTACAAGCTCCGGAAGATTGGTATCAACGTAAACCGTGCGTAGAAGGCTTCACGAAGGTGGTCTTCTTGCGAGGTGACCAGCCATTTGCGTCACGCCATAGGCGGGAACGTTTGCAGTGGACAATCAACATGTCCAGTGGATGCGTGATCAATGGAGGGCTATGGTCTTTACGGATGAGTCATAGCCTCCAAAGCTATAGTAGGCGTATTTTGATTTGGAGAGAACCTGGAACTCGTTTTCATTCATCACACATCCGTGAAAGAGATTCATACGTATCAGACATTGTCTGTGTTTGGGGTGGCATCTCTTTGGATGCACGCACAGACCTCGATGTCTTTCCCCTTGGAAATGTGAATGCTCACACCTATATAGATGGCATCCTTGATGTTTATGTGCGCCCTTATGCCGGGGCAATAGGTTATGCTTTCGTGCTACAGAACGATAACGCGAGACCGCACAGGGCTCGATATAACTCATCGTGGATGCTTATATTGAGCAGGAAACAATTCAACACATGGAGTGGCTAGCTCGATCACTGGACCAGAATCCTATCGAGAATGTTTGGGACGCTTTAGGATGACGTATAGCTGCTTTCAATCCTCCTAGGACCCTAGCCACGCTTTCAACTGCTTTGCAAGAGCAATGACTCTCACTTCCTACAGAACTCATAGACCGCATAATTGACAGCATCACACATCGCTGTATATGCTGTATTGCTTCTCGGGGGTATCATACGCCATATTAAAGGTTCTTTTCCTATACCAAACTGACACATCCGATTTGTTCATCGTATACATATGCTAGTTTCTATAACACCATAATTGTCTGGCGATTTTTAATGCTATTTTATACGTACTAATGTGTTGTATAATGTGTATAAGTTTCATTAAATTCTACGCGTAACTTTTTGAGTAATCGCTATTTTTGTGACTTTTCCTTAATTTTTGATAACCAGTGTATTTTACTAGAATTATATAATTATACAAAATAATATTTTTTTACTTATACAAAGCTATTCTTTTCAGCAATATAAGCTTCTTCTGTATTTGATGATGAGTTATCTGAGAGATCATTGTCATCATCAATATATTCAATAAAATCGACCGCTCCATCATCATCTGAAACTTCGTTGGTGTCTAATTCATGAGCTGGTAATTCAGAATCATTTTCTTCAATCATTATTCTCGAAATTTCCTCTTCAGTTAGATATTTCTGCTTCATGCGTGCCACTTTGAAACACTTCTAACTGAGCATGCTATAAAAAGTTCTATATTGATTTAAATTGTTTTTACCTAATTTCCTGCTGCCAACTATAGACAGAACCGATTTTTTATGCTATTTTATACCTACTAATGTGTTGTATAATGCGTATAAGTTTCATTAAATTCTACGCGTAATTTTTGAGTAATCGCTATTTTTGTGACTTTTCCTTAATTTTTGATAACCAGTGAATTTTACTAGAATTATATAATTATACAAAAGAATTTTTTTTGCTTATACAAAGCTATTCTTTTAAGCAATATAAGCTTCTACTGTATTTGATGATGAGTTATCTGAGAGATCATTGTCATCATCAATATATTCAATAAAATCGACCGCTCCATCATCATCTGAAACTTCGTTGGTGTCTAATTCATGAGCTGGTAATTCAGAATCATTTTCTTCAATCATTATTCTCGAAATTTCCTCTTCAGTTAGATATTTCTGCTTCATGCGTGCCACTTTGAAACACTTCTAACTGAGCATGCTATAAAAAGTTCTATATTGATTTAAATTGTTTTTACCTAATTTCCTGCTGCCATCTATAGACAGAACCAGAAATCTTTTATAAATACCCTCAATTATAATATTACTCTAAATAAGTTTGAGTGTTTTTGAAATTCATACTAAATTCTTTGTGAGGAATCATACTTTGTGGGGAATCATCTTTGTGGGAATTCATACTAAATTCTTTGTGTTGGATTTGAAATTCATATTAAATTCATGACCCCAAT
Source organism: Dolomedes plantarius (assembly GCA_907164885.2). NCBI lineage: Eukaryota > Metazoa > Arthropoda > Arachnida > Araneae > Dolomedidae > Dolomedes > Dolomedes plantarius. The sequence goes on from OU015501.1 coordinate 94,029,875, forward strand.
GGTACCCAGTGTATAAATTGGCAAAATTAATTAAAATTTATGAGCATATGGAAATTTTTATGTATGTATAGGATGTTAGGGTCTCAATGAGAAAAGTCAATTTTTTCAGAATTTTAGGAATCATACAATAATTACAGCTGTTTTACAATGACTCGATGGGGTCACTTGTGACCCCATGGTATTAGAAGGATTATATATTTTTTTTGCTTACAGCAATTATTAATTTCTGAATTGTTTAATACAAATTAGGAAAAAATCCGCTGAGACAAAGAAAAAATAACTGTAATTTCCAGGAAAATTTAAAAACATATATAGATAGTTAAAAACCTTGATTATTTTACGTCTTAGATTTCGATCAAAAGTCTGCTGCATTTTTTATCTGACAGGTATTTAATCTAGTAATAAAATTTGCAAAACTGTATGTTTGAACACAAAAACACGTTTTTTATAATTTTCTTTGTTTTCTTTTGACAATGATATTACGCTATGCATAATTTACAATCCTAATATGCAATGCTAATTTATTTTATTCATTTGTGTTTCTTGCACTCATGATGGATGAAAGAGAGAGATGACTCAGAATAATGTCATTAGCAAAACATTTATTCTCGAGCTAAATTTATATTGAAAAGGCAAAAATAATATTAGTTCAAAATATTGAGTCTAGAAAAAGTATGGAAAATCTGCAGCATTTTTTTCAAGTTTCTTCGGATAACAACAATCGATTTCTTTTTAATTAAGTTCTCATCGGAAATTTTTTTATCGTTCCAGTCTTCAACCAGGCCGAAAAACAATTTTAATTTGAGAGTCATTTATAAAACTTCCTCTCTAACCTATTATTTTTCTTCTGATTGCACACGAAACTTTAGCTAGACATTAAGTGTTTACTTCTGATTCAATTTCTTCTCTCCAATTTAAGCAAGATTATTAAAAACCATGAAAAGTTTTATTAATGTCCATGCAAATATAAAAGTAATCTTTGTGTATGTGTAAAAAAAAGAATAATTAATAGTAGAACAGTTTTAAATGAAACTTTATAAAGGTAAAAAAAGAGTTATGATGCATATTGCTCACTTAATTTGTTTTAGGTTTTTGCATTTTTTATCAAGGGCTGAACTGTTTAATCTGTACCATGCGGTGCTTTAAGGTTGGCAAAAATTTCTTGTGTTTTCTACACGAAAGGTAATTTCAATTTATTAACAAACAGACATATATTTTCTCATTTAAATCAATACAATAATTTAAAGGAATGCAAACTGACGTAAATATATAGGATTCATTTAGTTATAATTTTAGAAGCAAATAGGAGTTATTCTAGATCCCTCCTCCAAAAAAGTAAAACAAAATAAACTAACTATGTGTACCACGTACATGATAATTTAAATGACTTTGGATCTTGTATTATTCTGTATCGGAAGTCATAACTCTCTCTCTCACACACACACACACACTCACTTACTCACTCACACACACACACACTCACTTACTCACTCACACACACACACACTCACTTACTCACTCACACACACACACACACACACACTCGCTCACACACACACACACACACACACAGACACACACACGCACATATATATATATATGTGTGTGTGTGTGTGTGTGTGTCATAACATAACTGAACTGTCAAAATATAGTTGAGAAGTAAGGGGAAAGGGGGCTTAAGATAATAAGAATCTAATATTTCATTTACAAAGCGCGCGTATTTGCTGTGGGGAAAATCATCTTTTAGAAGCGATTTGAGCGCAAAGCGAATAATTATAGGCGACAGGATTTATTTTTAGAAGTGTAAAGGTTTTTGGGCTCGAAGTCAAAATTACAAGTTCAGCAATTTTGACGGTCCAGATGAACAAAGTTTAAATCTGCACATGCGCGTATAGCGGGGAGCTCGGAGGGAACCGAGTTTTGGCGGCAGATTGGAGGAAAATCTCGTTGACCACGGAAGCTCGCGGCTACGTGCCGAATAAGTTATAAAAATGGCGAAGCGCGGTAATGAACCTGGAGAGTGGTCAACTTATGAAGTTCAATAAAGCTGGATTTATCACGAATTGGATTACTTCCTTAATGGCCTCGCCACTCGACCAATTATTTTAAAAGAACGATGACTGCATCAAATCGAATTTACACAGAAGCCAAACGCGCTGCCTGTCATATATACATATATATATATAAGACTGCATGTCATATATATATATATATAAGGGAAAATCAAAGATAGTGATAAATAATAATTGAGTTGAGCACATTACTGTATATTTAGAATACTAGTGGTGGAAGTAATTAAGCATGTACATAAAAATTATACTAGATGCAATATGATTACAAATTAACTTTACGATGAGAAAGCAGTACAAAACGTTGAGAATGTCAGCACGTGAAGCATGCAGCCATGTGCCAAAAATAGAAAATGCTAACGTGCATAATAAAATAAAATCGCACAAGATAGTGAACGTAAAGTGGAAGTACTTAAATTTAGAGCGTTGCGAAAATTGGTGTAGGTGGTAGTACAACCTGAAATAAGAGATACATATCCTGACATATACTTAACACAATGAAGTTAACACTAAGGGAAAGTCCTGACTCAAGTGAATAGTTTAAAAAAATTAGATTTATTACGGTTAGAATATCAATTCGCAGAAAATGGTATGGTCACTAAAAATAACAAAGAAGCCTTACTCACACAGGGAAACTTTTTAGCAGTAGCTCAACACGGGAAATGCTAAGCACGACATAGCCAGAAAAAAAAATGCGACAGCACCTTCGAGAAGAAAAAATGTCACTGACTGCTTTCCATGGAACCTATCTCGGCCGCAAATGAAGCACGCCAAATTGGCGCGAAGGGTAGCTTGGGCAAACGCTAGGGGTTGCCATATTCTCGGTTGTTCTCCTTTCAGGCTACTTTACAATTTGCCCAATTATTTACTAATAAAACAAAAGGGGTTTACATTGCATGAATTGAATTAATCAGATGAATTGAAAGTTACGAATAACTATTCGAGACAATATATATATATATATATATGTGTGTGTGTGTGTGTGTTTGTTTGTGTATGTATAAATTAATTTTAATCAAATATTGTTTGGTACAGATGTAGTATACGCAACGGACGCCAAGGAGCGATTTTTCGCCAAATCTGGTAGTTGTTTGCCTCGTTTTTTTTTCTGGCAACCCTATTGGGTTTGGCAGTGTGGATTTTACGCCAAATACGGAATCAAGCCAAATTTTGGGTCATCGCTTTATTTCGAAGGTTAGTTAAGTTTTTTTTTGACGCCAATAACATCATTTGCGTCTAGAGTTCACAGGTTGAAGGTCGGAGGTCGTGGTTCGTATTTTTTAAGCCTATTTTTTTTGCACGTGGTTAAAATTTCCATTTTATATAACTTTTTTTCTTTATATTTCTTTGAATTACTTTATATTACTGTTCTTTGTATTACTTTAAATTTTTATCTTTATATTACTTATTATAATATATGTTTTATAGCCTTTTTTTCAAGTTTTTTTTGTTCTCGTGTTAGCTTCATTGCTTTACATAGATATTAATTTTTTGTTCTCATTACTTTACACAGATATTAATTTTTTGTTCTCATTGCTTTACATAGATATTAATTTTTTGTTCTCATTGCTTTACATAGATATAAATTTTTTGTTCTCATTGCTTTAAATTTATATTATTTTTTTGTTCTCATTGCTTTACATAGATATTGATGTTTTGTTCTCATTGCTTTAAATTTATGTTATTTTTTTTGTTCTTTTTACTATTACATTCATATTAATTCTTTTCTAAAATATTAATTGCTTTATTCTTTTTTGATTTACAACGTCTAAAATGCTGGGTGTTAGTTGTTAGGAAATATCACGGAATTATGGGTTCAAAATCTGGGTTCTCTTTTTCGAATGGTAGACATACAATGGGACATCTAGGAATTGCGAATAACTTTTTTTATCCATTTTTCAGACAATCAGGATCTGTTTGTAAATTTTCTTAGGGAAGTGGAACTGTTGAATGTTAATGTGTTATGCATGGGATGTTCGAAATTAATGAAGTTATCTGTTTAATCACCAATTTCAGATGGGTATACGTATTCTTGCCGTAGGAATGTTAACGGGAAGACCTGCAATCAGCACACTTCTATTAGCATAGGATACTGGTTTTGAAATAGTCGATTAAAATTGCAGAAAGTTATTTTTTTGACTTATGAGATTTTGGATGGGAGTAAGTCGGGCAAAATTTGGAAGGAGTATGGCTTTAATAGTCATACTGTTTGCGACTGGAGGCAGTTTGTCAACGAGTGCATATTTGATTATATTGAGGTATCATCGGAGAAAATTCGGGGCCTGGCAAAAAAGTTGAAATTGACGAGTCCAAATTTGAAAAGAGAAAATATCATCGAGGACATGCAGTTGAGAGTCAATGTGTTTTTGGTGGAGTTGAGAGGGGCAGCGGAAAGCTTTGTTTGGTTGCTGTAGGTGATAGGAGTGCTAATACGTTAGTGGGTGTAATTGATGAATGGATTTTGCCAGGCACAACTATTTATTCAGATTGTTGGAAGGCTTATGATAGTTTGGGCGAGGAGGGATACCAGCATTTAACTGCAAATCACAGTCTACATTTTGTGGATCCTAAAAGTGGTTGCCACACAAATACTATAGAAAGCACGTGGAGACACGTTGAAAGCGGCTTGCCGGACATACAACCGACAAACTGGCTTTCAATTTTACTTAGCAATGTACATGTTTAGGCAAATTTACGAAGAAACAAACGTTGATCCATTTAATAAGTTTCTGGAAATTGTGGCGGGTATTAACTGGGAGGAATTTAAAACTGTAACTGCAATGAAAAGAAAATCCATGCAATGAAAGGAAATGAAAAGAAATGCAATGAAAAGGAAAAGTCTCCACTTGCTTTGTATGGTACTTTTTTTTTTCTAGTCTAGAATTTGACATGTCTATATGTAGTCCAGATTTTGTTATTATATCAGAAAAAAATATTTTTAACCAAGATTATTTATTTATTTTTATTCTAGTCAAGATTTTATTATTATAGCAAAAAAATATTTTTAACCAAGATTATTTATTCATTTTTATTATATTTCTGTGGTGTTATGGCTCCAGTAGATGTTGATATGTCCGAAAAATTCAATTTTATGTTTTAAGTTGATATGTCTAACGTGGCAGCTGATAGTGGAATTATGAAATAATACTAAGTTATTCGTTTTGTTTGCAAATGCTGTTATGTATAAAAGAGGTAATACCTGATCCCTAATAGAATATTTTAGTCCGAAATTCAAAATTTTCATTGAAGACCAGCCATATGCCGGGGGTTGAATATGAGTATTAACTAGATAATATTTGTAATGAAAAACTCAATTGAGCGATTTTATATTTCACAGCAAAAGTTAATTTTTGCAATTTGCCAAAAACATGAAAAAATGACAAATCAACATCTGGCCTAATGCCACAGATTTTTTTGTTTTGACTGTGGACTAGGCCCAGTTTATCTGGGGAAACTACAAAAAAAACGAGCCTATGACGCATACCTCCTAGGTGGTTTGGAAGAGTGTCAATTTTTTTTTTGGTTTTTAAAATTTGTTCAAAATCATTAAAATGTCATTCCTAAAATTTAAAAAAATTTGGTTTGTTCCGTGTTTTAATTCGGCCGGGTTTTTGCCAGGAATTTCCGTAAAACATGTTTTTTTTATATTTCAAGCTTTGTAGAATCATTGGGGGAAAAATGTGTTTTTGAGGATTTTCAAGATGGCGGCCAAACTTAGACTCCGCGGAGACACACGGGGATCTGGTGAAAATTCCGATAAAAACATAGTTTTTTTTAAATTTCAAGCTTAGTTGAAGAATTAGAAAAAAACGTGTTTTTACGAATTTTCAAGATGGGCGCCAAACTTAGAACCCCGGAGACACACGGGGATTTGACGACAAAAAAATGTCGCCAAAAATAGGCCCGTTGCGTATACTACATCTGTTCCTGTTGTTCGAAATGTTTTCCATTACACATGTAAATTTACAATACCCCCTCCCCCTCAACATCTGCCCTCATGAAGACCTCCTTCTACAGAATATTACAGAATATTACAGAGGGTATGCTACAAATTCATAAAACTCACAGTTGCTTTAAGTAAAATCATTATTCTGTTGCATGCAATTTCTCTGTTTAAATTTTTAATTGTTGCTAAATCTATACAGTTTTGTTTAATTAAATCGTGTCTTTTTGAAGAGTTCTCCCAAATACTTTGTAAGTAAAGTAGCATTACTATGAGGATATCAAACAAGTATTGCTTTTGAAAATGAGTTATGAGAACATTTGAATGAAATTAAATCTAGAAGAGGAAATAATGTTAAGCTTTTCGAGGGAATCAAGTACACTTTAACAGGTTAATGCTATAAACTTAAGCGTGACATTTTTAAACAAATGTACGTTTATTTTAAAGTTACGAATTGTAAGTATGTTTTTTTTATTTTACTCTTTTTTTAAAAATTTAGTCGTTAGGATACGGTATTCGTGATCCTCTTTTGACTATCGTGCGATGTTTTCTTGGTTTCATTCTTTTTCAAATAAATAATTTCATTAATTTCTACCTATATAATGTGCTAAAATATATTATATGTTAAATAATTATTTCGAGTGGAAACCTTGTCTCATGTTCAATCGAAATTATTAAGATACCATCAAATTTTCAAATTATTACCTCTAAAATGCATATGTATAGCAAATTCTTTGAAAATGCTCTTTTATTTATTTCGCAACGTTTAATGAAGTGGAATTAGCACATTATTGTACCATTTGAGTTTATATTGCGTAACATTGCAGCTGAGAGATCCCCAGAGACACAGCTGAGGGTTTATTTTCTTTCAAATATTCTCGTTTTAAGTGAGATTTCTTTGTTTTAATCACCATTTGTTTTCCTCTTTATTATACTTCTTAGAACTGTTCATGGCCCGTTGAATCTTTAGAAACCATCTGAGCTCTTCGGAGTTTCTTTTTGCCGATGAGCGTGAAAGGAAAGGAAGTCCTCTAATAATTTGAAACACAAAAAGCTTTCAAATGCTGCAAGAGATCAATGCAATATTTACGTTCGTGACGAATTTGTAGTCTCGTGCATTAAATTTCACACTTTAAAGTATTTCAATTTTTAAATACAGATATACATATATACATACTGGTGTCTAAAACAATCTTTACATGCGCAAAAATAGTGATTTCTCAAAAACCATCCTAAAGAATGGAATAAATATTTTTGAGATGATGGATAGAATCATAACACATAAAAACAAATATAAATATAAACTGAAAAATGGAATACGAATGCATAAGATAATGAAAGAATTTAAATTTTAAAAAAGTGATATATATATATATATATATATATATATATATATATATATATATATACAGGGTGTCCCAAAGCGACCGCATAAACTCTGCACAGCTAGATTCCTCGTTGGGAGTACATAAAAACTGCCCAAAAAAGCGTTCCTGTACGGTCCATAGTTTACGAGAAAAATACGAAAAACAAAGTATGACGTCACTGCCAGTGCAAGAAAAAACACTTTATTGAACATATCAACAGCATGAACAATTTAAAGCAGATGTTCAAAGTGTCCGCCGTGCATGTAGAGGCAGGAATTGAGCACGCCGTGGAATGGGTGTCATCACACGTTGCAGCATCGCGGGGTCCACCGAAGTATAAGCAGCATGTAGACGAGCAAATAAGTCCATTTGTGTTGTCACTACGTCTCGATACACCAGTTTCTTGAGATGGCCCCATAGGAAAAAATCCAAAGGTGTAAGATCTGGCGAACGTGGTGGCCATAAAACCGGACCCCCACGTCCGATCCAGCGGCCGAGGTATTCCATATCCAGCCAACCACGTACAGGAGCACAGAAATGCGCCGGAGCCCCATCATGCTGGAACCAAAGTCCCTGTATTGCCGCTAATGGTATGTCATCGAGGAACTCGGTTAAGACCTCATTGAGAAACACCAAGTACGACTGTCCCGAGAGCCGTTCAGGCAACAGATATGGTCCAAGCAGGCGATCCCCGAGTATGCCGGCCCACACGTTAAGAGACCAACGTTCCTGATGTTTCTGCTGCCGGATTGCATGCGGATTGACCTGGGACCACATATGGATGTTGTGATGGTTGAATACCCCATCACGAGTGAAACATGATTCATCAGTCCGCAGGATATGTGCAATGAAACCATTATCTGTGTTATGTTGCTACAACAGCCATTCACAGAAGGCCACGCGTTTCTGAAAGTCATCTGGTTTCAGACCTTGCACAGTTGTGTACCGAAATGGGTGTAGCCTCTCAGACCGTAAAAGCCTATGCACAGTACTTTTACTCGAAGTCATCTCACGGGCTAATGCGCGCGTGCTTACGTCGGGCGTCTCTTCTACCCGCTGCAGTATTGCATCCGCCTATGCTACCGTCAGGCCGCTCCGCGGTCTTCCAATATCGTGAAGATTGGCTGTTGGCAAGACGCTTCCCGTATTTCGCAGTCTGTCGTCCAGCCTACGGATGACGTTGACATCGGGAGGACGGCGGGACGGATATCGACGGGCAAAATCCCTAGCAGTTCATAAGGCATTTCCATTAAATCAGCCGTACATCAAGTACAAGTCGCAGTAGTCACGAACGGAGTACATGGCCACCATACTAAGACTTGCAAGATGCAGCCTTTTAAATACCAGTTCAACGGCGGCGTAACGTCATTCTATGGCGCGCGCGTATGCATGACGCGATACGCGAGGCGAACGTTTTAAGCATTATCGTCTGGAAAGATATGCAAATATTGTTGTTGATATGTCCAATAAAGTGTTTTTTTTCTTGCACCATTAGTGACGTCATACTTTGTTTTTCGAATTTTCTCGTAAACTATGGCTCATACAGGATCGCTTCTTTGGGCAGTTTTTATGTACTCCCAACTAGGAATCTAGCTGTGCAGATTTTATGCGGTCGTTTTGGAACACCCTGTATATATATATATATATATATATATATAAGAATGGCATGATCATAGGGTCTTAGAGCATTGTAGTCATGGTACCGGGGCCAGGAGAAACTGAGAATCAACTGAATTCGACTACAGAAAGGGAGAGACGGCTTGGTCGTCCATAAAGCTGATTTATTCGGTGGCACAACCACTAGACAGTTTTTTGTGCCTAATCAGTTGAGCGGCACATAATTTCTGAAGATACATTTCTACAAATCACTTATTCCTGATTTTGCCGGAACACATATACACGACAAAAGGACGCAGCGCGAAGCAGCTGCGACTACGTAGTACGGATGCTGGGCACAGAAGGGCCGCGAGAGAGCGTTTCCTGCCAAAAGGCGGGATCACGTTAAGACTTCTAATTGGTCAATTTATGGCACTTGACTTAAAGGCCATATGGGGTGATCGTTTCATTAGACTTTCTCAAACTTTCTTTCGTTATGTAACTCTGGCTGCGCGTGGCTTTAGGGGAAAAATTAATAGATTTTCTCGGTTATTCCTAGGTCAACATTAAATTGGGGGACGGTATTGTGTTGCGATAACATGAAAGAATTTTGAATAGGCGTATTAATGATAAGGAAAGGTTATTATTTCATATATATATATATATGCGTATACATGTATATGTGTGTTAGGCTTTCATGTTCATATTTGCATTCACTGTCCTGTTACGCACGCGGAGCACCATTGTAGACAGGCAAGAAAATTGATTTCCGTTTTCAAGTCCATATGCGTTGAGGCTTTTTTTCCTCAAACAAAACACTGACAATTGATTTTAAGGCCTGAGACATACTGATGCTCACCGGACACTGTAACATATGTCTGTGTCAATTCATAATTAGGGAAATTGAATCCGTTTCCTAAATTGACTGCCCTAAAGTTATTGCTTTGGAGCCACTGGGTCTCGAATGAATATATATTTACATCTTACTTGCGAGCAGTTTCCAAGCCTCTCCCCACTCCCTCAATGTCCCTATACCCAAGCATTGCAGTAAGTGATGATATATATGAATTAAAGTGAGCAATTTGGAGGACAAGACGGATATAAGATAATAAAAATAGAATAATCATAATTTCAGAGAAAGTTAATCCTCATCTGTGTGTCTGGAGATATCTCAGTTGCCATGTTATTGGCAGGGCCCGATTTAGAAAATTCTTGACTATAGGCACAACTCGGGATGGGGGCCTCCTAACACAGATGTGGGCATAGAATTTCCAAAATTGACACACAAAAAATAAAACAATGAGGAATTATGTGAAAGTACCATTTTACCAAGAATTGGCTATTTGAAGCTTAGAAGCCTAGAATGTTATCAAATAACAAAAAGCAATACAACATATTAACTTCATCATTAAAACACGAATACAATGCAAGCAGAAAAACTTATTAATCCCGTATATACACAATAACATACATATGGTGAATTATACATATAACTATGCATTTGATGAACTATACATATAACTATACATATGATGAACCAATCAATCAATCACATTTGAAAGGATGTATAAAAAATTGCTATTAAAAAAGGTAAAATTAAAAAAAATGAATTGGATTTTTTTTCTTTTTATCCTTTTAAATTTAAATTTATTTTGCGTGCCCCCAATATTCGGGGGCCTAACGGGCCTAATGGAAAATCAGGGCCTGGTTATTGGGCATAACACATACACCCGCACATCATAATGATTTTTAGGACCGCTACAATTTTCTTTATGCTTTAAAAATGGATCATTACTTATTTAATTGAATTGGATTAAAAAATACAGTACTTAAATAATAAAAAAAGAATGGAAGTCAATTGAATCTTCCACTGAATATATGTGGTTAATGAGGTAGATAAATACATTAAGCAATCACACAAGTTTTACCATAATCATAAATTAAAGTACTATGTGTAAAAAAATAGTTTAACTTGTTTAAATTAAACAAATGTCAAAAGTAAGTTTCTATAAGATTATTAAATACGAGAAAATAGAAACTGAAGGTAAATGAAAAATTATGAAAAATCCCTAATTTTCCGCATAGGTATTCAAACAATTGAAAAAATATAACTACATAGGATGGAACTTAGTGACAACTATTTATGTTCATATTATACAGAAGAGATACAGGGGTGAAACTTTCGTTGCCCTTCAATTTATTAACCAGCATTGTTTAGCACCCGTTGCTAACGTTCTGGAAGCTACGGGATGACGTTGCAAGCACCTGATCTGTTAATCCTTCGAATAGAGCGGTCTACAGCCTGCAGAATCTTTGGTAGAATCCACGGAGCGGACGGTTCCTTCATTTTTGGGATGAGATCAAAGTCACAGAGACTTAAGTCCGGGGAATATGGGGGATGGTAGAGCTTTCCCCAGTCTCAGAGATCCAACACATCATGATCAGTGTGCGCATAAGCATTTTTCTTCCATCAGTACGATGCAACAAATTATTTCGTGCGATAGACCAGTAGCTAAATCATGACTGTGTTCATCGTGTCACTGTGCAGGCGTGTGACGGTTGTGGGTAGAGCGCATTCGCTCTGAGGTAAGGCAGATATGTGACGTACTCGTGGTAGAATCTGCTTTCCTTGATTCTGCTGCGTGGGGTCTCTACAACAGTGTTGCCTCTATTAATGTCCCATCCCTCGTATAATGGACGTGTTGCAAAATTTATTGGAAATAGTTTAATCCTCTTTATTTAATTATTGTGGACTAGATTGTAAACGTATGCAACTGTTATAAAGAGGACATCGTTATGAACTGAATATATAGTTTAAATTAGCGAATTATAGTAAGCTAAAATCTTAGACCAACAGTGCGCAAACTTTATTCATCCGCGATCTAATTTCTTTAAATAAAAAATCACTCGACCACAAATCAAAATTTTTTTAAGTCAGGAAAATGCTACAAAAGCAAAAGAAATAAGAAATAAGCAAAATTTGACAACCTTTTTAAAAAACAATGAATTTTGTATTTTGGGTAAATGTTTACTTTGCAAAACAACAGTAAAATAAATGTATCGTTTACCTTCTTCACTTGGTTTTGTCAAATTTCATGTCACGTAAACTTAATATTTTAATATTAATATGTATTTGTAATTCCTTAAGTTAAAAAAAAATAACAAAAATTAAAATTATAAAAGAGCGTGGTATCAAAATTATAAACTTTATATTAAAACATTGAAAATTTTAAAACATTTTCATTTATTATATAAAACTAAAATATTTCGTTTTTGTCATTAAATATTTTTTAAAGTTCAGATTTAGATTATATTATTGGGGCCGATAGGATTATACATTTAGAAACAATATCATATCATATTTTCAACACGCAAAAAAATGTTAATCATTTGTAATTACGAAACATTTAAAGCATATTTCTAATTGAATAATTGAATATGATAAAATTTACTCCAAATTAACTGGCCCTCTTATTTTTGGGGATTCGAGAACCACTGTTTGCCCACCACTGTCTTAGATGTCTATTCAAAACTGATTTACAGTTAATATAAAAGGAAAAACGCACAGTAAAATTTAACATTCACAAAATATTTTAGACCACCTCACTAGTTTTTATAGCCCACTTAATTTGCATATAAGCATTATATATAAGCATAATGATATGTTTCTCAATTTTATATTATTATTAAGACATTATGTGACATTCATTTTGCACATTTGTCTTGACAGGTAAGCAATTCTGACTGCGATTCATCCTAATACTTTCTTCCTGAGTGTATTTCATAATATTTTATTGTTGCGATAGAATGCGTGACTTCAGGCCATCACATAAGCTTTTAATCTTAGACTTAGTCACCGGTGTTCCCGGCAAGACACTGCAATAAGGGTAACAACCCTATTTTAATTAACACAAGAAAATAATTAAGTTTTGCTTGAATTTAATATACATGAACGATGGATTTATGTGTTTAAACATATTTTTTTAAGACCTATAGCATGTCTGTAAGAATATTATTCAATATAAATAATTGAATCTTAGATGACTATTCAAAACTGAAATCATATTCATATACATACAAAAATGCATATTTAAATTTAATATTCACATAATATTTTAGACCACTTCGCTAATTTTTATAGCACACTTCATTCACATATGTTAAAAAGTAATTGGTATATTCTACATAACTATAATGAAACGTGTATCAACTTTTGTCTTATTAAGACGTTATGTGACATTCATTTTGCACATTTGCCTTGACAGGTAAGCACTTCTGATTTCGATTCATTCCTTACACTTCCTTCCTGAGTGAGTATTTCGTGATCTTTTATTGTTGTGATAGAATGCGTGACTTCAGGCCATCACATAAGCTTTTAATCTTAGACATATTCTCCGGCGATTCCGTCAAGATACTGCAATAAGGGTAACAACCCTCATTTAGTTAACTCAAGAAAGAATTTAAGTTTTGCTTGAAATTTATATATGTGAGTGACGGATTTTATGTGTATTCTGAACAATTTCCTTAAGAATTCCAGCCCGTCTTAATGAATATTACTCAGCATAGATAATTGAGAGATAACTGAATATTAAATAAAATCATTATTAAGTCTATGTAGATCATATTTTGCTACTTCACATTACATTTAGAGAAAATTAATTTGTTTTCTTTGGAAATATACAGGGTGTCCGTAATTAAACTTCCCTACTTTAAAGTTGTCTACAGTCGAAACTATTGTTCAGAAAGTTATGAAATTTTGTGTTGGACATATTGAAAAGATGGGAATTTGTTTGAGCGAATAAAAATATTGGTTCAAAATCTCATCACCAGAGGGCGTTTTTTGATGAATTACACATTTAGCCAACATTTACTATAGTTAAAAAAATATTACAACAAGACATGTTCAACATGACAGCCATCATTTTCAGCTATCATTTGAAATCGTAAGAAAGCCAGTTCTACTGTTGACCGCAGTGTGTCCGGCAAAATGCTGTCATTCAGATCAGGTATTGTTCTTGGTTTATCAAGACTGACTAGATGTTTCACATGCTCTGCGTCGGCAAAAATTAATTTTCACATTTGTTTCTTCTTAGTTCCTTCAAATCTTTTGTCCGAAAATTAGTTATCGAAGAAGTTTCTGATAGACTTTGTAATCACTTTAAAGATTGTAAAATTTAATGACTATGCGTTATTGTGTTAGGGTGACCTAACGATAAAAAGATGGTTAAATCTTAAGTAAAGAACCAGTCGTAAACGTGTAATTCATCAAAAAACGCCATCTGGTGGTGAAATTTTGAACTATTTTTTATTCGCTCAAACAAATTCCCATCCCTTCAATATGTCTTACACAAAATTTCATGACTTTCTGAACAATAGTTTCGACTGTAGACAAACTTAAAGTAGGGAAGTTTAATTATGGACACCCTGTATTTAATAATATACTGTGAATTAATATCTTTGTTGTTTGAAAAATATTGTATGCCCTTATTATGTTATGCATAAATTGTATTTACAGTATTACGTTTATTCAGAATTTTAAGTAAACTTAGACGGGGAGCAGAAATTTCTCTCATAAAACCATGAAAATGCGTATATTCTGAGGACATTGGTAATCGTCTACTAGCACTTGTTCTTCATTTTATTTGTGAGATTACCAATGTAGTATTAGGTGCTCTTATTCTGAGGTTGTATCTGATACTAAAGAGAAGAAAAAGTTGAACAACAAGAGGGGGATAGTGCGTTGCTCCAGACGACGAGAGGCAGAAAGCGCCCCAGCAAAGGAGTTTGACGACTCACGGCAAGTTCTCTCTGTGATTCTTAGAAAATGGAGAAAGTGTCTCCAGCAAAGAGGCTGGAGAACTCGCAGTGGGGGGGGGGGAGTGAGAGAATTGTGGGAGAGACAGGAAGTGACCCCTAAACGAGGAGCTGTTTGAGAGCTCGCAGTGGATCGTCAGCTGAAAATTGGCAGCCCTAGAGGAAGTGACCTCAGCGTGGAGATTGGATAAAAGGCAGTTTTCCTACTGTGGGATAATTCTCAAAGAGGAAGTGACTCCATCGAAGAGGTTGGACGATCGCAGCGTGAGATATGTGTGTACATTTTCTCACGTATATGTCTTTCATGTCTTCAACTGTACAACATCATTGAGTAAGAAAAGGATTGGACCACTCGACTGCGATGTTACTATGTATAACCAGAAATATTTGTTTTATATTTTACGCTTCAAACTATTATATCTACAAATGTGTAAACTTATCCAATAGTACTATTAAAACAGGGACACGTTTTCACATTTGCGCCTATAACTTTTTTATGCCCTGTGTATTCGCTGTTCTCTTAAAGAATAATTTTTGAATAAATTTATTGTCATGTATTTTGCCTTTCATGAATCCCTTATAAAAGGTTTTACTTGATTAGACATATAAAGACAGTAAGATCTCAAAAATAAGTAATTCAGAAACAAAAAGAAATTGTAAAAACTAATTTTGCAAAACATAGAAAAATTTATTATTGAAAGTAATAACTTGTCTTGTTCCTCTAAAAAATAATCAACAACTTATATTAAAAGATTGTAAAATCATTTTCTTTGATTTTCAATAAGAAAAAATTATCAAAAAATATGTTTTTTATTGCTTGAGAAAGGTTTTTGATTATTCTAAACATTTTATGATTGATAATCTGTCAAATTACATAGACAAGAATAATAGTGCTTTCTCGATCATAGGAAATACAAAAAAATAATTTAACAATCGATACTGACTCATAATTAATACTGAGAATAATTTTACTGAAAGTAATTTTACAGTCGATACTGAAATGATACTTATTTATTATGGGGAGATAAATACAAATATTTTTTTCTTTAGTTGAAATTTCTTATTTTGAGTAGAATTAGAACTTTTAAAGTGCATTTAGTTGGCTCGTTGGTTTTAATGAGCTGAAGTCATCATTTGATATCGGACTTGGATAGCAAAAAAATTAATGTAGGGTTTATTGTTGGTGAGCAAAAAAAAATTAAGCCATTGAAATTCATTTAAAGAATGTGAAATATATTTTAAAGAGATGTATTATAATTTATAGTATAACGTATCCTCGCATGACACATTGAACATGTTGTATAAGCAAAAGTGGGTTTGCATTTCACAAAATAAAATTGATATAATGGCAATCATTTAGGTCGAAAATCAATGTAACAAAATAATTAAGTTGATTCTATTCTTCAAATTCAAAAGAAATAAAAAGAAACAGTTTTAAATAAATTTCAAAGCAAAATTAGAATAATAAAGACATTTCAAATATTTCCAATACTTCTTCTGTGATACATGATTGAAAAACTTTATTTAAAGTGTCATTTAAAGTTAATTTTAAACTAATAAATTGTTCAAAAAAAGATATTGTTCAACGAAATTTACTTTCTGGAAGATATTTAAATATTGTAAAATATTTAATTTTTAAAAAACACACCTAGTAGACTCTCCATATATATATATATATATATATATATATATATATATATATAACGTTAATCTAATAGATATTTTAAAATAGCATTCTTTTAAATAAGGTTGCATCGAAAAGAAATCGCTTCTCCCGTTCTTTTTATTAACCTTAATCGTATTATAAAAGATTTCGAGCGTAATAATATTTTATTCCTTTTTATTAAATTTTGCTATCCTAAGACATTTTGAGCCTTACCTTTTAAGCCGCCCATTCACCTCTCCGAATCGTGGGAGGGTGTGAAAATGGCACCCCTATATCATATCTGAGACACTAAAAGCGCAATCCAAATCTCATTAAGATTAGCAATGAGCTAAGGAGGGTAAAATATGTGGTAATTTGTCTCGCAACTAAAGTTCAAGTTGACAAACTGTCATCCTCACAGCGCTTAATTCGAAAGCCTACTAACAAAGACATAATTAATCAATAGCGATATCTGCAGGGCTAAGTACTGCGTTTGCTCTTTATGAGAACACATTAGTTTTGTCGTAGATCGAGAATCGCGATTTATTACTTTGAATAGTCCGCTGGGAATTATTCAGATGAAGTATCTCTCTTCTTTGTTCCCAAGTAATTAATCCAAAGCCTAGTAACACTAATAACGCTCTTCCTAATCCGTACCATGTTCCCTCAACATCTATAAAATGCAAGCCGTTTATTGATCTTTATAACCTAATCTTAATTAAGATTATGATGTTGAATGAAAAGCTACTCTGTTTTAATTAGTTTGAAGTGGAAATGCTTGAGCGGGTGTATAATGATCTCAGTTTTCATACTTAGACCCTCTGCAACACCATCAGGTGGTTAATTTTCTTTGTAGTTGTATTTTATGCAGTATCATTGCGTGATCGTCAGAAAATGAAGTGCTAAAGTAAATTAATGATGGCCCGGAAAAATAACCTAATGGGTAAAAACGGAACTTTAAGTTTTAATAGAGATGCGTCTAAGGTATATTATTTAAATATTTTAATTTAAAATGCATGAAAGTTTCCAGAAGTACTTGGTACTTCCTAGAAAATTCAGTTATTTTCTTTTTGGAGATCAATATATGAAGATTCCCCTTTTAATAAGTTTTTAGAATCAAACTATTTAAGTCTCATTTTTTACCGTTGATTGATCGAGCATCATGATCGGTAAATCGGGATAGTTTCCTTAATGTTTAAAGAAAACCCGAATATTTTTCATAAGATATAAGTAGGATATGTTACTCATTAGTTATTATATACCAAATATTAATGTTACTAATGAAAGTAATATAAATTAATTTAGAAAATAGGTAATTTATTTGTTAAAAGGAAATATAAGGAAATATTAAATTTTTAGGTAGAATTATTTTACTTGCAGAACTAGAATCTTGATGATCTATATCAACTTTTAATTACTGTTTAATTGATTTTAGTAATAAATGAAAAAAGGATCAATTTGCTTGATATTATATAGGTTGATTCACTCAAAATAGGCCCCAAATATTCTGTAATAACTCTCTCAAGGATGAAGCAGTCTGAACCAAAAGATTACGCTACATACATGAAGTGTGAGCAATCAATTGCATTACATGCGATGCTGGAAGTGATGTCCGTCTTCCGCCAAACACGTTTTGACGCGGCACTCCATGTTTCTGATCGTATTTGCAAATATATCGAAGGGAATAGCAACAAAATCACGTATGATGTATTCTTACAAATCTTCCACAGTGCGTGCCTGGTTCCAGTAGACTTTTCCCAAAGGAAAAGTTTGGTGGTGTCAGATCCGGTGAACCTGGTGGCCAAAGCCCCTTTGAAATTACCCTGTTTCCGATGCGTGACACATTGTTTCATCTTGATGGAAGTAATCTCTATTAACTCATGATCATCCAATTTATTCACGAACTGTTAAAAAAATGCGCAGGTACATATGGGTGTAAAAAACTGTGGCGTATGATGCGCAACTGACACATCGCATACTACACAACCAAATTTATATTTTGTCCATAAAGTAATGAGAAAGGGTCTGGTAAAAATAATTTAATGTTCCGATAGGTATATATTGTTAAAAGTCTTCAAAATATTCTCCGTGGGCGTCGATACACCTCTGTCAACCTGATTCCCACACTGCAAAGGCTCCCTGGAAGTCAGCTGGCGTAACCTCTCTCAGAGACTCTATGACAACCCGTTGGATGGAGGGAACATCTTCGAAACGGTGACCTTTCAGGCTTCTCTTGAGCTTTGTAACAGGAAAAAGTATGTCGTGCTCACAGCGGGGCGGTACGGTGACAGGGGCAAGGTTGCAACCCCTATCCGGGCCAGGTAGGCGGTCACAACGAAGGCGGTGTGGGCTGGAGCGTTGTCATGGTGAAGCAACCAGCGATCGTCAATCCCCGGTCGTTTCTGTTTGACGGCTCTGTGCAGGTGCGCAAGGCTTTTTTTTTATAGAAAACGGTATTGAAACTTTATCCCGGAGGTACAAATCCTTTGTGGACCACCCAACTCTTGTCAAAAAAGACACTGAAAGTTGTTTTTACCTTGGACTTCGACATTCTCGCTTTCTTGGGGAGCGGCGAGTTCGAGGTGTGCCACTCTGAAATTTCACCTTTGGTTTCGGTGTCGTAGTACAACGACACCCATGATTCGTCACCTATTATTACGTCGTCTAAAAAGTCCCGTTCACTTTCTAACTGCTCTAATTTCTCGCGGGAAACGTCAATACATCGTTTTTTTTATTCATCCCTCAACACTTTTCGCACCAATTTCGCACAAACATTACTCACGTTCAAATTTTCAGAAATAATTTGGTGAACTGTTGTCTTGCATATATTAAGGTCTTCGGCAAATAATCTTACACTCAAACGACGGTCATAGACCAGGAGATTTTTTACTTTGGCCACATTTTCTTCCAAAACACTCGTTGAAGGGCGCCCAGATCACTCCATGTCTTCAACGGTCTCCCATCCGTTCTTGAAGTCACTGAACAACCGGAAAACTTGAGCCCATGCCAGGGCGCCGTCTTCGTAAGCCCCCTTAACGAAGGCAAGCGTCTCGGAAGTGATTTTTCCCAGGTTAAAGCAAAATTTAATCGCGTAGCGCTATTCCAGCGAACGTACCATTTTTGACATTTTCTGCTATAACAAAAACTCAAAAACAGCTTTTGCCCCAAGCATGATCCTCACTGTGTCAGAGCTCGGACGCGACTCACACCCGGTGTATTTCTTAGCTTCGACTCCTCCCCCCAACCACAAATCCTGCTGCCAGGGAGCGCGCTGCTAGCCAATCTCATTACTTTACGGATATCCATCCCTGTATATATGTATATATATATATATATATATATATATATATATATATATATATATATATATATATATATATATATATATATATATATATACATGTACATATATATATATATATATATTTATATATATATATATATATATATATATATATATATATATATATATATATATATATATATATATATATATATTTATATATATATATATATATATATATATATATATATATATATATATATATATATATATATATATATATATGTATGTATATATATATATATATATATATGTGTATATATATATATATATATATATATATATATATATATATATATATATATATATATATATATATATATATATATATACCATAGAGAGGTGTTTTGAGAGTTACCGTGACCCGACATTTGGAACCAAGCCTTCTCGAGAACCATGCGATGTGACGTGTCGTCTACTGATGAGCACATTGTACGTTGTTTCGTTAATATTGTATCGCTGTCGCGAGATTTATTGCAGAATATTCAGCGCCTCTGTCGAGGAATGGTTTATACGATAGTACAGTTCTTTAGTAAGGTATTGCTCTTATGTTCGGGTTGACTGAACTCATTAACACTATGTATATTAAGTAAATAAAATGCTTGCGCTTGCGAAGTGAATTTACGTAATAGAAAATAAACGTTTTATTTAATAAAACACGTATTGATCGATTTCCTGGCTCAAGCCATGGTTTTAGGAGTTATTATTGGTAGATTATGAAATCCGACGAGGATTTTGTTGGATGCTAATTTTCCTCTCATCCAATATAAATCATATACCTTCAGGAGTACGCAATTACCTTGAAATATACAAAGTCTTAAGTTTTGGGATGTCTGATGCAGAAAAGTTATCATCTCACGATATACGTTAGATTTTCGGGCGTCTGAAAGAGTTACAATTAGAAACGAAGCGCGGAAAAAAATCCAAAGCGCTAACAATTAGCATGTATTTTTAAAGATGCCTAAAGTAAATCACGTCGGTATTGGATGAACATAATTCAATCATTTAAAATCACTAATATTAAATTTTGTTTTAAAGACTTTCATAGAAATTCACAATAAAATACAGAAAAAAAGCTGTAGCAATTTAAGACCTGTTTATTTCATTAATGAATTCGTACCATGAAAGTAGATACGTAAAAAAGGTTAACACATTATGTATAGACGTAAATAACATTTAATCGGAAGAAACGCAAAATAGTAATTTTTTTTTAGATTGGGCCCTAACATCCTAGTGATTAGAACATTGGGTTTTGATTCTGACGAAGCTCAGTTCAAGTCCCGACGAGCGCCACTGAAATCTTTCGTCTCTACGCTGGGGGACAGCTTTTTCAGACGCACCGCCCTGCCAAGTTTGGCGATTTTGTGTATGGCGTGGTAACCATGTTTTTTTGGCGAGATTTTGTTATTTTGTGGCAACCCAGTTTGAATGGCTAGTGGTGTGCGTTTGTTTACGTGATATAATATGGAGGCCATGTTGCGAAATATTAATGACGTATTTTGGATACTATTAAATGTATATTTTTGAGAGATATGCGTACTGTTGGGATTGTTAAGGATATAAAGTGGGTGGCTAAATGAGGTTTTTTTGCGGTTCATTTGAAATTAAATGTTAATTTAAACGGTTAATTTAGATGTGGTTTGATGGATTTACATGTTGGTTGTGTTATGCGCTTCTACGTTTGAGTTTTTGAAAACGTTGTGGTTGATTTAAAATGCGATGAGGTACAGATGTAGTATACGCAACAAACGTGAAGGGGGATTTTTTAGCCAAAACTGTTGGTTGTTTGGCGGGTTTTTTAGGGATGCCGGTTTTTACTTTGCCAATTTGTGTTTTTGTTTCTTTTAGGATTTTGTTGTTGGCAAATTCGGTTTTGTTTTGTGTTTTGCGTCATTTATAGGCGCTATGAATGGTTTTTTATGTTCTTTAGTGTAGTAATATTATGTTGTGGCAACATTTTTTGAATTTTGCGTTCTAAGCTTGAATTTGGCATTTTTGGTATTTAATGGCTAAGCTTGAAAGCAGCATGGATGCAAATTATGTGGTTGTATATTTCAATTTATTTTTGTTCTTTTATTTATTATACCTCCAGTATTTAGTGTAATTGAGAAATATCAGGGGATTTTAGTGTCTAAAATAGAGGCGATATAATGCAAATAGATCGTTTTTTTATATCTTATTTAGAAAACGTATTTTTTTCAATTGAATGTGTGCTGTAATTTCTGTTTGATGAAGAAATATATATTTAACCAAGGTGTATTTTATGTTTATTTAATGAGTTATTATTAGTTGCATTATACTGACTATTTTCTCATTAAATTTCTCATTATTTTTAAGCTTTTATATTTTCTATTTATGTGTTTCTAAGATTCCGTGTTTGCCTATGAGTTTAATAAAGCCAGCAGTAAGTTTGTTCTCTAATTTATTACGTTTACTACATCTGTTCCATATTTTGTTTACATTTCGCACTTTAAGCCTAAAATGTCTGCGGAAACTCCCTTGGCGACAAAGACTTTTGTCGCCAACTTGTCGCCAAGGGCAGTGCGTCTGAAAAAGCTGTTCCCTAAAGTCCCTAGAATTAGCCTCTAGGGGTGTTCGGTCCAAACTGAGGTGGCACTCATTAGGGAAATATGTTGGTTTCCCATTAATGATGCTTCTATTAATAAAGCCAATAGTTTTGCCGTGTATGCTTGGATGAATGTTCTCGGATTGTCTATCGCATAAAAATAATATACACTGAAAGCTTTGGGATAATTAAACGCACTGAATATTCTATTGCATTTGTTGTTTACTCATTACCAAAGTCTAATAGGTTCCGTTTTAGAAGAACTGATTTTAAATAGACTTTAACTTAAAGATCTGTCGGCAGAGTGGACCATGGGTATTTTCTGAGTGCCTTCACCGCCAGGTTGTGGGTTCTATTCCAGCTTTTCCACGGACAGGACTAAGATTAGGGAGTTATTTTGGCTCACTTATCTCGTGTTTCTATAATAAGGAAGACAACAAATGCACGGTGGGGATAGGTGGATGTCGTAATAGACAAAGTATCTACCATGTGGGAAAAAAAAACAACTTAAAGGGTATACATATTCTAGAATAAGGGATGGTGCAGGAGGAAAATACATAAATGCACATCCTTGACAACAAAATGCTTGATGATGTCCGAAGGATTAGGAGGCGTGGTGTTGGGGCATCTGTCCGTGGATTCAAATTTTGTTGTAAACTTAGCTATTTCTCCTTAATTAGCTTTAATCCAAAATAGTATTTTTAATGATTTACAATTTATTTTTAATGATTTTTATTCTTTAAACATTTATTTTCGATCTTCATTATCATATTTCCCGACCGTCGGGTTACACAAACAGTCGAGTCTCGGACATGCAATTCGTTGTATATTCCCACTAAATTTCCAAGACGATGAGAATAATTCTTATTTTTAACATGTTTACCTGTAGCGCAAGTTGAATATTGCAGTTATTTGACCAAATTGTAAATTTTTTAAATATAGCTAATAATAATGAATGTAGAAACAAACATATACACAACGTAGGGTCTAATAATAAACATGTCTATGAAATGGTAATACGTATATCTTGATGGATTTTCCTTTTTGCGGATTGTCCATTGTTCAGATATGAAGCCACAGCGTGATAAGAAATCCTAACTTCCAATGACTGTTCCTAAAAACCTAATAAAATTCAAACATTAAAATTGTCTATACACGAAAAATATAAAAACGCAAAAATTAGTTTTTCACTCTAGTTGTGTTTTATTAGAATTAAAAATATCAAATAGACACATAGATGTGGCAAAAGTATAAAACAGATTATAGATAGATGATAGCCTCAAATACACTGCTGGCCACCCAAATTGCAACACCAAGAAAGACAAGAGATATCACAACAAAATTTATTTTGTAGATAACATGTTGACCAAGTATCAAATGATTAAATTTATAGAATTCTGTGAAGTGTGGTTCCTGCCAAAATAGCCGCTATTTTTGGAGATCACCGCTGCCACACGCCTCGGCATTGATTCAAAGAGACTTTGGATGAGTTCTTGGGGTACAGCAGACCAAGCAGCTTCCACACGTTGCCAAAGTTGATCTGCTGTGGCAGCTGGGGATGGAATCTGGGTCAATCGTAGAGCAACCATGGACCACATGTTTTCTACCGGCGAAAGATCCGGAGAGCGAGGCGGCCAGGGAAGCAATTCAATCTGGCGATTGACGAAGAACCGTTGGACAATGCGTGCCACGTGTGGTCGCGCATTATCCTGTTGAAATATGGCTGAGGGCAAGCCCTGAAGGTAAGGAAGGACAACTGGCTCCAACACCTTGGAGATGTAGCGCTGGCTGTTTAAAGTACCGGCAATGCGCACTAGAGGTGTGCGACAGTGATATCCAATACCGCCCCATTCCATAATAACCGGTGCAGGACCAGTGTGGCGGTGCATAATGCAGCTGTTCAGCATCCTCTCTTCACGGTGTCTCCAGACTCGAATGCGACCATCGTGGTGTTGCAGATAGAAGCGTGAGTCGTCAGTAAAGACAATTTCATTCCATTCTGCCGTCCACATCCTTCTGTCATCGCACCATTGGCGGCAGAGACGTCTGTGGTTCTGCGTCAAGGGTAGACAAGCCAATGGACGTCTTGCGGACAGACCACTCTGCTGTAAACGGCGTCGAATGGTACGCGCAGACACTGGATGATGCGTTACAGACTGCATGTGCTGTGCTATGGTTCGCGATGTGACTGAGCGATCCGTCACTGCCATGTGCACAATTTGCCTGTCATCACGTGAAGTGTGTGCGCTGAGGTGGTTGCGATCGAACACGCCGGTCCGTCGTACCCTCCTGCATCCAACGATCACATATCCGCATTACAGTTGTTTGGTTTCGTCCAACACGACTACCGATTTCCCAGAAAGATAATCCACGATCTCGGTAGGCCACTATCCTTCCTCTGTCGAACTCGGATACTTGATCAAAAGATGATCGCTGTTTCCGACGAGGCATAATTGATCGTTTTTTTGAAAAAAACACAAGAAAAACACAATTGCCGAACTTGAAATCGTCGAAATCTCCAAGCCTTAAATAGCGCTTTGAAGTGGCGCCACAGGCGCACGTGATGTGGGTCTGCGCTGAAATTCTAATCATTTGCATATCTCACCTTCGCTAATGCATGTTGTAAATTTCATGTTATTTGCATGTTTCCTTCAGGGTGTTGCATTTACAGTGGCCAGTAGTGTAGATGTTTAAATCGCAAAAAATATAAATTGTAAATAGAAAGTAAGGTCCTATAATCAGATCTTTGAAATGGTATTGCGTGCTACTGAATACCCATATTGCAGGCCTTTCCTATACAAGTAATAAAATGCAAAATGGAAATAATCTGTGAAAAAATTATATAATTGTAAAAACTGGGTATAGAGAGGCTGTTCACACATTTTTTAGACGATGTATATTGTATTCACAAAACTAAATTACATAAAATTCTTGTGTTTTAAATGTTCTATTTGACATCCATTATTCTTAACTATCTTTCGAGACCGCAATTTCCAGGATAATAATGCCTTTTGAAGTGGCAGAAGAGGTATTCTATCCCATTTCTCCTGAACAGCTTTCCAGAGCCCTGTAAGGGTTTTGGGACGACGTTTGGATAATGCAGATTTTAAAAGTCCGAAAGCACAAAAATCCATAGGTGATACATCGGGAGATTTAGTAGGGATATCAGTGAAGGGTATGGCCTTGATACCAGTTTTTTGTTCCATTTCTTTTAGGAAATTTACAGTGGATTTTGATGTGTGACTGCTACCTTCGTCCTGATGGAGTCTCACAGATTGATGGCACTGTGGGTAAAGCGATGGTATTTCATTCAGAAAAATTGGCAATAAAATATGTTCCTGATAGTATTTGGAGTTAATCTTGACATTTGTTTCCACTCTCTTTATTTTTAACTTGCCATTATAAGAAAAACCAGCAACAATCATGAATCCCTTAGAAAAACTTTCTTTCGATTCTTTGAACCATGTACTTAAATTTTTTTCTCCCCTTTTATGATAATAAATGGCTCTTTTTTGTTGCAATCATTTAAATACACCCATGAGTCATCTATTGTGACGATTGTTTTCCATTTTTCTTTGGATAAGTGTTTCTCATATAGAATTCTGCAGCGTGTCCTGCGTTCAGCGATATGATTTGGAAGAAGACGATGCACATTGCGTTTTTTTCGCTTTCTTAGGATTTAAATCAACGTTTATAATTTTGTTTACAGTGGACACCGAGCATTTTAATGATTTTGCAACTGTCCTTTGACTAGGGCGATTTTCTTTTAACATTAAACAATGTACCTTTGCAATAGTCGAAGACGTCCGTTTTTTCCTTGGATACTTGTTTGGAATTTTTGTCCCACTTGAGGCTCCAATTTGGCGTTTTTTTTCCTTTCTTGTTGACGATATTACCTATCGACGCTTTAGATATCACAAAACCATGACTCTCACATCGTTTTGGATAACGGAGTATGCATATTTCTCTTCGGAAAGAGCATAAATGTAGCCTTCGAACCACTGCTTTGTTAAAAACGCCATTTTGAATAAAAACAAAACTTTCAAGCCGCAGACTATAATTTTGACTTTTAAAAACATAGTACAATTGCAATTATTTCTTTTGCAGAAAACGAATTTTTATTACCGCTTACCAAAATCGTCTAAAAATGTGCGAACAGCCTCTGTATATGTATACATGTGTTTATGTTTAGAATGATAATATGAAATATATGTCAATATACGACATATCACATTATTTAATATAATGAGCTCTGAGTGCAAAGTGTAAAAAGCTAAATGTTGAAAAATGTGCCCCTAAAAATGCCATGAATGGTAACTTTCTGTAATTACATAAAAAAAAAATCAGTGTATAATACTAAAATACATATATATGAGGAGTATTTAAAGAATAATTTTACTTTACATATTTTCATAGTGCAATTAACATCGTTCAAAATTAAAATGTTTTAAAATCTTACTATTTCTACCCGAAAAGCTGATTACTCGAAACATTTTTTGACTACGAGAGGCTTTAATAAAAAAATGGGAAAAAGGAATAGGACAGGCAATAAGGTGATAAAATTTATGGAGAAGCTATTAGCCAAGCCGTCGCTTACGAGCCCTTCCGATTCTCCGTGTTACCGAGATTTACGAGAATCTTGGTATCTTGAGTGCTTTCTTTTCTATTGGAAGACTTCGCAATCACTGATCAGGTGTGATGCCATTAATGGCACATGGCGCGCTCCAAGCCTGCGTTGTCTTTATTACCGTATTTTTCATGGAGAATCTTAATGCGAATTCCTTCACGGCCCTTGGGGTGTGTCGAACCAATTTTTGGAGCCGGTTTCACGGTTTGTACGACTTTAACGAGCTCTAAACAGGGCCTTATTACCACCTAGGTCAGGAACTTATAATCAGGTAGCCGCGAGGCAATTGAGTACGTTAGATTTTATAGTCTTCTCTTTCTTTTGTATGTTAATGTTCTTGAGTAAATTAAAAATGTGAAAAAGATTTTTTTTCGTTAAAAAATTTATGTGCGTTAGAAATAGAAAAAAAACTAAAATAACATGAAAAATAGGATTTTTTAACTTTAGTCATCTTTTTTAATTATCTGAGCGTCCATTTCGGAAATAAAGTAAGCATGTATTCTTTATGACTAAACATAAATTATTTATTATGGTTAAAGTAATAAAAGGAGAAAAATTACTTTTTAAGACATTCCTTAAAATTCACGTCTTAATGTGCTGAACGTATAGGTTTACCGTCATTATTGATAAATTTACTAATAGCACCGTGGCCTGAAATCTACGTCGCTCTCTAGTCACAAAATGTAGCCCACCAATAACCTAATCACTGCTCAATAATAACCTAAGTGGGCAGTGATTTTATTCTTATATTTCATCTAAAACAACCGACTGTAGGAGCTAAGGTGATGGCACAGATATTGAATGGTGATACCGATAATGTGCTAAATATCGTTTAATATACACTCAGATGAAATTATGAAAATTCACAGTCTTAGAAAATTCATCTCGAATCACAAGTTCAGTAAAATACAAGCAGTTTTCAAGTGCAATTTTAGTTTTATGCATATCTTCCACGAGTTAAAGAAGGAAATTATGTATTATGGTAAAAGTTCTAGTCACAAAAGTAGCCCACCTATAAAATAATCACTTCTCACTAATAACCTAAGTGGGCAGTGATTTTATTTTTATATTTCATCTATAATAACCGACTGTAAGAGCTAAGGTAATGGCATTGATATTGAATGGTGATATCGATAATGTGCTAAATATCGTTTAATATACACGCAGATGAAATCATGATCATTCACAGTCTTAGAAATTTTCAGCTCAAATCATAAGTGCAGTAAAATTCAAGCAGTTTTCAAGCGCAATTTTATGTTTATGCATATCTTCCACGATGGAATGAAGGAAATATCAGTTGAGTATATAGCAGCGAAATTACACATACAGACATACACAGACGAAATCAAAAGCATTTTAAACCGAGCTGAAAAACATATTTCACAGTTTACTATATGGAAGTAAATGTTGACATTTGTTAAATTTATAATGTGACTGAGATTTACAATTTATTAATGATTCATAGGAATTTTATGTATGACTGTAATCAAGAAAAATGCAACAAAAGATGATATCGTAAACTATACTTACAACCCACAACATCTTTAAAAAGCATTCTTTTAAAAACATTCTTTTCTACATTTCAAAGCTCTATTTTCCTGATAATCTTGTAGAAAGAGTGAATTGACGTAAGATTAATGATTTATTCAGTTATTTTCATTCAGTCAAATGATTTAAATTTTAAGTCTTTAGATCAATGTGTACGAGTGAAGGATATATCTAGCGGGAAATAAATCTCTTATTTTCTACGAAGCGAACATTAGAATTCATAATTATTAGTATAATTTATATGGATATAAATTATCATATGTCTAATAAAAATATTTTACGTACCGATAAAATGTTGGGAGGTGTTTGGTAAGTACGGCCATTTTTCTGATATGTAGTTCTTACTCTACAGCAAATCTGATATTACAAACATTTAAATAGAACCATAACTAAAGACACTGGGAAAAAGGGAGTTGTGGAAAGATGCGTAGACAAATATATGAGTTAGATTATATTACATACGGATGCCTTGAGTACTAAGGAATGATTAAGATCTACAAAAGTTACCTATGAAACGTCTATAGTAATATGAATATTTCCCAAATATAACACTAAGCAAATAATTTTTAGCATACTATGACCTCGATTCTCGTTTCATATAACATTTAAATTCAGATGATTGATATTTATCGAAAGCTAACTACTATTGCATTCTGCATATTGCAGACAAGAAAATAAAAATATACTTTGCGATTTGTTTAGGCTCTTCAGATAAAAATTTTAAATCCATCATAATCCTATAAAATCTTAAAAGATTTTGAAATTGCTAGTTGCGTAGTGACCGTTGTC